>JBAMCL010000029.1:47500-792500 GCA_037075165.1 Hirtodrosophila histrioides
TCATTGATTAGAGGGGGTGTTCTGAAAAGGTTTGGACGCCTGGAATCTTAAGCTTGTTTGTCTTGGTGGAAAAGGTGGGGGCTGTTGTCTGACTTTAGGAACACACTTTCTGTGTTCTAGGTTTTCCAATAAGTTGCTCAAATGGATTACGTGGCTCAGATCCCTTGGCTTTTTTAATTCCCAAATGTCGTGATAAGTCGTCGTTTAATCCCCTTAAGAATGTGTCGAGAGCGTTTCCGCGGTAGTTATCAGTCAACGCCCTAATGGTATCTGGAGATTCTTCTTGCGCTCCTATCAGATTCAGAATCAATGACAGCTGATGGTAGATTGCTTGATGGAATTCGTTAATGGTCATACATCCCTGTGTCAGCGTACACATCTGGTATTCGAGAGTTTTTAAATCTCATTTGTCAGCATAATGTGTAGTAAGACATTTTGAGATAGCCTTCCAATGCATTGGGGTGTTGTGGGACTCCAAGACTGTGTCAGCTTCACCGACTACCTTGGTACAAATAGCATAAGTTACTAAATAATATTTGTCCGTTGTCTGCTGGCCTTCAAAGATACTCATAATTTGTTCGACATTTTTTTCCATGAGTTGAATAATGTCCTATCCCCTGAGAATTCTTCAATTAGACGACATACGTCAGGCACTTTCTCAGATTTTTCACCTAGCCTAGGTCCAACGAACGCTATGTCACTATAGTGTTCGTGGCCATAAGCTGCTGTCTCTTGGGGAAATATATCTCTGATCATGAACTTTATTACATCTTTTAACTCGGAGCTAGCTGTAGCGGTGTTAGTGCGTAGTGGCCGAGGAGGTTGTGAACCACTAACTAATTTTACTGGCATATTTTCTATGAAATGGTTTTAGAACGAATAGGAATGGGTGCACGATTTTGTTCTTTCGGACGTTGATGTACTAAAGAACAGTTCATACAAGTGGCCCAACGACACCAATCACGGGCTTGTTACGCGCGGACCCAAGCATAAATGCAACCCGCCTCCCGCCCAACCGACCGAGGGGCACGCCGCATAACGTACGGTAGCGGAAGATCGCGGAACAGATGAATAAGAACAAACTAAATTAAAATTCTACATAAATTAAACACTAGACAAAAAGTAACTATAGATTACGCAAATAACATAAAAGTGAACTTCTGAGTAAGGAAATGGAAGTAGCATTACATATTAAATGATAAAGGTTGTTATAATTAGAACATAGAATACGAAAAGGGTTATGGATAGCAAAGTTAGTATTACAAGCTTGAAGACAAAGAGGAAGAAAGTTTCTAGAATTTCTGATCGGAACTGCAAAACTAATCTGGCTGATTGATTCGGAAGAATCAATTTCTCCTTTAATTAGTTTGTGTAAGAAAATTACACCAAGCATGGTTCTACGATCACAAAAAGAAGGAAGATTTATTAGTAAAAGTCTACTACGATAAGAGGGCAAGTGAGTATTAGGATTCCAGTTAAGGCCCCGTTATATTTATCACAATTAAGATTTAATAAATTTACCCGACACCAGGCTTGAAAACTGTCAAGATCAGTTTGCAACCTTTGACCAGATAAGAAATCACTAGATGACAGACAAAGTTTAACATCATCGGCATACATCAGCACCCGAGAGTAATTTACGACAGAAGGAAGGTCATTTATGAACAGAGTAAATAATCAAGGGCCAAGATGACTTCCTTGTAGTACTCCGGAAGTAACTTGAACAGACTTAGAGACTAAGCTTTTGAAATAAGCCTTTTGGGTTCTAAGAGTTAAATAGTTGGAGATCCAAAGAATTAAGTTATTTGGAAATTCCAGAATATGAAGTTTGTGTAGTAAAAGAGAATGATTAACAGAATCAAAAGCCTTACTGAAATCAGTGTAAATAACATCTGTGTGCATTTTAGATTGAAATCCCTTAATAACAAGAGTAGTGAATTCCAATAAGTTAGTGGTAGTAGATCTATATTTCACAAAGCCATGCTGACAGGGTGAAATTATGGATCTACATAAATGTTGAAGTTGAGAAGTTTTTAATTTCTCAAAAATCTTAGGAATAGCAGACAACTTAGAAATACCTCTATAGATCTCAACATTGGACTTGTTTCCTTTTTTATGGAGAGGAATAATAAATAATTCTTTACAAATATTGGGGAAAGATCACAACTCCACTGACAGTTTAAAAAGAAAAAATAATGGCTTAAGAATACCTTCAGCACAGTACTTGAGCACGCAGCCTGGTACTCCATCAGGTCCCGGTGAAAATACGGGCTTTATAGCCTTTAAGTCACGTTGAAGCGACCTTTCAGTGATTAAAGGCCCAAAAATGCAATTGGAGTTAATTACATGATAAGCATAAGGCGAAACAAATTGATCAGGTTGTGAACTTTAAGTCGTTTGAAAAAAATTGGCGAAAAGATCGGCGATAGCCTGATCTGAGTCAGCTGTCTTTTTTTTCGAAAAATACAGTTGATGGAAGTGTTGATAACCTACACTTCGCATTAATGAAGTTATAAAACCTTTTAGGATCCCGCTGAAACTGTAACCTACAGCTCCGGAGGTAGTTGATATAACAGTGTAAATTAAGTGCAGAGAAGTTAGATCGGGCAATCAAATAGCGAGAGAAGTCCGAGGAAGAGCCAGATTCTTTAAACTTTTTGTACAATCTCGACTTTCTATTTTTTATATTTATCAAACCACGTGTAAACCACACAGACCTATGAGGGTTACAAAACTGGACAAAGGAATCAAATAATGAATTTAAAGTAACATAAAAATATTCGATTCCACATTCAATATCTCTACACATATACAGCTGGGACCAGTCAGTCTGGGATAGGAGCTGAGCGAGTTTAGTAAAATCGGTTTTCCGAAATTGACGAACTCGCTCAGCAAGTTTTCTACCTGGACTTGGCACCCTGGCTGGTAAGTCAATCAACACTTCCAAAGATGGGTGGTACGGATCTTCAGAAACGAATATGGGTAGAGTACAGGAGACAGAATAGAAGGAGGAATCAAAGACAAAAATAAGATCAAGCATCTTATGTAAAGAATTTGGGATACCATTGACATCCAATCCATCCATCCATGTTTGTTGCACAAAAAATTGTTTTATGTAAGTCAAACGACAGGCCAACGTGCTTGCCGCTTGTTACAATTTTGATTCCGAGACGAATAGTTCGATATGAGAGATAATTTCACACTGAGAGCCGAATTTAAGATCGGCTGCAGCTGAACCAAAAGGGTCCAGCGCGGGCGACAAAACAGTGAGCTACAAATGAGCGCAATGAGTGCGTTTGTTCGAAACTACATTTTGTTTGTGCTGCCAACGTCTAAGCTGCGCTGCCTGGTGAGGCGCTGAACCGAACATACTCCCCCCGTTGGAGGACCCGAGTCTTCAACGTCCCTGTTTTGCAGCGAACACAGCTTTGCAATAGCTCTAGTTGTGATTCCTGTGGCAGTCTTCAGTTCGGCGACTCGTGCTACGCCATCCGCCCCGACGATCAGCTTGGTCACTCTTGCCAGGGGCCAACTGAGAGGGGGAAGATTCTCGTTCTTCACGAGAACAACGTCGCCGACACCAAGTCCAGGTTGATCAGATCTCCACTTAGACCTCTCCTGCAGGAGAGTCAGGTACTCTTCTCGCCACCGTGACCAGAACGTTTGCTGAAGATAAGACACGCGCTGCCAACGATCGAGGCGATTGAAGTTTAATCCAGTGATTCCTGTCTGGTCAAGGGTTGCAAACTGAATTTGACAGTTTTCAAGCCTGGTGTCGGGTAAATTTATTAAATCTTAATTGTGGTAAGTGTAACGTAATGTCCTTTTACAGGCGAATGCCCTTGTTCAACAATTATATTCTTAATGGTAAGCCCCTTGTTCGAATTGAGTCGGTTGATGATTTGGGTATCCTTTTAGATCCCGAACTTAAGTTTGACAAACATATATTTTCCACCGCTAATCGTGCCTTTGGTGTCCTGGGTTTCATTAAGCGTTGGTCGAAAGAATTTAACGATCCCTACATTACTAAAACTCTTTATACTTCCCTTGTGCGACCTATTCTTGAATATGGGTCTTGTATTTGGTGTCCCCAATACAGGATTCATCAGGATAGATTAGAATCGGTACAAAAACAATTTCTGTTCTTTGCACTCCGGGGTCTTAACTGGAATCCTAATACTCGCTTACCTTCTTATCGTAGTAGACTTTTACTAATAAATCTGCCTTCTCTTTCTGATCGTAGAACCATGCTTGGTGTAATTTTCTTACATAAACTAATTCATGGGGAAATTGATTCTTCTGAATTAATCAGCCAAGTTAGTTTTGCAGTTCCGATCAGAAGTTCTAGAAATTTTCTTCCTCTTTCTCTTCAAACTTGTAGTTCTAATTATGCTATTCATAACCCACTTCGAATCTTATGTTCTAACTATAACAATCTTTTCCATTTAGTAAGTAATGCTACTTTAATTTCTACACTTAGAACTTTACTCTTACGCTACTTATGTAATCCTTAGAGTCTTTTTGTATAATGTTATTTTTGTATTTTCATTGTCCGCGATCTTCCGCTACCGTACGTTATGCGGCGTGCCCCTCGGTCGGTTGGGCGGGAGGCGGGTTGCATTTATGCTTGGGTCCGCGCGTTAACAAGCCCGTGCTTGGTGTCGTTGGGCCACTTGTATGTACTGTTCGTTAGTACATCAACGTCCGAAAGTATATCTGGAACAGCAAGCGACTTGGGCGGTGTTGTACCCAAAAAATGAGCTGGCGTCAAAACATCAAGATCATCTGGATGCTCTGTAACTGGAAGTAATGGGCGTGAATTAATGATTGCAGTGATATGACAAACAAGTGTACGCAAATCATCAAAACTAAGGAGCGAACTAGCAGCGGATCGATAAAAATGGTACTTTGCCGTTTTTACTGCGGCCTCCCAAAGCCCGCCAAAGTGCGGGGAGCGAGGTGGGATGAATCGCCAGTCAATTGAATCTGCCACATAAAAATCTTGTACTGCCTTTCGATGCTTGTCGCTCATAAATAATTGCTTAAGCTGCTGCAGTTCATTCTTGGCGCCTACGAAGTTGGTTGCATTGTTCGACCAGATTTCCTTCGGGCGACACCTGGTGCAAATAAAACGCTGAAGAGCGCTAAGGAACGCTGATGTCGACAAATCCTGGACCAATTCTAAGTGCACGGCCTTAGTCGCAAAGCAAATATATACGGAGATATAGCATTTGATTGGTGGCCTGGTGCGAACTTCGCTTTTATAATAAAATGGACCACAAAAATCTACTCCGGTGATCATGAAAGTGTACGCCGAGTCATCCACTCTCTCCTTTGGCAAGTCCGCCATGATGTGTTGAAGCAATCGAGGTCTTGCTCTGAAACATCTGATATATTTGTTGACGACGCTCAAAACAGTTCTCCGACCACCAATAGGCCAATACTGATGCCGAATAATTGCCAACAACGCTCGTGGTCCAGCGTGCAAATTTCGCTCATGGAAGTATGTATATAATCATTGCCTTAGTGACAGGATGACCCTTAGAAGTATGATAGGATGGCGAGCGCAAAAGTCAAGTGATAACTTTCTCAGCCTACCACCAACGCGCAAAATACCAAATTTATCAACAAAGGGATCAAGTGATGAAATAGAGCTAGACGAAGACGCACGCCCGTTATCCTTGATATGCTTGTAGTCCGACCACAAATACGCTTGCTGAATTGAACGAATAAGCATCCGGTTGGCTCCAGCTAAGTCAGCTACTGTTAATCCAACAGATTTAATTCCCTTCTGAAACTTGAACATAAATCCAAACATGCGTTGCAATTTGTAGAAGGAGTTTGCATATTTATGTGCTTCTGTAATGTCGAATATATTGAATTGCGTCGGCTCATTCCGAATCCAAGACAGAGCAGTTGTTGAGTCTGACTAACAGTAAAACTTTCCAGCAAACAGTTGTATACTCGCGATCTCGTTAATAAGCTCAGAGAGCAATGCAGCACCACAAAGCTCCAGCTTTGGGACTGTAAGACCCTTGAGAGGAGCCACACGGGATCTGGAACATTAAAGATGACCATGCGTACTTTCAGTAGACTTCGATACGATATAAATGCATGCATGCATGTATGCTGGCATCGCAGAAACCATGAACGTCAACTTCTGAATCTGGATATGAGACCAAACGTGGAAAAACAAAACGCTGCGAATTTGATAGATTATCGCAAAAAGTCATCCATGCAGTTGTGACAGAGACTGGCAAACTCTCATCCCACTGAAGCCTTTCCTTCCACAAGAGCTGCAAAAATATCTTCGCTTTCGTTATGACCGGCCCAATAGAAGCGAGCAATGGTGGACAGCATAGAGCGCTTCGTTGTCCTTAAAGACAGCTGCTTGGGCAAAACCGAGAAAAACAAATCGTCTGAAGCAGGATCCCAAGATAATCCAAGTGCCTTCGTGAAATCAGTTCCATCATGGAGCTTCAATAGCTGTTCTTTATCCTGGCTAGGGATTCCACTCAGCAATTCCGGAGCATTAGAGCACCATTTTCTAATCTGAAAATTGCCCTTAGCCAACAATTCAGAAGTCTGCTTCATGATTGTGGCAACTTCATCCACAGAATCTCCGCCAGTCATTAAATCGTCGACGTAAAAATCGTGCTTTAGTATGACTGAGCCAATTGGAAATGCCTCTTGCTCATCCTTAGATAACTGGTGCATGCATCGAATGGCAAGAAATGCAGCTGGTCTTGTCACATAGGTGACAGTGTCAAGTCTATAAATTTGCATCTTCTCCTGAGGCGATTCTAACCATAAGATGCACTGCAGGTAGCTGTCCGGTTCCGATACGCGCAGGCACCAATACATCTTGCATATGTCGCCGGTCAATGCGACACGAAACGTTCGGAACCGTAGCAAGGTATGCAACAGTTTCGCTTGGATGATGGGTCCTGTCATGAGGACATCATTAAGCAAAAATCCTGAAGATGTTGCTGCTGAGCCATCGAATACGACTCGAAGCTTGGTAGTAGTGCTATCCTCCTTCAGGACACAATGATGAGGCAAATAACATCTGCATAAAGGAGTTGATTCGGGCCCCACTAACGACATGTGAGCCAAATCTCGATATTCCTTTATAAATGCAGAGTACTGCGCTTTAAGCTGCGGATGACGCTCCAGCCTTCTCTCTAAATTCACAAAGCGACGAAACGCTTGCGTTTATGAGTCCCCCAATACATCCAAGTTTCGCTTCAGAGGCAGCTTCACTGAAAATTCCCCGGATGGCAGGCGAGAAAAATGATTCCTGAAGTGATCTTCGCAGTCAACATCTTCCTGCCTAACTTTGTCTGATGCCAAGCTACAACATTCGATCTCCCAGAACCGTTTCAGCAACACCGCGATTTTGTCATGCGAATCCTTCTCAGTAGCCTGTGGAATGTGTTGAAACCAATGCTGTTCTGCGCGATTGATGGCCTCCTCCCGATACCACCCAACCAAAACTAGTTTTTTGCAGCAATGGTAATCCTGGCGCCAGCTCGACTTGGCCGACTGAGAGAAGGCCAAAAAATAGGCTTGCTCCTATAAGGAGATCAATGCGTTGAGGCCTGAAAAATGCTGGATCCGCTAACCGTATATTATCGGGAATCCTCCAATCTGCAATGTCAACAGAAAAACTTGGTTGATGATCAGTTATTCTCCGAGCGACTAAGGCGACGATGTTCGTTTCATAGTCCAATGCCTGAGAATGCACATTGAGACTGACGGTGTAGCCCTCAGATGCAACGCTGGTATCGCCAAGACCCGATACGGAAGCCGTTGACTTAGTCTTTTTCACCTGCAGGCGTTGTGCGAAACTAGACGTAACTAGATGGATCTGCGATCCAGAGTCCAATAGCGCGCGACACGGTATTAGGGATCCAGGATGATTCCTAATCAAAATAACTGCGGTTGCTAAGAGCACGACGTCATTATTGAGATTCTGGGCAATGAGAGAACTAGATGGAGATGAACTTGCTTGGGGGGTGATTGCGCCGCAGATTGAGACAAATGCAATGCACCAGGTTGCGCTGACGAAGTTGGCGTGTTGAAGTGAAGCAATGTATGATGCTTCATACCGCAGGTGCGACACCCAGTCGATTTACAGGCACGCACCTGATGACCTTTTCTCAAGCAATTCAGGCATAAGTCAAGCTTCTTTGCGTCCTTGAGCCGAAACGAAGGTGACAGGTTGCCAAAAAGTGTGCATGAATATATAGCATGCCCTTGCTTGCCACAAAATCAACAAACGGAATTACAAGAGTTAGTTGCTACAAATGTACTTCTACTGTTGTTAATTTTGTTGCTCTTTCCAACCTGCTTGCCAGGTGAGTAGGTTGCCGTGGCATGTTCCATATTTTCCATTCGCTGGCATCGAGCATCCAAGAACGCTGTAAATTCGGCAATCGATGGTATCTCGGCCATTGATACATGCTCCTCCCATTTACATTGCGTTGCGCTGTCCATTTTTTGAAGAAGCATGTAAATTAGCATGCATCCAGCTATTTGCTCTGGACTTCCCATTGCCTGCAAAGCGCGCAAGTGCGCATTCAGGCAATCCGAAAATTGACGCAGCTTACTTGCGGACGACGTTTCTAATCTCTCAATCCCCAGAATCTCGCAAACGTGTGCCTGAAAAACAAGACGCTTATTACTAAAACGCTTATTTAGCAAATCCAAAGCAACGGCATAATTTTCTGCAGAAATCTCCAACGCCCTTATAGCATCCAAAGCTGGACCTTGCACACAGGATCACAGGTGTTGGAGTTTCTCGATACTTGACAAATCCGATCCTTGTCGATGATAGTTTTAAACATTGACGAAAAATCAGCAAACTCCGTGTAACCACCCGAAAATGTTGGCAGGTTTAGTTCGGGGATGCGGGATCGATTGGCCATAAACACGGTTGGCTGGTCCAATGAGTCATCGTGGCGAAACGTAGAACAAGTCGGATGTTCAGTTTGCCGTTTCTGCATATGATACCGAGCACGAACTTCGACCGTTATCACGAACTCGTCAAAATCACTTCGCAATTTGCTACCGATTTCGTTATAGTCTAGTTCTTCGAGAGAGTCATGCGCACTTCTAAATGCCGTCTTAATATTCGAAATCAAGTTTAAACGCACTTCCAATTTGATATTATTCATTGCATTGATTTTGGCATCACTAAGCTAAATTTCCATGGACTTCGCACGTTCAAATAGCGCATTGACCTTGCGCTTAAGAAATGTCACCCTGTTTGCCGTACCGGCATTGTTCGCGTTTTCTTCGCTTGCCATAGTTCCGTTATTCTTTGCGCACACTCAAAACCGAAAACGGAGTAAGCGAGAAGAAACGGACACTGTACTTGTTTGTATAAAACGCGCACCAACGGTAAATGTGCATATGTATGTATGTATGCAACTATGCGCGCACTTTGCTAACAAGCAAGAGTAATTGTTTTAAATAATTATTAACAAATTATTAAATCACGTCGGGGTCACCAAATTTTGTTGCGGCTAGGATGAGCTCTTTCACTAGCACCTCTGACTCAAATAGTCACCAATTAATCGAATTGTCAAATTATTTCGCGGCTAGAGCGAACCCTTTCACTAGCACTTCTGATTCAAAATAGTCAGCAATTAAATCCAATTGTTTGAACTACCTAATGCAAAACAAAACGCACGAACACTGCTTCTGTTTAAAGCAAATACAATTTGGGGTTTATTGGCTGTTGCGCCGGCTTTATAGCCTTTAAGTCACGTTGAAGCGACCTTTCAGTGATTAAAGGCCCAAAAATGCAATTGGAGTTAATTACATGATAAGCATAAGGCGAAACAAATTGATCAGGTTGTGAACTTTAAGTCGTCTTTTTTTTCGAAAAATACAGTTGATGGCAGTGTTGATGACCTACGCTTCGCATTAACGAAGTTATAAAACCTTTTAGGATCCAGCTGAAACTGTAACCTACAGCTCCTGAGGTAGTTGATATTACAGTGTGAATTAAGTGCAGAGAAGTTAGATCGGGCAATCAAATAGCGAGAGAAGTCCGAGGAAGAGCCAGATTCATTAACCTTTTTGTACAATCTTGACTTTCTATTTTTTATATTTATCAAACCACGTGTAAACCACACAGGTTTGTTAGACCTATGAGGGTTACAAAACTGGACACAGGAATCAAATAATGAATTTAAAGTAACATAAAAATATTCGATTCCACATTCAATATCTCTACACATGTACAGCTGGGACCAGTCAGTCTGGGATAGGAGCTGAGCGAGTTTAGTAAAATCGGTTTTCCGAAATTGACGAACTCGCTCAGCAAGTTTTCTACCTGGACTTGGCACCCTGGCTGGTAAGTCAATCAACACTTCCAAAGATGGGTGGTAAGGATCTTCAGAAACGAATATGCGTAGAGTACAGGAGACAGAATAGAAGGAGGAATCCAAGACAAAAATAAGATCAAACATCTTATGTAAAGAATTCGGGATACCATTGATTTGATACATCCAAAAAAAATTGTCAATAAAAGGACTAGAAATCCAGGTAGCGTCTGCAATATTAAAATCACCAAGAACTACAAGAAAATCACGATCAGAAAGCATAGATGAGACAGAATGTATAGCAGAAGTATGGGAAGAATGAACAGAGAAATCTGAAGAAGGTGGTATATATGAACAAGTAATAAAAAAACAAATACCACAAAAACTAAGTTTAACAGCAATAAATTCAATATCTATAGAACTATCAGTTATTACTATCTCGGAAGACAAAAACGTCAATAGCAATAAGTACACCAACACCACGACGATGAGTGCGATCTTTTCTATATATAGAGAATTTAGTAAAAAGAATTTCAGAATTAAGAATGTCGGGCCTTAGCCATGTTTTAGAGGGGCAACGACATGGAATGGAAAAGTTAGGCTATTTAAATAAAGATTACTAAGTTTACTACAAAGACCTCTTACATTCTGATAGCCCAGTGAAAGGGAGTGTTCGGTTCAGCGCCTCACCAGGCAGCGCAGCTTAGACGTTGGCAGCACAAACAAAATGTAGTTTCGAACAAACGCACTCATTGCGCTCATTTGTAGCTTACTGTTTTGTCGCCCTGGACCCTTTTGGTTCAGCTGCAGCCGATCTTGAATTCGGCTCTCAGTGTGAAATTATCTCTCATATCGCACTGTTCGTCTCGGAATCAAAATTGTAACAAGCGGCAAGCACGTTGGCCTGTCGTTTGACTTACATTAAACAACCTTTAGTGCAACAAACATTATAAATGCATTATAAATATTGCCAATAAACCCCAAATTGTATTTGCTTTAAACAGATGCAGTGTTCGTGCGTTTTGTTTTGCATTTGGTAGTTCAAAGAATTGGATTAATTGCTGACTATTTTGAGCCAGAAGTGCTAGTGAAAGGGCTCACTCTAGCCGCGAAATAATTTGACAATTCGATTAATTGGTGACTATTTGAGTCAGAGGTGCTAGTGAAAAAGCTCACCCTAGCCGCAACATAATTTGGTGACCCCGACGTGAATTTAATAATTTGTTAATAATTATTTAAAACAATTACTCTTGCTTGTTAGCAAAGTGCGCGCATAGTTGCATACATACATACATATGCACATTTACCGTTGGTGCGCGTTTTATACAAACAAGTACAGAGTCCGTTTCTTCTCGCTTACTCCGTTTTCGGTTTTGAGTGTGCGCAAAGAATAACGGAACTATGGCAGACGAAGAAAACGCGAACAATGCCGGTACGGCAAACAGGGTGACATTTCTTAAGCGCAAGGTCACTGTGCTATTTGAACGTGCGAAGTCCATGGAAATTTAACTTAGTGATGCCAAAATCAATGCAATGAATAATATTGAATTAGAAGTGCGTTTAAACATGATTTCGAATATTAAGACGGCATTTAGAAGCGCGCATGACTCTCTCGAAGAACTAGACTATAACGAAATCGGTAGCAAATTGCGAAGTGATTTTGACGAGTTCGTGATAACGGTCGAAGTTCGTGCTCGGTATCATATGCAGAAACGGCAAACTGAACATCCGACTTGTTCTACGTTTCGCCACGATGACTCATTGGACCAGCCAACCGTGTTTATGGCCAATCGATCCCGCATCCCCGAACTAAACCTGCCAACATTTTCGGGTGGTTACACGGAGTTTGCTGATTTTTCGTCAATGTTTAAAACTATCATCGACAAGGATCCGGATTTGTCAAGTATCGAGAAACTCCAACACCTGTGATCCTGTGTGCAAGGTCCAGCTTTGGATGCTATAAGGGCGTTGGAGATTTCTGCGGAATATTATTCCGTTGCTTTGGATTTGCTAAATAAGCGTTGTAGTAACAAACGTCTTGTTTTTCAGGCACACGTCTGCGAGATTCTGGGGCTTGAGAGATTTGATACGTCGTCCGCAAGTAAGCTGCGTCAATTTTCGGATAGCCTGAATGCGCACTTGCGCGCTTTGGAAATCCCAGAAGATGAAGTTTGTGTAGTAAAAGAGAATGATTAACAGAAATCAGTGTAAATAACATCTGTTTGCATTTTAGATTGAAATCCCTTAATAACAAGAGTAGTGAATTCCAATAGGTTAGTGGTAGTAGATCTATATTTCACAAAGCCATGCTGACAGGGTGAAATTATGGATCTACATAAATGTTGAAGTTGAGAAGTTTTCAATTTCTCAAAAATCTTAGGAATAGCAGACAACTTAGAAATACCTCTATAGATCTCAACATTGGACTTGTTTCCATTTTTATGGAGAGGAATAATAAATAATTCTTTACAAATATTGGGGAAAGATCACAACTCCACTGACAGTTTAAAAAGAAAAAATAATGGCTTAAGAATACCTTCAGCACAGTACTTGAGCACGCAGCCTGGTACTCCATCAGGTCCCGGTGAAAATACGGGCTTTATAGCCTTTAAGTCACGTTGAAGCGACCTTTCAGTGATTAAAGGCCCAAAAATGCAATTGGAGTTAATTACATGATAAGCATAAGGCGAAACAAATTGATCAGGTTGTGAACTTTAAGTCGTTTGAAAAAAATTGGCGAAAAGATCGGCGATAGCCTGATCTGAGTCAGCTGTCTTTTTTTTTCGAAAAATACAGTTGATGGAAGTGTTGATAACCTACGCTTCGCATTAATGAAGTTATAAAACCTTTTAGGATCCCGCTGAAACTGTAACCTACAGCTCCGGAGGTAGTTGATATAACAGTGTAAATTAAGTGCAGAGAAGTTAGATCGGGCAATCAAATAGCGAGAGAAGTCCGAGGAAGAGCCAGATTCTTTAAACTTTTTGTACAATCTCGACTTTCTATTTTTTATATTTATCAAACCACGTGTAAACCACACAGACCTATGAGGGTTACAAAACTGGACAAAGGAATCAAATAATGAATTTAAAGTAACATAAAAATATTCGATTCCACATTCAATATCTCTACACATATACAGCTAGGACCAGTCAGTCTGGGATAGGAGCTGAGCGAGTTTAGTAAAATCGGTTTTCCGAAATTGACGAACTCGCTCAGCAAGTTTTCTACCTGGACTTGGCACCCTGGCTGGTAAGTCAATCAACACTTCCAAAGATGGGTGGTACGGATCTTCAGAAACGAATATGGGTAGAGTACAGGAGACAGAATAGAAGGAGGAATCAAAGACAAAAATAAGATCAAGCATCTTATGTAAAGAATTTGGGATACCATTGACATCCAATCCATCCATCCATGTTTGTTGCACAAAAAATTGTTTTATGTAAGTCAAACGACAGGCCAACGTGCTTGCCGCTTGTTACAATTTTGATTCCGAGACGAATAGTTCGATATGAGAGATAATTTCACACTGAGAGCCGAATTTAAGATCGGCTGCAGCTGAACCAAAAGGGTCCAGCGCGGGCGACAAAACAGTGAGCTACAAATGAGCGCAATGAGTGCGTTTGTTCGAAACTACATTTTGTTTGTGCTGCCAACGTCTAAGCTGCGCTGCCTGGTGAGGCGCTGAACCGAACATACTCCCCCCGTTGGAGGACCCGAGTCTTCAACGTCCCTGTTTTGCAGCGAACACAGCTTTGCAATAGCTCTAGTTGTGATTCCTGTGGCAGTCTTCAGTTCGGCGACTCGTGCTACGCCATCCGCCCCGACGATCAGCTTGGTCACTCTTGCCAGGGGCCAACTGAGAGGGGGGAAGATTCTCGTTCTTCACGAGAACAACGTCGCCGACACCAAGTCCAGGTTGATCAGATCTCCACTTAGACCTCTCCTGCAGGAGAGTCAGGTACTCTTCTCGCCACCGTGACCAGAACGTTTGCTGAAGATAAGACACGCGCTGCCAACGATCGAGGCGATTGAAGTTTAATCCAGTGATTCCTGTCTGGTCAAGGGTTGCAAACTGAATTTGACAGTTTTCAAGCCTGGTGTCGGGTAAATTTATTAAATCTTAATTGTGGTAAGTGTAACGTAATGTCCTTTTACAGGCGAATGCCCTTGTTCAACAATTATATTCTTAATGGTAAGCCCCTTGTTCGAATTGAGTCGGTTGATGATTTGGGTATCCTTTTAGATCCCAAACTTAAGTTTGACAAACATATATTTTCCACCGCTAATCGTGCCTTTGGTGTCCTGGGTTTCATTAAGCGTTGGTCGAAAGAATTTAACGATCCCTACATTACTAAAACTCTTTATACTTCCCTTGTGCGACCTATTCTTGAATATGGGTCTTGTATTTGGTGTCCCCAATACAGGATTCATCAGGATAGATTAGAATCGGTACAAAAACAATTTCTGTTCTTTGCACTCCGGGGTCTTAACTGGAATCCTAATACTCGCTTACCTTCTTATCGTAGTAGACTTTTACTAATAAATCTGCCTTCTCTTTCTGATCGTAGAACCATGCTTGGTGTAATTTTCTTACATAAACTAATTCATGGGGAAATTGATTCTTCTGAATTAATCAGCCAAGTTAGTCTTGCAGTTCCGATCAGAAGTTCTAGAAATTTTCTTCCTCTTTCTCTTCAAACTTGTAGTTCTAATTACGCTATTCATAACCCACTTCGAATCTTATGTTCTAACTATAACAATCTTTTCCATTTAGTAAGTAATGCTACTTCAATTTCTACACTTAGAACTTTACTCTTACGCTACTTATGTAATCCTTAGAGTCTTTTTGTATAATGTTATTTTTGTATTTTCATTGTCCGCGATCTTCCGCTACCGTACGTTATGCGGCGTGCCCCTCGGTCGGTTGGGCGGGAGGCGGGTTGCATTTATGCTTGGGTCCGCGCGTTAACAAGCCCGTGCTTGGTGTCGTTGGGCCACTTGTATGTACTGTTCGTTAGTACATCAACGTCCGAAAGTATATCTGGAACAGCAAGCGACTTGGGCGGTGTTGTACCCAAAAAATGAGCTGGCGTCAAAACATCAAGATCATCTGGATGCTCTGTAACTGGAAGTAATGGGCGTGAATTAATGATTGCAGTGATATGACAAACAAGTGTACGCAAATCATCAAAACTAAGGAGCGAACTAGCAGCGGATCGATAAAAATGGTACTTTGCCGTTTTTACTGCGGCCTCCCAAAGCCCGCCAAAGTGCGGGGAGCGAGGTGGGATGAATCGCCAGTCAATTGAATCTGCCACACAAAAATCTTGTACTGCCTTTCGATGCTTGTCGCTCATAAATAATTGCTTAAGCTGCTGCAGTTCATTCTTGGCGCCTACGAAGTTGGTTGCATTGTTCGACCAGATTTCCTTCGGGCGACACCTGGTGCAAATAAAACGCTGAAGAGCGCTAAGGAACGCTGATGTCGACAAATCCTGGACCAATTCTAAGTGCACGGCCTTAGTCGCAAAGCAAATATATACGGAGATATAGCATTTGATTGGTGGCCTGGTGCGAACTTCGCTTTTATAATAAAATGGACCACAAAAATCTACTCCGGTGATCATGAAAGTGTACGCCGAGTCATCCACTCTCTCCTTTGGCAAGTCCGCCATGATGTGTTGAAGCAATCGAGGTCTTGCTCTGAAACATCTGATATATTTGTTGACGACGCTCAAAACAGTTCTCCGACCACCAATAGGCCAATACTGATGCCGAATAATTGCCAACAACGCTCGTGGTCCAGCGTGCAAATTTCGCTCATGGAAGTATGTATATAATCATTGCCTTAGTGACAGGATGACCCTTAGAAGTATGATAGGATGGCGAGCGCAAAAGTCAAGTGATAACTTTCTCAGCCTACCACCAACGCGCAAAATACCAAATTTATCAACAAAGGGATCAAGTGATGAAATAGAGCTAGACGAAGACGCACGCCCGTTATCCTTGATATGCTTGTAGTCCGACCACAAATACGCTTGCTGAATTGAACGAATAAGCATTCGGTTGGCTCCAGCTAAGTCAGCTACTGTTAATCCAACAGATTTAATTCCCTTCTGAAACTTGAACATAAATCCAAACATGCGTTGCAATTTGTAGAAGGAGTTTGCATATTTATGTGCTTCTGTAATGTCGAATATATTGAATTGCGTCGGCTCATTCCGAATCCAAGACAGAGCAGTTGTTGAGTCTGACTAACAGTAAAACTTTCCAGCAAACAGTTGTATACTCGCGATCTCGTTAATAAGCTCAGAGAGCAATGCAGCACCACAAAGCTCCAGCTTTGGGACTGTAAGACCCTTGAGAGGAGCCACACGGGATCTGGAACATTAAAGATGACCATGCGTACTTTCAGTAGACTTCGATACGATATAAATGCATGCATGCATGTATGCTGGCATCGCAGAAACCATGAACGTCAACTTCTGAATCTGGATATGAGACCAAACGTGGAAAAACAAAACGCTGCGAATTTGATAGATTATCGCAAAAAGTCATCCATGCAGTTGTGACAGAGACTGGCAAACTCTCATCCCACTGAAGCCTTTCCTTCCACAAGAGCTGCAAAAATATCTTCGCTTTCGTTATGACCGGCCCAATAGAAGCGAGCAATGGTGGACAGCATAGAGCGCTTCGTTGTCCTTAAAGACAGCTGCTTGGGCAAAACCGAGAAAAACAAATCGTCTGAAGCTGGATCCCAAGATAATCCAAGTGCCTTCGTGAAATCAGTTCCATCATGGAGCTTCAATAGCTGTTCTTTATCCTGGCTAGGGATTCCACTCAGCAATTCCGGAGCATTAGAGCACCATTTTCTAATCTGAAAATTGCCCTTAGCCAACAATTCAGAAGTCTGCTTCATGATTGTGGCAACTTCATCCACAGAATCTCCGCCAGTCATTAAATCGTCGACGTAAAAATCGTGCTTTAGTATGACTGAGCCAATTGGAAATGCCTCTTGCTCATCCTTAGATAACTGGTGCATGCATCGAATGGCAAGAAATGCAGCTGGTCTTGTCACATAGGTGACAGTGTCAAGTCTATAAATTTGCATCTTCTCCTGAGGCGATTCTAACCATAAGATGCACTGCAGGTAGCTGTCCGGTTCCGATACGCGCAGGCACCAATACATCTTGCATATGTCGCCGGTCAATGCGACACGAAACGTTCGGAACCGTAGCAAGGTATGCAACAGTTTCGCTTGGATGATGGGTCCTGTCATGAGGACATCATTAAGCAAAAATCCTGAAGATGTTGCTGCTGAGCCATCGAATACGACTCGAAGCTTGGTAGTAGTGCTATCCTCCTTCAGGACACAATGATGAGGCAAATAACATCTGCATAAAGGAGTTGATTCGGGCCCCACTAACGACATGTGAGCCAAATCTCGATATTCCTTTATAAATGCAGAGTACTGCGCTTTAAGCTGCGGATGACGCTCCAGCCTTCTCTCCAAATTCACAAAGCGACGAAACGCTTGCGTTTATGAGTCCCCCAATACATCCAAGTTTCGCTTCAGAGGCAGCTTCACTGAAAATTCCCCGGATGGCAGGCGAGAAAAATGATTCCTGAAGTGATCTTCGCAGTCAACATCTTCCTGCCTATCTTTGTCTGATGCCAAGCTACAACATTCGATCTCCCAGAACCGTTTCAGCAACACCGCGATTTTGTCATGCGAATCCTTCTCAGTAGCCTGTGGAATGTGTTGAAACCAATGCTGTTCTGCGCGATTGATGGCCTCCTCCCGATACCACCCAACCAAAACTAGTTTTTTGCAGCAATGGTAATCCTGGCGCCAGCTCGACTTGGCCGACTGAGAGAAGGCCAAAAAATAGGCTTGCTCCTATAAGGAGATCAATGCGTTGAGGCCTGAAAAATGCTGGATCCGCTAACCGTATATTATCGGGAATCCTCCAATCTGCAATGTCAACAGAAAAACTTGGTTGATGATCAGTTATTCTCGGAGCGACTAAGGCGACGATGTTCGTTTCATAGTCCAATGCCTGAGAATGCACATTGAGACTGACGGTGTAGCCCTCAGATGCAACGCTGGTATCGCCAAGACCCGATACGGAAGCCGTTGACTTAGTCTTTTTCACCTGCAGGCGTTGTGCGAAACTAGACGTAACTAGATGGATCTGCGATCCAGAGTCCAATAGCGCGCGACACGGTATTAGGGATCCAGGATGATTCCTAATCAAAATAACTGCGGTTGCTAAGAGCACGACGTCATTATTGAGATTCTGGGCAATGAGAGAACTAGATGGAGATGAACTTGCTTGGGGGGTGATTGCGCCGCAGATTGAGACAAATGCAATGCACCAGGTTGCGCTGACGAAGTTGGCGTGTTGAAGTGAAGCAATGTATGATGCTTCATACCGCAGGTGCGACACCCAGTCGATTTACAGGCACGCACCTGATGACCTTTTCTCAAGCAATTCAGGCATAAGTCAAGCTTCTTTGCGTCCTTGAGCCGAAACGAAGGTGACAGGTTGCCAAAAAGTGTGCATGAATATATAGCATGCCCTTGCTTGCCACAAAATCAACAAACGGAATTACAAGAGTTAGTTGCTACAAATGTACTTCTACTGTTGTTAATTTTGTTGCTCTTTCCAACCTGCTTGCCAGGTGAGTAGGTTGCCGTGGCATGTTCCATATTTTCCATTCGCTGGCATCGAGCATCCAAGAACGCTGTAAATTCGGCAATCGATGGTATCTCGGCCATTGATACATGCTCCTCCCATTTACATTGCGTTGCGCTGTCCATTTTTTGAAGAAGCATGTAAATTAGCATGCATCCAGCTATTTGCTCTGGACTTCCCATTGCCTGCAAAGCGCGCAAGTGCGCATTCAGGCAATCCGAAAATTGACGCAGCTTACTTGCGGACGACGTTTCTAATCTCTCAATCCCCAGAATCTCGCAAACGTGTGCCTGAAAAACAAGACGCTTATTACTAAAACGCTTATTTAGCAAATCCAAAGCAACGGCATAATTTTCTGCAGAAATCTCCAACGCCCTTATAGCATCCAAAGCTGGACCTTGCACACAGGATCACAGGTGTTGGAGTTTCTCGATACTTGACAAATCCGGATCCTTGTCGATGATAGTTTTAAACATTGACGAAAAATCAGCAAACTCCGTGTAACCACCCGAAAATGTTGGCAGGTTTAGTTCGGGGATGCGGGATCGATTGGCCATAAACACGGTTGGCTGGTCCAATGAGTCATCGTGGCGAAACGTAGAACAAGTCGGATGTTCAGTTTGCCGTTTCTGCATATGATACCGAGCACGAACTTCGACCGTTATCACGAACTCGTCAAAATCACTTCGCAATTTGCTACCGATTTCGTTATAGTCTAGTTCTTCGAGAGAGTCATGCGCGCTTCTAAATGCCGTCTTAATATTCGAAATCAAGTTTAAACGCACTTCCAATTTGATATTATTCATTGCATTGATTTTGGCATCACTAAGCTAAATTTCCATGGACTTCGCACGTTCAAATAGCGCATTGACCTTGCGCTTAAGAAATGTCACCCTGTTTGCCGTACCGGCATTGTTCGCGTTTTCTTCGTCTGCCATAGTTCCGTTATTCTTTGCGCACACTCAAAACCGAAAACGGAGTAAGCGAGAAGAAACGGACACTGTACTTGTTTGTATAAAACGCGCACCAACGGTAAATGTGCATATGTATGTATGTATGCAACTATGCGCGCACTTTGCTAACAAGCAAGAGTAATTGTTTTAAATAATTATTAACAAATTATTAAATCACGTCGGGGTCACCAAATTTTGTTGCGGCTAGGATGAGCTCTTTCACTAGCACCTCTGACTCAAATAGTCACCAATTAATCGAATTGTCAAATTATTTCGCGGCTAGAGCGAACCCTTTCACTAGCACTTCTGATTCAAAATAGTCAGCAATTAAATCCAATTGTTTGAACTACCTAATGCAAAACAAAACGCACGAACACTGCTTCTGTTTAAAGCAAATACAATTTGGGATTTATTGGCTGTTGCGCCGGCTTTATAGCCTTTAAGTCACGTTGAAGCGACCTTTCAGTGATTAAAGGCCCAAAAATGCAATTGGAGTTAATTACATGATAAGCATAAGGCGAAACAAATTGATCAGGTTGTGAACTTTAAGTCGTCTTTTTTTTCGAAAAATACAGTTGATGGCAGTGTTGATGACCTACGCTTCGCATTAACGAAGTTATAAAACCTTTTAGGATCCAGCTGAAACTGTAACCTACAGCTCCTGAGGTAGTTGATATTACAGTGTGAATTAAGTGCAGAGAAGTTAGATCGGGCAATCAAATAGCGAGAGAAGTCCGAGGAAGAGCCAGATTCATTAACCTTTTTGTACAATCTTGACTTTCTATTTTTTATATTTATCAAACCACGTGTAAACCACACAGGTTTGTTAGACCTATGAGGGTTACAAAACTGGCCACAGGAATCAAATAATGAATTTTAAGTAACATACAAATATTCGATTCCACATTCAATATCTCTACACTTGTACAGCTGGGACCAGTCAGTCTGGGATAAGAGCTGAGCGAGTTTAGTAAAATCGGTTTTCCGAAATTGACGAACTCGCTCAGCAAGTTTTCTACCTGGACTTGGCACCCTGGCTGGTAAGTCAATCAACACTTCCAAAGATGGGTGGTAAGGATCTTCAGAAACGAATATGGGTAGATTACAGGAGACAGAATAGAAGGAGGAATCCAAGACAAAAATAAGATCAAGCATCTTATGTAAAGAATTTGAGATACCATTGATTTGATACAATGACATCCAAAATAAATTGTCAATAAAAGGACTAGAAATCCAGGTAGCTTCTGCAATATTAAAATCACCAAGAACTACAAGAAAATCACGATCAGAAAGCATAGATGAGACAGAATGTATAGCAGAAGCATAGGAAGAATAAACAGAGAAATCTGAAGAAGGTGGTATATATGAACAAGTAATAAAAAAACAAACACCATAAAAACTAAGTTTAACAGCAATAAATTCAATATCTATAGAACTATCAGTTATTAGCTGCAGCCGATCTTGAATTCGGCTCTCAGTGTGAAATTATCTATCATATCGCACTGTTCGTCTCGGAATCAAAATTGTAACAAGCGGCAAGCACGTTGGCCTGTCGTTTCACTTACATTAAACAACCTTTTGTGCAACAAACATTATTAAATATTGCCAATAAACCCCAAATTGTATTTGCTTTAAACAGAAGCAGTGTTCGTGCGTTTTGTTTTGCATTTGGTGGTTCAAACAATTGGATTAATTGCTGACTATTTTCAGCCAGAAGTGCTAGTGAAAGGGCTCACTCTAGCAGCGAAATAATTTGACAATTCGATTAACTGCTGACTATTTGAGTCAGAGGTGCTAGTGAAAAAGCTCACCCTAGCCGCAACAGGGAGGATGTTAGTTTTTTGAACTATCGATACTACAAGAGGTGGATTAGAACTACCACCAGAAGAAGGAAGTGAAACCGGAGGCTGATTTTTCTTTCTTACAGTGTATTCTTTAATTATTAAGTGATCGGGGCAAAAATTCTTTACAACAAATATTGTTAAAGGTTTCGGCGGGAACACTTATTTTGAATGACGAAATTTGCCGAGCATATGAGAATTTCCTCAGCCCTTTTACAAATGACACTGATTATAGCCTCTGGCATGCAACCAGATATCTGAAGTGACCCACGAAAAAAAATACGGTCGTAGTAGACAGTAATGGTCAGCGCTGTAATGCTAATTATGAGAAGGCTAAAGCGTTTGCGCAGCACTTGTATTCAACTTTTCATCCAAACACAGACTATGATGATGCAACAGTAGACGTGGTAAGCAAATTTTTGGACGCACCTTGCCAAATGAGCTTGCCTATAAGCCAGATTACAATTGCAGAAGTAGAAACTGAATTAAAATGCATATATCTAAAAAAATGCCCAGGGTATGATAAGATTGATGGGCACACAATTGAAAATGTTCTTCCAAAATGTATAGGCTTACTTACATATTCAACGCCATGCTTAGACTGGATTACTTCCCTAATCAATGGAAATGTGCTGAGGTGATCTCCTTAATCCAAATAAACCAGAAAATTGCACATCATCATACCGTCCAATAAGTTGGCTGGTTACGATCTCTAAAGTATTTGAGATAATACTATTTAGGAGAATGTTACCAGTTCTGGACGATCTTAGCATCATACCCGAACACCAGTTTGGGTTTAGAAAAGGAAATGGAACTGCTGAGCAGTGCTATCGAATCGTAAGAACTAATGCGTTCGAGGCCAAGGAGTATTGCTCAGACGTCTTCTTAGATATAAAACAGGCGTTTGACAGGGTTTGGCATCCTGGTCTATTATATAAAATTAAAAAATGGCTACCTGCTCCTTACTACTATAAAATAAGATTATATCTTACAATCAGAACTTTTTATGTCCAAGAAAAGGATACGTTTTTTAACATATACACCATGAACGCTGGTGTGCCCCAAGGAAGTGTGCTAGGACCAGTACTTTACACAATTTTCACTGCTGACATTCCTATCAGTTGCAATTAGAGGCAGCTACATACGCTGATGACACTGAAATCATTGCAAAAATTACGTCTCCAGTTGTCGCATCGCAGTACTTGCAAGACGAACTTTGCTTAATTAAACAGTGGTTGGCAAAGTGGCCAACGCCAGAAATCAGTCCAAGTGACATTTACCTTAAGGAAAGGAAACTGCCCGCCAATAACACTAAGCGGCTCGACGTAACCAACTAGTGATACTGCGAAGTACCTCGGAGTGTACATGGACCAAAGGCTCACATGGAAGTCACACATAAAATCAAAGCAAACGCAGCTCAAAGCAAAAAATAAGAAAATGTACTGGCTAGTAGGAACACGCTCGCAACTCGATCTATGATACAAGGTTCGTCTTTACAAGGCCATCCTGAAGCCTGTATGGACATACGCTAAGCTACTTTGGAGAACAGAAAGAAACTCAAACATAGAGATCTTACAAAGCTATCAATCTATGACCCTAAGAATCATC
Organism: Hirtodrosophila histrioides; assembly: GCA_037075165.1. NCBI lineage: Eukaryota > Metazoa > Arthropoda > Insecta > Diptera > Drosophilidae > Hirtodrosophila > Hirtodrosophila histrioides. The sequence goes on from JBAMCL010000029.1 coordinate 70,939, forward strand.
ACAGGTGCTACTTGGTTTATGACTAACTACGACATCCACAAAGATTTGAATATAGCATTTGTTAAAGATGAAATCACCAGACGTGCTGAGAGTTATATAAATAGACTACACAACCATAACAATAATCTTGCCCTGGACCTCTTAGATAACAGTAGGGACTTAAGACGCTTAAAAAGATACCATATATTGGGCCTACCAAATAGAGTTGTTAATTAACCTAAATAAACTAAAAACAAATAAATTTTGCAATATATATTGCTTGGGTTCACTGGAGTTTAAGCAATTCTGTTAAACGTATTTTCTAAGCAATTTGTCTATTGTCACAAGACAGAACAAAAAAAACTGAAAAAAAAAAAAATGAGAATTAAAATTTTTTCACCGTAATATAGGCTTTAGATTTGGCCTGTGTAAAGGCGCTATACCGAGACGCCCACCACGATATGCAAGCCAGCGCCGCTAAACATTGCATTGCGCTGTTGCAATTTATCATTGCACACGCACACTAAAATGCGTGAGCACATACGTACTTGGACACATACACAGACACCAAATAAGAGAGCAAAGGACAAAAGCCATTCTCCTCGTTATAGTTTTGATCCAAGACTAGAAATTTATTCGGCAATGATCTACGCTCGTTACGCTCTCCTTTATGCACGTTACACTCTGCCTGCGGCGCTAGTAGTTTACCTTGTTCACCTAACTGGGACTACATTCAGCAAAGTCAGTCATCCGGACTCAATAAAATCCTAGTCTAATAGCCTGTTTCCACGACATCATATTTTCACATTTTTCGTCATTTTTTGGATGTTGGAAATATGATACATATTTCCTGTAGAAAATCCCATAAGAAAAAAAATGACGAATTCGTCATATATTAAATATGATGCCATTCGCCCCGGCATTTTTTAGTTTTTTCCTATCGAACACACGATGTTTATCGATGAACTGGGGAAAAGGTAAACAATGACGAATTGTGCGCCAAAATTAATTTTTGAAATAAAATGTAAATTGCTTATATCTTTAAATTTTTGTATTTAGTAAGGATGAGGTTAAAAGGGAAGGTTTATCCGGAGGTGCACCTTCGAAATAGCAAGATTTTGACAAGGTACACCGCCCTTTGAGAGCAGTGAAATTTGTGGACTTCACAGGTGCGCACTCGCAATTTCATTGCAAATTTCAGCCATCTCCGCATCACAGTCATCCACCAATGGATCCAAATTGTACAAACTTATTGCAACTATCTGCCTATTGATATGCAAGTTTGCTTCTACTACTGTTCTCCCATTATTTGCCATATTTTTCACTTTTCGTAAAAAATTGCATCAAAATAAGCCGACCAGCTGATTTATTTCGGGCGAATGGCTAATTCGTATACCGTTTCACATTTGACCGTGGAAACACCATCATCCACATTTTTTATATGTTACATATTTGGCTGTCGTGGAAACAGGCTATAACACATCTATGTATATTCAATGGTTAGTGCTGGTAGCTTACAGACTTCCTATGCAAATATATCAAAGCATGGTAATAAAAAAAAATCCTCGAACTGAGCCCTCCACGAGGGTGCTGGCTCTGACATGGGTGGAGCAGTCCAGGGTAGTTGCAATGCTATGCCGTAGCCGATCGATACAGACTTGGACTGCAAATTGAGCAGTGAACGCTCAACGATGAAGGCCGATGACAAGAGGGTATAAAAGCCAAGGCATACTACAAGGCGGCCCTCAAGATCGAGCTCGGCTCAACAGCAGCGCCGACCTCACCCCCAAGGAAAGGAGGAAACTGGCGTGGGCCGACCTGAATATCAAGGAAGCTGGCAAACAGAAGTCTACTATGCAGCCTTCTAGTAGCAACTATGCCAACAAGGTCGAGGAGCAACTGGCCGCTAAGAGTCAGCGCTCAACCGAAGCGACTAAGGCGGAAGTACCCGTGAGCAAGCGACCTCGCCCCACCAACAAGCCCGGCAGGAGTCTGCGAGCGACGTGGATATACGACATCTTGTCGTACCCAAATGGCAAAATGTCGCTGAGTAATGAAAATAGGTGGAAATCAGGATTCTCGATGCGATGATAAAAGGATGGAGGCTCCAGATGCCGCACCCACCACATTCAATGGCACAGTTGGATCAACAGGGTCAAGATCCTCAGCTGTAGAGATGACCCTAGCCTGGAGTGGGTGTCCAAAACAGTCGCCGCTGGAGGAAGTGGATAGAACTAAAATTCCGTCCGAACCCCAGGCGATAGTGCTATTCCCGAGAGTTGTGCCTAAGGGACAGGCGCGCAACTCATTGAAGTGGCAGAATCCAGACGTGCCGACCGCTGATTGACAGGTGATACATGTTGTTAAGCCAGATAAAAAGAGAAATCACATAATCCTGCAAATTAGCAAGGAAGCCGAGGATATGCTGTACCCAAGATTCGGGAAGATGGTGTGTTTCGTAGGTAGCGTGTACCTGCGTCCCAATACGCTGAAAGCTGATGAGGTGGAGCAGTCAAGTAAACCCAAAAAAAATACCAACTGGGGTAAATTGTACATGCGAATACTTAAAAAAAATTGGCACATAACCCGCCCCTAACTCTGGAAAATGCCGGAGAGGTAGATCCCCTAGTTGATACCCTAACAAAGGTATGCAAGGACGCATTAGATAAATCTTGCCCCAAAAGAATCCCCAAAGTATCTTTCAAGCAATCATGGTGGTCCGCAGATCTCGAGGCACCTCAAGCTAAATTCAGGAAAACTTTTAATCATGCCAAAACTACGACGCTTGACACATCCTGGGCGCAGTACAAGACTGAGCTAAATAGCTACAAAAAAGCATTAAGATATCAGCACTTAGATATATCGCAGCCCAACAAACAGGGCCAATGAAATAATAACCGACCACAAGATTAGGTGGACAATCAGCACCTTCAAGCCCTTTAAGTCACCGGGTCCAGACACTAATACTCGGCTCAACTCCAGCACAGTATCAAGTATATCTTAGCGTGGCTTCATACCATCTTCACAGGCTGTCTTACGACGAACCATATTCCCTTAGTATGGAAGGAAACTAAGGTAGTCTTCATACCCAAGGGGTATGCGGATGATGTTGCCATCCTAACCCAAAAATGCTCGAAAGCCCTGACAGAATGCAATTAGCGCTTAACACGTTAGTAAAATGGACCAAAACCTGTGGACTAAGCGTGAATCCGAGCAGGACAGCGCTCGTTCTTTTCACTAGGAAATATAACCCCCCGAATTTAAACCTCCCTAGAATCAATAACACGATTCTTATCTAAAGCTTTTATGCGAAGTATCTAGTTGTAGTTTTGGACAGTAAACTATATTGGAAAGAAAATATAAAGCAGAGAGCAAGTAAAGCAACTACTACTCTCTTTGCATGCAAGAAGCCACTACATTTGGCTTCTCTCCACTCATAGTCCATTGGTTGTATACAGCAATCATATCACCTATCCTACTATATGGAGTGCTAGTGTGGTGGCTCGTACTTGAGTTACCATCCAAACTCAAAACAATCCGTAAAGTTCAAGGAAGTGCGGAAATCTGCTTAAGTGGAACCCTACGCACAACACCAACCGAAGCCCTGAACTTCAAGCTTCACCTAATACCGCTGAACCTACTATCCAAAGAGCTAGCTAGAAACTCAGCCACTAGACTCAGGAAATCCAATAACCGGACGACGGGCAACACGGGGCATACCACAGTTCTCAAGTCCATACATCGCATTCCACCAATAACAGACTACTGCACACAAAAGCTGACTTTCGACAAGTTATACAGAGTCTGCATACCTAGCCGATTAGACTGGGGAAAGCCGTTTCAACATGTACCAGGCTCGATCAGAATCTTCAATGATGGGTCGAAGTTGGATGAACATGTAGGCGGTGGTGTATATTCTCCCGATTTAGGTATCCGTTGTAGCTTCCGTCTTTCCGACCACTGTAACGTGTTTCAGGGAGAGGTGAGGGCCATCCTGGAAGCCACCCTCTGCCTGCGCATGCATAACATCAGTGCAGGGAATATCTACATTTACTCAGATAGCCAAGCCGCCTTGAAGGCGCTCGAATCATGAATCAACAATGCAGCCTCACTCACTGAGTGTCGCCAATCGCTAAACGAGATAGCCCAACAGCTAAGTATAAGCCTCGTATGGGTGCCTGGACACCGTAATATTGAAGGTAACGAATAGGCAGATGAATTGGCCAGACAAGGCACCAACGATACACTTGTTGAAAGGAGCAACGTTGGCATGCCTCTGTCCACTGTCAGCCTGCATAGTAAGGAGTACACCAGGCGTCAAACTGCTGAACGCTGGAGAAATCTCACTTCATGCAACTCCAAGCTCACCTGGCCCACATCTAACCCAAAGCGCATATCTCCTTTGATTAAACACAAGAGATCTCACATCTCGACAATAATAGGGGCTCTTACAGGCCACTGCCTGATAGGAACTCACGCTAGCAGACTGAGCGTACCACACCATGACTTCTGCAGAAGTTGTTGTATAGTAGAAGAAGAAGAGAGCGTTGAACATCTGCTCTGTCACTGCCCCGCACTTTATTTTTGACACCCTATAGGACGTATCCGAGAGTGGGATACACAATATCATCAAATTCTTAGACTCTTCAAATTGGTTTAAAGGGGAACACAACGTTTAAAAGACGTTATGTGGTATCACACGGGGCCAATTCTGCTCCAGCCACTAACCTAACCAGTCACCTAACCTAATCTAATACAAGTTAAGAAGATTCACACGGTGGTGAAGACGAGTGTTAATTGTAGTGATTTCTCACTTGACTTATAGGTTTTGAAGTCAATTTCGGGATACCAGCCTAATTACCTACAGTTGCCGACCCATACTTTAACAAGCCGCAGAAGATTGCCATGCTTATCGGACCAGATGTTTTTTGAACTGCTCTCCGTTGCACTATGGGACCTCAGGCCGAAAGCGTGACAAAAATCAGTTCTTTAACGGAAGCGATCGGCAAAAGTAATATATGCATCTGATAGAGAACACCTCAAAGATTAAAAATCCAAAAGGATTTTGCAATCCGTTTAAAATTATGAGTGGTACATCCTCTCAAAGTTGACCCATTTTTACAGTCGTCGAGAAAATGTGCAAATTTGACAAAATATATGACTTTCCAGGTAAATTGTGCACAAACCATGCAATCGGTTATTGTGGTTTTAGATTCATTAAAAAGTGAGTTCATTTTATGCGAAGTAATAATAATATTTTCGATTTTCCGAGCAAAGTTTAAAAAATACACGACATTTGGGTCGTTTTTCAACTTTGATGGAATATAACTCGTATAACATAATCGACAAAAACACAGGGACTAGTTACAGGCGATAAAGGTATCAATATTCCAACAATGTATATAAATTTGGCTGCCGGAATCTGCCCGTTTAAAAGTTTAGGCATAATACGCTGCAGGTGTATGGAATGATGTATAATTTATGTAGAACTTTTATTTAGTCTGTTCTTATTTATATGTTCCGTGATCTTCGTTACCGCACGTTATGCGGCGCGCCCCTAGGTCGGTTGGGCGGGAGGTGGGTTGCATTTTGCCTGGGTCCGCGCGTTGACAAGCCTGTGCTTGGTGATTGTAAAATCCGATGTATGGAATTTGATTTAAATTTGGCGTATACAATTCCGCGACCGGGAGAAAAAGGTACCGAAAACACACCGCAGAAAGAAATACAAAATAGCCGAAAGAAAATTATACAGAATGAATATTTCAAAGAGGCTTGGACTGAAATTGACTGTTCAAAATATGGATACGGAAATACGAATGATGGAAATAGGTCCAGGAAATTGTTTGAAAATTATGAGGTGCTTTCTTAAATAACTGGTGTTCATAGTGACATCATTAAAAGGTTGTCTGGTATCTTTAATGTTATTAACTGCAATGAAATGGCAAATGGTCCAAAACCAGCCCACCATTTGGCAATATGTATCCAGGGAAAAAACTTTCTACTACCACATTACACAAGACTTTGGATCACGGCAAAAATTTAATTGAGTATCCATGCTTAGCAATTGGAGATTTGTCCGAAAAATGTTTAGATACACGAATATTTGCATGATTTCACGGATTAGACAGAATGAAGACCTATTCAACATGCTGTCCGCAACCGTAAGAGCTACGATGCTGAAATTTTCACAGTAGGTTCCATCTAAGATGAAAGTGCACACTAAGACGGGATTTGGGAAAATTCCACTCAATAGCGTGGAAAATCGCGGAAAACTGTTATATGAAACTTTTTTGTTTATATTCCAATCGGCTTCAAACTCATTTTCAAACATCTATTCATTTGACATATTCCACCGATTTTGGAGCATCCACCCCCCGTAGACGGAAAATGGGGGCTCAAGGTTGTATGGGCGAAAGTCTAATTTTAGTCCGATCACTTTCAAATTCATTTTCAAAGCTCTTCAAGTAAAATAATTTGATAAGTGTCTCACTGATTTTGGGATATTCAACACTATGGTCGGAAAACCGATGGAAAACTCTGTCATTTGACATTTTTAATTTTTATGCGATTAGCTTTTAATTCATTTTCAACGTTCTACACAAAAACATAATAGTCAATCATCAAGATTGGAAAATTCCCGGAAAACTGTTGAATGAAACTTTTTTGATTATCGTCCGATTGGCTTCAAATTTAACGTAAAATAAATCGATACGTGTATCAGCGATTTTGGGAAATTCAGCCCCATGGTCGGAAAATCAGTGGAAAACTCTGGTAATCGACATGTTTAATTTTCATGCGATTGGCGTCAAACCCATTTTCAAACATGATAGTCACGGTGGCCAAAGATTTTGGAAATCTACCCACAAGGTCGGAAAATTCCCGGAAAACTGCTGTATAAAACTTATCGTCTGATTGACTTCAAACTCATTTCATAACTTTTCTGTTTATCATCCAATTATTTTGAACCTAATTTTCATAGCGACTCACATTAGATAATTCGACACATGTGCTACCGGTTTTGAAATATGCATTGGCGGGAAATGGAACTCAAAGTCAAATCAGTTGGATTATTTGATTAGTTAGATTGGCTTCAAAGACATTTTCATGGCGCGGCTCAACTATTTAGTTTCCTACCCCTACGGGAGGGAATACAGTGATACGCTATTTATGTGTATTTCTTACGGTTGACGAAAGTAGTCAAATTCAAAATAATATAAATCAACTAAATATTTCGCGGGGAAAGCCGAGGTATTACCGGCTAGTTGTGTCTTTTGTAACCCACGTAAGTCTAACAAACCTGTGTGGCTTACATTGGAATTTATTAACTTGAAAAATAGAAAGACGAGATTGTAAAAGAAGTTCATGGAATCTGGCTCTTACTTGGATTTCTCTTACTATTTGATTGCTCGTTCTAACATCTCTGTACTTAATTTGCATAGCGTACACAGAGAGAGACAAGTAAGAATGTTCTAATCGAGTATACCCGACTACAAAACCACCTTTACCTAGGTCTAACGCTTCCAATCATATCTTCGTCCACTTACACATACACACACATATATATACAAAGCCGCACATACACGAGCCACTGCGTAAGCGAGACATTTTAAGTGGCGGCTGTGTCCTTTCTTCCCCCTTGCTGCAGCACTGAAACTTCTTTGGTCAATAACTTCCCTGTTTATTATCCGATCGACTTAAAATTTGGACAGTCGATTGGGAGTGTCTAAAGTATTGTTCATTCCAAATCTCAAAGCTATATTTTTGAAATTGTTGGCACAAAATGTTTTTATCGATTTACGGGGGAAAGGGGGAAGACATCTCAAATTGGAAACAAAATTGATCTGCGTATGGTATACAGAAATGCACATTCCCAATTTTGTGTCTCTATATCTTATAGTTGCTGAGATCGACGCGTTCATCCGGACGTACGGACGGACGGACAGATGGACAGACAGACGGACATGGCCAAATCGAAATCTCTTTTGATACTGATCAAGAATATATATACTGTATAGGGTCGGAGATGTCTCATTCTGCCTGTTACATTCATTTGCACAGATCCAAAACCCCCTTCTTACCAATTTTATTGGTACAGGGAGTAAAAAGCAAGCCATTTCGTCTTAAACCGATGCGATTTGATGTCAATAACGGCATGATGACCATCCTTGTAGGTAGATTAACCAAAATCTTTGGTCACCGTGGCTATTATGTTTTTGTCTAGAACCTTGAAAATGAGTTTGAATCCAATCGCATGAATGTTAGAAGTGTCGATTGCCAGAGTTTTCCGCTGATTTTCCGACCATAGGGCTGAATTTCCCAAAATCGCTGATACGAATTTCGAATTATTTTACGTAAAGAGCTTTGAAAATGAGTTTCAAGCCATTCGGAGGATAATGAAAAAAGTTTCATACAACAGTTTTCTGGGAATTTTCCGATCTTGTGGGTAGATTTTCCAAAATCTTTGGCCACCATGACTATCATGTTTATAAATGGGTTTGAAGCCAATCGCATGAAAATTAAACATGTCAATTACCAGAGTATTCCACTGATTTTCCGACCATGGGGTTGAATTTCCCAAAATCGCTGATACACGTATCGATTTATTTTACGTAAAGAGCTTTGAAAATTAATTTAATAAAAAGCCAATCGGACGATAATCAAAAAAGTTTCATACAAAAGTTTTCCGCGAATTTTTCGACCTTGAGGGTAGATTTTCCAAAATCATTGATCACCACGTCTAGTATGTCTTTGTGTAGAACTTTGAAAATGAGTTTGAAGCCAATCGCATGAAAACTACAAATGTCGAATACCAGAGTTTTCCACCATTTTTCCGACCATGTGGTCGAATTTCCCAAAATCGTTTATACACATGTCGAATTATTTTACGTGAAGAGCTTTGAAAATTAATTTGAAGGTGCTCGGACTAAAATTAGACTTTCGTTCCTACAACCTTGAGACCGCCATTTTCCACCCATGGGGGTGGATTTTCCAAAATCGGTGAAATATTTGTCAAATTAATTTTTGTGTAGATCTTCTAAAATGAGTTTGAAGTTGATTGGATGGTAAACAAAAAAGTTTCATACAACAGTTTTCCGCGATTTTCCACGCTTGTGGGTGGAATTTTCCAAAATGCCGTCTTATGCACTTTCATCATAGATGGAACCTACTGTGAAAATTCAGCATCCTAGCTCTTATGGTTTGGGCTGTGCGATGATTGCCAATCAGTCAGTCAGTCAGCACGAACTCTTTTATATATATATATAGATTAGGTGTGGACTGAAAGCCATGTCGGATTTTTTGAAGGGTGACTTTTGGCTCCATTCATACTAGAAATGGATGAGGAGGGCTATACCTTCACCATCATTCGATAACATCTGTAAGATTGGCATCAAATTAAACATGTACACCACAAATGAGCACTTTCGGCTTATATTGATTTTCCTACCAGATTGGCGCTGGATATCTCTGGTAAGTCTGTAGGGATTTGTGGTGTTAGCGTTTTATGACTCTTGGATATCCTTGGTAGATGTAAATGATTATTATCTGCAGCTGTATCCTTTTTGGTATCTGTAAATGATGCTTATATGTACAGTGGATCGCAGCTTATTTCGCGCAGCTAAGAACTGAAAGTTAAAATTGTTACTGCGGCTAAACTACCAAAGATATCAACAAAGTTTAAGTGCAGTAATTTAATGTTGAACATTAACATTTATAATAAACAAAAACAATTAAATAAATTATAAAAAACAAAACAATACAATAACAAAAACATAAATTAATGGCTTTTTCATGCCGCAGCTTATTTCGTGCACTCCATTTTGATAGACGTATATTCTTAATTATAACATTTAGTATTTTTTATGGCCTCCATTTTTTTTAACAACTCTTTTCAACGTTTTTCCATTGAAGAAACTAATTTTTTAGTTGTTTCTGTTTGCTACGTGATAGCGCCGGCCAGCCAGATACTCTCATAATAGGGGTGGGTACACCCGTGCCTGCTGTCACGAACAATCACAAGATCATCAAATCTACACATCACAAACTAATAGCCTGTTTCCACGACAGCCAAAATATGTAACATTTTAAAAATGTGGATGATGGTGTTTCCACGGTCAAATGTGAAACGGTATATGAATTAGCCATTCGCCCGAAATAAATCAGCTGGTCGGCTTGATTTGATGCAATTTTTTACGAAAAGTGAAAAATATGGCAAATAATGGCAGAATAGTAGTAGAAGCAAAGTTGCATATCAATAGGCAGATAGTTGCAATAAGTTTGTACAATTTAGATCCATTGGTGGATGACTGGGATGCGGAGATGGCAGAAATTTGCAATGAAATTGCGAGTGCGCACCTGTGAAGTGCACAAATTTCACTGCAACCAAAAGGCGGTGTACCTTGTCAAAATGTTACTATTTCGAAGGTGCACCTCCGGATAAACCTTCCCGTTTAACCTCATCCTTAATAAATACAGAAATATAAAGATATAAGCAATTTACATTTTATTTTAAAAATTAATTTTGGCGCACAATTCGTCATTGTCTACATTTTCCCCAGTTCATCAATAAGCATCGTGAGTTCGATAAGAAAATACTAAAAAATGCCGGGGCGAATGGCATCATATTTAAAATATGACGAATTCGTCATTTTTTTTCTTATGGGATTTTCTACAGGAAATATGTGTCATATTTCCCAAATCAAAAATATGACGAAAAATGTGAAAATATGATGTCGTGGAAACAGGCTATAAATTACAAAAAAAAACATATATCAGCAATACAACAAAAGGCCGGCGAAAATCCTCGAACTGAACCCTCCACGAGGGTGCTGGCCGGGCAATGGACACTGTATTAACCTCGGAGTAAACGGGTTATACTTCGTGTCACTTGCGCGCCTACATCCCTAGGTAGTGCAGTGTCTAGCGAAGGCGAAGGCACAGTACTTCCTATCGGCTTCGCCAAGATAAGGGTACTGCGACCGGAGCCATGGTTCGAGGTACCTGGCGGCAGGTATAAAACGCTAAGGGTGATTCCCCGAATAATAAAATCACAATGGAGGCAACAAAGGAGGAAACTCGAGTCGGGATGTCGACTCAAACGTCGGTGGGAAGCGTGACTGCTACCACCGGCGGGCACGGGGAGGAGCAATCCTCTCTGCGTGTCGCCAGCGGTCACACCTCTACCTTGGTTGGAACAGGCCATGGTAGTTGCAAAGCTACTGCCACCACCACAAACGCAACTAATGCTAAGCTGTGGCGAAGCGGTGCCGTAGTCGATACAGACTCGGACTGCGAATCGCACGGCGGCAGCATAACTACGGAAGCCGAAAACAAGCTTCTGCTCTCCCCTGTCCAGGCGGGTGCCAGTACCTCTAGTAAGGTCGGGCCCAAGCGGACAAAGGAGGGTATGAGAGCCAAGGCACAATACAAAGCGGCTCTTAGAATCAGAGCTCGGCTCAGCGGCAGCGGCGACCTCACCCCTGAGGAGAGGAGCAAGCTGGCGTGGGCTGATCAGAAGATTAGCGAGGGTCGCAAATACTTTGCCCAGAAGCCTACTCTGCAGGCTTCTAGTGGCAACTACGTAAATAAGGTTGAGGATCAATTGGCCACTAAACGCCAGCGCTCGACCGAAACGACAAAGGCTGGAGTGCCCGTGAGCAAGCGGCCCCGCCCCACCAACAAAACCACCAGGGAGTCCGCGAGCGACGTGGCAAAACGACATCTTGTCGTGGCGCTCGTCGACAAAAGCGACCCCAATGGCAAGATGTCGCCAGAACGGTGGAGATTAGTGGAAACACGACTGCTCGAGGCGATGCTGAAGAGGATGGAGACTCCAAATGCCGCACCCACCACATTCGATGGTGCAGGTTGGCTCAATGGAGTCAAAATTCTCAGCTGCAGAGACGACCCCACCCTGGAGTGGGTCTCTCAAACAGTCGCCTCAATGGCCGCCCCGTGGAAGGGCGCCAAACTGGAGGTAGTGGACAGAACCAGCATTCCGTCCGTACCAAAGGCAAAAGTGCTCCTTCCGAGGGTCGTGCCTAAAGAGCAGGCTCTCAAACTTCTCAAATGGCAGAATCCTGACGTGCCCACCGCTGATTGGCAGGTCATTCATGTCGCTAAACCCGATAAAAAGGGACAGCACATGATCCTGCAAATTAGCAAGGAAGCCGAGGATCTGCTTTATCCCAGGTACGGGAAGATGGCGTGGGGCGTGGGTAGCGTATACCTGCGTCTCAAGAAACGCCACCCCCAAGACAACAACGACAATACGCTGATGGCTGGTGAGGTGGAGCAGGACCTGGGCCTTGTGTCTATGGTGGAAGCTACCCACAGCCTGGAAATCGTGGAAGTGGCCACAGAAGCCACGCCCGAGGACCGGAAAATGGAGGACGACGAGGATGGCGACACGACGTTGGTAGTCGAGCCACCGCGAGCGGAGGAATCTAGCAGCCATGCAGCTGAAGGTCCTCCAGCTCAACCTACATAAAAGTAAGTTAGCGTTGGCGGAGCTCCTTATAGCCCTGGAGCAGGGGTCCGCCGATGTTGCTTTAGTCCAGGAACCTTGGTTGGCAGCGGGCAACAAGGTGGCTGGGCTAAAGTTTGCTAACTTCAACACGTTCCACCCGACAACAGTAAGTAGGAACAGAACAGCTATCCTAGTAAGGAAAGGCATCTACTCTTACCTTATGTCTAATTACAGTACTGATGATCTCACAGTCGTGGCGCTAGAGGGTAACAAGGACGAGCCCACGCTCATAGCGTCCTGTTACATGGCGCACGACAGGGAGGCGCCACCCGATGAACTCAAGAGACTGACCGCGGAGGCAGGCCTGCGGAGGCAGCCCCTAATTATCGGAACGGACGCCAACGCTGACAACACTGTGTGGGGCAGTCCGGACATCAACGATAGAGGTGAGTCTCTTCTTAACTTTATACTTCAATCTAGCCTAAGGATAGCAAATGTTGGGTGTGAGCCTACATATGTGGGACCCATGTCTTCCAATATCCTAGATCTTACGCTTGCAGCCGGGAATAGTACACAAGTGACGGAATGGAGGGTTCTCGACAAACCCTCCTTCTCGGATCACAAGTACATCCAATTCAAGGTGCAATTTGACTACACTCCTCCCCAAAATGTATACAGAAACCCCCGGAACACAAACTGGGACAAGTTTGTAACAACGTTGGGAAGGAAGATACCCACACCACCCACAATCTCATCAGAAGATGATATAGAGAGGTCCCTGGAGACTCTCACTCATCACCTCATTACTGCGTACCACACTTCGTGCAAGCCATCAAAAAGCAAAAGGAGGACCAGGCCACCCTGGTGGACTCCAGAGCTTAAAGCACAAAGGAAAGATGTACAGGATCTCTTCAAGCTTGCAAAACAAGCCGAAGAGGAGATTATCTGGGATGAGTACAAAATACTGCTACGTAACTTCAAAAAAGAAGTTCGGAAGGCAAAGAGAAACACATGGAGAACCTTCTGCTCTAGCATAGAGAAGGTCACAGAAACGGCGAGACTCCGGAAGCTGCTCTCCAGACAGCCAATCATACAGAGTCAGCTAAAAACAGATGATGGACGATGGGCGGAAAACAGCAGGGAAGCAATATGCGCTCTCATCGATGCGCATTTCCCTGGGTGTTGTAACGAACCTATTGGCTTCGCCGGGTCTAGCTCGGTCGACCAGGATTCGTGCCAACAAATTTATAATCTGCAGCACTTGCGATAAGTAAGAAATCAATTAGTTTTAGTTTTCAATGTATATTTTGCCGGTTCACCCGGATACTTCAAGTTGTACAATATTTGAATCTAAATTTACTCCCTCGTTGCCGGTTGCGATGGTGGTTGTCGCTCTTGCCAAATGTCCGTCGTACCAGTTTCCCGATGTTCCCTTTGGCTTGTCCCGTTCGCTAAACGCGTTGAGACTCAGCAGTTCGGATACTACCGCTTAACCTCGGTGCCGCTGTGCAAATGTGGTGTGCCTATATCTGGCCCTAGGTATGCGAGTGGTACAACTCCGGTTTAGACCTGGATTCACCTACACGCTTTAACCGCAAATTCTCCTAGTTCTCCTGCTTTGCCTTGGCACCCCAGTTTAGACCAGGTTTCCGCCGTGGCTGTTCTCCTGTTCGCTATGTCCTGCTCGTACGTACCGAGGATACTCCAGTTTAGACCGGATTTGGTCCCCAGGTACTCGTCTGTCTCCGCCCGTCTTGATTTCGCTGAATCTCGAGGACTCCTAGTTTTGCCCAGGTTTGTCCCCGGACTCCTTTAAAGCGACTGTTTGAGTTGTCTAGTCCCTAGGACTCGCCGAGGTTACCCCAGTTTAAACCAGGTTTAGCCGTCGGTGTCTTTCGGGATTCCCTGCCTGTCTCTCTCTGGATGACCCAAGGCTACCCCAGTTTATACCAGGTTTGACCGTCAGGATCCGTAAGAGTGACTGTTCTGCCTTTGTTTTAGAGTGGCACCAAGGATACCCCGGTTTATACCAGGTTTGGTCGTTGGTGCTCTCTAAAATGCCCTGTCGTGATCCAAGAGATTACCAAGGGTACCCCGGTTTATACCAGGTTTGGCCGCTGGTTCTCGTCGGATTGCCCTACGTACTCCTGAGGAAGGATGCCAAGGATACCCCAGTTTAAACCAGGTTTGTCCGTTGGCCTCTTCTCTGGATTTCCACAAAATCTCACTGGCACTTTACTCACGTTTGCACTTTGGTCCGTGGGTAAAGCGTTCGCACCGCTTAGCCAAATCTCGCTACGCCGCGTGGCAAAGACTCGCCTCCAAGTCGATCAGTGGCTGGGTCGGGGCAAGTGGCTGAGCTTGTCCCTCGAATATGTCTTGATGGCTGCTCCTGATGTAGATCGGCCCAGTGGTTGGCCGCGTCCGTTGCTCGTACTCGTAATCCCTCGATGACACTTTGCCGAAACTGTACCCGCACTCGCTTGTAATCTCACGCACTTTGACTTGTTAATATTTTCACTGACTCTCTTCTTGCACTGTATCGCTTGACTGTCCCGACTCCCACGCAGATTTCGCTTTTTATTGCCGCTGCCGGCAGGCCCCGATTGGTGGCTGAATCGGGGGCCGCGGCGGCGGCAAACTCTCCAAACTCTCACCTAGCGGTGCATGCCAGCAGTGTTGTTGCTAGGTTTGAATTTGGCGCCGACGCCAGCTGCCAAATAACGGCGGAATCTTCTGATGCTCGCCTAGCAACAGCGGTAAATCACTGACGCTGTGCATTGCCTGCCGCTAGTGCAAACGAGTGCTGCATATTGCACATCGAATGCACTCTTTACGCACTAACGGCGTAAGCTCATCTCCAACGGCGCGCGATCAGCACTAACGGCGCTTATCCTGGCGGCCGCTCTCTGTGCGACACGTAGCACTTGCTGGCTACGTGTGTTAGAGCGAGAGAGAGTATGCGAACGGCTGTGAGCGTGAATTCGCCGCGAAGCAGTGGCGCATCAAAAGGGGGTTTTGCTTGTGTTTGTTGAAATTGTTGTGGGGAGCCAATACGGCTCCTCACACTCCCCTCTTTCTTCGGGAGAAAAGCGCTAGCCCTTCTTATGTCTCTGTCGTTGTTTCATTGCTTGTTTGTTTTTAGTTATTTTTTATTATTATTATTGTTATTATTATTATTACGAATTCTTACGCTATTGGTGGTATGATATTAGTATTAGTAAGGTTAGTTTTAGTGTTATTAGTACTATTACGTGTTATAACCACCAATGCGCATGAATACGTAATTGTTTTATATTGTTTATTCTTTTATTATTTATCATGTTGACCGCTGTAGTTGTGGATCCCTTTTGTCGCGCCTTTGATCACTGTTGGTGGTTACCGTTACTGCTTTTATGACATGCAGGTGTGCACTGTGGGGCACATTTGATTATTTTGTGAACAAATTTAAAATTTCCATAAGTGGCAAATGTATCCATTTGTGACATTATATGGCGTATGGTCAAACTCGGCACTTCTTCGACGATGCCTATATACGGCTGTACATTACTTGCGGGATGTTGTTGTTGTGTGTATATTCTTGTTTTGTTTCTGGTTTTTGCTCATTTAGCCCACTGTGTACTTCTGTTGCGCCGTTTTAGTTATGGCGGGTGCGTTCTCTTTGTTTTCTATTGCGCGCGAGGGTTGCTCGAGACGTTTGGTAAATTTTGTTTTGGTGAATTACAAAAATAAAAAAAAAATTTGTGTATTCTTGCAGTATATTAATTATTAATTTAATTAATAATTATTTACCCTCTCTTTTTTTTTTTTTTTTTTAAATAGATGGAACAAAAAATAATTTTCTCGCGGTGCTCTTCGTTGCTTACATGTTTTGTATTTAATGCCGTGTTGTATAGTTTCATATTGTCGATGTGTGCTGTTTTTTTCCTTTTGTATGCCTGTTCTCGTAGCTTGTGTATGACTCGTGAACTGAAAAGTACGATTTGGAAAGGGCCTCTGAATTTGGGAGTACCCTTGCTTGATGGTCTGATCCTCGCCCATCACCATCCGATGTTCTGTGATTGCCGACGTGCCTGTCCTAGACTTTAATGCCACCAATTTCCCCTGCAGGATGGTATTAACCTCTGCATTTGGATATACTGGTGGTTTCTCGGTCATGTGTCGTTTTTTGTGTTCCATGTTGCTTGTTTGTATCTCCTTCGTTGCTCGTGTTGCTTCTGCTCTTGCTTGTTCTCGTGATTCTGCTTGCTTTTCCTCCGCCTGTGCTTGCTCTCGTGATTGTACTTGCTTTGCCTTTGCCTGTGCTTGCTCCCGTGATTCTACTTGCTTTTCCTCCGCCTGTGCTTGCTCTCGTGATTGTACTTGCTTTGCCTTTGCCTGTGCTTGCTGCCGTGATTCTACTTCCTTTTCCTCCGCCTGTGCTTGCTCTCGTGATTGTACTTGCTTTTCCTCCGCCTGTGCTTCTTCTCGTGCTCCTGCTTCCTCGGTTGTGGCCACTGCCACCGACAGTCGCTCTTCCAACCATCCGCCGTTCCTCTGCCGTGCTGGAATTTCCACGCGCAAGCCGGCACATTCGAGTTCGATGCCCGTGCGCGTGAGAAAATCCCATCCTAGTACCAAGTGGTCAATCACTCCTGGCAGAATAAGTAGCGCCAGAGTGATTTTGCTCGTGCCCATTGATAGTTCTGTGTCCAGCTGTTCCGTCACCATACTGTTTCGGCCGTCTGCCAGCCGTACCTGCCTGCGAACTGCACTCCTTTGCCCAACGCCATCCAATGCTGTCGCCAGCCTTTCGCTGATAAAGCTGCTGGTCGCTCCTGTGTCGATTGTGGCCTTGTACTGTCCAGCTCCGATTTGGACAGTCGCTGACAGATGTGCGCCCTCGTCTTGTAGACTGCCGGTTAGTTTCGAGGGGCGGCTTCTATCGGCATCCGTTCGCCCCTCATTGGCGGACGCCGTTGGCCGTTTCCCGAAGAGCAGCAGTCGATTGTTCTTCTCCCAATTCGACCACATTGCCAGCAGAATATTAAGCGGCGGTTGCGGCATTCGGTTGCCCAGTGCCCCTCCTGACCACACCTGCGGCATGCTCGTGCTGGGTTCTGGATACGATCGCCAGAAATGCCCTGCTGTGTCCTTGGTGCTGGTTGAGGGTGTGCCTGTGCGTTAGTGGTGCACTGTCTGCATTGTTCGGTGTACTCCTGAGTCCTAGAGTCCTCGATGGCCATCATCCGAGTTCTGTTTGGCCGTTGCTGCTGGAAGAGCTTCTCCCTGTCTCGCTCCAGTTCCTCGAACTCCTCAGCCAGTTGCATAAGTTCGGCCAGATTAGTGAACTGATTTGGCCTAGCGTATGCTCGCAAATCGGGTAGGCTGTTTTCGTGGATTTGTTTGAGTTGTTGTTGAGGTGTACGGCGTAGTGGTCGCATTAACGTCTGCATCTCCACCATGTACACCTTAAACTTTTCCCCGAGTCCTTGCCGTCTCTTGCTGACCTCTTCCTGTAGCCTCGGAAAGTAATCTCTGGGCAGAAAATATTCGTTGAAGCTGGTAACGAATGCCGTCCAAGTGGTCCAGTGCTCATTATTTGCCACATACCACTTCAGAGCCATGCCCTTAAGCAGTTCCGGCATAGCTCTGGGGACAAAATCAATGTCCAGCCCGTATGTTTCTGCAGACCATTCCACCTGCTCCAGAAATTCCAGTGGTTTTGTTGTGCCGTCAAAACGAAAACTCCACTCTCTCACGTGCTTGGCTACTCGCGGGTACTCCTCAGTATTTGTCCTGTTCGGTGCTGTGGTTCTGTTCGGCGGCTCGTTCCTGGGCATGTTCATACTACCCCATGGTGCTGGGCGTGTGTCTGACAGCCTTGCCGCTGTCTGTGTCTCCGGTATGTTTAGCCGCTCGATGAATTTGCTGGGGTCCTCGAATTCTTCCTCGTTTGTTGCGCTTTTTAGAGGTGACTGGCGTGTATGCAGGCGTGCCAAGTCGTTGAGCCTTAAGGCATGCAACAGGTTTGATTCATTCGCCAGGACCCATTCCCCGAATTGCCGACGCATGGTGTCTACCGTGCCTGTCACGGTTATTCCGAATTCGTCGGCATACCGATGCACCTCCTCCTTTTTGAGGTTATAGACCCATGCTCGTACCATTTTTGATGGTCTTGTGTATTACTATGTAAACTTAATTGAAATCTCTTTATCGCAAGACACTACAAGTTGGGCGCCAGTTGTAACGAACCTATTGGCTTCGCCGGGTCTAGCTCGGTCGACCAGGATTCGTGCCAACAAATTTATAATCTGCAGCACTTGCGATAAGTAAGAAATCAATTAGTTTTAGTTTTCAATGTATATTTTGCCGGTTCACCCGGATACTTCAAGTTGTACAATATTTGAATCTAAATTTACTCCCTCGTTGCCGGTTGCGATGGTGGTTGTCGCTCTTGCCAAATGTCCGTCGTACCAGTTTCCCGATGTTCCCTTTGGCTTGTCCCGTTCGCTAAACGCGTTGAGACTCAGCAGTTCGGATACTACCGCTTAACCTCGGTGCCGCTGTGCAAATGTGGTGTGCCTATATCTGGCCCTAGGTATGCGAGTGGTACAACTCCGGTTTAGACCTGGATTCACCTACACGCTTTAACCGCAAATTCTCCTAGTTCTCCTGCTTTGCCTTGGCACCCCAGTTTAGACCAGGTTTCCGCCGTGGCTGTTCTCCTGTTCGCTATGTCCTGCTCGTACGTACCGAGGATACTCCAGTTTAGACCGGATTTGGTCCCCAGGTACTCGTCTGTCTCCGCCCGTCTTGATTTCGCTGAATCTCGAGGACTCCTAGTTTTGCCCAGGTTTGTCCCCGGACTCCTTTAAAGCGACTGTTTGAGTTGTCTAGTCCCTAGGACTCGCCGAGGTTACCCCAGTTTAAACCAGGTTTAGCCGTCGGTGTCTTTCGGGATTCCCTGCCTGTCTCTCTCTGGATGACCCAAGGCTACCCCAGTTTATACCAGGTTTGACCGTCAGGATCCGTAAGAGTGACTGTTCTGCCTTTGTTTTAGAGTGGCACCAAGGATACCCCGGTTTATACCAGGTTTGGTCGTTGGTGCTCTCTAAAATGCCCTGTCGTGATCCAAGAGATTACCAAGGGTACCCCGGTTTATACCAGGTTTGGCCGCTGGTTCTCGTCGGATTGCCCTACGTACTCCTGAGGAAGGATGCCAAGGATACCCCAGTTTAAACCAGGTTTGTCCGTTGGCCTCTTCTCTGGATTTCCACAAAATCTCACTGGCACTTTACTCACGTTTGCACTTTGGTCCGTGGGTAAAGCGTTCGCACCGCTTAGCCAAATCTCGCTACGCCGCGTGGCAAAGACTCGCCTCCAAGTCGATCAGTGGCTGGGTCGGGGCAAGTGGCTGAGCTTGTCCCTCGAATATGTCTTGATGGCTGCTCCTGATGTAGATCGGCCCAGTGGTTGGCCGCGTCCGTTGCTCGTACTCGTAATCCCTCGATGACACTTTGCCGAAACTGTACCCGCACTCGCTTGTAATCTCACGCACTTTGACTTGTTAATATTTTCACTGACTCTCTTCTTGCACTGTCTCGCTTGACTGTCCCGACTCCCACGCAGATTTCGCTTTTTATTGCCGCTGCCGGCAGGCCCCGATTGGTGGCTGAATCGGGGGCCGCGGCGGCGGCAAACTCTCCAAACTCTCACCTAGCGGTGCATGCCAGCAGTGTTGTTGCTAGGTTTGAATTTGGCGCCGACGCCAGCTGCCAAATAACGGCGGAATCTTCTGATGCTCGCCTAGCAACAGCGGTAAATCACTGACGCTGTGCATTGCCTGCCGCTAGTGCAAACGAGTGCTGCATATTGCACATCGAATGCACTCTTTACGCACTAACGGCGTAAGCTCATCTCCAACGGCGCGCGATCAGCACTAACGGCGCTTATCCTGGCGGCCGCTCTCTGTGCGACACGTAGCACTTGCTGGCTACGTGTGTTAGAGCGAGAGAGAGTATGCGAACGGCTGTGAGCGTGAATTCGCCGCGAAGCAGTGGCGCATCAAAAGGGGGTTTTGCTTGTGTTTGTTGAAATTGTTGTGGGGAGCCAATACGGCTCCTCACAGTGTACAGAAGTCGCAGAGCCTGACACACCTCAAACTATCCGAACAATAAGCTCGGACCTACCCGCAGACATAATTACACCGAAGAAAATCCTGTGGGCAATAGACTCGTTCTCGAGCTACAAATCCCCTGGACTGGACGGAATTTTTCCAGCGATGCTGCAGATGACCAAGCATTGGATCATCCCATGGCTGCATCCACTGTTTGAGGCATGTCTGCAACGCGGCTATGTGCCTGTGGCCTGGAGAACTGCACGGGTCGTGTTCCTGCCCAAAGCAGGCAAGGTCAGTCACGTGCAGCCGAAGGACTACAGACCCATAAGCCTAACCTCATTCATGCTGAAAACATTGGAAAAAGTAATTGAGCTCCACATTAGGGAGGGCGCAAGCTCATCCCTGGAGCCCAACCAACATGCCTACAGCAAAGGGAAATCGGTGGAGACAGCGCTACACTCCCTGGTAGCGTATATAGAAAAAGCCCTCCACTACCAAGAATATGCACTGGGAGCATTTTTAGATATCTCCGGTGCATTCAACAACGTATCAACTGAAGCGATAATGCGAGGCCTGACAGCCACAGCATCCCACTCGGCAATACACTCGTGGATACTGACCCTGTTGAGCTGCAGAAGAGTCAAAGCCGAATGGGGAACCACCACCATAACGAAGGAGGCTCATGGAGGCACGCCACAAGGCGGAGTCTTGTCTCCCCTGTTATGGAATCTACTGGTGGACAAAATACTCAAAAAATTTTTACAGGAAAGCCCCAAAGATAACTGCCTATGCGGATGACATAAGCATTATTATCACGGGAAAATGTCCATCGACCCTCAGCTCAGTCATGGAACACACGTTACAGGAAATACTAAGATGGGCCACCGAAGCCGGACTTAGCATCAACGCGGATAAGACGGACCTCATTCTCTTTACTAAGAGATACAAGGTACCGCGGTGGAACCCGCCAAGGTTGAACGGAATACCGCTCACGCCAAAAACAAATGTAAAATATCTCGGAGTAGTCCTGGACAGCAAACTGACATGGAGACTCAATGTTGAGGAAAGGGTGAAAATGGCAACAGTCGCGCTTTACGCATCGCAGAAGATGCTAAGTAGTACTTGGGGCCTGTCACCACGACTGATGCATTGGATCTACATCTCAGTAGTGCGACCGATACTACTATACGGCGTCCTGGTATGGTGGCAAGCCACGAAGAAGACCACATACCTGAAACTAATGGAAAGGACCCAGCGACAGGCTCTTGTCTGTATCACGGGGGCGCTGAGGTCCACTCCAACCAAGGCACTCGAAACTCTACTGTGTGTCAACCCCCTGGACATACACGCGCATCTGCTTGCACAGAGGACCGCCCAACGTCTATGTGCAACGGGTAACATGGCACTTCAAAGTTTTGGACACAGCTCGATTGGGAGGGAGATGCAAAGTAGCACGGACTACATGACTCCTCGAGCTAACTTCAAAGAAACGCAAACGTCAATGGGACCAGAAGATTGGTGTACTGGACTGGACGAACACGCCATTAAGATCTTCACGGATGTTTCAAAAATGGATGCAGGAGTAGGTGCGGCAGTGTACTGTGCAGAACCAGAAATAAGGTTGCCATACAAGTTGCCTGACTACTGCAGCATATTCCAGGCGGAAGTCTTCGCAATAAGGAAAGCAGCAGAAGTAGCTCTATCCACAACAACTATGAACAAACGAATAAACATATTCGTAGACAGCCAAGCTGCTATAAAATCATTGCGGGCGTCCTCCATTTGTTCCAAAAATGTCCTGGCAAGCAGGGAGGCTTTAGATAATCTAGGCACTGCTAGAGCAGTGCATATCTATTGGGTTCCCAGCCACCGGGGCATTGATGGCAACGAAATGGCGGATTGCTTGGCAAAAGAAGGAGTCGGGCTACCTCTTGAGATCGAAGAAAATATACAAATTTCATTGCAGTCGCTATATAGCGAACTGGATGAATCCGCTTGGGCTAAAGCTGATGAAAGGTGGCGAAACACTACCAGCTGCAGAATCGCTAAAATTATGTGCAAAAAGCGAAATCAGATACTCACTAACTTCCTGCTACATCTTCCAAGGAAAGATTGCAGATTAATGATAGGAGTATTAACTGGACATTGCCTAGCAGCAGCTCATGCTAAAAAGCTGGGGATATTAACAGAAGACGGCTGCCGGAAATGTAAGGAGCCAGGAGTTGTGGAAACCTTGGAACATCTTATATGCAGCTGCCCAGCACTCGCAACACTAAGACATCGATACTTCAACAAACACTGGCTCGCATCACTAGAAGAAGCGGCCGGACACACTCCCAATGCGCTGCTGGCGTTTGCCAAGCGCACACGAATCCTACAGGATAAACAAACCTCCTAATGACCTTCAGTATCCGGCGACACTAAGGACCTACACGGTCTATGTGTGACCACCATGTGGTGGTCAACCGGTTCTACCTAACCTAACCTAATACAACAAAAATTCAAACAAACGTTCAGTACTTCCCGTGCATATTATTTTACTTAAGATACTTTAATTTTAATCAGTCGCAAAATCCAAAATTTAAATTGTTACAAAATCAAAGCGCGCAGCGCTCAGCAACAGCTGTTTCGTTTTGTGTTGTATTGTATCAGCCAATACGATTCACAACCAAAACGATCAGCGGTTGTTGTGCACCATGAAAACATTAACACAACGGCTTGCGCATTTATGTTATATGCAACGCCGGTTAATTTAACTGCTGGTCACTAAACACTTGCTGGACACGTATATCGGTAATTCGGATTGCTGTATACTTATGGTTTTATATGTATATTTTTTTTTCTTCCCCCTGCGGCCTTTCGCTGGCTCTTGGAGACAGACTTGAAGCGGCTACTGATGCAGCGGTCAACGGTAATCCGGCAGACGAGTCGTTCAAAAGGCTTGCCACCAAGGGATCCAAAAACTCGGTGCTGAAGTGGCCCAAGATTAACGGTCGATCGGCCAAGATGTCAAAATGCTAGAGAGCCCGGTTCTGGTTCCACCAGGCTGGTGTCGCACACCGAATGGTGGCGTTCAAAACCTGTAATGGATATCGGCTATTAAACTGCCCACAAACTGAGGCACAAAACCACTTAAATTCCGTTAAAGTGCACTTTGCACCACTTGGCGTTCGGCTTAAAAATCTTAGACAGCAAAAATTTAGACAACCGTAAACGAATCCCGTTCAAATTTTCGGCGCACTTGCAGCGTAAATGCGTCTGCTCGCTTCGGTTTTCTCGACCTTGTGTTGACCGCATTACAGACGAATCGTTTGCACACTTAGCTGAAGAGCTTTTGCCGAACGACCGTTTCGTTGACTAGCTCACGCATAACTGTGTGCGTAGGCATAAGCTAAGCCGCTAGAATAAGGGTCCTCACTATATTAACCTTAAATATCATCAATGTAAATTCCCCCCATTATTTAAATTTAACATTAACGGCTATATTATTTGGTGACTTCTATTGCTTATCTACGTTATCGATATTTTGACTAACCCACTGCAACATCACCCAATGTTTCCTAGGGACGTAAAGCTACTGCCGGAATCTTTGGGAGCAAGGGATTCTTTTCGTGCTAACTGCTCTGCGGTTGCGCCCAATCTGGCCGACCTGCCCATGCCTATGTTTAAAAGAGCGCCCCAACGTGAGGCACACCACGAATACGGGTTAGAGACGGATATCTTTGGCATGAGTGGCTTCCCCTGCATTTCATAAAGCAAGTACGAGTTGTTACCAACCCGACGTACAACTCGGGCTCGTAGAAATTTTCTCGCAAACTTGGCATTAAAGGCTTTTCCAAAGTCGCTAATTGAAAAATTGTGGCGATAAAGTCCTTGGCCTGGAACAGCTTTGAAAACCCTCGCTCGGGTGTCCGCTGTTGACTGTGTTCATAGGACCAAAGAATAAAAAGTCATACAGAAGGCGCATCACAAGCAAAAATTTCGTCGATTTGTTTTCACGTTTGATGATGCGGGCAGGCTCTGTCAACAAGGTAAAGATTCTTATTACTTACTTATTTGCTATTTGCCACAAAAAGTCGTTGATGACAGTAGGGCAGTGAGATGAGATGCAGCAAGTTGTTCTGATGCTGATGGTGGACCTGTGGTTCAAAAACCTGCCTGCGATGATGACTGGGATCAATAATTTTTATTATTATTGGTGTTTTCTGTTAATTTGTATTGTTTTTGTATCATCCGGTTTGATAAATTTTCTCTTATTCTGATTTCAGGTTGATAGAGAGGGACAGATTTATAAACATTTGAACGTATAGATTGACAGGCAAACGGACGAATCGACAAAGGACGAATCGACAAAGGACGGACGGACGAAAAAAGAGATAGACCATTGCCCTGCCAATTGTTCGTTTTTTTTTTTGCAGAGACCAAATTCAATACATATTTGCCACACAAATATTTTCCAAAAAAAAAGTTTTTACATATATATCTATATATGAAAAGTATAAGCTCCAATTTCAAGCGCCAAACGCTAATACTCTTCTAACCTCACAGTCAAAATATGTATACAGCCAGTTAATTAAAATGGTGGCCATACACGCATAGTCCAAAATAGAATAGAAAAAAAAACGAAAGCGAAAACCAGCAGTGCTACAAAAATTGGCGAGGCTTGGCCCGCTGATGTCCAAGCAAAACGGAATCTATTTTTAGA
Organism: Hirtodrosophila histrioides; assembly: GCA_037075165.1. Lineage (NCBI taxonomy): Eukaryota > Metazoa > Arthropoda > Insecta > Diptera > Drosophilidae > Hirtodrosophila > Hirtodrosophila histrioides. The sequence goes on from JBAMCL010000029.1 coordinate 96,190, forward strand.
ACCGTTACCTCGTCGTAACAGAACGCCGAAATTTTTGCGTGTGCAGATTCCGTATGCTTTGTGATTCTAAATGCTTAAATTTTTCAATCAAACTTAATTTTTTAGATGAAGTTGCTTGTCTATATTTATTTAAATATTTATGAATTTAAGTTTTTTTTTAAATTAATAGAAGTATTAAATGTAAAATAAAAATTTCTTGAGCCGTTGGTCTATCCATTCATATGTTGCTCTATCTGTCCGCTTTTATTAACCACAAAAAATAAAAATAAATTAACAAAAAAACAAATAATTATATAACAATAAAAAAAGCGTATGTTAGACGCCACCACCAGCTGGGCTTGAACACAGGTCCACCGTGACAACAAGGCGCACCACATCCCACTGCACTACTGCCTTGAAAAACTCTCGCTGACTAACGACATATACGAGTATTTAAGTAAGTGTTCACCAAGCAAAATGTTTTTGCTGTCGTATGATCTGAAGCTTAACTGCTGCGTTCAGATGAGTAATCTCATGATTACACATCGACCTAAATTTTCGTGCCAACTTGTAATTTGCCTCGTTTAGAAACATGTGATGGCCAAACACAGAAAAAACGGGTTAGCCCAAGTGGCTGTATGTACCGCATTTCGCAAGGTTACCTCAATTTCTGGTAAATACCGGTCCCATTAACGGTGATCTTGGTCCAAGTACGCCCTTATAGCAGCCAGTACATTGCGGTTAACCCGTTCTGCAACATTACTCTGCGGCGAGTACACGGCTAGTTAACCTCCCGTTTAGATCTTTCATAGACATTAGCCATTTTAAACTTGCATGATCGGTGATGCATGTGAAAGGTATTCTTTCAATATAAGGCCTGTACTTTTTTATAGCCAGAATTGTTGTCAAACACTCCTTCTCCGTAACGGAATAACTCCGCTGATGTTTATTCAGCTTTGCAGAGAAAAAGGCAATATGTCGTTCTTGCTGTTCAGAATCTTTTTGAAATAGAACGGACCCTACTCCAAACTGAGATGCATGACAATACACGAAAAATCGTTGTGAAAGTCTGCATGTACTAGTAGCAGCGCAGTTGTCAGGGCTATCTTCAGATTGTCTACAGCCTGTACCGCCTCCTCACTTAAAATAAACTTAGCACTATCCTTCTTTAAGGCTTCCACCAGAGGAACGGCCATCATAGCAAAATCTTTAATAAAGAGTCTATACCAGCCCGCCTTACCCAAGAACGCACGAACTTCTTTTCGCGAACGCGGAACAGGTATGCGCTTAATGCCTATGGCGCGTTCTGGGTCCATACGTAACATACCTCCTCCAATAATGAAGCCGAGGTTCTTTAATGCTCTAAAGCAGAACTTTGACTTTTGTAAACCTATGGACAGATTTGCCTCCCGTAAAAATTGGCTCACGCGTCTCAAATATTTTATGTGAGTTGAAAAATCAGGGAAGATGATCAAATGATCATCTAAGTACACAAAAATGTTTGATCGCAATTCAGTGGGTATAACCTTGTTCATCAGACGTACCAGTCTTTGGGCTGCGTTGCACAAGCCGAACGGCATGACTCAGAACTGATATAATGTCCTGCCAGGTACTGTAAAAGCTGTATAAGGCTTGCTTTTACCGTCCAACTCGACTTGCCAATACGCAAGTTTCAGGTCAACGCTAGAGATGTAGTATGTCTGATCTAATCTAGACAAGATTCCTTCTATAACTGGTAATGGGTAAGCGTCCTTCACAGTTAAGTTGTTGAGCTTACGCGCATCCAGACAGAAACGATCTTTGCCCGGCCGTAGTACTACGGTAGTACGGTTACTCCACGGGCTATTACTCTCTTTTATCACTCCTAAACTAAACATCTTTTCGACTTCGTCGTTCACGACTTTCTGCATGGCTGGTGACAGTGGATAAGCCCGATCTTTGCACGGTTGGGAACCCTCAACTAACTCAATAATGTTTCTCCATAGCGACCGACCCTAACCCTGCCTGTTCAAAAGTCAAAAACAACGTCAACGTGAAGGCAATCCAGCGACGAGTGTCTGCTACGCGGTGTCAGGCAAAGTTCTTGGTTTCACCGGGCTGTCGTCTACAGGCCGTGAGTCGTAAGTAGAGTGACAAGTGAGGTTAGATTTGTGAATATCCGGAAAAGGCAGTCATCGGCGCAACCTAGTTTAAAACTGGGGCACCGGTGTCACTTCCTTTCCTCTGGAGTACAACTGAAAGTCAGTCACCGGACCAAACCTAGTTAAAAAAACTGGGGTATCTGGGGCTAACTAACGGCATTGATAGGGCATTTCAAAGAACACCGGCTAAACTCAGTTTAAAACTGGGGTTTCCTGGGTAAGTTCTACGAGATAAGAACAGGAGTCTTAACAGGTGCCAACGGATAAATTTAAAAACATTTAAAACTCGGGATCCTTGGTGCATCCTGGCGAGAATTAGGCAGTAGAGCTTGTTAAGAAACCAACGGTGGTACTTAGTTTAAAACAGGGTGACCTTGGCGACTTGAAGGACCTATAACAGGGAGGCATGCCGACAGAACGCAAGGGACTAAACTTGGTTTAAAACCAGGGTATCCCTGCATACACATTAACGTACGACAACAGTACGACGGCTGCTAGGAGACTTAGGAGAATTTGCTGTTGATATGAGCAGGAACTTCTATGGTATAAATCGTTAGTAAACCTGAACTACTCGAATACCTAGGGTGAGATCAAGTCACTTGCTCATTGATTTCACAGAGCGCCGAGTCGAGTCCTAGTAGATACCAGTGAACGCGCGCAATAACACTTAGCGAACTTGGTGAGTCAACGGAGAACCTGAACAACTATAATATACATTTAAAACTAAATCAAATTGATTTCTACTTTATCGCAAGTGCTGCAAATTATAAATTTGTTGGCACGAACTCCTGGTCGACCGAGCTAGACCCCGCGAAGCCAATAGGTTCGTTACAATCTCCTATTCCTAATTTCTAAATATTTCCATATCCTATCCTCTATAGGTAAATGCCTTATAGTATTCTTAATTTGACCTACACTTTTAACACTACAAGCTTTATCCTGCTCCTCACCTTTTTCTACTCCTTCGTGGACTGTATCTTCTAACGTGAGTCGCCCATCTTCTTCACGTTCACCCTGCCGTTTCCCGAGCATTCCGGACACTTCGGTGAAATAGTTCCCGGACAGCCACATTTATAGCAGAATAGCTTCCGCTCCATGGACGGACAATTCCGAAAATCGTGACCAGACTCCTCACAATTCCAACACCCTGGTCTGTTCTGACGCCTCGACTCTACACGTGCTTCCTCGACTATCTCTTCGGGTTCGACCTCAAACTCATTGACCAATTTCTTCCCTACTGGGTATCGCTGAGAGTCTCCATATGATTGTCGGCTATGTCGCCTTCCAAAACTGGCCTCTACCTCGCGAGCCTCGTCTAGCAACTGGTCCACCGTATAGATGTCCATGGCGTATATGTACCTGGCTAGATTCTCGCGCAGACCCTTCTTGATAATTTTTACCGTGTCGGTCGCTAAGTGGCTTCTGGCATAAATATAATCATCAGCGCCCTCTCCCGGCTGTTGCTCGCGTTTCAGCAATTCGTGTATCCTATCGTGTTCTGACCACGGACCCCGAAATCTGTCGATAAGAGCCCTCCTCAAAATTCGCCAACTGTCCACTCTCGACTGCCTGACGTGTAGCCAATACCAGTCTCTGGCTTTGCCTGACAACAGGGTATGGAATCCACACAGTATCTCGCTCCATGGACAGCGGTTCTGATGCTGCAGAAACTCAATTCGAAATACAAAATCCTCAATACAAGACTGACTGCTGTTACCATCAACCGACACTCCCCATCTATCCACCCTCCACGAATGATTCACTCGATCGTAGGAGTTGGTATAGATGTGTTCGTCTTGTAACCCGTCAGTCTCCCCACGATTGTCTGTCGGTCTATGACCCGACAACGGATTACGCCAATGGCGTGCCCTCTGCTGCTCGTCCAGTGTTAATTCGCTGATCAAATCTTCATCAGCGTTAGGCTCATCTATCTATTTTTCGGCATCCGTTTGGGTATAGCCCCTGTATTTGGTGGCAAAGCCGACGCAGGCTAAACCAGTGTTGGCTGTAATAGCTTAAAGAGACCTGGCCTATACTCAGGTGGCTGATGTGGCTGGCTAGTGAAGGTTCTCGTTAGGGCCTCGGTTAGCGGACGAAGCACATCGTTCCGCAAGTGCATCATCTCCTGCATACCAGCCCTAATCTCATCCCTAATTCCATCACTGACCCCATCCGATAAGGACTGCCTGAGCCAACGCTGCGTTTACTGCCGACTTTTCAGCCGATCCCAAAACTGGTGGTAATTGCTGAAAACCAGCGACGTGTTTGGCTCTTGTCGGAGTACGAGACAGACCCTTATGGATTTGCAATGGTGGCAGTGGATCGACCCCGTCCTCTTCACCCCACGATACGTCATCCATAGGTGCCCCTCTTGAGCGCGTTTGGTGACCATGGTCACTCCTACCACCACCAGATGCCATTCTAAAAAACTTAACCTATATCCTACATACCCAAAATTATTACCTAGCACAAAAAAATCTTACACCAAACAAAAATATCAATAACCCGAACACACAATACGTTTGACCAAAAATTTAACCACAAGATTCAACAATAATCCATAAACTAAAGAGGGGAGAGAATTATATGCGGAATGCTATCATACTGTTCCACTCTATTCGACTCAGCATACTGACTCTGGGCATGATTGTCGACTATTCTGGTCATCCCACTGGTGGAGGACCGATAGTCAAGATTCTGAACCCATTCTACCTAATCAGATTAATTTCTTAATGATCGAGTCATCAACTTTCTCATTTAACCCCGAATTGCAACGCGTGAGATTATATAGATCCCAAGGGACACTCAGATCTCAAATCAGACTTGTGACGACAACGAACAAGAATCAAAACGATTATCTTCTTGCACAAAAAAAAATGACTACAAAAAATACTACATAGACCAATTCACATTTTCCTATTATCTATACCTACTCTATATCACAATTTTCTTTATCACAGACTCGTTCATATCACAGTTTTCCACCAGGCAATGCGCACTGTGAAGTGAGTAGTGTCAGCCTCCAAATTCTAACTAATCCCTATCCTGATCCTTAATTGGAAGAACTGCCGTTCAGATCATCCCTAAAGCGTGCAATTGCAGAGAGTATTGGCTCCATACAAGTACACGCCGTTGTAAAGATCCAAAATGGCATACCCATTTTGCGAGGTTTAGTAATCTTGCATTTTTAATTATTTGTTTCGAATTTTGCATCGAATTTTGCTCCTCCAGAAACATTTCAATTGGGTGCCAAATGTTACGTGACTGGTGTTTCTCAGTGGGCAGCGCCGGCCAGCCAGATACTCTCATAATAGGGGTGGGTACACCCGTGCCCGCCGTCAGAAACAATCACAAGATCATCAAATCTACACATCACAAACTAAAGTACAAAATAAAACAGATAACAACAGATGATGGCACCTATTCCTGCATTTGTAAACAATCCCTCTCCTCCATAAAAAAACTTAAGCCTCCATTTCAAATTCCATACTTAGCATATAATTTCATAAATACGAACGAACATTTACTTAAGCGGTAAAATACATTATTTAATATTTTAACTTTAACGATTATGGCTTAACAGCCGAGGAACATGATTATGTTATGCTAATGTTAATGTATTACAGCAACTTTACGTTGTGAGACACTGGGCACACTGGGCCTTAGTGTTCAAATTTCAAACGATTTTGGCAATTTCAAATTAATTTAAATTAGCCTTAAGGGCATTACAATTCATGAAAATTTTGCTTAGGGCAACTTAAATACATTAATAAGGACTTGCTAAAACATATTGCAAGTGGATACCGGCACAAAGGCGGAAAATACAGTTGAATTCAAAATTGCATTATGTCAGGTGAGTGCGTAATTACACACACATATAAAGGGCTCGACTAAATGTACTTATGTGTTTACTTTCTCTACATCAATACTCACACAGCTGCTTTTGGATCTTACGTTGTCGTTGTAGTTATCGTGGGCCCAAGATGACGTTGACGATACGAAGTGCTGCTAGGAAGACACAATTTTATAAGTACATTGCCTATATGTGTGTGTACGTAATAACGTACTAAAATACAAAATTATTCGGTGTCCGACTTACAAGACGTTGGCAAGGAATATCATTAGCCTATATATAACACACGTTAATATTTAAGTTACGTTAACAATTAGCCATCGCAAAATCTAAAATTGTAAATTAATATAAAGTCAAAGCGCGCAGCGCTCAACAACAGCTGTTTCGTTTTGTGTTGTATTGTGTCTGCCAATACGTTCCACAAACCAAAACGATCAGCGGCTGTTTCGAGCAATGTAAACGACAACACTGAGACTTGCGCATTTGTATTATTACAAAGCCGATTAACGGTTATTTTTGGCCCAACACTTGCAGGAGACGCCTCTGAGAGCAGTTCACCGTATACCTATGGTTATTTTAGAATATTCGAGTTGCTCCTCGCGGCTTTCGCTGGCCCTTGGAGACAGACTTGCGGTGGATGCTGATGCAACGGTCAAACTTAATCTGGCAGACGAGTTGTTAAAAAGGCTTGCCACCAAGATTAACAGCCGAACGGCCAAGATGTCCAAAATGCTAGAGAACCCGTAACTGCTCTCTAGTCAAACGGCGGAGCAGATAACGGTTTTTGTGCCACCAGGCTGGTGTCTCACACCGAATGGTGGTGTTCCAAGCCTGTAACGTATATCTGCTATAAACCTGTCCACGAAATAAGGCGCATGCGTACCTTTCTGGGATGCACAAAAACACTTAAACTTCGTTAACTTTGGTCCACTTGCCGTTCGGTTTGAAAAATGTGCTTCAACAAACAAAATGTAGACAACCGTAAACTACCGTTTAAATTTTTGCACATGCAGCGTAAGTACGTCTGCTCGCTTTCGGTTTCCTCGACCTTGTGTTGACCGCTTTAAAGTCGAATCATCTGCACGCTTAGCTGCAGAGCTTTAGCCGAACGAGTGCATTCACCTACGCCCGTTTCTTTGCCTAGCTCACGCATAGTTGTGTGCGTAAGCGTAAGCTGAGACACTAGCATAAGGGCCCTCACTATTTTAACTTTAAATATCTTAAAAATAAATTCCCCCTATTATTTAAATTTAAGCTTAACGGCTACTTCATTTGATTACTTCTATCATTTTGTCAACGTATTCGATATTTTGGCATACCCCGATGCAACATCATCCAACGATTCCTAGGGACGCCAAGCTACTGCTTGAATCTTTGGGAGCAAGGGATTCTTTTCGTGCTAACTGCTCTGCGGTTGCGCCCAATCTGGCCGACCTGCCATACCTGTGCTTAAAAGAGCGCCCTAACGTGAGGCACACAACGAATACAGGTTAGAGTCGGATATCTTTGGCATGATATACTCCCAGTGACTTCCCCTGCATCCTCAAGCAAGTACGAGTTGTTACCAACTCGACGTACAACTCGGGCTCGTAGAAATTTTCTAGCAAACTTGGCATTAAAGGCTTTTCCAAAGTCGCTAATTGCAAAGTTGCGGCGATAAACTTCTTGGCCTGGAACAGCTTTAAAAACTCTGGCTCGTGCATCGTACCGCTGTTGACTACGTTCATAGGACGTATGCAACTGCTGCTGTACTTGCTGTCGTATGATCTGAAGCTTGTCTGCTGCGTTCAGATGAGTAATCTCATGATCACACATCGAACGTAATTTTCGTGCCAACTTGTATTTGCCCCGTTTAAAAACATGTGATGGCCAAACACAGTAAAAAACGGAGTAACCCCAGTGGCTGTATGTACCGCATTTCGCAAGGCTACCTCAATTTCTGGTAAATAGCGATCCCATTCACGGTGATCTTGGTCTAAGTACGCCTTTATAGCAGCCAGCACCTTGCGGTTAACCCGTTCTGCAGCATTGCTCTGCGGCGAGTACACGGCTGTTCGCGTATGAGAGGCCAAAAACTTCTACCATACCATGGAAAATCTTAGACAAGAATTGACATCCATTGTCTGAGTGAATGACTTCAGGCACTCCAAAATTATAAAAAACTTCATTGACAAGGAAGTTGACCACGTTTGAGGCACTGGCATCCCGCATGGCTTTCAAAAATGTGAATTTGGAGAAGTGATCCACCACGATTAAGATCCATGCATGGCCCTGCTTGGATCGCGGATACTTTCCCAAAAAGTCGATGTACAATTTTTGGAAAAGCCGCTCTGTTATCACTTCTCCAATTCCTACTTGCATGCTAAAGTTCGGTGCTTTGCTTTCTTTGCAAACGACGCACTGTCTCACCCAATCTCTCACTTGGATAGTCATGCCAGGCCAGTAGAACTGACGTCGCAAGTTCTCCAAAGTTTTGACTACTCCTTTTCAATCAAAGCCGTAGTCAACGAGTTGGGAACCCATAATTTCCATATCGTGCGTTCCAACTCGTCTTCCAAGCGATTGAAATTCATTCGCTTAAATACCATCTCCCCCTTTATGGAAATATCTGGCAATTTGTCTTGATTCTGACGTTCGTGCTCCAACAACTCCTGATATCGGGCGATTCAAAAGCCGTAGTCTCAAATCCTAATAATTCCTCGGGATCAAGTCTTAACGCCTCGACACTCCGGGACAAAGTATCGGCTACGACATTCTCAGTGCCCTTACGGTGTTCTATGTTGAAGTCGAAGCCTTGCAACTTTAAAGACCACCCGCTTAAATCTTTCATCGACGTCAACCATTTTAAGCTAGCGTGATCGGTGATGCAGGTGAAGGGCATTCCTTCAATATAAGGTCTGAACTTCTTTATTGCTAGAATTGCCGCCAAACACTCCTTCTCCGTAACGGAATAATTGCGCTGATGTTTATTCAGCTTTGCGGAGAAAAAGGCAATAGGTCGTTCTTGTTGTTCCGGATCTTTCTAAAATAGCATGACCCCTACTCCAAACTGAGACGCATCACACTGCACGAAAAATCTTCGTGAAAAGTCTGCATGCACGAGTACTGGCGCAGTCGTCAGGGCTGTCTTCAGATTTTCTAACGCATGTACAGCCTCCTCACTCAACACAAACTTAGCATTATCTTTCTTTAAGGCCTCCGTCAGTGGGACAGCCATCATCGCAAAATCTTTAATAAAGCGTCTATACCAGCCCGCCGTACCCAAGAACGCACGAACTTCTTTTTGCGAACGCGGAACAGATATTCGCTTAATGGCTATGATGCGTTCAGGATCCATACGAAGCATACCTCCTCCAATGATGAAGCTGAGATACTTTAACGCTTTAAAGCAGAACTTGGACTTTTGTAAACCAATGGACAGATTTGCTTCCCGTAAACATCGGCTCACGCGTCTCAAATATTTTATGTGAGTTGGAAAATCAGGGGAGATGATCAAAAGATCATCTAGATACACGAAAATATTTGATCGCAATTCAGTGGGTATAACCTTGTCCATCAGACGTACCAGTCTTTGGGCTGCGTTACACAAACCGAACGGCATGACTCTGAACTGATATAATGGCCTGCCAGGTACCGTAAAAGCAGTATAAGGCTTGCTTTTATCGTCCAACTCGACTTGCCAATACGCAAATTTCAGGTCAACGCTACAGATGTAGTATGTCTGATCTATTCTAGACAATATGCCCTTTATGACGGGTAATGGGTAAGCATCCTTCACAGTTAAGTTGTTGAGCTTACGCGCATCCAGACAGAAGCGATCTTTGCCCGGCCGTCGTACTACCATAGTACGGTTACTCCACGGACTATTACTTTCTTCTATCACTCCTAAACTGAACATCTTGTCGACTTCATCGTCCACGACTTTCTGCGTGGCTGGTGACAGTGGATAAGCCCGATCTTTGCACGGTTGGGAACCCTCAACTAATTCAATAGTGTGTTTCTCCATAGTGGTCCTCCCTAATCCTGCCTGTTCAAAAGTCAAAAACTCTCCCTTTACTGCCTCCAACTCTACACTTTGTTCCCTCGACAACTCCCACGAATCTAGTTCACCCTCTAAGTCTTCCTCCTCTTCCCCATAGTGTTTCACCGACACTGCTAGCAACTCGTCCAAGTTGGCTGTGGCTGAGGTGCGTTTCTCGGGACCTAAGATGGCTGGTGCTAGTTGAAACGCTCGCCAGAAATCGACTCCGAAGTAGGCCCGTTGTTCCAGATAAGGGCATATGTAGAAAGTTATGTTCCTGTTCCGTCCTGCATACGTTATCAGCAGCTCGACTCGGCCGATGATCGATCGATCATCGCCTCCAGCGGTTCGGACTATCGATACGTATGGCTCCATTCGGACTCCCAATTCTTCAATTAATTCCCAACTTCCTTTTCCCAACAAACTCACGCTCGCACCTGTATCCAAGAGCCCTTTTAATGTGTGACTACCTACTAAAACTTCGGCAAACACGCGTGAATCTGAAGGGCCGCCTCGTCTAACCGCCTCCACAACTTGACGCTTCACGGTTCGTCGACGCCGAAATCGTTCTCGTGCCTTCTTTACCCGTCGTGTCACAATTCGCATCCAATTGCCGTAGGTTAAATATCCTATTCCTAATTTCCAAATATTTCCTTATACTATCCTCTAGGGGTAAATGCCTAATATTATTCTTAATTTGGCCTACACTCAAAACCCTACAAACTTTATCTGGCTCCTCACCTATTCCTACTCCTTCGTGGACTGTATCTTCTAACGTGAGTCGCCCATCTTCTTCACGTTCACCCTGCCGTTTCCCGAGCATTCCGGACACTTCGGTGAAATAGTTCCCGGACAGCCACATTTATAGCAGAATAGCTTCCGCTCCATGGACGGACAATCGCGAAAATCATGACCGGACTCCTCACAGTTCCAACAACCTGGTCTGTTCTGACGCCTCGATTCTACCCGTACCTCTTCAACCATCTCTTCGGGCTCGACTTCTAGCTCGTTTACCAATTTCTTCGCTACGGGGTATCGCTGGGAGTCACCATATGATGGTCGGCTATGTCGCCTTCCAAAACTGGCATCCACCTCGCAAGCCTCGTCTCGCAACTGGTCTACCGTATAGATGTCCATAGCGTATATATACCTAGCTAGATTCTCGCGCAGACCCTTCTTGATAATTTTCACTAGGTGTCGGTCGCTAAGTGGCTTCTGTAAACGCGACGAAAGCTGTCGCATGGCATAAATATAATCATCAGCGCCCTCTCCCGGCTGTTGCTCGCGTTTCAGCAATTCGTGTATCCTATCGTGTTCTGACCACGGACCCCGAAATCTGTCGATAAGAGCCCTCCTCAAAATTCGCCAACTGTCCACTCTCGACTGCCTGACGTGTAGCCAATACCAGTCTCTGGCTTTGCCTGACAACAGGGTATGGAATCCACACAGTATCTCGCTCCATGGACAGCGGTTCTGATGCTGCAGAAACTCAATTCGAAACACAAAATCCTCAATACAAGACTGACTGCTGTTACCATCAACCGACACTCCCCATTTATCCACCCTCCACGAATGATTCACTCGATCGTAGGAGTTGGTATAGATGTGTTCGTCTTGTAACCCGTCAGTCTCCCCACGATTTTCTACCGGTCTATGACCCGACAACGGATTACGCCACTGGCGTGCCCTCTGCTGCTCGTCCAGTGCTAATTCGCTAATCAGATCTGCATCAGCGGCATCAGTGGCATAGCCGACGTAGACTCAACTTATGTTGGCTGCAATGGCTTAAGGAGGCCTGGCCTATACTCAGGTGACGGAGGTGGCTGAATACTGGAGCTTCTAGTTAAGGCCTCGGTTAGTTGACGAAGCACATCATTCAGCAAGTGCATCATCTCCTGCATACCTGCCCTAATCTCATCCCTTATCCTGTCACTGACCCCATCCGATAAGGACTGCCTGTATGTGGCGTGAGCCTGTGCCAACGCGGCATTTACTGCCTACTTTTCAGCCGATCCCAATACTGGCGGTAATTTCTGAAAACCAGCAACCTGTTTGGCTCTTGTCGGAGTACGAGGCAGACCCTTATGGATCTGCAATGGTGGCAGCGGTTCACCCCCGTCGTCATCACCCCACGACACGTCGTCCACAGGTGCCCCTCTTGAGCGCGTTTGGTGACCATGGTCACTCCTATCACCACCAGATGCCATTCCAATAAACTTTATCTATATTCTAAATTCCCAAAATTATAACCTATCCAAAAAACTCTTACATCAAAGAAAACAAGTAAGAATGCTCTAGTCGAGTATACCCGACTACAAAACTCCCTGTACCCAGGTCGAAAATTTCTGATCGCTTCTTCGTACATTTATGCATAGATATACATACACAAAGACGCACACACACAAGCGACAGCAAGGCGACAGCGCAACCCAGGCATTTTAAGACGTGGCAGTGTTTCTTCCCCCTCGCTCAAGTACTGAATCTTGTTTGTTGAATAACTTCCGTGTTTATTATCAGATCGACTTGAAATTTGGACAGCATGTGCAGAGTGACTAAAGTAGTGTAGATGCCAAATCCCAAAGCTGTATCTTTAAAAGTGTGGCTGTAAAACCTTTTGATCGATTTGCGGGGTTACGGGGGGAGATATCTGAGATCGGAAACAAACTTGATCTGCGTATGGTATACAGGAAGCTACATTTCAAATTTGGTGTCTCTAGCTCATATAATTGCTGAGAGCGACGCGTTCATACGGACAGAAAGACAGACGGACAGACAGACGGACATGGCCAAATCGAAATCTCTTTTGATACTGACCAAGAATATAAAATAATATCCTTGGGGATATTTTGAGTAAAAAAATAAGACTATTCGTTCGTCTCAAATCTAAAACTAAACTCAATTACAATTGTTCTTCTTAATAACACCTCAGCTTGCTATCGGCGCCGTTGGCAGCGCCGTTGGCAGCGCAGTTGGCAGCGCAGTTGCACCCGGATGCGTCGAGCTTATGCTGACGCGTCGATTCCCACGGGAAGTGCAATAGCCGCGGCGTCAGCTACTGTTTCGGGTTTCCGACCTCTGGGTGCAATTGCGCAAGCTTATGCGCGTGTTGTGCTCTTTGGGAATGTTATTTGTATTAACTCTTCCCCTCTTAAATCCGAGCGTCCTCGATCGGTGATTTTGTCTGCATTTCCTGTGATCATTGCCAACCCTTTTCTCTTGACCGTGTACCTGGTCATGAGGACAAGAAGACTGAATACCAATATGGAACCAATTATTAGGTCCATGGTGTTGGAAGTCGCTTTCAACAGGTCTATGGTGTGAGTGTTATTCAGGTGCAATTCTATTACCATATCCAGGGTAAGTATCTCCTCGATTTTTCGAATAGCTTCGTTGGGTTGGAGGATTGCTGGGAGCGGTCGGTAATCTGTGTTACTTTTGGCGACAAATGTTTGCCCGTTTATTTCTATTGTTGAGTTGGAGAATTTAATTAAAAACGTTCCGCTCAGGTTCGTCGGCTTCTCATCCACGTGTATGGCACCGGTGAATTGGTTAAGGAGTATCATTCCGGGCTGAATGCTCTCTATGCTGGGGATGTGTTGATTATTTATCTTGGTGCAAGTTGTTGGTTTCCCGGTCAGTAGGTGCGGTAAGCAAGTTGAGTTACTAATGTCTATTATATTATTAGTTTTACATATTTCAATATTATTATAAGTTTTACATTTGGAATTCATGGAGAAAATTTTGTTCTTACATCTAATTACATTTTCGTTTTCTATTTTATTAACAAAATTACCCTTTTTAACGGGTTTTACAAGGATCTCTTCACAAAGTTCTTTATCCGTTATTGGAATTTTAATAATGTAAATTAGAGTAGATCCGCTACTTGCTATGTTAACGTCAGCGATTTGCATTGCTTCTTCTAAGTTTACATATGGTATCTGGTCAAGATCTATTATTTCTTTTACTTTTTTTTATTTCCTGCTCGCTAAGAATATGTGGGTTGCTGATATCGGCTTTTGCCCACTGTATGGCATGATTGAGGTTTAGAATTTCATCTTTTAAAATTTGGATTTGGTACATCAATACCATACTTATGTCTCTTTGTGCATTGCCCTCGTATTTTATGCTGTTTGCTAAATTTTGTGTCACTCTAGTCATATTGTTTATTCTCTCTACTATGATCCTATTTATAATGACCTGATTGTTAATGTTTTGTAGAACATTATTAACTTTGCTTTTGATTATTTGAAAATCGCTATGGTCTGGAGATCCTGCTCTCCACTTCCATGCTGTACCTATAAATTCTATGTGCCTTTTAGTTCGTTCTTTGACTACTAGTTTGTTTAAGAGATTTTGCGTCTTGCTAATTTTCTCATGGATAAACGGGAGAATGGGGTCGTATGTCTTTAATTGTGTTCGAGCGGTCATATTAATTGCGTTAATCGTTTGCTGGTAATCGTCCAAGTTTATTAAGTGTACTAGTCTATATGTCCCGTTCTGTACCTTCGCGAGTCCGGTCGTCATAGTCACTGTCTCTGAGATCGTATAGTCAATAATTTGTAGTTCGGCAGCGCAGGAGGCGCAAAATAACCTGCAAAATGTACGTTGTTAGTTAGTTTCATATTAGTCCTTTATAGACTATCCTTCCTGATTCTGTTAGTACTGTGGTTTGTTTGTCTTCCCTAACGGTCTCCTCTTTAAAACGGGGTGATAGCTTTGTTCCTATTATTTTATTATTTTTGACAAATATGACGTCCCCTGGAAGATACGTTTTTACTCTGTCTCTGTGTTTGTTATGATATTATAAATCGAGCTTTTGTTTTCTTTCAATATTTCCTACATTTTCTTTCCTGTTTTCTTCCAAAAGTTTTGGGTCACTCGCTACACGTCTTCCAAAGAACATTTCTACCGGTCTGCGTTTTGTTGTTGAATGAAACGAATAGTTGTACTTAATAAGGGATCTTTCAAGCAAATCTCTGAGAGAGGTATGTACCTTCTCTGCTTTCTGACATCTCATGATCTCGAGCAAGGTTGAATGAAAACGTTCAATTTGGCCGTTTGCTATACTGTGATAAGGGGGTGCTTTATAAATTTCGATGTTGTATTGATCCTGCAACATTCTTAGTATGGGAGCTGCATTCAAAGATTTTTCGTTGTCTATAACAATTTTTTCTGGGATTCCAAAATTCATTAGCATATTTTTAAGTGGTTGTTTGATATCCTGAGTAGCTCTAGATTTAACAAATTTTGCTTGCGCGAATTTAGAAAACTTATCTATGGCGGTCAAGACTACCTGTTTTTGTGTTAAAAATAGATATATGTGAACTATGTGTCCTGGGTACTGCGGTATCGGAGTCTCGTATAGTTTTGGTTTGTTGGGGTGTCTTTCGTATTTCTGCTCCCTACAAACTTTACATTCTTGAACTATTCTCCTTATTTTAGACTGCATTTGAGGAAAATACATTTTTTCTAGGATTTGTTGTTTATTTTCCACACTATTTCTATGGGCTCTTTTGTGTTCCTTTATGATAGTGTTCTCCTGCTCTGTTTCATCGACTATATCCGTTACTATTTTACTGGAGAAGCGTACCCTGTAGTTGCTAAAGTGAGAGGGGTAGACTTCCTGAATTTTCCCCAATACCCGCTCTTCTGTATGGATCCTATTAATGACTGACGGGTTGAGTCGTTGTTTTAAAATTTTAATAAGATTTTCTGATTTAAATGATGTTTCCACAATTGTGTGCCTATGGTAGGTTGGAAAAATGATTTCGAATTTATATGACGCTTCTTCCCCTATGGCCAATATTATTTGATTCTTGAAAACATTGATTGGCTCTTCCGCTACTTGTATTAGATTTTCGGACGAACTGTCGCTACTATGAACTGTTGCCGAGATTGAATTTATTTGATTGTCATATGGTCTTGATGGTCTACTTAGCGCGTCTGCGACAACATTTGCTTTGCCGGGTTTGTATGTCAGTTCGTAATTGTACTCTTCTAAAATCGCCTTCCATCGTTTCATTTTGTTATTGTGATTCTTATGACTAAGCGCATAAGTTAGGGGCTGGTGGTCTGTAAGAATCTTTACCCTAGCTGTTCCGTACAAATAATTTCTTTCTTTTTAGAGACCAAATGATCGCGAGCATCTCCTTTTCGTTCGTAGCTTAGTGCTCTTCTGTCTTACTAAGAGTTCTAGATAAAAAAATGATCGGTCGGTCACCCTGTGCCAGTACAGCTCCGATGACGTAATCAGATGCGTCCGTTGTCAGTTGAAAGTCTTTGTCGTAGTCCGGGTATGCTAGCATGACATCTTCAGTTACAAGAGTTCTTTTTAGATTATCAAATGCCATAAGGGCCTCCTTGTCTAACGTAATTCGTGTGTTTTTTGAAGTGTATTTAGACGAACGTCCACCTTCCCTTGTTAAAAGGGACGTGAGGGGCTTTGCATAGTCTTTTATAAAACGGCGGTAATACCCCGAAAGTCCCAAAAATGACCGAAGGTTTTTGAGTGTTTCAGGTGCTGGGAAATTCAGTATATCTTCCACTTTCTTCGGATGCGTTTTCACACCGTTTTCGGCTACAATAAAACCCAGAAATTCCACTTCGTTTTTTAGAAATTCGCACCTATCGAGCTGAACTTTTATATTAGCTTTTTCCAGTGTTTCGAAAATTTCCCTGATATCGCGCATATGTTTCTCTTCACTGTCACTAAATATTATAATATCGTCTATATAGACGAAGCATCTTACTCCAATGTGTTCCCTTAATATGTCATCAAGGCAACGTTGGAATATTGTTGGGGCGTTCTTGAGGCCAAAAGGCAACCGAGTGAACTCGTATTTGCCGTTGTTGGCTGAAAATGCTGTTTTTTCAATATCAGATTCCCTCAATGGAATCTGATGAAATCCACTTTTCAGGTCTAGGACAGAGAAGAATTTGTTTTTTCCTAGTTGTGCAAGAACTTCATTAATGTCTGGAATAGGGTATCTGTCTGCTATCGTTACTGAATTTAACTTCCTATAGTCAATGACCATTCTAAACTTTTTTTCATTTGATGCGTCTTATTTTTTTGGCACCACCCAAATTGGTGAATTGTACGGTGACCGTGAAGGTCTTATTATGCCATCGGCTAAATGATCTTTAATCTGCCTTTCTACTTCTGGTTTTAGTGATTCGGGATATGGGTAGTATTGAGAATATACTGGATTTTCGTTGGTGGTTCTGATTTCGCCTTTAACTTTAGTTGTGAACGTAAGCTTCTGGTTTGGTTCGCAAAAAAGATTAGGACAACTTTCGCATAGCACGTGCATTTTCTTCTTTTGTTCTTTGCTTGTATGTCCGAGTCTTATATCAATTTTGTTCACTTCGCGAGCCGCTTTTTGTTTTATTTTTATTCGAAGCTTGTTCTGAATTGAAATGTAACCCTGCTGCATATGTATTTCGGCTTTAAGTTCTCGCAACGTGTCGTTGCCTATAAGCGCGTCGAATGAAGTTAGTGAGGGAAGTATGAAGAATTTTACATTAGTGTCTTTAAGACCAAATGGATTGGCAATTGCATGGTGTGCAAATTTAACTTTGCCTCCAACTGAATTTACATAAAAAGCCTTCTCGTTTTATTTAATGTTTTTTGCTATTGTGGCTTGCATGTAATTCTTGTTCGAGCCTGTATCTATTAGAATTTTGATCATTTCTCCGTTACCTTATCTGCATTCTATGTACGGTAACGAAAAATACTTTAGCCTAAAAAATTGATATCCGTAAAGTTAAGTGGAACCTGATCTTCGTCTTCTTCTTGATTTTCGTCTTCTGGCTCAAGGCTATTAATGTAGTCTGCGAGGGCTTCTCCTCCTGTATCTTCGCTTTCATATGCGGCTTCAACATATCCTTCTTCTTCTGCAGTCAAATGGAAGTTTCTCTGTCTCTTATCTATCAGTCCGTTCGTGTTATGTAATGGTCTTTTTCCAGTAGGGTCATTAAACGGTCGGTTCATGTAATTTATTCGTCGTGTTTCGGTTCAGGTTTCGGAGGGGGTTTCGGGGCAGTCGGACGTTGGATCATTGATGGCATGTTGCCGGACGGACGACTGAATGTTGGGTTGCTACTAGGTTATTGTGAGTCATATGGCCGTGAAACCTGAGGCATATGCGCTAACTGTGGAAAGAATTGCTGGCCAGATGCATATTGTATTGGTCAAGGTGGATTTCTTCGCATTGAAAGTGGCGGTGCTAGATGGGCAGTAGTCCTTCTTGAAGTTGTTTGACTACTGTTGGCATAATTAGTCCTGAAATTTTGATTTTCTAGTTTTTCGCATAACTGAAGTGCTTCTGGCAGATCTGCTGGCCCCTTCATACCTAGTAGCCTGGGAAGGTCACCATTTAAGCCCCTGATAAACGTGTCCAACGCCTTGTCTCTATAACACTTCTTAAATAAGTCCATTGCTTCCCGACTCATTTCCATGCATGTAATTTTATTTAAAATAAGTGAAAGATGCGAGTAAATTTTCTGATAAAACTCGGGTACCGTTTGGTTCCCTTGTATCAGAGACGTCATTTGATACTCTAGGGTACCGGTGTCCCGTTTGTCGGCGTAATGTGTCGTCAAACATCTAGATATTGCTGTCCAGTTTAGTGGTGTGTTGTACGACTCGAAACCCTGATCTGCGTTTCCCACTATTTTATTCCTAATTACACTCAGCATTCCATAGTATTTTGGTGTCCCAATTAAACTGTCATAAACCTTTAGCACTCGTTCTACGCTTTTTTCCCATGAGCTAAATTCTCCAGGCTGACCAGAGAATTCCCTTAAGCATTTGACTACGTCTGGGATTTTATCTAGGTCTGCTAGATTCGTAGGGCTTACGTTTATTTCCTGGTCTACTAATAACTGAGCCGCTCGGGATGTATCTCCTAATCTAGCGTCTAACAGGTTCTGTACTACACTTTGTATATGGTTCTGCAATTCTCTCATGTTCATTTGCACTGGTGAACTTGTATCATTAGCATTGTTGTTACCCAAGAGTTGGGCAGGTCGTAAGATATTATTCGACTGGGCCATTTTAAGACCTTTTAAGTAATTGGCGTATTTGAATTATATAAAGGGAAATATGTAGGTACTGATGTTTTACTTCAAGTATTTTAATGCATGCATACAGAAATTCTTTACCTCGGGTATGCCTTGGTCAACAAATTTTATTCTCAAAGGTTTTTACTTTATTAGGTATATTTTTTTCTTATCGTGTTGTAACTTTGTGTTTGTTCTATTGTTTTCCTTTATTTCTACTTTTAATTAGGACATTTTTAATTCCTTATTTTTTTCCTATATTTCGTTAGGACATTTTTAATTCCTGATATTTTTTCACTATGCTTATTTAGGACATTTTTAATTCCTGATACTTTTTCAAGCAATAATTTTTTCTTAAATTTGTAAATCACTTAAAACTACTTACATTAAAATCCAATACATGCCGCAACTGGTTGGGGGGTATGGTCCGGTTTGCTATCTGCTACTAGGGTACCTCTCCTCAACACGCCGTCTACGGTGCCTGCGAACGTATCTACAGGCTGATGATTGGTTCGAACTCTGGACCTCCGTCGATGCCTTTTCGCAGCTACTTGAGGCGCTTATCCTTCGGTTTTTTCCCGCGTTGTCCTTGCAGCCACTTGGGGTGCTTTTTTAATAGATCCTGCACTGCTTTGCGTGCTTCTGGATCGTTCGCCAACACTTCTTTTTTATTAACAACCACTTGGGGTTTATTTAAAAAAAAAAATCCGACAGCCACTTGGGGTGTATTTGGACGTCACTGTTTTCGCGAAGTGTTTTTTCGACAATAGCGTACTAAGCTAAACGCGACCGAAGGACGAAGGACTTTACACGACGAGGCCCCACATTGGGCGCCAATTAATATCCTTGGGAATATTTTGAGTAAAAAAATAAAACTTTATTCGTTCGTCTCAAATCTAAAACTAAACTCAATTACAATTGTTCTTCTTAATAACACCTCAGCTTGCTATCGGCGCCGTTGGCAGCGCCGTTGGCAGCGCAGTTGCACCCGGATGCGTCGAGCTTATGCTGACGCGTCGATTCCCACGGGAAGTGCAATAACTAAGGAGGGGAGTGGATTATACTATATGCGGAATGCCATCATTCTGTTCCACGCTATTCGACTCTGCATACTGAACCTCTCTGGGTTTGATGTCGACTATTCTGGTCATCCCACTGGTGGATGACCGATAGTCAAGATTCCGAATCCATACTACCTAATCTGTTTAATTTCTTAAGACTCGTGTCCTCAACTTTCTGAATTGACCCCGAATTGCAACGCGTGAGACTATATAGATCTCACGGGACACTCAGATCTCAAACCAGACTTGTGATGACAACGAACAAGAATCAAAACGATTATTTTCCTGCACAAAAAATAAACAGAAAATGACTACAAAAATACTACATAGACCAATTAACATTTTCCTATAATCTATCCCTACTCTATATCACAATTTTCTTTATCACAGACTCGTTCATATCACAGTTTCCACCAGGCAATGTGCACTGTGGCGAATCGCCTACTAATAATAAGCGGCGACGACACACAGGCACTCTTAGTGACGTGAACGATACATGACGAAAAAAAACATGATAACATTGGAGCAATGTATGCTTACTAAAATAAGTAGCATCAGCCTTCAAACCCTAGCTAATCCCTATCCTGATCCCTAATTTAAAGAAATGCCGCTCAGATCTGCCCTCATGCGTGCGATTGCAGCGAGTCTTGGCTCCTTACAAGCCACGCTGTTAGAAAGACCCAAAGCGGCTGGTGTCTCACACCGAATGGTGGTGTTCCAAGCCTGTAATGTATATCTATATATATAAAAGAGTTCGTGCTGACTGACTGACTGACTGACTGACTGATTGGCAATCATCGCACAGCCCAAACCATAAGAGCTAGGATGCTGAAATTTTCACAGTAGGTTCCATCTATAATGAAAGTGCACACTAAGACGGGATTTTGGAAAATTCCACCCACAAGCGTGGAAAATCGCGGAAAACTGTTGTATGAAACTTTTTTGTTTGCCATCCAATCAGCTTCAAACTCATTTTCAAGGTTCTACATACAAATTTATTTGACACATATTTCATCGATTTTGGAAAATCCACCCCCATGGGTGGAAAATGGGGGTCTCAAGGTTGTATGGGCGAAAGTCTAATTTTAGTCCGATCACCTTCAAATTCATTTTCAAAGCTCTTCACGTAAAATAATGTGACATGTGTATCAGCGATTTTGGGAAATTCGACCACATGGTCGGAAAATCGGTGGAAAACTCTGGCATTCGACATTTTTAGTTTTCATGCGATTGGCTTCAAACTCATTTTCAAGGTTCTATGTGCAGAAATAATAGGCGCGGTGTCCAAAGATTTTGGAAAATCAACCCACAAAGTCGGAAAATTCGTGGAAAACTGTTGTATGAAACCTTTTTGATTATCGTCCGATTGGCTTCGAACTCATTTTCAAAGCTCTTCACATTAAATAATTTGAGACGTGTATCAGCGATTTTGGGAAATTCGACCACATGGTCGGAAAATCGGTGGAAAAGTCTGGCATTCGACATTTATAATTTTCATGCGATTGGCTTCAAACTCATTTACAAGTTTCTATGGGAAAAAATAATAGGCGCGGTGGTCAAAGATTTTGGAAAACCTACCCCCAAAGTTGGAAAATTCGTGGAAAACTGTTGTATGAAACTTTTTTGATTATCGTCCGAATGACTTTAAACTCATTTTCAATCTTCTGTTTATCATTCAATCATTTTGAAACTAATTTTCAAAGCACCTCATATTAAATAATTCGTCACATGTGCTCCCGGTTTTAAAAAATACACGTGGCTTTATACTAATTTCTAAATATAAATACAAAAACCTCGGTACTTTGCGGGCAATACAACGGGCAGAAAACAGTTGGAAAGATTTAATTTGGATTCTTAGTATTATTGTTGGCTTAAAATGCCAAATGATTTTGGAAAATCTACTCCGTGGCGGGAAATGGAAGTCAAGGACAAATGAGTGGGACATTTTTTGATGTTTTTTTTTTTTCAAAGACATTTTCATAGCCCTACACTGAAAACATTAGTCACGTGGCTCAACTATTTAGTTGTATTTCTTACGGTTAACGAAAGTAATCAAATTCAAGAAAAAAAATGCATTTTCATCTAAATATTTCCCCGGGCAAGGGCGGGATATTACCTGCTAGTCTGCTATGAAACTGTCCACGAAATAAGGCGCATGCGTACCTTTCTGGGATGCACAAAAACACTGAAACTTCGTTAACTTTGGTCCACTTGCCATTCGGTTTGAAAAATGTGCTTCAACAAACAAAATGTAGACAACCGTAAACTACCGTTTAAATTTTTGCACTTGCAGCGTAAGTACGTCTGCTCGCTTTCGGTTTCCTCGACCTTGTGTTGACCGCTTTAAAGTCGAATCATCTGCACGCTTAGCTGCAGAGCTTTAGCCGAACGAGTGCATTCACCTACGCCCGTTTCTTTGCCTAGCTCACGCATAGTTGTGTGCGTAAGCGTAAGCTGAGACACTAGCATAAGGGCCCTCACTATTTTAACCTTAAATATCTTAAAAATAAATTCCCCCTATTATTTAAATTTAAGCTTAACGGCTACTTCATTTGATTACTTCTATCATTTTGTCAACGTATTCGATATTTTGGCATACCCCGATGCAACATCATCCAACGATTCCTAGGGACGCCAAGCTACTGCTTGAATCTTTGGGAGCAAGGGATTCTTTTCGTGCTAACTGCTCTGCGGTTGCGCCCAATCTGGCCGACCTGCCATACCTGTGCTTAAAAGAGCGCCCTAACGTGAAGCACACCACGAATACAGGTTAGAGTCGGATATCTTTGGCATGATATACTCCCAGTGACTTCCCCTGCATCCTCAAGCAAGTACGAGTTGTTACCAACTCGACGTACAACTCGGGCTCGTAGAAATTTTCTAGCAAACTTGGCATTAAAGGCTTTTCCAAAGTCGCTAATTGCAAAGTTGCGGCGATAAACTTCTTGGCCTGGAACAGCTTTAAAAACTCTGGCTCGTGCATCGTACCGCTGTTGACTACGTTCATAGGACGTATGCAACTGCTGCTGTACTTGCTGTCGTATGATCTGAAGCTTGTCTGCTGCGTTCAGATGAGTAATCTCATGATCACACATCGAACGTAATTTTCGTGCCAACTTGTATTTGCCCCGTTTAAAAACATGTGATGGCCAAACACAGTAAAAATCGGAGTAACCCCAGTGGCTGTATGTACCGCATTTCGCAAGGCTACCTCAATTTCTGGTAAATAGCGATCCCATTCACGGTGATCTTGGTCTAAGTACGCCTTTATAGCAGCCAGCACCTTGCGGTTAACCCGTTCTGCAGCATTGCTCTGCGGCGAGTACACGGCTGTTCGCGTATGAGAAGCCAAAAACTTCTACCATACCCTGGAAAATCTTAGACAAGAATTGACATCCATTGTCTGAGTGAATGACTTCAGGCACTCCAAAATTATAAAAAACTTCATTGACAAGGAAGTTGACCACGTTTGAGGCACTGGCATCCCGCATGGCTTTCAAAAATGTGAATTTGGAGAAGTGATCCACCACGATGAAGATCCATGCATGGCCCTGCTTGGATCGCGGATACTTTCCCAAAAAGTCGATGTACAATTTTTGGAAAGGCCGCTCTGTTATCACTTCTCCAATTCCTACTTGCATGCTAAAGTTCGGTGCTTTGCTTTCTTTGCAAACGACGCACTGTCTCACCCAATCTCTCACTTGGATAGTCATGCCAGGCCAGTAGAACTGACGTCGCAAGTTCTCCAAAGTTTTGGCTACTCCTTTTCAATCAAAGCCGTAGTCAACGAGTTGGGAACCCATAATTTCCATATCGTGCGTTCCAACTCGTCTTCCAAGCGATTGAAATTCATTCGCTTAAATACCATCTCCCCCTTTATGGAAATATCTGGCCATTTGTCTTGATTCTGACGTACGTGTTCCAACAACTCCTGATATCGGGCGATTCAAAAGCCGTAGTCTCAAATCCTAATAATTCCTCGGGATCAAGTCTTAACGCCTCGACACTCCGGGACAAAGTATCGGCTACGACATTCTCAGTGCCCTTACGGTGTTCTATGTTGAAGTCGAAGCCTTGCAACTGTAAAGACCACCTGGCTAACCACCCGCTTAAATCTTTCATCGACGTCAACCATTTTAAGCTAGCGTGATCGGTGATGCAAGTGAAGGGCATTCCTTCAATATAAGGTCTGAACTTCTTTATTGCTAGAATTGCCGCCAAACACTCCTTCTCCGTAACGGAATAATTGCGCTGATGTTTATTCAGCTTTGCGGAGAAAAAGGCAATAGGTCGTTCTTGTTGTTCCGGATCTTTCTAAAATAGCATGACCCCTACTCCAAACTGAGACGCATCACACTGCACGAAAAATCTTCGTGAAAAGTCTGCATGCACGAGTACTGGCGCAGTCGTCAGGGCTGTCTTCAGATTTTCTAACGCATGTACAGCCTCCTCACTCAACACAAACTTAGCATTATCTTTCTTTAAGGCCTCCGTCAGTGGGACAGCCATCATCGCAAAATCTTTAATAAAGCGTCTATACCAGCCCGCCGTACCCAAGAAAGCACGAACTTCTTTTCGCGAACGCGGAACAGGTATTCGCTTAATGGCTATGACGCGTTCAGGATCCATATGAAGCATACCTCCTCCAATGATGAAGCCGAGATAGTTTAACGCTTTAAAGCAGAACTTGGACTTTTGTAAACCGATGGACAGATTTGCTTCCCGTAAACATCGGCTCACGCGTCTGAAATATTTTATGTGAGTTGGAAAATCAGGGGAGATGATCAAAAGATCATCTAGATACACGAAAATATTTGATCGTATAACCAAAGACAATTTATTTAACAAGATATCCAACGAGGAACAAAAAAAAGGCACAAGGGAACGCTTGTTTTTCGTGAAACCGCTCTCTGGGCTCGAAATGGTCGTGCGATCGGCCGCTCTACTTTGAGAGCGTAAAATTCTAAAAATATAATGCGCTCTCCGCCTCACCGCGTATTGATAAAAATCTGCACACAATTCAAACCCCAAATGCAATGCCAGATTAGCGCGCGTATGTATACATATCTACGCATTCGATCTCTTTCATAGTTACTTTGTCTCACTCTTCGATTCGGTGGCATCTTGAAAGCAGCCAGCGAGTTTCACAATTCAATTTCAGTTTGAGTCCAATTTTCGTGTTCTATTGGTGTCGGCACTGACATATTTGTACCCTGGATTTAATAAATTGATTCTAATACTATTGTCATGCCGTCCGATTAATTGAATATTTATTTTTTTGACGCGGACTATGTTTTGTTTTGTAGAGTAGATAAATGTAGGGAATTCTGCGCATTATATACTATACTACATGTGAAATTATTTTCCCTTATATAATGATACATGCACAGGGTATTTTGTAGTTCACAATGCACCATGTGCGCGTTCAGAAAATACAATCTTCCTTAGCACTATGGAAAAAAATGAAGTTTTTTTGGCATGAGACAAATTTTTGTACCGAGTATCAATAATTTGTCTATTAAATTGTGGTTTTTAATTTTAAAAATGGATAATGTCACGTCCATTTTTTGTTCAAAAGCTCTAACAAAAATTCGGACGTTAACAAAGAAACACGACCCAAGATATTTAGTGATCTTTCAGTTAAAAATTTATGACACAAAATGTGTCCATTTATCCTATAGTGCAGCGCAAGCCACAACAAAAACAAATGAAAGAAATCGAGAGCGAGAGCGCGCTAAGTACTGCAGAGCGAGAAGCCACCTAAGCAACCGAGAGCAAGAGCGCGCTGAGCGAAAAGCCACACTTAAAATTTCGTTGTCCATTCATTGTATGGGCGTTGGATATCTTGTTGTTAAACAGTCTTTGGTATAACCTTGTCCATCAGACGTACCAGTCTTTGGGCTGCGTTACACAAACCGAACGGCATGACTCTGAACTGATATAATGGCCTGCCAGGTACCGTAAAAGCAGTATAAGGCTTGCTTTTATCGTCCAACTCGACTTGCCAATACGCAAATTTCAGGTCAACGCTACAGATGTAGTAAGTCTGATCTATTCTAGACAATATGCCTTCTATGACGAGTAATGGCTAAGCATCCATCACAGTTAAGTTGTTGAGCTTACGCGCATCCAGACAGAAGCGATCTTTGCCCGGCAGTCGTACTACCATAGTACGGTTACTCCACGGACTATTACTTTCTTCTATCACTCCTAAACTGAACATCTTGTCGACTTCATCGTCCACGACTTTCTGCATGGCTGGTGACAGTGGATAAGCCCGATCTTTGAACGGTTGGGAACCCTCAACTAATTCAATAGTGTGTTTCTCCATAGCGGTCCTCCCTAATCCTGCCTGTTCAAAAGTCAAAACCTCTCCCTTTACTGCCTCCAACTCTACACTTTGTTCCCTCGACAACTCCCACGAATCTGGTTCACCCTCTAAGTCTTCCTCCTCTTCCCCATAGTGTTTCACCGCCACTGCTAGCAACTCGTCCAAGTTGGCTGTGGCTGCGGTGGGTTTCTCGGGACCTAAGATGGCTGGTGCTAGTTGAAACGCTCGCCAGAAATCGACTCCGAAGTAGGCCCGTTGTTCCAGATAAGGGCATATGTAGAAAGTTATGTTCCTGTTCCGTCCTGCATACGTTATCAGCAGCTCGACTCGGCCGATGATCGATCGATCATCGCCTCCAGCGGTTCGGACTATCGATACGTATGGCTCCATTCGGACTCCCAATTCTTCAATTAATTCCGACTTCCTTTTCCCAACAAACTCACGCTCGCACCCGTATCCAAGAGCCCTTTTAATGTGTGACTACCCACTAAAACTTCGGCAAGCACGCGTGAATCTGAAGGGCCGCCTCGTCTAACCCCCTCCACAACTTGACGCTTCACGGTTCGTCGACGCCGAAATCGTTCTCGTGCCTTCTTTACCCGTCGTCACCATTCGCATCCCATCCAATTGCCGTACGTTAAATATCCTATTCGTAATTTCTAAATATTTCCTTATCCTATCCTCTAGGGGTAAATGCCTAATATTATTCTTAATTTGACCTACACTCAAAACCCTACAAACTTTATCTGGCTCCTCACCTATTCCTACTCCTTCGTGGACTGTATCTTCTAACGTGAGTCGCCCATCTTCTTCACGTTCACCCTGCCGTTTCCCGAGCATTCCGGACACTTCGGTGAAATAGTTCCCGGACAGCCACATTTATAGCAGAATAGCTTCCGCTCCATGGACGGACAATCGCGAAAATCATGACCGGACTCCTCACAGTTCCAACAACCTGGTCTGTTCTGACGCCTCGATTCTACCCGTACCTCTTCAACCATCTCTTCGGGCTCGACTTCTAGCTCGTTTACCAATTTCTTCGCTACGGGGTATCGCTGGGAGTCACCATATGATGGTCGGCTATGTCGCCTTCCAAAACTGGCATCCACCTCGCGAGCCTCGTCTCGCAACTGGTCTACCGTATAGATGTCCATAGCGTATATATACCTAGCTAGATTCTCGCGCAGACCCTTCTTGATAATTTTCACTAGGTGTCGGTCGCTAAGTGGCTTCTGTAAACGCGACGAAAGCTGTCGCATGGCATAAATATAATCATCAGCGCCCTCTCCCGGCTGTTGCTCGCGTTTCAGCAATTCGTGTATCCTATCGTGTTCTGACCACGGACCCCGAAATCTGTCGATAAGAGCCCTCCTCAAAATTCGCCAACTGTCCACTCTCGACTGCCTGACGTGTAGCCAATACCAGTCTCTGGCTTTGCCTGACAACAGGGTATGAAATCCACGCAGTATCTCGCTCCATGGACAGCTGTTCTGATGCTGCAGAAACTCAATTCGAAATACAAAATCCTCAATACAAGACTGACTGCTGTTACCATCAAACGACACTCCCCATTTATCCACCCTCCACGAATGATTCACTCGATCGTAGGAGTTGATATAGATGTGTTCGTCTTGTAACCCGTCAGTCTCCCCACGATTTTCTACCGGTCTATGACCCGACAACGGATTACGCCACTGGCGTGCCCTCTGCTGCTCGTCCAGTGCTAATTCGCTTATCAGATCTGCATCAGCGTTAGGTTCGTCTATCAGGGGAGGCGACTGGCCCGAAAACATATTTTTTGCCATTCGGTTGGGTATAGCCCCTGTATTTGGTGGCATAGCCGACGTAGACTCAACTTATGTTGGCTGCAATGGCTTAAGAAGGCCTGGCCGATACTCAGGTGGCGGAGGTGGCTGAATACTGGAGCTTCTAGTTAAGGCCTTGGTTAGCGGACGAAGCACATCATTCAGCAAGTGCATCATCTCCTGCATACCTGCCCTAATCTCATCCCTTATCCTGTCACTGACCCCATCCGATAAGGACTGCCTGTATGTGGCGTGAGCCTGTGCCAACGCGGCATTTACTGCCTACTTTTCAGCCGATCCCAATACTGGCGGTAATTTCTGAAAACCAGCAACCTGTTTGGCTCTTGTCGGAGTACGAGGCAGACCCTTATGGATCTGCAATGGTGGCAGCGGTTCACCCCCGTCGTCATCACCCCACGACACGTCGTCCACAGGTGCCCCTCTTGAGCGCGTTTGGTGACCATCACCACCAGATGCCATTCCAATAAACTTTATCTATATTCTAAATTCCCAAAATTATTACCTATCCAAAAAACTCTTACACCAAACAAAAATAGCAATAACCCGAACACACAATACGTTTGACCACAAAATTTCCACAAGATTCAACAATAACAATAAAACTAAGGAGGGGAGAGGATTATACTATATGCGGAATGCCATCATTCTGTTCCACGCTATTCGACTCTGCATACTGAACCTCTCTGGGTTTGATGTCGACTATTCTGGTCATCCCACTGGTGGATGACCGATAGTCAAGATTCTGAACCCATTCTACCTAATCAGTTTAATTTCTTAATAATCGTGTCATCAACTTTCTCATTTGACCCCGAATTGCAACGCGTGAGAATATATAGATCTCAAGGGACACTCAGATCTCAAATCAGACTTGTGACGACAACGAACAAGAAACAAAACGATTATTTTCTTGCACAAAAAAAAAAAAAATGACTACAAAAAATACTACATAGACCAATTAACATTTTCCTATAATCTATCCCTACTCTATATCACAATTTTCTTTATCACAGACTCGTTCATATCACAGTTTCCACCAGGCAATGTGCACTGTGGCGAATCGCCTACTAATAATAAGCGGCGACGACACACAGGCACTCTTAGTGACGTGAACGATACATGACGAAAAAAAAACATGATAACATTGGAGCAATGTATGCTTACTAAAGTAAGTAGCATCAGCCTTCAAACCCTAGCTAATCCCTATCCTGATCCCTAATTTAAAGAAATGCCGCTCAGATCTTCCCTCAAGCGTGCAATTGCAGCGAGTCTTGGCTCCTTACAAGCCACGCTGTTAGAAAGACCCAAAGCGGCAGACCCATTTCGCGAGATTTCGTAATATTGCGTTTTTATTTATTTTATTGAGAATTTTGCATCGATGTTGCTCCTCCAGCAACACCGTGCAACATTTCATTAGGCGCCATATTGTTACGTGACAGGTGTTTCTCAGTGGGCAGCGCCGGCCAGCCAGATACTCTCTCATTAGGGGTAGGTACCCGCCGTCACGAACAATCACAACAACACCAAATCTACACATCACTAACTAAACTACAAAGAAAACAGAAATCATCAAAACAACAAAATACAAACAAACGTTCAGTATACAATCGTGGCAGTAGTTGTAATTCCCATAGCGTTCCCGCCCAACCTGTGGTGCTAAGCATAATTCAAGACACCACCCTAAAACAACAGATGATGGCACCTATTCCAGCATTTGTAAACAATCCCTCCCCTCCATCACAAGACTTAAGCCTTCATTTCAAATTCCATACTTAGCATATAATTTCATAAATACGAACGAACATTTACTTAAGCGCTAAAATACATTATTTAATATTTTAACTTTAACGATTATGGCTTAACAGCCGAGGAACATGATTATGTTATGCTAATGTTAATGTATTACAGCAACTTTACGTTGCGAGACACTGGGCACACTGGGCCTTAGTGTTCAAATTTCAAGCGATTTTGGCAATTTCAAATTAATTTAAATTAGCCTTAAGGGCATTACAATTCATGAAAATTTTGCTTAAGGCAACTTAAATACATTAATAAGGACTTGCTAAAACATATTGCAAGTGGATACCGGCACAAAGGCGGAAAATACAGTTGAATTCAAAATTGCATTATGTCAGATGAGTGCGTAATTACACACACATATAAAGGGCTCGACTAAATGTACTTATGTGTTTACTTTCTATACATCAATACTCACACAGCTGCTTTTGGATCTTACGTTGTCGTTGTAGTTATCGTGGGCCCAAGATGACGTTGACGATACGAAGTGCTGCTAGGAAGACACAATTTTATAAGTACATTGCCTATATGTGTGTGTACGTAATAACGTACTAAAATACAAAATTATTCGGTGTCCGACTTACAAGACGTTGGCAAGGAATATCATTAGCCTTTATATAACATACGTTAATATTTAAGTTACGTTAACAATTAGCCATCGCAAAATCCAAAATTTTAAATTAATACAAAGTCAAAGCGCGCAGCGCTCAACAACAGCTGTTTCGTTTTGTGTTGTATCGTGTCTGCCAATACGTTCCACAAACCAAAACGATCAGCGGCTGTTTCGAGCAATGTAAACGACAGCACTGAGACTTGCGCATTTGTATTATTACAAAGCCGATTAACGTTAATTTTTGGCCCAACACTTGCAGGAGACGCCTCTGAGATCAGTTCACCGTATACTTATGGGTTTTTTAGAGTATTCGAGTTGCTCCTCGCGGCTTTCGCTGGCCCTTGGAGACAGACTTGCGGTGCATGCTGATGCAGCGGTCAACCTTAATCCGGCAGACGAGTCGTTAAAAAGGCTTGCCACCAAGATTAACAGCCGAACGGCCAAGATGTCCAAAATGCTAGAAAACCCGTAACTGCTCTCTAGTCACACGGCGGAGCAGATAACGGTTTTTGTGCCACCAGGCTGGTGTCTCACACCGAATGGTGGTGTTCCAAGCCTGTAATGTATATCTGCTATAAAACTGTCCACGAAATAAGGCGCATGCGTACCTTTCTGGGATGCACAAAAACACTTAAACTTCGTTAACTTTGGTCCACTTGCCGTTCGGTTTGAAAAATGTGCTTCAACAAAGAAAATGTAGACAACCGTAAACTACCGTTTAAATTTTTGCACTTGCAGCGTAAGTACGTCTGCTTGCTTTCGGTTTCCTCGACCTTGTGTTGACCGCTTTAAAGTCGAATCATCCGCACGCTTAGCTGCAGAGCTTTAGCCGAACGGGTGCATTCACCTACGCCCGTTTCGTTGCCTAGCTCACGCATAGTTGTGTGCGTAAGCGTAAGCTGAGACACTAGCATAAGGGCCCTCACTATTTTAACCTTAAATATCTTAAAAATAAATTCCCCCTATTATTTAAATTTAAGCTTAACGGCTACTTCATTTGATTACTTCTATCGTTTTGTCAACGTATTCGATATTTTGGCATACCCCGATGCAAAAGAGTTAACAGCAGGCTAACAGCTGTTAGCATTAGCAGAGACACAGTCGATCGGTATAAGTCAGAGAGAGAAGTCGTCATAAAAAGAAGTAGAAAAGCAGAGATCGGAAATTAAGTTGAAATTTGTATTAAGCCGTGAATGCAGAACGTTATATGAAAAGGAACAGTTGTAAAGCCGTGAATACCGTCTGTCTGTCAACCAAAACAAACATTAATCTTAATACTTTATAATTCTTAGCTCTAATTTCAAAATAATATTAAATAAAGAATATTGTTAATAAACAACTATTCACATATATACTTATTTACATTACTTACACAGCTACTTTTTATTTCTTACGTTGTCGTTGAAGTTATCATGGGCCCAAGATAACGTTGACGATACGAAGAGCTGCTAGGAAGACACAATTTCATAAGTACATTGCCTATATGTGTGTGTACGTATTTACGTACTAAATTAAACAGTTTCTTCAGTGTCCGACTTACACGACGTTAGCAAGTGATTCAAGTGATCAGTTACAAATGTATTACTTTACTTAAGATACTTTAATTTTAATCAGTCGCAAAATCCAAAATTGAAATTGTTACAAAATCAAAGCGCGCAGCGCTCAGCAACAGCTGTTTCGTTTTGTGCGATCAGCGGCTGTTGTGCACCATGAAAACAATAACACAACGACTTGCGCATTTATGTTACATGCAACGCCGGTTAATTTAACTGCTGGTTACTATACACTTGCTGGACACGTATATCGCTAATTCGGATTGCTGTATACTTATGGTTTTATATGTATATATTTTTTTCTGCCCCCCTGCGGCTTTTCGCTGGCTCTTGGAGACAAACTTGAAGCGGCTGCTGATGCAGCGGTCAACGGTAATCCGGCAGACGAGTCGTTCAAAAGGCTTGCCACGAAGGGCTCCAAAAATGTGGTGCTGAAGTGGCCCGAGATTAACGGCCGAGCGGCCAAGATGTCAAAATGCTAGAAAGCCCGTAACTGAACTCTAGCCCAACAGCGAAGCAAACAACGGCTCTGGATCTGGATATCGGCTACTAAGCTGCCCACAAACTAAGGTGCATGCGTACCTTTTGTGGATGCACAAAACCACTTAAATTCCGTTAAAGTGCACTTTGCACCACTTGGCACTTTGCACCATTTTCGGCGCACTTGTAGCGTGAATGCGTCTGCTCGCTTTCGGTTTTCTCGGCCTTGTGTTGACAGCATAACAGGCGAATCGTCTGCACGCTTAGCTGAAGACCATTGCCGAACGAGTGCATTATCCTATTAACCGTTCCGTTGATTAGCTCACTAATAGCTGTGTGCGTAGGCGTTAGCTAAGCCGCTAGAATAAGGGTCCTCACTATATTAACCTTAAATATCATCAAAAAAAATTCCCCCTATTATTTAGATTTAACATTAACGGCTATATTATTTGGTGACTTCTATTGCTTATCTACGTTATCGATATTTTGACTACCCTAATGCAACATGTTGGACTTTTTAGCCATTTCTCCAATAAAGCGCATTTTTGGATCATTTTGGTTCGAAATCTTCCTCTTCCGAATGACAGTGGCCAATATTGCCCACCACTTTTCAATTACGTTAAAGTCTGGTGACTGTGCTGGCGTTTGTACAATATGGGGACAGTTCCAAATGAGCCAAGTCTTCAGAATGGCTGCTGTGTGCTTGGGGTCGTTGTATTGACAATAGTGAAATCGTTCCCATATTCCCAGATTTTCAGCTTTTGCACAATTTTTTCTTCAATATTGAGAAGGACATCCTTGCATCTATTATACCATCAATAACAACTAGATTGCCCACACCTGGGGCCGACTTACAGGCCCAAAATATAGCGTGACCTCCGCCATGCTTCACCGTAGGTTGTAAGTGGGTATTGTAAACGTCAACCGTACAACCGTCTATTTGTCTAAATGCATCTGTTTTTTTTTAAGCCGCATACAGGCTAAATAGGTTAAATACAGCTTCCTATAAACTCGTGAGCTATGCGAATGTCAAATTTCACCTAAAACCCAAAAGCTTATATACATATTTTTGTTCGGGATACAATATTTGTTGTATAGTTTTGTAAATTAATTGAACTAAAAATTAAATCATTTTATTTTGTAATTTCATGTTCGGGGTGTTGTTACTTGTAAATAATTCTAATATATTATAATGATCTTAAATTGTGTTATGACAGCTAGTTGACAGGTAACACCAGTAGAGGAAACCAAAATGTTCACGCACTCATACCGATATCGAGTAATTTGTTTCAGTGTAGACCTGGTATGAATTTTCTGCAAGTAATCGAAAAACAACAAAAATCAATTAGTTTATAATGAATTTATTTTAATAAGATAAATAATAAGAATGTTTTAGTCGACAGTATTCGACTAAAAATATACTTAAAATATACTAAAGCAGTGTCGAATTTACAGCAACCACGATCTTCCTTATGGCCGTATGACATTGATAGTCGCATTAATATTAATTAAGTAGTTGTTTTCTCGTTAGTATGAGTGCGCCACCACATTTATTTATTTATTTATTTTTTTTGATTTGGGAAAAAATGTGACGTTCGTGCTTGTAGAAAATCCCATAAGGAAAAAATTGACACATGTAAATTTTTTTGGAATGTTGCCATTCTCCCTGGCAATTTTCAGTATTTTCTTATCGAACACGCGATATTAATCGATGATGTGGTGGAAAGGCACGATTGAGAGAGCTCATAGGTTATGACAAGACGACTGCAACTTTTGGCTCTCACTGCGCATGTACGTCACAAGTCATGGAATTCAGCGCGCGCTTTTGAATTTGTTCGACAATCACTGACTTTTTTACTGTATCGGCTCGTGGGGCTGTAATTCCAGTCCGATCTTGCCAGCATATTGTAGGGAACTTCATACCGCGTCGATTGATAGGTCTTGGTGCTCTGTAGGTGCTATACTTTTTTAATAATACGTAGTTAAACTTAGAAAATGTTGCCAGGCCGAATGTTTGCATTCAAACTTATCGCTCAATTTTAAAGCTATGATTATGAAACTTGGCACAAGTCCTTATTTTCGATGCAACCAGTACATATTTGAAAACCAGCCAGATTGAATCACTATATCATATAGCTCCCATACGAATAATAGGTTGACAACTATGTTCTTGTATGAAAAACTTTTTTGTTTTTGTAGATTGAGTAACAAAACTCACAAAATTTAAGTTTAATCATGTTCTACATATGCTCACCAAATTTCATTGAAATCGGACATATATATACATATATACCTGCCCTAGGAGCGACCGGAGTTGTTGTATACAAACGCTGCAAAATGTGCTATTTAGTAAGAATGAGGTTAAAGGGAAAAAGTATCCGAAGGTTCACACTCGAAATGACAACATTTCGACTAGGTACGCCGCCTTATAGAAGCAGTGAAGTTTTTGCACTTCACAGGTGCGCACTCGCAATTTCATTGCACAATATTCACATCCCCGCATCACAGACATCCTCCAATTATTCCAAACCGTGTGAACTCATCGCAATCCTCTGCCTATTGATATGCAATTGATCACATTTTGAGAAAAATTGCATCACAAGAAGCCATCTTCTGATTTATTTCGGGCGAATGACAAATTGCACATTTGTATGTGGAAAGGTCAAAATCATAAATATTGAAATGCGAAATTGTTTGGTGCTAGTGGAAAAAAAAAGAACTTATAGAGTGCGCAGCCTGGGAACGTTTGTCACCAAAAATTTTCAACGCGGTGGGACCTGCCGCAGCGCTGCTCCCACGGCCCGAAGCAGCCGATCCACCAAGTTCGTCGCCATGATTAAGACAGTCATTGGTTATGGCAAGAAGTGTGCAACTTTTGGCTCTCACTGCGCATGTACGTCACATTACCATAAGAATTGCGCGCGCGTTTAAAAATTGTATGAAAATTACTGACATTTTTTTTAGAAAATCGGTTCGTGTGGATGTAATTCCAGTCCGAATCGCTCAATTTTAAAGCTATGATTATGAAACTTGGCACAAATATCTGTTTTAGTTGCAGACAGTACATATTAAACAAGTAAGAATGATATAGTCGAGTGTACCCGACTACAAAACTCCCTGCACCCAGATCGAAAATTTCCGATCGCTTCTTCGTACATTAATGCATAGACACACACATACACAAAGACGCACACACACAAACGACAGAAAAGCGACAGCGCAAGCGAAGCATTTTAAGTCGTGGCTGTGCTGCTTTTTGATCGAATTGCAGGGGAACTGGGGGAGATATCTGAGATCGGAAACAAACTTGATCTGCGTATGCTATACAGGAACCTACATTCCAAATTTGGTGTCTCTTGCTCTTATAGTTGCTGAGATCGACGCGTTCATACAGACGGACAGACGGACATGGCCAAATCGAAATCTATTTTGATACTGATCAAGAACATATATACTTTATAGGGTCCAAGATGTCTCCTGCCTGATACATACTTTTGCACAAATCCAATACCCCCTTTTTACCCATTTTATGGGTACAAGGAGTAAAAACCAGCCGGATCGAATCACTATATCATATGCTCCCAATCGGCCGACAACTATGTTTTTGTATGAAAAACTGTTTTTTTTATGAAGATAGCGTAACTAAACTCACTAAATTTAAGTTTCATTATGCTCTACAAATTACAAAATTTCATAAAAATCGGACTAATATACATATGTACATATCTTATGCCTGCCCTAGAAGCAATCGGTAAAAACTAGTATTGTTATATGAACACGCTGCAAAATGTATAGAATTACTATAAAAATAGCCACTTTTGATGACAATGCAGCAACCTCTACTATAATTAATAAAATATTAATACTGTTTAGTGAATATATGTTAACCGACAGATCGCCTAGATCTTTGAAAACTCAAAAGTAATATTCCGCAGAACACACATACATTTGTTGGACAATTGGACAAAGAACATAACTACTGAATAATATCTATTAACAATATATTTTACATACCTTGACTAACTTTTTCCATATTTTGTATATTTCAAAAGCTTGTCAAGAAAAGTTCACTCACGTTGAAAGTTGTAAGAAATTTCGTGCGCTTTTTTAATGAACAACGAGTTTCTTTAAGAAACTCTGAATCAGCTGACTTTGAATATTAAGGGAAGTCCGCAAAATTTTTAAAAATAATATGATTTAGGAACGCCATGGAGTGTTCCGGGAGCGTGACTTCGAGGCATTTTTTAAAGAACACTTAAGAGTGGAGAGGAGTTGCTTTGCCCTATTGGTAGATCGCTTGAGAGAACTGACCAAAGACACGGCAATGCGTAAAACAATTCCTTTGAAGAAGCGCATTGCAATTGCCCTATTTACTGTGGGGTCCTCGTGGGAGTACCGCGTTGTGGGCAGGCTGTTAAGCGTTTTAGATTCGATGGTGTGCAAAATTCTCTACGAAACCAGCTAGAGGGCAACGTCTCTGAGTACGTTGCGCTACATTATAACAAATCCTCAACTCAGCACTACAAACGGAACGGACGTCGTTTCGAAACTCAACACCGCCCACGACGTTGGAATGCACCATCAGCAGATTCACGCCAGCAGCAACTCTCCCATACTCCGCAACATATTAGCTTAGGGACTTTATCTCTAAACATTTTGTATTGTAACTTTAACTATAAGTAATATTGGCACTTGAGAATATATTCATTCGAAATTCCCATCAAAGACAAAGCAGTCGTGTTCTATTGAAATCATTTATTGTGTTCCAACCACTGGGCATATCCATATATATATATATACCCATTAATACAGTGGACACCCAGTAAACTCGTTCAACCAACTTATAACTCGCAGGCTGCAAATTGTACAGATTTCACTGCTCAAAGAATGTGGTGCACTTTGTCGAAATGTTTCCATTTCGAGGGTGCACCTCTAAAAATAGCCGGTACAAATGGTAACATCTTAAAAGAATGTACAGATGCGTCGCAGGTACGATCGTCATATTTCCAAAATAAAAAAAATGACGGAAAATGTAGTGAATGTGCTTATGGTAGAAAGAGGCTCTCAGATGGTAGATTCAGACCAAAATTTAAAATCGAACAGAAGACGTAGAATATGCGCTTAATAACACTAAGCAAAGAAGTATTAATGAATATCCTAGCATAATGTTATTTGGTATAAGACAGAAAGCAAAAGTTAGAGATAGTCTAAAAGAAAATGTAATAGAAAACAAGTAAGACTGCTCCAGTCGAAAGCGACAACGGAAACGAGGCATATCCGATCAAATAATAAACATAGCTAATTTGTGTTTTAAAGGTGGAAAATAAACAACAAAATTTGTCGTCCACAACGTACATGTTGCTCTGAAGTAACACAAACACATATCGTTTCTTAAGTTTACTATCGGTAAGCAAACCATGTTATGAATTGAGAACAGCTGATTTGTTTCTCTGTTTCTTTGCACGATATCCTTTTCCACGGTGAAACCCACTTACAATTATTTACTTTATAATATAAATGTAGTTAAGTTTTAATGAAATTAATGAATAAGCTTCTTCGTACCTAAATATAATGAAGAATATTAGAAATTGTCCTTATGAATATTCTCGCCTGTTCCGAACTCCATTCGTTTTCAAAAAGTAAAAACGTATGAATTCCGCTCGTTTGTGAGGTGCTGTTCTTATTTGCAATCGTTTTACTTTCGTTTTGGATTTTTCGAATTCCAGTTCGAAACCGAGTTTCGATAGCAATAAATAATCAGTAGTATTAGCTGTTTCACAACGAAGAGCTTATATATGTGTGTAAAAAGTAAATAAAAAGTACAATAATACCTAGCGCAATGATAATAGGCTGTGCACAAGCCGAGAAAAAATAAAATTCATATACGTACCACAAGAGTTGTCACTGTATGCAATGCAAACTCAAAATGTAATTATTTGCATTTTAAATAAACCTTAATTGAAACTGAGGGGGCAATGGAAGTGCGTATTTGTTCTGTGGTGGTGATGCAGCTACAGTCAATTGGCCAGCAGTCGGGGGTCGAGAATGTTCTCAATAAAAAGACGACCTTTGATTGTTTAAAACTTAATGGCACTTTATTTAAAGAAGACAAAGTTAGCGGGTGCGACACTTGTACCTTCTGTACTTAGAGTAAAATATGGTAGGTTTATGGTAGGAGGCTGTTAACATGTCCTACTTAACATGACACGTTAACAGGAGCTTGGAAATAGGTGTGAGAGCGGAACGACTGGAAAAACGCACGACCCGGAGAGGATCCATCCCAGAGTGCTGTTCTACGTCAGTAGTAACCCCTCTTGACTGGGAATCAGTACGGCAGGATTATATCCGGATAGACATCGGCTCCCAACACAATGGAACCTGTTGCC
This sequence comes from Hirtodrosophila histrioides, assembly GCA_037075165.1. NCBI lineage: Eukaryota > Metazoa > Arthropoda > Insecta > Diptera > Drosophilidae > Hirtodrosophila > Hirtodrosophila histrioides. The sequence goes on from JBAMCL010000029.1 coordinate 135,288, forward strand.
GGGGTGTGCCACCCTGGGTCAGCTAGCACTACGCGTGTGAACTTGTCACGCACGGGCTCTGGAATGGCCTTTGGTGGTGTTCCGGCACGCAATTAAAAATGACCTCGCGATTGAAGTCGGAGTTCGCGGACTGAATCGACGTCGTGCAAGCGCCATCCTCACCGATGCGGGTGACGGACAGCCCCAAAGCCCTTGATGTAGTGATGAGGCTGACAGGATTACACGGGTTGATTAGTGCGAGCGTTTCGTACGTGCCTTTGCCTGTAAGCAATTTCAGTCTCGCCGTCGGCATAACCGGTATGGATTTATGCTCCAACAGCGACATCAAGGATGTCGTGGGAGCCTGGACGTTTGTTGTGATGGAGCGTCTTCTTTGACGCAGTCGTCTTGCGGGCCTTTGGTGTGGAGCGCTGTTGAGGCGGGTCTGACTGCGGACTGCCCTCCAGTGCCTCGTCGATGTGGAGGAGCGTGTGGCGGTCGGTCTGGCATCGGCGACAACTAGCTCCGCTGAGGCAAGATTCTTTTGAATGCTGATGCGCCAGACAGTTGGGGCAGTAATTGTTTATAAGTACGGCCCGGCGACACTTTTCAGCGGTCAGGCGCAGGAAACGCTGGCACTTGCGTGTACTCCTCGGCAGACTCGGCACCGGAGAGACCGTGTTCCTCGAAGGCGTCTGTCTTCCGCTTGTTGAGCCTGTGGACATGGAGCCATGTTTCTGTACAATTAAGGGGAGATACTTCATTTGTATTATTCCATCCGACCTATAACTACTCGTTCGTTTGAACAAGGAATTTGGAATGAGGATAATGTTTGAAGGAGGTTTAATTTTGCAACTGGCCGCTTGATGACCTCGCGCGTGGTCAAAATGTCGACCACGCGGACGTAAATATCGGCCCCGGGTAAGTGCGCTGGACTCGGCCTAGTCGCCATTCAGACGATGTAGGTTGTCTTCCTTGACGATGACCACGTCGTCAGTCTGAATGTTTCGCATGGGATGTTGCCATTTGTTCCTCTTGTGCAACTCCGTTAGGTATTCTGTCTTACAGCGTTGACAGAACTGTTGGCTGATGGCTTTCAATCGTCGCCAACGGTTTCTGGTTTCTGAGAAGTGTAGAGAGGTCTTGGAACGTATATTTGATGCCCCCAGTGGACTTGAAGAAGAGCGTTTTAAAGTTCTTCCTCCCAGAGGCCGCCCATATGAGGGGCACTAGGGGGATTGAAACGCCATGTTAAGTTCTGCTGGCTGTAGACGGACATAATTTGACATCGCGTAGCTTCTAAAAAGTCACCTGATAGAACCTTGGAGGCACCTACAAAGGTAGTTCCGTTATCGGAATGAATCTGCAGTGGACATCCCCGTCTGGAGAGGAAACGAACGAAAGCAGCTAGAAATTTCTCTGATGTCAAATCAAAGGTGGCTTCTAAATGGATCGCCTTCGTACTGAAGCATATGAAAACACACACGTACTCTTTTGTTATAAGACATTCACATCCTGTGTAATTCTTTACATCAAAGAGTCTGGCAATGTTAAGCTGGTGTACGTGAAGGGTCTTGAAGAGGTACTGCGTTCTGTGGGTAATTCACCCATTAGCTGCGTCTGCAGTCTCTTCTTGTGGATCATGCAGACCCTACAAGTAGTTTGGATGTGTTTTGTGAGGTTTCGCAATTTTAGAATCCAATATTTAGCCTTAACTTAAGGACGCAGACGCAGCTATCCGACCGCATGCTCTTAAGATTCCATGCTTGTCAAGGAACGGATTCAATTTTAGAATGCTGATCGTTGTCGGGATTTGTTTTTTATTAAGCAGCGATTTGCACTTGATAGGATTTGCTAAGCTAATTGCAAGAGCTTGCTGAGCTTCAGTTATTTCACTGTCGCTAAGGTCAATGGGAAATTGTGTTGTTGAGTGGCGACAACGTGATATGAAACGGCGCAAGTAGGCTATGACACGAAGAGCTTTATTAAACTTAGAAAATCGGTCTAGCAAATCGAAACTTGTAGGGATGTTGGCATGGTGGCCTCTAATAGGGCGTCCCTCCTCATTAGTCTCTGGGAGTGCCACCTGCTGCGATGGCCACTGATCTTGGGAGTGTTGATCTTGGGAGTGCTGTAACCAATCGGGCCCTTGCCAAAGGAGATTGTCATCCAAGTCGGTTGAAGGCAGTCCCCTACTGGCTAAGTCTGCTAGATTATATTCGGACCGGACATGGATCCAGGAGCCAGAGTGCGTGGCTTGCGTAATTTTGGCCAATCTATTTGCCACAAAGGTTGTCCAGCTAAATGGGGGTTTTAGTAGCCAGGCTTATACGATGGTAGAGTCTAGACAGCTGCATAAATTCTCGTAAATTGACATTCGAAGCATTCGTGCACAAAATGAATTGAACGAAGTAGAATACGAAGACGAACGAATTTTAGCGAGTGTGAGTGCTCGTGTAAGACTTAGTCGCACAACATTCGTACGAAAAGGCACGAGTCCGAATGAATGAGAATGTGTGTTTGTTTCGAATAAATTCGAGTTCATTTCTAGTTTCAATGTAATTTTGATGTTGCTTTTGAAATCTCATTTTCTTTTTTTCATTTTGCACGTGCATGTGCAGTCTCTGTTGTTGTTCGTCAAGATAATAAAGAAAATCATTATACAGCGTTTAATAGATTTTTTACTATATTATATATACTATATTATAAAGGGTGATATTTTAGATATAATATTTTTGGCAACACTGGTTTAAACAGCTCACGCACGTTTCGTGTTTTATTTCACTGTCAAACATCTTCAGTTTAGTCTATAATTTTTCCATGAATCGTCTTACAAACGAACAACGCTTGCAAATTATTGAATTTTATTATCAAAATGCGTGCTCTGTTAAGATAGTTCATCGATCGCGTCTTCCATTTTTTTACCGAAAAATTGTGTTCAGCGACGAAGCTCATTTTTGGCTCAATGGGTACGTAAATAAGCAGAATTGTCGATTTTGGAGTGAATATCAACCAGAAGCAAAAGCTACCAATGCATCCAGAAAAAGTCACAGTTTGGTGCGGTTTACGGGCTGGTAGCATCATTGGACCGTACTTCTTCAAAGATGATGCGAATCGTAACGTAACTGTGAATGGTGAGCGCTACCGTGAGATAATATCCAAATTTTTTTTGCCCAAAATGCAAGAGCTTGACTTGCATGACATGTGGTTTCAACAAGACGGTGCCCCATGCCACACAGCACGCGCAACAATGGATTTATTGAGAGGCAAGTTCGGTGAACGTTTTATTTCACGTTCGGGACCGGTCAATTAGCCGCCTAGTGGGGCTATGTTAAAGCTCATGTCTATACAGACAAGCCCGCTTCAATTGACGCATTGAAAGACAACATAAAGCATTTATTCGTGAGATACCGTCCGAAATGTTGGAAAGAGTATGCCAAAATTGGACTAAGCGGATGGACCATTTAAGCCGCAGTCACGGTCAACATTTGCATTAAATAATCTTCAAACATTAAATTATATGGACCGTACTATCGATTCAAATAAAGACTTCATGCATTTTCTGAATTGTATGTTTTTTTTTTGAAAAACATTCCTTTAGCTCTTAAAAAGTGACCCTTTATTATTACTATATTATATATACATAAGCCCAATTCTTATCGTTATGAATATAAACTATAATTTATTCTAAATTTGAGTGAAGAAACATAATTTTGTTAATATTGTCTGGGTTGGTGGCAATAAGGCAACGCTTTTTAGTGATTAAATTTATGGCATGAGAAAAAACGCGTTCAGAAGCCGCGCTGCCAGCAAAATGCAAAATATTTTGCAGCTTGTTTTGTGTAATAAAGGGAAAAAAACTTTTGTGTACATTCCACCAAGTAAGGCAATCGAAGTCAGCAGTGCACATGACATTAATGTTGGCATAACCTCTTATTTCTTGACCGATTTGATTTATTCGGCAAATTCGTCGTCTTCAGATGGACTACTTAAGGCCTCGCAAACATTGTTTTGAATGAAACTTTTCATTATTTCTTTGCAGTCGCTAATTATTGTTACCTTTTTGGTTTGAGAAAATTGTAATAATTTGTTTGTGGGTGGAAAGAGAAGAAAAGCTAAGTTGTGAAATTTGCTTAAATTTGCAAGAATTGTAAGTAAAATTTTGGCCCGTAATTCGCATTTAAACAATTCAACGATTTTATAATCGTTGCTATCGGCCAGACATGTTTGGTTTAATTTATTTATATTTGGAATTATTAGATGTATCGATGGGCGTTTGGTGGCTTCAAGTTGTTTGGAAACGTTTTCGAAAATTTCCAACAACCGAACACTTGCGCTTAAATGGTTTAAGTTTATACCGTCAATTCTACAAGTCTCATTTTTTACTTTCAATAAGTTTGTTATGTCGACCCAATTAATCTCAGCTGTTTTAGCAAGTAATAAATGGTATTCCAACGCGTGGGGCAATAACTTTTTAAAGATAAGCCTAAGCTTGAGTTTGACCCTGACTTCTTGAAATATTTAACAAGCTTAGTGCAAGTTTCAACGATTTGCATCATCAATCGTTTGTCCAAATGTCACTGGTTAACGAGTATTTACAGTATTCGTATTTTGCAATCTCATCTTTAATTGGGCACAAATGTGTATAACATTGTCACATTACGGGAAATTGTTGTTGGGTGAGGCAACAACTTGTCAACATCAACGTTATTGCCAAATGTTGCGCCGACCTTAATTAAAAAGGAGGCAAATTTTTTTGCCCAGTGTCGTCAATTATTTTAAAAGAGCGACAGTTTTTTATCACTCATTCGGTTACTATAGCCACATCCTCTTGCTTAGTCTCTGCATTTACGTCAACTGAAGCTTTGATGAGCGTACTGGAATTCCTTGTATAGCATTTATGTTATACAAGATTAAATGTGCTTCCCAAAATTTGAACACAGTGAAGCACATCTTGCAGGCAACCACACCAATCTCTTCATCACCATTCTCGTTTTGAATTTTAAAAAAATTCCTAGGCCTTGCTTCGTCCTCTCTTCTCTATCAACATATATACTCCATCATTAAGTTTTTGCCTAATAGCCAAATGCAAGGCACTGACCAAAACCTACATACACGTAAAAATCAATTTAAAATCTAAAGAAAAACACACACAAAACATGGGCAGGTTCACAAAAACACGATTCACAAACAGCCTTAAAATATTACACATACATATGTATATTTATTAAACTAAACAATCACTTTGAACAAACACAAAAAATATGTATAAATATCCAAATGTACAAATTCATGTGCACAAAAACACTTACAGGCTCGTCGTTTTCCTTATTTTCTTGGCTCATTCTAGCTTTGCAACCATACACGACGAAAACTTGAGGCAGAAGAATGCATTCAATTGACAGCAAAAATGTCGAAAATTCGAGTGACTTCGGCATTGTCATATTTATTCTTTTCACTTTGTACATTCATTCATTCTCACTCATTTTCACAGAATGCCGAGACCTGTCAAACTCTATGTCACTCGAACTCATACAAACTCATTTCATTGTATGCCTTGCACTCACTCAATTCGACAGCATTCGGATTAATTCTTTTGAAGTCATGCAGCTGTCTAGTAGAGTCTGTCAACTGGTAGCTGTGAAGTAGAGCCGTTGAGAGGTCGCTTTGAAGGACCGCCGCACATAGCACATAGAGTGTGTGTTCTGGCTGAACAAGGATTTGCCGATACATCTTTGTGATGTCGGCATTGAAGGCATACCGAAAGAAAGTCACTTTAAGATCTGCACTGTCAGATCTGACTGAAGGACTGGACCAGCATGAAGAATGTCATTAAAGTTTTTCCCATTTAAGGATGGACAGGAGGCGTTCAATACAACGCGTACCTTTGTTGTGGTACTTTTGGGCTTTAAGACTGCATGGTGTGAAAGATAGAAATTATTACCGTCAGTTGGAGGGACTTGTTTCTTATAACCCAAGTCCAAATACTCCTGAATCACGGAGTCGTACTGCTCTATTAAAGGAATGTTCAAACGATTTTCGTTCTTCAGGAACTGAGCCAGTGCGATTGACCTTGAATGTCCTACTTTAAGTTGATTCAGGTTTGAATGGGAGACTGAATGTTTGTGGCGCAATAGCTTTGAACATTGGCATGCTGTCCAGGAGAAGTGGACTGTATTACTTGCGGAGCGGAAGAAGATGGTGCAGAGGGCGTTTGGGGGGTGCAACCACGATGCAGAAGCGTGTTGTGGCAACCCATGCACGTGAAGCAATTATGCGCACTGGCAAAGCAATTTAAACATAATTTTTGCTGCTTGATGAAAGATGATCTTTCATTGACAAGCAGTTGGAGAAAATGTGGGCACAAACGAATTAGATGATTGTTCACAGAGAGATAGCGTGAGCTTAGGCAGTTTAGAGGAACATAGGAATACGAGCAGACAATCCCAATTCTCGATACTGATATTGGATAATTCCAAAGCCGTTAGACAGCCTTGAATTGTGCCTTGAATAGTTTTTAAAATGGCACCAGATTCTTGGGATGCTGACGTCAGATTAAAAAGGATTTTGAGTTGACTGTTGACTAACAGTCTTTTATTCTCAAATCTGTTCGTCAGGCTCTTCCATGCTGATTAAAACCCGTCATTTGTCAGCGGAGACTTTGAAACAACTGCCTTTGCTTCACCACTTTTTTTTTCATTTAAATGGAACAATTTTTCAACGGGGGTCAGTCTAGGATTGTTTATGTAGACTGCCGTGAACAGGTCTCGGAACGTGAGCCAGCGCAGATAATCTCCACTAAAGATTTCTGTATCGCTTGGCGGAAGACTACATCCTCTGGATATAGAGAAATTGAAATAAGGTTGGACAGCTTGTCTGTTTAAGGCTGCAGCAATTTCAATTTGCTCACTGAGATGAGCAGCACAGCGTCTATAAGCCGCGTATGAATATTCATACTTGGCTTGCATTGCCGAGAGGTCACTCCTAGTGCTAGTGCCTTGGGTTTGTGCTTTGTAGTAAAGCTCATACTCCCTCTCTACCTTTCCCACAACATTTTTATTTGGTCTCGTCTTACTTAGTGTCATCGCCGCTAAGTCCTTTTGTGTTCGGAAAAAAGGATCGAGTCTGCTTTGGGGTCACTTGCTTCTCGGTGATTGAGCTTGCAGTCTTTTTAGCAGCTGGCTCAATAATCTTGATTTTAGGGATTACCGGAGTTCCGATTTGGTCGCGTTCCGATGTTAAGGGCAGGCGTTTTTGGCTGTCTTGATCGTTTCCGATCGGCATATCATATTCTCATTGAGCAGGTACAATTATTAATTTTGGGATGGAAAGCCATAAAATCGGAGTTTTGTGACTCAATGCAGCCCTCAGGAACAAAAAAAAATTAACGGACTTGGAACACTCGACTCGGTTAATATAATTATAATAGGCAGATGCGCACTGGTAGCGAAAACGACGTGGGATGTAAAATTATTCAAACAAAGACTCGGGGAAAATAGCGAGAGTGGAACAAGTGGGAATGGTGCACGAAGAAGCATAGAAAAAAACAAGAAATACATATATATAAAATTCGTTCATACACTTTAATTAAAATTCTCAAATTCGAATATAGCAGAGTTATAGGCTATTCACACTGAGCCAACATCCAACATCCGCCATCATCTGTCATGATGTGCCCATAGTTGTACCCGTGCCGAAATTTGACCATCCGTCCCAAAACCTCTTTTGGATGTTACTATCCCACACGTTCCCTTACGATACTTAGGTAATAGTTTTCGAATGCAGCACTGAATATTTGGTATTCACTACGAAAATGTATACAATGTCAACAAAAATGAATGGCATAAACAAGAAGAACAAGATGAAAACGAATGACACAAGGCTGAATCGTATATATCAGTGGTGCCACAACGTCTAAAGCAAATAGAAAGGAAACACTCAAGATTCTTGTATTATGCATTGGCTTAAGAAATGAGTCGTACATGTACATATATGCGCATTGCTCACCTATGCCTAAGAGCAATTACAAAAACATAACTAAATAGATGACCAATGAGGGTACTTTGGGTATATATATATATATATATATATATATATATATATATATATATATATATATATATATAAAAAAACGGTTAACGAAAAACTACGAATAATTAACAGTGAAGCAAACATAGAAAATAAGATGACTAAGTTTGAAACCATATTATACACTTACAATCACAAAACAAAACATAAAACTACTAACAGAATTCCAGCAGACATTTTCATTTACGCAGGAACCCCAGAATATGGCGTCCAGGAAAATAAAAGAAGACAAATAGAAGCACTTAATAAAAAACGTAATAATTTTGAAGTAGATACTAGATTCAGGCAAGCCCCACTAGTTAAGTCAAAAACTACAAACCCTTTTAAGAAAACATGACAGTTAAAACAAATTGACGAAAAAAACACTTCGAAGAAACAAACAGAGGTAGAAAGGTTAGACATTACAAGAGCAAATTTAAAAAGAAAATTAATTTCCCAACACTTTAATATTTTTAATAGCTATAATTTTTTGATTAAAAGTTATATGTATATACTTAGGCAGAAAAGGCTATGAAGTCTCAACTCCTTATTGTAATTAATATTAGGACACACACAAATACACATAATTACTTTACTGTGAATAAATGAAATGAAATTAAATTAAAAGAAAATTAATAAAAGCAAATACTTGCAGGAAGCCGACACTTAAATAAAATAATAGTAATAAAATAAACTGTATCAAGATTGTAACAATCAGGAAATATACATTGAAAATAATAGAATCATAAAAATATACAATTTTACTGCACAGTTAAACAATATTACAATTACAAACAATATTCAGCAATACACAAATTTAATATTAACTGAACATAATGTAACTAAGCTTGAACCACTATCACATGTAGAGATTAAGGAAATAATTTTGTCTAATAATAGGGAAAAAACAATTTAAAAATTTTAACTATAATCATTTTAATTTTAATGGCCATAATTGGCATATCTTATCTTTATATAAAATGCAAAACAGCACCACACAATTTTGTAATCAAATACATAAAAACTAAATCAAATGAAGAACCTAAGAAACAAGAGATAACAGATAATAACGAAGAAATAGTTGTAACTAAAGATCCTATGCCTCAATTGTACCCTAACATCCAAGATTAGCCGCCTGAGGAAAGGCAAATTTCTAAAGGATGGGGAAGTGACATATCCATACCTCCCACTCACATACAAAATCTTGCGTTGTAACATAAATTCAGTACCTCTTGCCTAGTAACTTCGTACTTGGCAAGACGATCATAAAATTGTCATAGCAATAAGAATCATAAGCCACGTGCACAAGCCCAATAACGTAAACAGCCAATAGTATGAACACCTGTTGAGAACAAGCCTCGCGAAATGTTCCCACACTCACCAAAATGTTAACGTAAGCATAAATTGCATTTGATCAATGAGGCGAGATGTTCCCACACTCACCAAAATGTTAACGTCAGCATAAAATTGCATTTGATCAATGAGAGCACTTTTGCTCCAATCTCTTTTTGCATAAAGAGTAAAAGCTTACTCAAAAGCTTATCTAAAATCTCTTACACCGAGCTTAGCTTTGCGATAGCATCGGTGCAAGCCCTTTAGTCTTAATTGAATACCGAATAACATAAGATCAAATATTTGTATTGACTCACTGTTGAGTTCGTATTATGAATAAAAATTATATTTTTTTTATAAGTCCACGAACTTGACATTTAATTGGCGCAGCCGGTAGCATGTGTTCGTGAACAAGTAATATCGCTAAGAACGACTTTAGTTCAAGATATTTCGGAAAGTGCGTGGTTGCAATCGAGTATACCAAAGTGCTTAGTTCCTAAAACACATCCGCAAAAAAAATCATACGTGCGAAAGCGAAGTGCTGTGTGAACCCTTCAAGAACAATCGAGTTCTAGGTTCAATAAACTAACAACGACAAATCAAGTATCTCAGTTAATGTTGATCCGCTGGACAACTTGAATACTTGGTAGTGAAATATCTTTTCACTACGCAACAGTGGTTATTCCTGGGCATTGCATATCTCTTGATCCCTGCAATCAATAACCATTGGGAGCTGAATAGCTCAAACTCAAACATTCTACAAGAAACAAAAATCTCAAAACTAAAACCAACAAAGAACAACCGAAAAGAAAAAAGTTAAGGAAGAAGTGAAAACAACAGACATTAATATCGTCAATATTCAATAAAACCTATTGAAAAAAAAAAAAAAAAAAAAACTTTAAGTGCCAAACTTGCAACCTGCAACGAATACAATCAACAACAAAAATTTTTAAAAAAAATCAACAACAACCAACACGTCAAAAATGACTCTGGAATTATCAGAACAACATCTAAACCAGGCACTGTCCCAATTGAGACAGGTGCCCCACTTTGACGGGTCCCCGGAACACCTAGCAGCCTTTATTAGACGAATTGACTTCATATTACACTTGTATCCAACGAAGGATGTTCGTCAACATAGCGTCCTATTCGGAGCTATCGAACTACAAGTGTCTGGAGAAGCTCAACGGATATTGCAGTTAAGCCAATCTAATACATGGCCGAATTTAAAACAAGCACTCATCGATGCCTTCAAGGTGCAAACTCCATATGAGGAACTTTTGAGACGATTATACAACACCAACTTTAGCGGAAGTCTACGTAAGTTCATCGAGGAAATAGAATATAAGTCTTTTATAATTGTAAACAAATTAGCATTAGAAAACATTCCAAACAATACCTTATTGTATACTAATGCAATGCAAAATACAATTAAAGACGTAATTAATAAAAAATTACCCGATAGGCTTTTCATGACACTTGCCCGTTATAACATTAGCACTATACAAAATTTAAAACAAATTGCTCAGAGAGAGGGACTATACGAGAGCTTCATAAAAACTTACACTAACACACAAAACAATTCAAATCGTAGGAATGGGGGAAACAATTCTCAAAATTCAAACCAAGCGGCAGGTTCAAGTAAACCCAATATAAATTACCAACAAAATAATAACTCACAAAATAAGCAGCAAAACTACGAGGACCCAAACCAACTACAGAACGAATTCCGACATAAATTAACTCAAGGTAGGAATCAGAATAGAATGAATTATCAGCAGAACCAACCATTTGCATCTAATGCACCAAATCCATCTACTAAGAGACAGAGAGAAAGTTCATCGGGGCATATGAAAATGGATACGTCCGAAAATTTTCATCAACATGCCTCGGATCAGGAAGAGACGGACGAAGAAACGCCAACTCATTCATACGAATAACTATGAATGATAAGCCGTTGAAATGTATAATTGATACAGGTTCAACTATAAACATAATGAAAGAAAACTTCCTAAAATTCCCAAAGAAAATCGACAAATTAAAGGTACACACTATAAATGGTACCATAGAATTAAGACAGTAAAATCTGTCCATCACACCAAACATTTTACATTCATAATTTCTCTGAAAATTACGACGCCCTGTTAGGTAGGAATTTTCTCGCAGCATGTCAAGCGCAAATTGACTACGCGAACGAAACAATAACATTAGGCGAATACAAATTCTCATTCAGATATAATGATGAGAAAACAGAAGAGGATTTGACCGCACCAGAGTGCCTCGATCCTTCGTCCTCAGAGGACAGATTCTTTAACTTTGCCATTAACAATGAGTTAAAAGAATCCAATGAATTTAGGTTAGATCACTTGAACCAAGAAGAATGCGAAAAACTCAAAAAGGTTTTATTTGAGTTCCGTGATATACAGTACAGAGAAGGTGAAAATTTGACCTTCACGAGTACCGTAAAACACACTATACAAACAAAACACGAAGATCCGGTCTATAAGAGACCTTATAAATACCCTCAGACTTACGATGTCGAGGTAAACAAGCAAATAAACGAAATGATTGAGCAAGGGATTATTAGAAAATCTAACAGCCCATATTGCTCCCCGATCTGGATCGTGCCAAAAAAGAGCGATGCCTCGGGAAAACCAAAATTTAGAGTAGTCATTGACTATCGTGGACTCAACGAAATAACCGTTGACGACAAGTTCCCAATACCGATCATGGACGAAATATTGGACAAATTAGGAAAGTGCCAATATATCACAACCATCGATCTAGCTAAGGGTTTTCACCAGATCCAAATGGATCCAAAGTCGATTTCCAAAACTGCATTTAGTACCAAACACGGCCACTACGAGTACACTCGCATGCCTTTTGGACTTAAAAATGCCCCTGCAACATTCCAGCGTTGTATGAACAACCTTATAGAAGATTTAATCTATAAGGATTGTCTCGTATACCTTGATGATATTATCATTTACTCCACTTCATTGGAGGAGCATCTATCATCACTCAGAAAGGTATTCAGGAAATTGAGGGAAGCCAACCTAAAGCTTCAACTTGACAAATGCGAGTTTCTTAAAAAAGAAACCGAATTCTTAGGTCATATTGTGACCACAAATGGGATAAAACCAAACCCAAATAAGATAGAAGCAATCATCAAATTCCCCATACCTAAAACTCCAAAACAAATCAAATCGTTCCTAGGTATGTGCGGGTTCTATAGACAGTTCATACCGAATTTTGCCAGTATAGTTAAACCCATGACATTGAAACTCAAAAAGGGAGCAACTATTAACATTCAAGAAAAAGAATACATTTCAGCATTCGAAAAGATGAAATTGCTGATCACATCTGACCCAATATTGGTCTACCCAAATTTTGATAAACCATTTCATTTAACTACTGACGCAAGCAACATAGCAATTGGCGCTGTTCTATCACAAGAACATAAGCCCATTTGTTTCGCAAGCAGAACTCTCAATGAGCATGAGTTAAATTACTCTGCTATTGAAAAAGAGTTGTTAGCTATCGTCTGGGCTACGAAATATTTTCGTTCTTACCTTTTCGGTAGGAAGTTCGAGATCTTAAGTGATCACAGACCATTAGCCTGGTTAAACAATATCAAAGAGCCTAACATGAAACTCCAACGGTGGAAGATCAGACTAAATGAGTTTGATTTTCACATCAAATATCTCCCAGGAAAAGAAAATAAGGTAGCCGACGCTCTTTCCAGAGTAAAGCTAGAAGAAAACTTTTTAGGAGAATCAGCAGATAGTAATGTAGCAACTATACATAGCGCACATGAAGATAATTTGAATTTTATCCAAATAACAGAAAGGCCCATCAATTACTATAGTAGGCAATTAGAGTTTATCAAAGGAAATGAAAATAAAGTAGAAAATATACACTACTTCCATAAATCCATTATAAAAATCACATACAAAGATATGAACAATGCCCATGCTAAAGAGATAATTAAAGAATATCTCTGTACAAAAAATAGTGTAATCTATTTCCACAACGAAACAGACTTTCCTACATTCCAAAAAGCATATTTAGAAATTATAAGCCCAGATCAAATAACAAAAGTTATGCGATCCACTAGTATACTAACTAATATCCAAACATATGCTGAATTCAAAGAATTAACGCTAAAAACTCATAAAGATCTGTTACATCCAGGCATAGAAAAAACAATAAATTGGTTCAAAGAAAAATACTACTATCCAGACTACCAACGTCTAATCCAAAACATTCTAAACGAATGCGAAATCTGTAACATAGCTAAAACAGAATATAGGGACACTAAACTAACTTTTGAATTAACACCAGATACGTTTAACATTAGGGAAAAATATGTCATGGACTTCTACATGATAGACAATGTACAATTCCTATCATGCATTGACATTTATTCAAAATTCGCAGCACTTATAGAAGTAAAAAGTAGAGATTGGTTAGAAACCAAAAGAGCTATCATTAAAATATTCAATGAAATGGGAAAACCCCAAGAAATAAAAGCCGACAAAGATTCAGCTTTCATATGCGCAGCATTGCAGGCATGGTTGAAATCTGAAGGCGTTATAAGGCGTTATAGCAAGAACGGCATTGCAGATGTGGGAAGATTCCATAAAACGGTTAACGAAAAACTACGAATAATTATCAGTGAAGCAAACATAGAAAATAAGATGACTAAGTTTGAAACCATATTATACACTTACAATCACAAAACAAAACATAAAACTACTAACAGAATTCCAGCAGACATTTTCATTTACGCAGGAACCCCAGAATATGGCGTCCAGGAAAATAAAAGAAGACAAATAGAAGCACTTAATAAAAAACGTAATAATTTTGAAGTAGATACTAGATTCAGGCAAGCCCCACTAGTTAAGTCAAAAACTACAAACCCTTTTAAGAAAACATGACAGTTAAAACAAATTGACGAAAAAAACACTTCGAAGAAACAAACAGAGGTAGAAAGGTTAGACATTACAAGAGCAAATTTAAAAAGAAAAAGAAAATTAATTTCCCAACACTTTAATATTTTTAATAGCTATAATTTTTTGATTAAAAGTTCTATGTATATACTTAGGCAGAAAAGGCTATGAAGTCTGAACTCCTTATTGTAATTAATATTAGGACACACACAAATACACATAATTACTTTACTGTGAATAAATGAAATGAAATGAAATTAAAAGAAAATTAATAAAAGCAAATACTTGCAGGAAGCCGACACTTAAATAAAATAATAATAATAAAATAAACTGTATCAAGATTGTAACAATCAGGAAATATACATTGAAAATAATAGAATCATAAAAATATACAATTTTACTGCACAGTTAAACAATATTACAATTACAAACAATATTCAGCAATACACAAATTTAATATTAACTGAACATAATGTAACTAAGCTTGAACCACTATCACATGTAGAGATTAAGGAAATAATTTTGTCTAATAATAGGGAAAAAACAATTTAAAAAATTTAACTATAATCATTTTAATTTTAATGGCCATAATTGGCATATCTTATCTTTATATAAAATGCAAAACAGCACCACACAATTTTGTAATCAAATACATAAAAACTAAATCAAATGAAGAACCTAAGAAACAAGAGATAACAGATAATAACGAAGAAATAGTTGTAACTAAAGATCCTATGCCTCAATTGTACCCTAACATCCAAGATTAGCCGCCTGAGGAAAGGCAAATTTCTAAAGGATGGGGAAGTGACATATCCATACCTCCCACTCACATACAAAATCTTGCGTTGTAACATAAATTCAGTACCTCTTGCCTAGTAACTTCGTACTTGGCAAGACGATCATAAAATTGTCATAGCAATAAGAATCATAAGCCACGTGCACAAGCCCAATAACGTAAACAGCCAATAGTATGAACACCTGTTGAGAACAAGCCTCGCGAAATGTTCCCACACTCACCAAAATGTTAACGTAAGCATAAATTGCATTTGATCAATGAGGCGAGATGTTCCCACACTCACCAAAATGTTAACGTCAGCATAAAATTGCATTTGATCAATGAGAGCACTTTTGCTCCAATCTCTTTTTGCATAAAGAGTAAAAGCTTACTCAAAAGCTTATCTAAAATCTCTTACACCGAGCTTAGCTTTGCGATAGCATCGGTGCAAGCCCTTTAGTCTTAATTGAATACCGAATAACATAAGATCAAATATTTGTATTGACTCACTGTTGAGTTCGTATTATGAATAAAAATTATATTTTTTTTATAAGTCCACGAGCTTGACATTTAATTGGCGCAGCCGGTAGCATGTGTTCGTGAACAAGTAATATCGCTAAGAACGACTTTAGTTCAAGATATTTCGGAAAATGCGTGGTTGCAATCGAGTATACCAAAGTGCTTAGTTCCTAAAACACATCCGCAAAAAAGATCATACGTGCGAAAGCGAAGTGCTGTGTGAACCCTTCAAGAACAATCGAGTTCTAGGTTCAATAAACTAACAACGACAAATCAAGTATCTCAGTTAATGTTGATCCGCTGGACAACTTGAATACTTGGTAGTGAAATATCTTTTCACTACGCAACAGTGGTTATTCCTGGGCATTGCATATCTCTTGATCCCTGCAATCAATAACCATTGGGAGCGGAATAGCTCAAACTCAAACATTCTACAAGAAACAAAAATCTCAAAACTAAAACCAACAAAGAACAACCGAAAAGAAAAAAGTTAAGGAAGAAGTGAAAACAACAGACATTAATATCGTCAATATTCAATAAAACCTATTGAAAAAAAAAAAAAAACTTTAAGTGCCAAACTTGCAACCTGCAACGAATACAATCAACAACAAAAATTTTTAAAAAAAATCAACAACAACCAACACGTCAAAAATGACTCTGGAATTATCAGAACAACATCTAAACCAGGCACTGTCCCAATTGAGACAGGTGCCCCACTTTGACGGGTCCCCGGAACACCTAGCAGCCTTTATTAGACGAATTGACTTCATATTACACTTGTATCCAACGAAGGATGTTCGTCAACATAGCGTCCTATTCGGAGCTATCGAACTACAAGTGTCTGGAGAAGCTCAACGGATATTGCAGTTAAGCCAATCTAATACATGGCCGAATTTAAAACAAGCACTCATCGATGCCTTCAAGGTGCAAACTCCATATGAGGAACTTTTGAGACGATTATACAACACCAACTTTAGCGGAAGTCTACGTAAGTTCATCGAGGAAATAGAATATAAGTCTTTTATAATTGTAAACAAATTAGCATTAGAAAACATTCCAAACAATACCTTATTGTATACTAATGCAATGCAAAATACAATTAAAGACGTAATTAATAAAAAATTACCCGATAGGCTTTTCATGACACTTGCCCGTTATGACATTAGCACTATACAAAATTTAAAACAAATTGCTCAGAGAGAGGGACTATACGAGAGCTTCATAAAAACTTACACTAACGCACAAAACAATTCAAATCGTAGGAATGGGGGAAACAATTCTCAAAATTCAAACCAAGCAGCAGGTTCAAGTAAACCCAATATAAATTACCAACAAAATAATAACTCACAAAATAAGCAGCAAAACTACGAGGACCCAAACCAACTACAGAACGAATTCCGACATAAATTAACTCAAGGTAGGAATCAGAATAGAATGAATTATCAGCAGAACCAACCATTTGCATCTAATGCACCAAATCCATCTACTAAGAGACAGAGAGAAAGTTCATCGGGGCATATGAAAATGGATACGTCCGAAAATTTTCATCAACATGCCTCGGATCAGGAAGAGACGGACGAAGAAACGCCAACTCATTCATACGAATAACTATGAATGATAAGCCGTTGAAATGTATAATTGATACAGGTTCAACTATAAACATAATGAAAGAAAACTTCCTAAAATTCCCAAAGAAAATCGACAAATTAAAGGTACACACTATAAATGGTACCATAGAATTAAAAAGACAGTAAAATCTGTCCATCACACCAAACATTTTACATTCATAATTTCTCTGAAAATTACGACGCCCTGTTAGGTAGGAATTTTCTCGCAGCATGTCAAGCGCAAATTGACTACGCGAACGAAACAATAACATTAGGCGAATACAAATTCTCATTCAGATATAATGATGAGAAAACAGAAGAGGATTTGACCGCACCAGAGTGCCTCGATCCTTCGTCCTCAGAGGACAGATTCTTTAACTTTGCCATTAACAATGAGTTAAAAGAATCCAATGAATTTAGGTTAGATCACTTGAACCAAGAAGAATGCGAAAAACTCAAAAAGGTTTTATTTGAGTTCCGTGATATACAGTACAGAGAAGGTGAAAATTTGACCTTCACGAGTACCGTAAAACACACTATACAAACAAAACACGAAGATCCGGTCTATAAGAGACCTTATAAATACCCTCAGACTTACGATGTCGAGGTAAACAAGCAAATAAACGAAATGATTGAGCAAGGGACTATTAGAAAATCTAACAGCCCATATTGCTCCCCGATCTGGATCGTGCCAAAAAAGAGCGATGCCTCGGGAAAACCAAAATTTAGAGTAGTCATTGACTATCGTGGACTCAACGAAATAACCGTTGACGACAAGTTCCCAATACCGATCATGGACGAAATATTGGACAAATTAGGAAAGTGCCAATATTTCACAACCATCGATCTAGCTAAGGGTTTTCACCAGATCCAAATGGATCCAAAGTCGATTTCCAACACTGCATTTAGTACCAAACACGGCCACTACGAGTACACTCGCATGCCTTTTGGACTTAAAAATGCCCCTGCAACATTCCAGCGTTGTATGAACAACCTTTTAGAAGATTTAATCTATAAGGATTGTCTCGTATACCTTGATGATATTATCATTTACTCCACTTCATTGGAGGAGCATCTATCATCACTCAGAAAGGTATTCAGGAAATTGAGGGAAGCCAACCTAAAGCTTCAACTTGACAAATGCGAGTTTCTTAAAAAAGAAACCGAATTCTTAGGTCATATTGTGACCACAAATGGGATAAAACCAAACCCAAATAAGATAGAAGCAATCATCAAATTCCCCATACCTAAAACTCCAAAACAAATCAAATCATTCCTAGGTATGTGCGGGTTCTATAGAAAGTTCATACCGAATTTTGCCAGTATAGTTAAACCCATGACATTGAAACTCAAAAAGGGAGCAACTATTAACATTCAAGAAAAAGAATACATTTCAGCATTCGAAAAGATGAAATTGCTGATCACATCTGACCCAATATTGGTCTACCCAAATTTTGATAAACCATTTCATTTAACTACTGACGCAAGCAACATAGCAATTGGCGCTGTTCTATCACAAGAACATAAGCCCATTTGTTTCGCAAGCAGAACTCTCAATGAGCATGAGTTAAATTACTCTGCTATTGAAAAAGAGTTGTTAGCTATCGTCTGGGCTACGAAATATTTTCGTTCTTACCTTTTCGGTAGGAAGTTCGAGATCTTAAGTGATCACAGACCATTAGCCTGGTTAAACAATATCAAAGAGCCTAACATGAAACTCCAACGGTGGAAGATCAGACTAAATGAGTTTGATTTTTACATCAAATATCTCCCAGGAAAAGAAAATAAGGTAGCCGACGCTCTTTCCAGAGTAAAGCTAGAAGAAAAGTTTTTAGGAGAATCAGCAGATAGTAATGTAGCAACTATACATAGCGCACATGAAGATAATTTGAATCTTATCCAAATAACAGAAAGGCCCATCAATTACTATAGTAGGCAATTAGAGTTTATCAAAGGAAATGAAAATAAAGTAGAAAATATACACTACTTCCATAAATCCATTATAAAAATCACATACAAAGATATGAACAATGCCCATGCTAAAGAGATAATTAAAGAATATCTCTGTACAACAAATAAGTTAATCTATTTCCATAACGAAACAGACTTTCCTACATTCCAAAAAGCATATTTAGAAATTATAAACCCAGATCAAATAACAAAAGTTATGCGATCCACTAGTATACTAACTAATATCCAAACATATGCTGAATTCAAAGAATTAACGCTAAAAACTCATAAAGATCTGTTACATCCAGGCATAGAAAAAACAATAAATTGGTTCAAAGAAAAATACTACTATCCACACTACCAACGTCTAATCCAAAACATTCTAAACGAATGCGAAATCTGTAACATAGCTAAAACAGAATATAGGGACACTAAACTAACTTTTGAATTAACACCAGATACGTTTAACATTAGGGAAAAATATGTCATGGACTTCTACATGATAGACAATGTACAATTCCTATCATGCATTGACATTTATTCAAAATTCGCAGCACTTATAGAAGTAAAAATAGAGATTGGTTAGAAACCAAAAGAGCTATCATTAAAATATTCAATGAAATGGGAAAACCCCAAGAAATAAAAGCCGACAAAGATTCAGCTTTCATATGCGCAGCATTGCAGGCATGGTTGAAATCTGAAGGCGTTATAAGGCGTTATAGCAAGAACGGCATTGCAGATGTGGGAAGATTCCATAAAACGGTTAACGAAAAACTACGAATAATTATCAGTGAAGCAAACATAGAAAATAAGATGACTAAGTTTGAAACCATATTATACACTTACAATCACAAAACAAAACATAAAACTACTAACAGAATTCCAGCAGACATTTTCATTTACGCAGGAACCCCAGAATATGGCGTCCAGGAAAATAAAAGAAGACAAATAGAAGCACTTAATAAAAAACGTAATAATTTTGAAGTAGATACTAGATTCAGGCAAGCCCCACTAGTTAAGTCAAAAACTACAAACCCTTTTAAGAAAACATGACAGTTAAAACAAATTGACGAAAAACACTTCGAAGAAACAAACAGAGGTAGAAAGGTTAGACATTACAAGAGCAAATTTAAAAAGAAAAAGAAAATTAATTTCCCAACACTTTAATATTTTTAATAGCTATAATTTTTTGATTAAAAGTTCTATGTATATACTTAGGCAGAAAAGGCTATGAAGTCTGAACTCCTTATTGTAATTAATATTAAGACATACACAAATACACATAATTACTTTACTGTGAATAAATGAAATGAAATGAAATTAAAAGAAAATTAATAAAAGCAAATACTTACAGGAAGCCGACACTTAAATAAAATAATAATAATAAAATAAACTGTATCAAGATTGTAACAATCAGGAAATATACATTGAAAATAATAGAATCATAAAAATATACAATTTTACTGCACAGTTAAACAATATTACAATTACAAACAATATTCAGCAATACACAAATTTAATATTAACTGAACATAATGTAACTAAGCTTGACCCACTATCACATGTAGAGATTAAGGAAATAATTTTGTCTAATAATAAGGAAAACACAATTTATAAAATTATAACTATAATCATTTTAATTTTAATGGCCATAATTGGCATATCTTATCTTTATATAAAATGCAAAACAGCACCACACAATTTTGTAATCAAATACATAAAAACTAAATCAAATGAAGAACCTAAGAAACAAGAGATAACAGATAATAACGAAGAAATAGTTGTAACTAAAGATCCTATGCCTCAATTGTACCCTAACATCCAAGATTAGCCGCCTGAGGACAGGCAAATTTCTAAAGGATGGGGAAGTGACATATCCATACCTCCCACTCACATACAAAATCTTGCGTTGTAACATAAATTCAGTACCTCTTGCCTAGTAACTTCGTACTTGGCAACACGATCATAAAATTGTCATAGCAATAAGAATCATAAGCCACGTGCACAAGCCCAATAACGTAAACAGCCAATAGTATGAACACCTGTTGAGAACAAGCCTCGCGAAATGTTCCCACACTCACCAAAATGTTAACGTAAGCATAAATTGCATTTGATCAATGAGGCGAGATGTTCCCACACTCACCAAAATGTTAACGTCAGCATAAAATTGCATTTGATCAATGAGAGCACTTTTGCTCCAATCTCTTTTTGCATAAAGAGTAAAAGCTTACTCAAAAGCTTATCTAAAATATCTTACACCGACCTTAGCTTTGCGATAGTATCGGTGCAAGCCCTTTAGTCTTAATTGAATACCGAATAACATAAGATCAAATATTTGTATTGACTCACTGTTGAGTTCGTATTATGAATAAAAATTATATTTTTTTTATAAGTCCAAGAGCTTGACTTTTAATTATATATATGTATAATTCCTTAAAAACCTGACTGACTTACCTAACAAGACAACAAGAAAAATGGTCGAAATGTGGTTTCAAGAAAACGTAGTCGTCTGTCTGCTGCTCTAAAAACTACATTTCATTTGTTTTGTTGAGTTTAACATTAGCTTAGTAATTAAATGTGATATGCTGCGCAACACCACCAACAACAGCCACCTTCTTAGTAAAATCCATTTTAATTAATTTTAAACTAATTTATAAAATTTTGCTCTCGCTAACGTCAAAGGGTAGCATTGATGTTGGATGTTGATGTTGTCAGTGGGAATCGGTGTTTCACATCCAACATCATTCGCATGCGTTCCCCGATGATGTACTCAGTGTTAAAAGCCTATAAAAGATGGACAGAAAAAACAAAAATTAATTTTCGATTTTTTTTATGAAAATTAACTCGAGGAATTTCAATTAGTCTGGCCCAATTTCAAAGAAGCAAAAATAATCGGGTTTCGATTTATTTTGGTGCACTTTTACTACAATAAATTTTAATATAATTGTCGAAGTTATCTCTTCTAATATGTTTCCGATTTATGTTTATTTTGAGCAATTTTGTTTCTATTTATAATTATGGAAGTTGTTCCTTCGAATATAACCTTAACTCTTTTTTTTTGCAGGAAATTATTCAGCAACGTGAACGCGGTTGTGTTATGTGCGTTTACACAAACAGCACGCAGTGGAAACGTTGTAGAATGTGATCAGTTGGTGCTGGGTACTCGTTACTGCTCCGTAACTTGAATGGAATTTAAAGCAATATAAACATATAAAATTGTACAATTGTATTTTATTTTAAAAATTTGGGCAAACCTGTTAATAAACGATGTTGTTAGGATATATGGATATATGTGTTATGTTGCGTGTGTGTTATTATAGCCTGTTTCCACTACAACCAAAAAACGTCACATTGCAACATTTAGGATGATGGTGTTTCCACGGTCAAATATGAAACGGTATATGAATTAGCCATTCGCCCGAAATAAATCAGCTGGTCGGCTTGTTTTGATGCAATTTTTTACATAAAGTGAAAAATATGGCATATAATGGCAGAATAGTAGTAAAAGCAAAGTAAAAAAGTTAGAGTAGTTTGCAAAACTTAGTCTTGTTTTTTGCAAGAGTCGACTTCACCTCCGCAAGCAAAGTCTATAGTTTTCTTAATGACGAATGGTGATACATTTTCAAAAGAGTTGTTGTCGTTTCTCTTTAGAATAATTTTCCTATGTAATCTGGCAATTACTTGCAATTCCGTCGACTCAAATGTTACTCGTTTTCAAAACAAAAAATCACTCGTTTTTTCGTGTTCGGAACAGCTAAAACGAAAAGTAATTTCACTTCCGAAACATTTGAGTGGAAGTGAAATTGGGAACAGGCCTGTTTATACTATTTCTTGATAGTAATAGGCTGTTCACACTGAGCCACCATCTACCATCCACCATCATCTGGCGTGATGGTCCCATACTTTTACTTGCGCCGAAATTTGACCATCAGTTCCACCATCTCATTTGGATGTTCCTATCTCAAACATGACTTCGATTTTATGCCGATTGTTTTCGTATGCAACACTGAATATTTGATATTCACTCCGAAAATGTAAACAATGTCAACAAAAATGAATGGCTACAACAAGAAGAGCAAGAGTAAAAAACGAATGAGAAGTGACCGAATCGTTTATATATATATAAGTTTGTAAAATATGCAAAATGGCCGAAATGTGGACTTCAAGAAAATAATAATTATGAAATGCCAAGTCCATCTAGGGAATAAACCATGACCAAAATTGAATTTATTACAATATGCCTTCGGATTCGACAAAGTTATGGTAGATTGAAGTCTAAGTAGAACATATACATATATCGCTCCAAGAATTACAAAATGTCCGTAATGAGGACTTCAACAATCGTCGTCGTCTGCCTGCTGCTCTAAAAACTATTTTTCGTCTGTGTTGTCGAGTTCCGTCATTAGTTTATTAATTAAATGCTTGTTATGCTACGATATAGCAACAACAACACCCAATTTCATAATGAAATTCATTTTAATAAATATTTTACAAATTTTTCTGTCTGCTGACGCCAAATATTGAATTGATGGTAGATGGTGGCAGTGTGAATCGGTGTTCCACCATCCACCATCTTCCCATGCGTTCCCCGATGATGTGCTCAGTGTGAATAGCCTATTACTTGAATGTAATACGGTTTCGTAAAAGTTTCTCGTTTTGTCGAGATCGAAACAGCTAAAGCAATTCTTAATTCCGCTTTCACAACTTTCAAGTGCAATCGAAATTATGAACAATCCTGATTTTAACAAATTAGCCAAATCAAAGATTCAATTTGTTTTGTAGCGTTTTGGGTCCTGTATTGTACACTATTTACACCTCAGATCTTCTATTTCCAAGTTGCCGTCGTACTTTGACTGCCACCTATGTGGATGACACGGCCTTCCTCGCTACCAGCTCGTGCAGGAGGAAAGCTTCGGCAATGGAACATGAGTTCCTGAATGAGTACGAGTGCTGGGCCCCGCACTGGAACATTGCCATTAACACGCAAAAGAGTCAACATGCAACGTTTTCTCTGAATCGTTTGAACTCAACGCAAATCTCCCTGAATAGCAACAGAATTAAATACCTCACCCAAGTTAAGTATTTGGGAGTTACTTTGCACCGGCGGCTTACTTGGAAGCCGCATATTCTTCGTGCCTGTGCTATGGCGCGTGAAAAGGCTAAACGGATGGACTGGCTATTTAGGCCTGGGAGTGGGCTTTCTCTCGCAGCTAAAATCCGCCTCTTTAAGGCCATCATTATGCCCACTCTCAATTGGGGCATTAACCTTTGGTGCACAGCCTGTAGCACATCAATCCAACGGATCGAGTCGTGCCAAAGCAAAATTCTCCGGAGAATTGTGGACGCTCCCTATTACGTTCGCAGCAACACCATTTACAATGTCCTTGAAGTATTTAAAAAGAAGGCTTGTCCGACACTTTCCTTCGGATAATTGGATATTTATAAAAGTGCTTTAATTAACACGTAGCATAAAAAAATAAATAAATATAAGTTTATCAAAAAATGTATAAGTTGACCAAGCAAAGACTAAAGATATATGTCAGTTAGTCCCATACAAATGAGTGTCCTATGAAATATGGTTGGTGGGATTGGCTGGTGGGGCCACAAAAGCAGCCACATATACTGATTTAGGCGGATAATTCAGCTTATTTGCTTAAATTGCATAGGCAATTTTACTACAATAAAATTAAGTAATATTTTGCCTACAATTGTCTTCTTTGGTGGCAGCTCACAACACTATTTGCATGTGTACACGTATGTATAATTTATATGCATATAATACACATATATACCTAGACTAGCTATCTGACTAGCACACATGGGTCAGTAGTAGCTTACGGGTTGACCAGACACAATGTAAAATCCTATCCCATTTTTACAGATCATTGGGGCTGACGTGTTGGTCCACCGTTGCATCAGCATGGCCCAGTCCATGAACTGACCCGCGTGGACTAGTTTATCGACTAACCCGAGTGAGCTAATTGATGGGTTGATTCGTGTAGACTAGTCCATGGACTGACCCGAGTGAACTATACTGTGGCGGGTCAGTTTGCAACTAGTCCATTAAAAGCTCAGTAAAAAACAGTTTTATAATTTTTAATCTATTTATTATTAAAATTAGAAATAGTAGTAGTAGTAGTAACAACTTAAATAATTATAAACAAACACAAAATCATAATAATGACACAATTTGTCTTCTAGACACCGACATGTAATACTTAATAACTTTCTAATTTAATATTTTCTTATAAACTAGTCTTATTGGATTAATTTTGATTTTGTTTTGTTTGTTTTGAAAATCTACCCCAAGGTCGGAAAATCGCGGAAAACTATTGTATGAAACTTTTCTGATTATCGTCCGTTCGACTTCAAACTCATTTTGAAAGCTCTTTACATAAAATAATTCGACACGTGTATCAACGATTATTGGAAATTCAGCACTATGCTCGGAAAATTTGTGGAAAAGTCTTTTATTTCTAAATTTTATGCGATTGGCTTCAAACTCATTTTCATGCTTCTTGTGTTCGAAGATTTTGGAAAATCTATCCCTAAGGTCGGAAAATTCGCGGAAAACTGTTGAATGAAATTTTTTTGAATATCGTCCAATTGACTTCAAACTCATTTTCAAACTTCTGTTTATCATTCAATCATTTTGAAACACTAAAGCACCTCACATTAAATAATTCGTCACATGTGCTACCGGTTTTGAAAAATCACGTGGCTTTATACCAATTTCCAAATATAAATACAAAAACCTCGGTACTTTGCGGGCAAGACAACGGGCGGAAAACAGTTGGAATGATTGATTCTGGATTCTTAGTATTATTCTTGAAATTGGCTCTAAAAATACCAAATGATTTTGGAAAATGTACTCCGCGTCGCCACTGGTGGGAAATGGAAGTCAAGGTCAAATGAGTGGGACACTTTTTTTTTTTTTTTTTCAAAGACATTTCCATAGCCCTACACAAGAAACAGTAGTCACGTGGCTCAACTATTTAGTTGTATTTCTTACGGTTGACGAAAGTAGTCAACTTAAAAAAAAAATGCACTCTCATCTAAATATTTCCCCGGCCAAGGCCGGGATATTACCTGCTAGTATTATTTTTATATTATTAAAAATGATAAAAATGACAAATATTTCTGCGCATTAGTACTACCAATGATAATAAAAATTGTTGCATTTAATGATAATGCAAGAATGACACACGGCAAATAACTATTGTGCCACGTGCTTGCAAACGAACAGCAGAAAATAAAGTAAGAATAGAGGAAGCAAATAAAAATTACACAAACAACAAGCCCTCTTTATTCTGCAGAATAAAAACAAGTAAGAATGCTATAGTTGAGCATACCCGACTACAAAACTCCCTTTACCCAGGCCGAAAATTTCCGATCGCATCTTCGTACAATTAAGCATAGACACACACATAAGCGACAGCGCAAGCAAGGCATTTTAAGTTGTGGCTGTGCTGCTTCTTGCTTTGCTTCAGCCTGTTAGAGCCTATTATGGGCTACCCATGTGGCCATTGCAGTGTATCATTTCTCTATACCCGCGTGGTCTAGTCAGTGGGCTAGACTTGCCCGTGCCAGAACATGGTAGCAAATATTTTTTTGCTGATCTGTCAAGGAGCTCCATTAAAATGTATGAGAAATTTGGTGACTCTACCTGTACAGATGTGGGAAATATAAATTTTTCTCATTTGCGTAGGAGGGAGGTTGGAGGTTCGGACAGATCAGCGCCGTTCAAATCAAGTTATGCGCATGTAACAGGGGCACGTGTTGTTCGCATGGTTGCTGTTTCGTCGATTACTGAAAATAATGAAGCCCGCTAAACATTGCATTGCGCTGTTGCAATTTTTCATTGCATACACAGAAATGAAATAAGAGCGCAAGCGACAAAAGCCATGCTCATCGTTAAAGTCTATATCCAAGACTAGAAGTTTATTCGGCATTCTTCGTTGCACTTTGCCTGGGGCGCTAGTAGTTCACCTTGTTCACCGAACTGGGACTACATTTAGCAAAGTCAGTCAGCTGGACTCAATGAAATCCTAGTCTAACATATCTATGTATATTCAATGGTTAGTGCTGGTAACTAACAGACTTCCTAAGCAAATAAATCAAAGCATGGTAAGAATTGCCTAGCAAAAATCCTCGAACTGAGCCCTCCACGAGGGTGCTGCCTCTGACATGGGTGGAGCAGTCCAGGGTAGTTGCAATGCTTCAGCCATAATATCAACAACGAATGCTAAGCTGTGGCGAAGCGGTGCCGTAGGCGATACAGACTCGGACTGCAAATTGCGCAGCGAACGCTCAACGACGGAGACTGGTGACAAGAGGGTATGAAAGCCAAAGCACACTACAAGGCGGTCCTCAAGATCAGGGCTCGGCTCAACAGCAGCACCGACCTCACCCCCAAGGAGAGAAGCAAGCTGGCGTGGGCCGACCTGAATATCAAGGAAGCTGGCAAACAGAAGACTACTATGCAGGCTTCTAGTAGCAACTATGCCAAGTGCTCGACCGAGGCGACTAAGGCGGAAGTGCTCGTGAGCAAGTGCCCTCGCCCCACCAACAAGCCCGGCAGGAGTCCGCGAGCGACGTGGCTATACGACATCTTGTTGTACCCAAATGGCAAAATGTCGCTTGAGTAGTGGAAATGGGTGGAAGCCAGGCTTCTCAATGCGATGACAAAAGGATGGAGACACCAGATGCCGCACCCACCACATTCGATGGCGCAAGTTGGATCAACAGGGTCAAGATCCTCAGCTGTAGAAATGACCCGATCCTGGAGTGAGTCTCCAAAATAGCCGCCGCTGGAGGTAGTAGATAGAACTAGAATTCCGTCCGAACCCCAGGCGATGGTGCTTTTCCCGAGAGTCGTGCCTAAAGAGCAGCCGCTCAAATTAGCAACGAAGCCGAGGATATGCTGTACCCCAGATAGGGGAAGATGGCGTAGTGCGTAGGTAGCGTGTATCTGTGTCCCAACACGGCTGAAGGCTGGTGAGGTAGAGCAGTACCTAGGACTTTAGGCTATGGTTAAGACAGCCCACAGCCTGGAGCCAAGTCCGAGGATCCAGCGATGGAAGAGGACGAGGATAGCAACGCGACCTAGTAGTCGAGCCGTCTAGACTGGGGGATACTAACAGCCATGCAGCTGTAGGTCCTCCAGTTGAACCTGCAGAAAAGCAAGTTAGCCCTAAAGGATTTGGACAAACATCCTAGTTAGGATGGTTTCTACTCTTTCCTAATGTCTAATTACAGCACTGATTATCTCACAGTCGTGGCGCTGGAGCAACAAAACAAAGCCTACGCTCATTGCATCCTGCAACATGATGCATGACAAAGAGGCACCACTCGAAAAACTAAAGAGATTGGTAGTGGATTTATGCTTTCGAAAGCAATCCCTAATAGTTGGGACGGACACCAACGCACATCATACTGTGTGGGGCAGTCCGGACATTAACGACCGAGGTGAGTCTCTCCTTAACTTTATATTACAATCTAGCAAAAGGATAGCAAATGTTGGGGTGAGCCTATATATGTGGCACCCACCTCCTCCAATATTTTAGAAATTACTTTCGCAGCAGGGACCAGTACACAAGTTGCGAAATGGAGAGTACTCGAGAAACCCTCCTTCTCAGAACACAAGTACATCGAGTTCGATTTTACTCCCTCCCGAACTGATCCTAGAAATCTCTAGAAAAACTGGGAGAAAATTCTTGGCGTGCCTTCTGCTCAGACATAGAGAAGGTCACAGAAATTGCGAGACACCGGAAGCTGCTTTTAAACCAGCCAGCCATTCAAAGTTAGCTGAAAACCGATGATGGAGTATTAGCTGAAAACAGCAGGAAAGTGACATGCACTCTTTTAGAACTTCACAATCAGATATACTCGCCGAATTAATCACTTCGAGTAAAATCCAGTGGGCCGTTGACTCATTGACGTGCTACATATCTCCTGGGTTGGACGGAGTCTTTCCAGCCATGCTGCAAATGACCAAAAATTGGATCATTCCATGATCACACCCTCTGTTTAAAGCATGCATGAAATGGGGTATGTGCATGGGGAACTGCGCGAGTGTTCCTGCCTAAAGCAGACAATGGCAGTCACGTGCAGCCGAAAGACTACAGACCGATCAGCCTAACCTCATTTATGCTGAAGACACTAGAGAAACTACTAGAGCTCCATATCAAGGAGGGCGCAAGCTCATTACTGGAGCCCAATCAACACGCATACACAAAAAGCAAGCCCGTGGAGACACTGCTACACTCCCTGGTAACAAACATAGAAAAGGCACTTCATAACCAGGAATACGCACTGGGTGTATTTCTGGACATCTCCAGTGCATTCAATAATTTATCAACAGAAACCATAATGCGAGGCCTGAGAGCTATACAATCCCACTCAGCAATTGATTCGAGATGAGCTACAGATGAGTCAGAGCCGTTTCTGGAGCCACCATCATCACTAAGGAGGCACATGGTGGCACGCCGCAAGGCGTAGTCTTATCTCCTCTGTTATGGAACCCAGTGATGAACGAATTATTAAGGAAATTTCGCAAGAAAGCCCCAAAGATAACTGCCTATGAGGATGACATACGCATTATTATCACGGGAGGAGATACTGAGATGGGCCACCGAAGCCGGACTCAGTATGCACGCGCAAAAGACGGACCTCATTCTCTTCACGAAGAGTGAAAATTTATTAAAATACCTCTCACATCAAAATAAAAACGCAAAATTCCTTGGAGTAGGTCTTGACAGCAACCTGACATGGAGACTCAATGTTGAAGAGAGGGTAAAAAAGGCTACAGTCGCGCTCTACGCACCGCAGAAGATGATAAGCAGTACTTTGGGCCTGTCACGACTGATGCATTGGGTCTACATTTCAGTGGTGCGACCGATACTGCTTACGGCGTTCTGGTATGGTGGCCATCCACGACAAAGTCCACATACCTAAAATTGATGGAAAAGACTCAACGGCAGGCAGTCGTCTGCATCACGGGGGCGTTGAGGTCCACTCAAACTAAAGCACTAAAGGAAGTGTAGGTCAACCCCCTGGACCTACAGGCTTATCTGCACGCTCACAAGACGGCACAACTTCAAAGAAACACCAACATCACTGGGACCAGACGATTGGCGTGCAGGACTGGTCCAACGCGCAACAAACATATTCACAGACGGATGAATACAGGAGTAAGAGGAGCTGTACAGAGCCGAAAATAAAGCTGCTGTACAAACTGCCCGGATACTGCAGCATATTCCAAGCGGAAGTTTTCGCGATACGAAAAGCAGCAGAAACAGCTCAGTCCATACCAAACTTAAGTGAACGGATAAACATCTTCGTGGATAGCCAAGCGGTAATGAAATCTTTGCGGACGTCTTCCATCAGTTCCAAAAATGTTCTGGCAAGCAGGAAGGCTTTAGATAATATAAGCACTGCAAAAACAGTTCACATCTACTGGATTCCAAACCACCGGGGCATCAACGGTAACGAGACGGCGGACTGCCATGCAAAAGAAGCAGTCGGGATACCTCGCCAAAAAACACTCTAAGCATACAAGTTTCATTGCAGTCGCTATAGAGCGAATCGGACGAATTCGCCAGGGCTGAAGTTGCCTAAAGGTGGCAAACAAACCAGCTGCAGAGCTATCAGTATTATGTGCAAGAAGCGAAACCAGAAACTTACTCACTTCCGGCTGCAACTTTCAAGGAA
Source organism: Hirtodrosophila histrioides (assembly GCA_037075165.1). Classification (NCBI taxonomy): domain Eukaryota; kingdom Metazoa; phylum Arthropoda; class Insecta; order Diptera; family Drosophilidae; genus Hirtodrosophila; species Hirtodrosophila histrioides. Next base: position 166,181 of record JBAMCL010000029.1, read on the forward strand.
AGATTGCTGATTAATGCTAGGAGTATTGACTGGACATTGCTTAGCAGCAGTACATGCAAAGAAGCTGGGTATCCTAACGGAGGATGGCTGCCGTAAATGTAAGCAACCAGGAGTTGCAGAAGCGCTGAAAAACCTAATATGCAGCTGTCCATCACTCACAAGCATTGGACATCGATATTTTAACACACACTGGCTATCATCGCTAGAAGAAGCGGCCCAAGCGTATACAAGTTCTACAGGATCAACAAATCTCCTAAGGACTACAAGTATCCGTTGACACTAAGGTCCTGCCTGGTCTATTTGCGACTACCACACTGGTCACCGGTTTACATAATTATTATTATATACTATATAATATATAGTAAATCGACCCAGCAGCATTCACATTCTACTCACTCAAAAGGTATATACTTAATTTATAAGCTTGAATGATTAAAATTAATGAAACCTCATACAACGGTGATGAAATGAGTTATTGTATGGCAGCCCTTAATGTATGTAAGTAAATGTATTTACTTATGACAATGCACAATACGTATTGTCTTGGAAGTATTTTTATTAGCTTATTAATTATCAATATACATACCTGTCGAATACGTCGTCGATTTTGGTAGGTTAACTACATCACGTCGAAAGGTCGACAAGTTCTGCGTAAACCTAAAAATTTTATGTAAAGCAACAATTAATACAGTAGAAAATGTTGTTTATCAAAATGTGTCAAGGAGGTCAACGGTAGGCTGTATGTCAAATTTCGTAACTCTAGTTATAAAACTGTAGGAGATACTCCCCCGTTAACGCGTGTTTTAAGGAAACGTTTTACCGAATTGGGGGGGGAGTGGGGTGTGGGAGGGGGGGGGGGGGGGGGGAGTGGGGTGTGGGAGGGGGGGAGTGGGGTGTGGGAGGGGGGGGGAGTGGGGTGTGGGAGGGGGGGGTGTGTGTGGCAATATTTGTTTGATATCTGCTGGGTGGTGGTGTGGAGTGGACCTTCTCGTTTTATAAATTAAGGTATAGATATGTGTACAAAGTTTGTTTGCTCTAGTTTCAAGGGTGTGGACAAACGAACAGACTGACAAACACTTTTTAATAAAAAAAAAAAAAAATTGTGTTCGCAACGGAGTATAAAAAGTTGCAATTAATTACAGTCCATATATATATAAAAGAGTTCGTGGTGACTGACTGACTGACTGATTGGCAATCATCGCACAGCCCAAACCATAAGAGCTAGGATGCTGAAATTTTCACAGTAGGTTCCATCTATGATAAAAGTGCACACTAAGACGGGATTTTGGAAAATTGCACGCACAAGCGTGGAAAATCGCGGAAAACTGTTATATGAAACTTTTTTGTTTACCACCCAATCAGCTTCAAACTCATTTTCAGAGATCTACACAAAAATTAATTTGACACATATTTCATCGATTTTGGAAAATCCACCCCCATGGGTGGGAAATGGGGGTCTCAAGGTTGTATGGGCGAAAGTCTAATTTTAGTCTGATCACCTTCAAATTCATTTTCAGCTCTTCACGTAAAATAATTCGACACGTGTATCAGCGATTTTGGGAAATTCGACCACATGGTCGGAAAATCGGTGGAAAACTCTGGCATTCGACATTTTTAGTTTTCATGCGATTGGCTTCACACTCATTTACAAGGCTCTATGGGAAAAAATAATAGGCGCGGTGGTCAAAGATTTTGGAAAATCTACCCCCAAAGTCGGAAAATTCGTGGAAAACTGTTGTATGAAACATTTTGATTATCGTCCGATTGGCTTCAACTCATTTGGAAAGCTCTTCACATAAAATAATTCGACACGTGTATCAGCGATTTTGGGAAATTCGACCACATGGTCGGAAAATCGGTGGAAAAGTCTGGCATTCGACATTTTTAATTTTCATGCGATTGGCTTCAAACTCATTTACAAGGCTCTATGGGAAAAAATAATAGGCGCGGTGGTCAAAGATTTTGGAAAATCTACCCCCAAGGTCGAAAAATTCGTGGAAAACTGTTGTATGAAACTTTTTTGATTATCGTCCGAATGACTTAGACTCATTTTGCAAGCACTTTACATAAAATAATTCGACACGTGTATCACCGATTATTGGTAATTCAGCGCTATGCTCGGAAAATTTGTGGAGAAGTCAAAGAAAGACATTTTTAAATTTTATGTGATTCGCTTCAAACTCATTTTCAAGGTTCTACCCAAACACATAATAGGCGCGGTGTCCAAAGATTTTGAAAAATCTATCCCTAAGGTCGGAAAATACGCGGAAAACTGTTGTATAAAATTTTTTTTGATTATCGTCCAAATGACTTCAAACTAATTTTCAAACTTCTGTTTATCATTCAATCAGTTTGAAACTTATTTCAAGGCACCTCACATTAAATAATTCGTCACATGTGCTACCGGTTTTAAAAATACTAATGCTTTATACCAATTTTTATTGATTATCGTCCAAATGACTTCAAACTAATTTTCAAACTTCTGTTTATCATTCCATCAGTTTGAAACTTATTTTCAAGGCACCTCACATTAAATAATTCGTCACATGTGCTACCGGTTTTGAAAAATCACGTGGCTTTATACCAATTTCCAAATATAAATACAAAAACCTCGGTACTTTGCGGGCAATACAACGGGCGGAAAACAGTTGGAAAGATTTTATTTGGATTCTTAGTATTATTGTTGGCTTAAAATGCCAAATGATTTTGGAAAATGTATTCCGTGTCGCCACGGGCGGGAAATGGAAGTCAAGGACAAATGATTGGGACATTTTTTTGTTGTTTTTTTTTTTTCAAAGACATTTTCAACTCAACTATTTAGTTGCATTTCTTACGGTTGACGAAAGTAGTCAAATTCAAGAAAAAAAATGCATTTTCATCTAAATATTTCCCCGGGCGAGGCCGTAATATTACTCTATGACTAGAGACTAACTGACTGATTGGCAATCATCGCACAACACAAGATCTAGCCATTTATGACGAAAGAAAATTCTACCCTCCGATTTCGCGAAATTGTCCCGAATTTGGCGAGTCTTATTAAGTATGATCAGCTTCAAATTCATTTTTAAATCTCTAAGCATCAAATAATTCGACACGATCCCGATTCCGATTTTGGAAAATTTACCCACATGACCTTAAGCGTGGTGGTAAACTCTCATACTCGAAATTCTTAATTATCATGCGGTAAAGCTCTTCACAAATACGTAATAGACGTGACGCATAAGGTTTTTCGATAGTTGAGTGCAGTACATTCAAGTAGCCCATAGACACCAGACACAGGATTGTTAATGCAACACACCTCCTGCCCAACCGACCGAGGAGCGCGCCGCATACGTGTGGTAACGAAAATCGCGGAAACCTTCAGGAACACTCACGCCTGATTTGAGAAGGTAAATTTACAATTTGATGCCTACCAACCAAAAGAGGATCGGCCATACAAGATAATTATAAGGGCTCTGCACCACTCTACGTTGCACTCAATTATCAAGTTTGAAGCCATCCATGTTCACTGTCCCGACAATACAAAGAGACCTGAAAATCAACCTGTTCTTTGTGAACATTTAGACTGGTTGCAACAAAGATGGCCTAACGAATATTACATTCTTGGACGGGCAACATTGCACTATTAAGGAAACTCGCAAAAAACAGGAACTGACTCAGTCTGCCAGATGCCAAAATTCGAAAATACGGCATAGTACTGTTGACAAACCTTTGTTTGCGACAAATGTGCTGAAGAACATAAATCGGCGGAATGCACACTGGATGAATCTGCATGCGGCACTTGTGCTAACTGCGGCGTGATCATCCTGCGAACTACAGGGGCTGTGCAGCATATCTGTCTTTTTTAGCTCGCAGTCGTCGCAACCCCAGCTCTTAGAATGCTCCACAGATTTTTATTCACTCACGAGTTGCCACCATGCACCGCACACGCCCTGCAAGAAAAAATGCTGAACTTTCATATGCCAAGATGGTTGGTGGTAATCGCCCTACGTAGTATGACTGGTCGCCACAGTTACAGCCACAGGTACAGCTACAGCTACAGCCACAGGTACAGCCACAGCGACCACCCCAGCTACAACAGCGACAACTACAACGGCAACTACAAAATATCCACGGGCATGGAACGACATCACTACAGCAGCAGCACCCTGAGCCACGCAACTTACCGCAAGCGACAGAGATGAGCGCATTAATCGCTCATCAAATCACTTAATGACATAGAAGGCCGACTTGCAAAAATGCAAGAAGAAATGGTACGCATGCAGTCCACAATGCAGGACTTACTCGCCGCGCTTACCTAGAAATGAGTTGCCCACAGCACAAAATCATGTTTTGGAACGCTAGAGGCGCATCCAACAAACTGCGCGAAATGTAATTGTTCGTGCAGCTGCACGTAATAGATATTATCCTTCTCAGTGAGACATAATTGAGAGGCTCAAACCAAAGAATATAAAGTCATACAGAAGGCGCATCACAAGCAAAAATTTCGTCGATTTGTTTTCACGTTTGATGATGCGGGCAGGCTCGGTCAACGGGGTAAAGATTCTAAAAATAGGTTCCGTTTTGCTTCGTTTCAAACGATCCAAGCCTCGGCATGCACAGTCCAAATCACAGTTTTCATTCTTCTTTATGCTCGAGATTGCTTGTTGCACACTTATATGCCGTTTGCCACTGCGAATAATTAGTGTCAGTGGTGCAGTGGGAAGTGATGCAGTACGTTGTCTTGAAAGGACCTGAGGTTCAAACCTGCTTGGGGCGATGATGACGGGTAACATTAAATTCTTTTTATTATTGGTTTTTTCTGTTAATGGGAATTGTGTTTGTGTTATCCGGTTTGATGAATTTTCTCTTGTTCTGCTTTAAGGTTGGTAGAGAGGGACAGAATTATGAACGGATAGATTGACAGACAAACGGACGGACCGACAAAGAACGGACGGACGAAAAAAGAGATTTACAGCTTATTGGCCCGCAATTGTTTTTAATTTTCGGCCTTTTGATTGGGCCTTTTCAACAGCTCATTTACAATGCTTGCGTAGTAAAACCAAAAGAAGAAAATCTAATGTACAATCTTTATGTTCACTACATTCACCACTAAACCACTCAGGGGTTGAAGTTTTGCAAGCTTTTTTCATGTGCGACTTTATTTCCAATCTTTCTGGCTCTGAATCAAAAATGCTGTGAAAAATTAAAATATGTTTCTTGCTAGCTTCCATAAGAGAATCGGAAGGGGCAAAGAGATTTCCAAAATCGGTAAGGGACTGGTAGTTTTTATGGAACATAAAAAATTCACTTGATGCAGTTAAAACCTCATCCTCTTTGCTAAATCAATAGAGCACTTTTCACATTTCAGTTTTGGAATTATTTTGAAAGCAACATATCCAACAAAATATCTTATGGAAACTAACTCCAAGTTTTTTTTTTTGAGAATTATAAAAATCATCTTCCAAAAAATAATCTGCATATATAATGCTATCAAAATTGCAAACTTCCGTGTTTTCCGTGTCTTTTGCGTAGACAGCTTCTTCACTTGAAGTTGAGTCCTCTAAAGAAACAATTGTACTCATGTGTATTGAAGAGTCTTCTACTATGTCTGTATTACAATTGCTGTTTGAGCTCGACTGTACAATTTTCCATGTCATTATCCTTGCCAGTATATTGTTCAGCTCAGCTACAGAAGGATTATTGTTATTTCCGCCTTTCGGTCTCAAAACAGCAAACGTATTTTCCAATCTATCCTGATTCAACCGATTATTGGTAAGAACTTCCTCAGTAAGCATAAGCACCGATGTAAGCGTCAATTGTATCCCATTCAAAAAAAATACACTGCCTTGCTTTTTGTTATCAACAAACTTTACATTCTTAATATAAACTACAAATTCTCGTATAAATTTGTATGGTTGATTAGTTAATTGCAAAGCAGATCGATACAAATTATCCGCATATAGCGCTCCACTGTTCATGCAATCAAAAATTTTGTCAATGTTTTGTGTATAATCAGCCGTCGAAAGTGCTACTTCTTTTGAATTTCTGGAAAATCCGACAGTATCGCAGATCATTCTTATGGCGGCTTGAACGGTTTTACTAAACAATTGACTAGCAAATTTGACACACATTTTTTCAAAGGAGTTCGGGAATATAAGCTGTCAAGTTAATTTTGGACACATCTTCGATTTTGAGTTTTCTTCCTTTTCCCAGAGTTCCTTGATCACGTTAAAGCTTGCTCTTCCATAGGGTTATCTATGTCGCATAAAAGCCAATTATTTCTTAAGGACTTAATTAAGTGAGGAAAGTCGAACATGCAAAAAATCTTTTTATTTTGAAACTCCAAATATGGGCAGTCAACATTTGCACCGAGATCATTGAAGCACTTTCTGTTAGAAGAACCCTGGTCACACAAAAGAACTCTAACTGATATCCCAAAACTGTTATGCATACTAATAATTTCTTTGGTAAGGTCACACAAAGTTTTGGAAGTTAAACCTTTTTGCGAAACGAAATAGTTTAAGACAGTACTCCAATTTGAAAACATGAACCTGAGCATAAACACACAAGCCTGCTTTGCAACTGTTTTACTTCTCTTGAGTCCGTCCGTTTCATGTCCATCAATTAAATCTAAGGTTTGATTATATCTCAATTCCCTTCTCAGTGCCATTTCGTTCATTACGAGTACCATTAAAGTATCTTCGTTTTCCTTTAATTTTAAGCACATTTGCTTTAAATATTCAAATGCGCTGTTTTTCAATCCCGGCTGAAGAAACTTTATTGGAGCCCAACGGTTTACGGTGCTAACATGCGGCAAATTGAAATTAAGTTTATCTCTTAGAAAAGAATATGTTGACTGGGACATGTAAAATATATTTTGCGCAAGATATTTGGCATCTTCGGAATATTGCTTAAGTCTGCTTCGCAGCAAAAGCTTACAGAATGTTTTGGATTCATTGCTAATATTTTGCATAGAATCAATTGCGTTTTGAAAAATTTTTAAAGGAGATTCTTTCTTCTCTTTCGGACCGTTCTTCCTTTTCAGCATATTTTTCAAATGATTATTTTTTTGTAACAGCAAGCTTATACATTTTAAATATTTTAATGTTGCTTTCGCAATTACTGCAGACTACGTCATCGCAACGTGCCTTCTTTGCAGGGAAATCGTATTCATAATCATAATCTTCATCATTTAAATTGCTATTATCATTTTTCATATTTAAGGTCGGAATGGCTTCAGACTTTAAAAATTTCTTGCCAACATAACTGCTGCAAAAATGATTTTCTCAAATAAATAATTTGTTGTAGTACTTTTATTGTAGTCTTCGATTTTAATTTCACATTTTTCTCACCAAATTTGACCCAAAACTTTATCGGCATCAGGAAATTCGAAAAGCCTCAAATTTATATTCCCACGCTTGGAGTGTCGGCACACGCAACAGAATCTGATGCCCGATGGCCTGTATTTTGGTGTATTCATTTTTTGCTTGCTTGCGCTCATTATGACTGCTCGCTTCAACTGCAAATCAACGAATAACTTTACAAAATGCAGAGACAATACATTTTTGCCACACAAATACTTTTCCAAAAAGAAATTTTTACATACAGAAAAGTGTGCGTATAAACTCCACTTAGAAGCGCCGAAACGTAATTACTCTATCTTCAGAGAAAAAAATGTTCACAGCCAGTTAATTAAAATGGTGGCCATGTACGCATAGTCAGAAATTAAATCAAAAATACATTTTCCATTAGTTATTAACATTAATGAAATATATATTTTATAGGCCAAATAATAGCAGTAACCTAATTTATAATAAGTAGAGTATCTAAATCGCGAGCTTAAAGAAAAACGAAAGCGAAAGCCAGCTGTGTTACAAAAATTGGCGAGGTTTGGCTCGCTGATGTCGAAGCAAAAGGAATTCTATTTTTAGAACCAAAACAGAACGACGAAATTTTTGGTTGTGCAGATTCTTATGCTTTGTGATTCTGTATGCTTCAACTTTTCAATCAAACGTCATTTTTTTAGACTTTTTACAAGCGACATCAGCACAAATACTTCCAACAGGCAGCCCAACTAGGTGTCCCGACAATGCCCGGCAGCGCACTACATGCATAGATTTTGGCATCTACAAGGAAACCCTCACTGGACGTTACAGATCGCTTAATATACAGCTCTCAGCTCGGATCACTTGCCATACTGGACGCTGCGGCCACAAGTCACCCACATGCAATTAGGCTAATTCACCGGAACACGGATATTAACATGTTCAAAATGCGTCTCAACGATGTTATGTATCCGGACATTGAGCTCTAATCTGGCCGGGTTATTGACGATGCACTAAAGCTGTTTTCCGAAAAGATCCTCACAACCTCTGCCGAAGCCCAAAGATAGGGCTCACGCCCTGCAAAGCGCCAGACTGGGCATTCTGTCCTGTCTCGAGAGCTGCACAACCTGCTCCGGAAAAAACGTAGACTCCCAAGCATATTTATGCGGACACAGGGTAAACTGGCTCCGCGCAGCAGACCGATTCAAGTACGAGGTAAGCCGGCAACGCACGCAGATGTTCAACAACATTCTGGAGAACATGCACACTAGCTCGGACGCCAAGTTCTGTCTATGGAAGTCTGAGTCATACCGGCCCATCAGTCTCCTGCCTTCGATCTCGTAAGTTTGGGATAGATTAATCATTGCGAGCCTGGCGATCATTGCTAAGTCCCGGAGCCTGATCCAGGACTATCAGTACGGCTTTCGCTCTGGCCATAGCACGATAGAACAACTACACAGTGTTACCGACCATATATTGCGCGCATTTGACCGACGACAGTACTGCAATGCCGTTTTCGTCGATACCAGCAGGCATTCGATCGTGTTTGGCACCCAGGTCTTCTGCAAAAGGTCAAGGAGAAATTACCGTCGCCTTACATTGCAATGATACGGTCCTACTTGGAGGACCGTTCCTTCAGGGTCAAAGTCTGGACAAAACTGTCGCCCCCGCATCCAGCAATCGCACGGGTGCCACATGGAAGCGTCCTAGGTTCTTTGCTAATTATTTTATTTGCATCATACCTGGTCCCAATGATGCTGCGCATGAAGCTCCAACATCATTCCACTTCTTGGTCGACGCACAGTGGCGCGATTGGCCGAGGCACGTGGCAAAAATAAAGAAGGTCATGGTGAGCAAGGGTAAAAGGGCAAATGCAGTTTGATAGACAATTGCTTACAGTTTATGGATATGACATTTTGTTTTATTTGGTTCATCTGTTTGGGCGATAGAGGTCCTCAAAGTAAACAAATATTTTCATTTTATTGTAAATATGGTTTGTGGGAAAAATTTTTCAACCTAGCGATGGTATTATAACCAAACGGCTTACTCGATTGTTAATATCTTTATTTTAAATGAAATATGGGAAAATTTTAAAGCGAATGGTATACTTATATTGTAATTTTGGAACATTATTGTGTTTTTAATAAGTAAATTACTCTAACACTATTCTTAATATAGTTTTGCAACTTGTGCAGGCAAACGTGTTTGGGAAAACTAGGCCCTTTTTACTCCCTGTACCCATAATATGGGTAATTGGATTTGTGCAAAAGTATGTAACAGGAATAAGGAGAAATCTCCGACCCTATAAAGTATATATATTCTCGATCAGCATCAAAAGAGATTTCGATTTGGCCATGTCCGTCTGTCTGTCCGTATGTATAAACGCAAGGATCTCAGCAACTATAAGAGCTAGAGACACCAAATTTGGAAAGTAAGTTCGTGTATAGCGGGAGCAGGTCAAGTTTGTTTCTGATCTCAGATATCTTACCCCGTTCTCCCGAAATTCGATCGAAACGTTTTACAGCCACAGTTTTAAAGATATAGCTTTGGGATTTGGCACGTACACTACTTCGGTCACTCTTAATTTACTGTCCAAATTTCGATTTTGTCGATCGGATAATAAACACGGAAGTTATGCAAATAACAAGATTCAGTACTGGAGCGAGGGGTGGAAGAAGAAGCACAGCCACGACTTAAAATGCCTTGCGTACGATGTGGCTCGCGTGTGTGCGGCTTTGTGTATGTGTGCGTGCATGTGTAAGCGACGAACATATGATTGGAAGTTTTAGACCTGGGTACAGGGAGTTTCGTAGTCGGGTATACTCGACTAGAGCATTCTTACTTGTTTTGGAATAACCTTATGTACCCAAACATAAGATTCGTATATCATACCTAAAAATATACCTTAATAGAAAAATGAAACTCACGCCAAGTAGGTAGTTTGTTACTCTGCAAAATGTACACCCCGATATGCCCTTAAGGCTTCATAATGCAGACGCAGACTACTGCAAAAATCCTCGTCCATCATCAGTGCACTTTTGTCGACCCATCATGTTCAAATTTGGAAAAGTTTCTTTGGAGCTAAATTAATCTACCGTTTCGGAGTTAAGCAAGGAATTTGCGGACATCAAGGAATAAATTAAGGATGGAAGATCGATTACAGTGAGCTATCAATCCTTATTATTAATATTCAACTATGTCCTACGCAGTCTGCAAAAAGAAGCAACAAGACTTCGAAAAATTTACTGTTTCTGTGGAGGATGAGCACAATTTGGAGTACGGAATTTCACCACTGTATGCAAGAATGTTGATGTTTGAAATTTATACTAAGATTGGCATACACATCCACGATATGGAGTACAATACAACGAGAGAACGACAGAAAAGGATAAAAAAAAAAAGTTCAGAAACACATTAAATAGGATTTGTTTTATACTGAGACTGGCGTGAAAGTTGACTCTCCAAAATATGGATACGGAAACACAAATAACGGCAACACATCTAGAACATTTTTTAAAAACCTTAAAGTTGCGGCTCGGATTGCTGGTGTTGATGTTGAAATCATCAAAAGATTGAAACGTTAAACATCTTAAATTGCAAGGAAACGATAAATGGTGCAAGATTTAACCAATATATAATGGAAACTGCCGCAATATTCAAGAAACAATATACCCATAAGCTTTGGACCCCCACTGTTCGCAAGATTTTGGCTCACGAAAAAAGATTTTTTTAAATACCAATGCCTGTCCATCGGAGAATCGTTAGAAGAAGCCCATCAAGCAAAAAACAAGGACTACAAGAGATATAGGTTTGCGAATATCTGCAAGGTGTCACGGGAGAGACAAAATGAAGACCTGATCAACATGCTACCGGCCTCATCAGTTCCACTATTATTTGCAAAAAGATTTGTTTGAAAACACAAGCAATTAGGGGAACTTTATATAGAGGATATGGTAGATTTAATGTATATTGCTTATTAACTTAACGACATAGTTGTAGAAAACTAAATAAAGAAGAAGAATATGTATATAACCTTATAGTTTATAGATATACATCAAATTAAAAATAAGAACATCCTATTGGACTTACAATTTGTTTTGCAAGTAATTTACACCATAGAAATGAGTTTTAAACATGACATTTATCAAATACTTTCGTTATAAACATTACATTACATTACTAGCAGGTAATATCAGGAAATATGCGATGATTGCCAATCAGTCAGTCAGTCAGTCATTCAGCACGAACTCTTTTATATATATAGATATATCTATATACGTTTATATATATTATCGCACAGCCCAAACCATAAGAGCTAGGATGCTGAAATTTTCACAGAAGCTTCCATCTATGATGAAAGTGCACACTAAGACGAGATTTTGGAAAATTCCACCCACAAGCGTGGAAAATCGCGGAAAACTGTTGTATAAAACTTTTTTGTTTACCATCCAATCGTCTTCAAACTCATTTTCAAAGATCTACACAAAAATTCATTTGACACATATTTCACCGATTTTGGAAAATCCACCCCCATGGGTGGAAAATGGGGGTCTCAAGGTTGTAGGAACGAATATCTAATTTTAGTCCGATCACCTTCAAATTCATTTTCGAAGCTCTTCACGTAAAATAATTCGACATGTGTATAAACGATTTTGGGAAATTCGACCACATGGTCGGAAAAACGGTGGAAAACTCTGGTATTCGACATTTGTAGTTTTCATGCGATTGGCTTCAAACTCATTTTCAAGGTTCCATGGGCAAAAATAATATTCGCGGTGGTCAAAGATTTTGGAAAATCTACTCCCAAAGTCGGAAAATTCGTGGAAAACTGTTGTATGAAACTTTTTTGATTATCGTCCGATTGACTTCAAACTCATTTTGAAAGCTTTTTACATAAAATAATTCAAGACGTGTATCAGCGATTTTGGGAAATTCGACCACATGCTCGGAAAATCGGTGGAAAAGTCTGGCATTCGATATTTTGAGTTTTCATGCGATTGGCTTCAAACTCATTTTCAAGGTTCCATGGGCAAAAATAATATTCGCGGTGGTCAAAGATTTTGGAAAATCTACTCCCAAAGTCGGAAAATTCGTGGAAAACTGTTGTATGAAACTTTTTTGATTATCTTCCGATTGACTTCAAACTTATTTTCAAAGCTCTTCACATTAAATAATTTGACACGTGTATCAGCGATTTTGGGAAATTCAGCTCCATGGTCGGAAAATCGGTGGAAACGTCTGGCATTCGACATTTTTAATTTTCATGCGATTGGCTTCAAACTCATTTTCAAGGTTCTATGGGAAAAAATAATAGGCGCGGTGGTTAAAGATTTTGGAAAATCTACCCCCAAAGCCGGAAAATTCACGGAAAACTGTTGTATGAATTTTGTTTTTATTATGTTCCAATTGACTTCAAACTTCTGTTTATCATTCAATCATTTTGAAACTAATTTTCAAAGCACCTCACATTAAATAATTCGTCACATGTGCTACCGGTTTTGAAAGTACCTCGGTACTTTGCAGGCAATACAACGGGCGGAAATGAGTTGGAAAGCTTTAATCTTGATTCTTAGTATTATTCTTGAAATTGGCTTAAAATGCCAAATGATTTTGGAAAATCTACTAGTCAAGGACAAATGAGTGGGACATTTTTTTGTTGTTTTTTTTTTCCAAAGACATTTACATAGCCCTACACTGAAAACATTAGTCACTATTTAGTTGTATATCTTACGGTTGACGAAAGCAGTCAAATTCAAGAAAAAAATGCATTTTCATCTAAATATTTCCCCGGGCAAGGCCGGGATATTACCTGCTAGTATATATATATATCTAAACGTATATAGATATATATTCTGCATAAATACACATTGTATGTGAAAATAGAAAGTTTCATAATGAATACAATTGAAAATATCATGCTTCCAATGCATTTCTATGGTGTAAATTCCAATGAAAACAAACTTTAACTTTGACCAAATCTTCAGAAGAACTCTTTCATCCGATTTTAAAGATCCTACACTCATTTTAAAGCTTCGGAAGTTTCCTGTCAAATACCTTTTACATTTTTTTTCATTTTTCAGAAAATATGATTTTTGCAAAGTAAAATGACAGAAAAAACATCGCAGGTGGCCGCAAACATCGTACAGGCGTACGTAAGGACCCTTTCTAAATGGGCCAACAGGTGTAACATGAAGCTCAACGCCAGGAAGAGCTGCAACATGTGCTTCACCCTCTGCCGGCAGCTTTCATTTTTCTATTTTTTTATTTTTTTTGTTTTGGTGTCTGATTAGGGGATAATTTTGATTTAACCCCGTACTTTTATTCTTCTCATAAATACTTTAAAAAATTAATTAATTTATAATTATTTTTGATTTTTTTATTCTATTTATTTTATCGAATAAAATAAAAATCATTGATAATCATTATTTTTTAGTTTTATTTTTTTCTTATCAACAATAATGATTTTGTCTAAGTTTTATTCAATTACTCAAAACTAATGATTGTAGTAACGCAAACAATCAGAAATGTAAAAATCATGACGGGAATGAAGATTTTAGTGTGAACCATTTTTTTCAAGGTTCATTATGAGTGAGTGATTTTTTTTATTTATTATCCCTGCTGTTTCGCATAAAATGCATTATCCCGACTTTTTACAACTTATAACAAAATTGTAATGTTGATTGTGATAATACAAAAAAAATAGAGATAAAATTAATGACGCCAACCAAATACAACAGCCGCTGACTCCGCTACCGCAGCAGCTGCCAGTGAAAGGTTTGGTTTTTGACTAACCACAACCGCAGCAAGCAGACGACAGCAGAGTTCTTGGAATACACGACATTGTTGGAATAAAACAGCACTTGCTGGAAGAAGTTAATGCAAGAAGGATGTTGACGCAGAATTTGCAACAACAATTACAGCCAACAACCGGGTATAACGATGATCGTAACGTCCGCATCGGCGCCAGTGGCGAAAATTTCAACGGTCAGAGTGGTGCCAGTGCGGCATTTTAAAAAAGCGCAACGTAATTTATGATGTCATAAACAATGATCATGCTGGCAACGCTGACAACGCCGGAGCTGGCAACATTACTAGCGCTGGATCTGACAACGTTAACAACGCTGAAGGTGGTAAAATCGGCAGCACCAACAACATTAAGACAAGTGCATCGCCAACAGCTTAATTGGCCTTAACAAAGGATTCAATAATTAAATTTAATGGCAACTTCTGTGCCCAGTGGCGCAGCTTAGAAGCATTGACGATTTATATAATCTAGACGAAGTCTCTTTGCAAAGTTAAAGGGAAACGCACAACGTTGATTGTATACAAAAACGCCGACCATGTTGGATGCGGTAGAAATACTTTGCGAGCAGTTAATTCTTGCAACTTCCAAGTCGAACATGTGTAGCCTATTTGAGCAACGCAAATGGCAGCGCGAAGAAAAATTTGGCAGTTACTTCGAGGATAAAATGCTGCTAAATTGGAAGATAAATATTGATGACGACGAACTGTTAAAGCAGCATTCCTCGAGTGCCGCAAGCCGAAGAGAGCATCTGGCACATGCTATGGATGCAGTGTTGATGGCCATTTCATTCCGCAATGCCCTAAGTTAGTTGAAGGCGTAAAAAATAGTTACGTAAGTTATTTTAAAATCTATTTTATACAAAATCCTAACTTATCGCTCATTTATTTCCTGTTTTAAATTCCTATTTTGGAATGAACAGTAGCCAACTCAAAGTAAATGGAAAAATATTTCGATTTCAATGGAAAGAATCAATAAAAATAAATTGCAAGTTAATTGTAGTTGCGGAAGAGTCTATGACTCATAATGTGGTGTTTGGGAGGGACATTATGAGTGCATTTTATTTGAACATGGATCTGTGCATCCTGAATAAGGTTGAGGCGCCGATATTATATAAAAAACAAGTAAGAATGCTATAGCCGAGTATACCCGACTAAAAAACTCCCTGTACCCAGGTCGAAAATTTCCGATCGCTTCTTCGTACAATTTACGCATAGACACACACATACACAAAGACGCACACACACAAGCTTCTTTCCCACTTCGCTCTATTACTGAATCTTGTTTGTTGAATAACGTACGTCTTTATTATCCGATCGACTGAAACTTGGACAGTAGATTAAAAGTGACTTAAGCATTGTACATGCCAAATCCCAAAGCCATATCTTCAAAAGTGTGGCTGTAAACCGTTTGGATCGAATTGCGGGAGAACGGTGGAAGATATCTGAGATCAGAAACAAACTTCACCTGCTCCCGCTATACACGAACCTCCATTCTGTATATATACTGTATACGGTCGGAGATCTCTCCTTCTGCCTGTTACATACTTTTGCACCTTTCCAATACCCGCTTTTTACCCATTTTATGGGTAAAAGCTATAAATAGTAATAATCAGTTGGGTATAAGTTGTCGAAATAATGTGTCGAAGTTCTTTAAGGAAACACAGTTAAATATCGTGCAGAGTCATAGTGATAAGAAAATGTTATGCCATAGGGATGATAAAATGTTATGTCATAATGGTAAAGTGTTATGAGAGAATAATGAGGAAAAAATGGAAGAAGTTGTTTTACGGAAAAAGTTAGGTGTCGACAATATTGTTATGGAAAGATAAGGATCTGAGAAAGCTGATGTTATGTTGCCGATGTTAAGTGATATTAGTGTAATGAAGCCATCTAGTACAAGTGAAGATAGTTTTGAAAGAGAAATGTTAATCATTAATGTGGTGAACGAGAAAGGTAGTTATTGCTGTGGAGAGATAGTTGACTATTACACGAGGTGCAAATTGAATACAATTTTCAAAAGGGCGTATGTATACAAAAAGCGACCCAATGAGCCAGTAATAATACGCGAAATAAAGATGTGTCTACATAAGCCGGAACCGTTTAATTATGCACCTAAGCGATTTTCTTATGCGGAAAAAGATAAGCTTCAAAGTTATTTGATGATTACACGGTGTGACAGTCAGAAAACTTCTGGGATGCGACATAGCGAAGGTTGTAAATATAGTTAAATGTAACATTGTGGCATACTAGAATTTTTTGATGCACATCGAAATATCAAATAATGGTAAAAAAAAAACGTTTTTCGAAGTTGATAGAGTTAAATAATCATGTCTTAAACTATGCATCCTACAATAGTTTGGAAAGAGAAGAGTAACACCTCTCCAACGAGTTGCAACGGTGTATTACACTGCAATCTCGGATAAAAGTTGAGGGAGCAACATGTAAAAATATATGATTTTTTTGTAGTTTTTTAAGACTTCACCGTAATTGAATGAATTCGTGAATTCTGAATATATGATTTTGCCACTAACTTGTCTACGACTAAGTGAAGCAAAAATAAAGGCAGGTATGTATCTTTTTTTTATATTGCTGACAGTATTTGATCGTTTTTTATTCTTTTTCGCTACGTTTAGGTATTTTTATTGCACCACAGATTCAAGACCAAATTGGACCCTGTAAAGAAACGAGCTTGGGAAAGTTATATTGCGCTCTGTGATAATTTTCCTGGCAATTACAGGAGCGCCGACTAGGTTACTGTTGTAAACAATTTTTTAAGGGCGTACAATTACATGGGCTGCAACATGTTTATAAAAATCAATTTTTTTCATTCCCATTTGAATTTCTTCACAGATAATTTGGGCCAGTTCAGCGACGAACAAAGTGAACGGTTTCAACAAGAAATCGGTACTATAGAAAAGCGCTTTTTTTTTTTTTTTTTTATTCTTTCGGACGTTGATGTACTAACGAACAGTACATACAAGTGGCCCAACGACACCAAGCACGGGCTTGTTAACGCGCGGACCCAAGCATAAATGCAACCCACCTCCCGCCCAACCGACCGAGAGGCGCACCGCATAACGTACGGCAGCGGAAGATCGCGGACAATAAAAATACAAACTAAATACAAAAATACCATTATACAAAAAGACTCTAACCCGGACCATACACGCGCCAATTCAGTTGCCCAACTTGAGTGAGTTTTTCGGGTTGCGGCAACCGATTGCAATGTAATTGGAACGGTTGGTACAATGTTGGGCCAACTGAATTCTGTATCAAAACCTTTTGATACGAGCACCGAGTTGCCACAACTGGTTGTGGTGTAGTTGGACAACGCACAACTCGATTGGTACAATTCGTGGGCGTTTCCCTTTGGTTTTGTACTTTCTTGCTACTGTTTTCACTGATCGCCTGGTTCAAATGCTGTTCGTTGTATGCAAAACACTTGCAGAGCTCTGCTTCAGGTTCGGGGGTGGGTTTGCTATAGTTGGGCTATAGTTGTGCATAGTTGTGTACATCTTTGTGGGCGTCTCCCTTTTCGTTTTGGTTTTTCCCGCTACTGTTTTTTTTGTTCGCCTGGTACTTGTCTGTTGTTTTGTGCGAAACATTTGAAGATCTTTTGCTGCCGTTCATAAGCGGCATTTTTTAGCAGAAAATAATGGCATTATTGGATATTCAGATTTTCTTTTTGTTGTTATTATTAACAAAATTCAAAATTGTAAATTTTTTTTCTAAATTTTTGGTTTTTTGTTTAATTTATATATTTAAATAAACCAGTTAATTGCATTATTTAGTTTATCAATTGTTTATCAATTCGGCACTTGCCGACGCCATTTCTCGAGTTGTGCTACGAAGTTGGCTGATCCGATTGCGGCGTGCGAGGCAAAGACCCAATTTGAGTGACAACTGATTGCCGCAACCGATTGTGCTAAAATCGGGCCGTGTATGGTTGGCATAAGGATTACATAAGTAGCGTAAGAGTAAAGTTCTAAGTGTAGAAATTGAAGTAGCATTACTTACTAAATAGAAAAGATTGTTATAGTTAGAACATAAGATTCGAAGTGGGTTATGAATAGCATAATTAGAACTACAAGTTTGAAGAGAAAGAGGAAGAAAATTTCTAGAACTTCTGATCGGAACTGCAAAACTAATTTGGCTGATTAATTCAGAAGAATCAATTTCCCCATAAATTAGTTTATGTAAGAAAATTACACCAAGCATGGTTCTACGATCAGAAAGAGAAGGCAGATTTATTAGTAAGAGTCTACTACGATAAGAAGGTAAGCGAGTATTAGGATTCCAGTTAAGACCCCGGAGTGCAAAGAGCAGAAATTGTTTTTGTACCGATTCTAATCTATCCTGATGAATCCTGTATTGGGGACACCAAATACAAGACCCATATTCAAGAATAGGTCGCACAAGGGAAGTATAAAGAGTTTTAGTAATGTAGGGATCGTTAAATTCTTTCGACCAACGCTTAATGAAACCCAGGACACCAAAGGCACGATTAGCGATGGAAATGATATGTTTGTCAAAATTAAGTTTGGGATCTAAAAGGATACCCAAATCATCAACCGACTCAATTCGAACAAGGGGCTTACCATTAAGAATATAATTGTTGAAGAAGGGCATTCGCCTGTAAAAGGACATTACGTTACACTTGCCACAATTAAGATTTAATAAATTTACCCGACACCAGGCTTGAAAACTGTCAAGATCAGTTTGCAACCTTTGACCAGACAGGAAATCAGTAGATGACAGACAAAGTTTAACATCATCGGCATACATCAGCACCCGAGAGTAATTTACAACAGAAGGAAGGTCATTGATGAACAGAGTAAATAATAAGGGGCCAAGATGACTTCCTTGTGGTACTCCGGAAGTAACTTGAACAGACTTAGAGACTAAGCCTTTGAAATAAACCTTTTGGGTTATAAGAGTTAAATAGTTGGAGATCCAAAGAATTAAGTTATTTGGAAATCCCAGAAGATGCAGTTTGTGAAGTAAAAGAGAATGATTAACAGAGTCAAAAGCCTTACTGAAATCAGTGTAAATAACATCTGTTTGCATTTTAGATTGAAATCCTTTTATAACAAGAGAAGTGAATTCCAATAGGTTAGTGGTAGTAGATCTATATTTCACAAAGCCATGCTGACAGGGTGAAATTATAGATCTACATAAATGTTGAAGTTGAGAAGTTATTAATTTCTCAAAAATCTTAGGAATAGCAGACAGCTTAGAAATACCTCTATAGTTCTCAACATTGGACTTGTTTCCTTTTTTATGGAGAGGAATAATAAATGACTCTTTCCAAATATTGGGGAAAGAGCACAATTCCACGGACAATTTAAAAAGAAAATATAATGGCTTAAAAATACCTTCAGCACAGTACTTGAGCCTGGTACTCCATCAGGTCCCGGTGAAAATACGGGCTTAATAGCCTTCAAATCACGTTGAAGCGAGCTTTCAGTGATTAAAGGCCCAAAAATGCAATTGGAGCTAATTACCTGATAAGGATAAGGCGAAACCAATTGATAAGGTGAACTGTGAACTGTAAGTCGTTTGAAAAAATTCGGCAAAAAGATCGGCGATAGCCTGATCTGAGTCAGCTGTCTTTTTATCAAAAAATACAGTTGATGGAAGTGTTGATGACCTACGCTTCGCATTAACGAAGTTATAAAACCTTCTAGGATCCCGCTGAAACTGTAACCTACAGCTCCTGAGGTAGTTGTTATAACAGTGTAAATTAAGTGCAGAGAAGTTAGATCGGGCAATCAAATAGCGAGAGAAGTCCGAGGAAGAGCCAGATTCCTTGAACTTTTTGTACTATCTCGACTTTCTATTTTTCAAATTTATCAAACCACGTGTAAACCACACAGGTTTGTTAGACCTATGAGGGTTACAAAACGGGACACAGGAATCAAATAATGAATTTAAAGTAACATAAAAATATTCGATTGCACAATCAATATCTCTACACATGTACAGCTGGGACCAGTCAGTCTGGGATAGGAGCTGAGCGAGTTTAGTAAAATCGGTTTTCCGAAATTGACGAACTCGCTCAACAAGTTTTCTACTTGTGCTTGGCACCCTGGCTGGTAAGTCAATCAACACTTCCAAGGATGGGTGGTAAGGATCTTCAGGAGTGGACATGGGTACAGTACGGGAGACAGAATAGAGGGAGGAATCCAAGACAAAAATAAGATCAAGCATTTTAAGTAAAGAATTTTGGATACCATTGATTTGACACAATGACATCCCAAACAAATTATCAATAAAATCGTGCTGAGCTGTGGGAGTCAACACACTAGAATCAGGACTAGAAATCCAGGTAGCTTCGGTAATATTAAAATCACCAAGAACTACAAGAAAATCACGATCAGAAAGCATAGATGAGACAGAATGTATAGCAGAAGCATGGGAAGAATAAACAGATAAATCTGAAGAAGGTGGTATATACGAACAAGTAATAAAAAAACAAGCACCACAAAAACTAAGTTTAACAGCAACAAATTCAATATCTACAGAACTATCAGTTATTACTATCTCGGAAGACAAATCAACGTCAACAGCAATAAGTACACCACCACCGCGACGATGAGTGCGATCTTTTCTATATATAGAGAATTTATTACAAAGAATTTCAGAATTTAGAATGTCGGGCCTTAACCATGTTTCAGAAAAGGCAACGACATGGAAAGGAAAAGTTAGGCTATTTAGATAAAGATTACTAAGTTTACTACAAAGACCTCTTACATTCTGATAGCCAAGTGAGAGGGAGGATGTTAGTTTTTTGAACTATCAGATATTGAGAGAGGTGGATTCGAACTACCACCAGAAGAAGGAAGTGAAACCGGAGGCCGATTTTTCTTTTTTACAGTGTATTCTTTAATTATTTAGTGATCCGGCCAAAATTCTTTAGAACAAATATTGTTAAAGTTTTCGGCCGGAACACTTATTTTGAATGACGAAATTTCCCGAGCATATGTGAATTTAAATTTCTCCACCATAATATGGGTTTTAGATATGGCCTATATAAAGGCGTAACATCATCAGATGAAGTATTAGGGGCAAGCCGCGAAACAAAGATTTGTTTCCGTGGTGGGACTCCTACAAGGTTCGTTTTATTAACCATAGCATGAACATCCAATGGAGCCATGACAATGGTTGATTGACCAGATAATTCGAGTGATTCACTGGCACTATTGGCACTAGGTTGTTGACCTGCATCAACAGTGCCAGGAATCACCGAATCAAGAACTTCTTCGGGGTCAGAAGGAACAACATCCATGGGCGCGATGCTGTTCTCGTCACTTCTGATCGAAACATAAGTAGAAGGGGACGATAAATTAATAAGTTCAACATTTCTATCAGTAGCGGATGTAGTGGATATGTGTGTGGGAAGTGTAAGTTCATTTGGGCCAATAGACAACCTAAAATTGGCTTTTTTACGTTTTGGAGACTCATTTAAAAGTTTCATACATTTAAAATCTCTCTCCAAATCTGAGAAACCTTCGAACAGTTTTTTAAACCGCGCGAAAATATCTCCAAAGCCTTTTTTAGTATGCCGCATGAATCCCATAATATCCCTTTCCCTCCCTACACGATACGCATGTCCACTTTAGACCAGATTTTGACTCAATCTGGTCTATAATTCGGCCGTTAAGGCCAGCACATTTTTCATGTGACACATTGTCACATAGCCAGCAGCAAACAAAACCCATTTTAACGTTAGCTCTAACCTGGCAATTTTTATTGCAACAGACAACCATTATTGAATTTAAAAGGAAAAAATGTAATTAAATAAACAAAAAAAAAAAAAAAAGAACAAAAATAAAAACACTGCACAAAAGAAACGTAAAAACAGAAAAGAAGGCACTCTAGGGTTAAATTTGTTGACGTTGATCTGTACTTACACACAACAACACCAACTAACAAAAATTCTAAGCGCGGGCGCGGCGACCGAAATCACAACGGAATCAAAACAAGAGATTAACCGTAACCAACACCAACGATACAGAACGCGAGAGTAAAAGTAAGCGTTGAGAGCGCGAAATGAGTAAAAACACAATAACAAATTATCAGCACTACAAATGCACAAAACAACCACCAGTCTGCTTGTTCTGCTGTTTGTTGTTGTGTTTGAACAAATTTTTGAAAGTAATGATATTTATTAACTTTTAAAGTCCAACTTATGTTCCACACAACCGATGTATAACACAAGTTAAAAAAAAAAACACAATTTATATTTTGAAATAACGAGGAAAAACAAAAAATCGAAAAATACGAGGCGCAAGAAAAAAACACGTCCGTTGCGAATGACAAGCGAAGCGAATATGACAAAAATAAAATCAACATGATAACATATTACTGCTGGCCACTTTAACGAGAAGCCGATGATGGTCAGTTTAAAAGAAAAACATTTGAGAGTGCACTAAAAGTTATAAAATAAAAAAATATTATTATACTAAATTAGCCTGATATGTTTTATTTAATTATAGGGCACTTAGACACTTTCATTCTAAAAAAATTCTTAAGGAATTTACTATAAAGTGCTCAACAATATTACGGACGACAGTGCTATAATGGCTCGACTCATCAACATATTGCACAAATTTTATTTCGGAAAATCTATTATAACTTTACTAATTATTGACCGAATGTAGAAAATAGATACACATTTTACTCGTAAAAATGTGTTATTTTTAACTAATGAAACATACTTATGAGGTTTTTATTAAAATGGTGTTCAAAAACATCACCAAACTCAAAAATTTAAAAAAAAAAAAAAAAAACCCAAAAACATTTGTTTATCTAGCAAATACTCCAATAAGGGAATTGAAACCTGTTAAGTCAAGTACGGTAAGTTTAAATACTCAACATTCTTCTTTCCAAAACGGGTAGCAAAATGAAAAGTGGATATTTGTTGAAGCTATGGGCGTATAAGTGAGCGCATGTGCGAAAAACGGGTTTTCTTTTTACTTAATTTAAAAATTCGACCAAAAAATTCTAGTATGCCACAAAAATCTATTTAACTATACCTACGCTATGTCCCATCCCAGAAGTCTTGCTTTGGAATGTTGGAATAATCGGAATATGCATCACCTATTCTGTTAGTAGGGAAAAAACGAGAGATCTAAGGTTATGTATTGAATATAGAAAACTTAATAAAATTCTATTGAAATGAGTTATATATCCGCTGCCTCTAATAAATGATTCGTTGGATAAACTTGAAAAAAAGTCAATGAGCTTATGAGAATGCCAATGGGTTTGAATAATGCGCCGGATGTATTTTAATCGTTTGTTAACAAAATTTTGTATCATCAAATACGAGAAAATAAAGTCATCGTGTATATGAATGATATTATGGTAGCGAGGAAATTTTTTTTCTTGCGGACGTTGATGTACTAAACGGGCAGTACATTCAAGTAGCCCAAACGACACCAAGCACGGGCTTGTTAACGCGCGGACCCAGGCAAAATGCAACCCACCTCCCGCCCAACCGACCGAGGGACGCGCCGCATAACGTGCGGTAACGAAGATCGCGGAACAGATGAATAGATTCAAACTAAATAAAAATTCTACATAAATTAAACAATAGACAAAAATAACGCTAATAACATAAAAGAGAAGTGCAAAGTAAGGAAATAGAAGTAGAATTACATATTAAATGATAAAGGTTGTTATAATTAGAACATAGAATACGAAAAGGGTTATGGATAGCATAGTTTCTAGAATTTCTTCAGACGTGTCTACGCTTATCTCGTTATACTCTTAAAAAGAACAACACAAAACAAAAATTCAAAAACTTACAAAAACAAAACACAGAGTAAGTCTTCTCATAAAACAGACAACAGATAACAATCTAACGGAAAGAAACAACAACAAATAAAGCAACAGGTATAACTCACTATTTAAAATAGATAAAACAAAAACACTAACTAATCTATGTATCGGTCCTAAATACTTTATCATGATACGCACTGATGACAACAAAACGCTCCCAAATCACTCACCTTTCCAAATCAAAACAAGTAAGAATGTTCTAGTCGAGTATACCCGAGTACGAAACTCCCTGTACCCAAGTCTAAAACTTCCAATCATATGTTCGTCTCTTACACATACACGCACACATACATACACAAAGCCGCACACACGCGAGCCACAGCGTACGCAAGGCATTTTAAGTCGCGGCTGTGCTTCTTCTTCCCCCCTCGCTCCAGTACTGAATCTTGTTCGTTGAATAATTTCCGTGTTTATAATCCGATCGACTTGAAATTTGCACAGTAGATTAAGAGTGACCGAAGTAGTGTACATACCAAAGCGACCTCTTTAAAACTGTGGCTGTAAAACGTTTTGATCGATTTGTAGGGGAACGGGGGGAGAAATGTGAGATCGGAAACAAACTTGATCTGCGTATGGTATACAGGAACCTACATTCCAAATTTGGTGTCTCTAGCTTTTATAGTAGCTGAGATCGACGCGTTCATCCGGACTGACAGACAGACGGACAGACGGACAGACAGACGGACATAACCAAATCGAAATCTCTTTTGATACTGATCAAGAATATATATACTTTATAGGGTCGGAGATGTCTCCTTCTGCCTGTTACATACTTTTGCACAAATCCAATACCCCCTTTTTACCCATTTTATGGGTACAGGGAGTAAAAACCATAGATAACCGGTGGTGAAGTAGAAGAGTGCAAGCTCTTAGCAAACAGTACTTACGAAATAAAAACAAAAACATTATCACAATCCGGCAAACTCATTCAATTAATTGCACTAGACAACCAAACAAATGTAAAAGTCTCAGAACACAACACACGTAACTTTACCAAAGGTGTATACTGCAACAACCTGCGCGAAATCGAAGAAAGCAAAATTCTCCAAGAACTCAAACAAGAAAATGTCATTGAAGTTAAGAAAATATTTAAAAAAAATAACAAGACAAACACCAAAAAACCCGCTTAATAATCCTCACATTCGCCTCAATCAACTTACCAACAGACATCAAAATTGGTTATCAAAACACAACTGTGGGCGAATTGGTCACCCTACCAAATATCGTATAAGCGAAAAAAAACACAAGAGGAGAAATGCACCAACATCAAGAGTTGTATAAACTGTAAAGAAAGCAAATTGCAGACCAGCATTTTCGATCGCAACTGCCCTACCTTTATTAAAAATAAAGAAATACAAGCCATACGTACCATGCGTACCATCAAAAAGACATCATTGAAAGAAGCCGACCAACTATACAACGAAAGGCACAAACTCCCATAAGCAACTTACGCAGCAACTAGCAAACTGACAACACAACAACATCCAAGTCACGACCAGCATACTACCCCTTCGGACATCACCAGAAAACTTCAACGACAACAAAAACATGTACACCCACCTCATCTCAACTTAACTCCCAATTAATTAATGAAACCAAGCTTAGAATATTTCACAAAAATAACAATAATTCTACATTATCAACCCCACTTAATTCTAAAAACTCAAAAAAAACAGCAACAATAATATACACAATTCTATTAGTCAAGATGATGAATCCGAAATGATCATAGAAGACGATTCAGTATAACAATTTTGATATAAGCCGTAGCAGGGGGCCGGGCGCGGGTTGCCGATGGGCGTGTGACAACATTATTACCCGGACCGTACACGGGCCAATTTTAGCACAATCGGTTGCGGCAACCAGTTGTCACTCAAATTAGGTCTTTACCTCGCACGCAGCAATCAGATCAGCAAACTTCGTAGCAAAACTCGAAAAATGGCATCGGCAAGTGCATAATTGATAAACAATTGATAAACAATTGATAATCTAAATATTGCAATTAATTGGTTAATTCAAATATATTAATAAAACAAAAATTCAGAAAAATTATTTAAAATTTTGAATTTTGTTAATAATAACAGCAAAAGGAATATCTGAATTTTCATTAATTTCACTATTTTCTGCTAAACAATGCCGCTTATGAACAGCATCAAATGATTTTCAAAGGTTTCGAACAAATCAACAGCCAAGTACCAGGTGAATAAAGATAACAGTAGCAAGAAAGCACAAAACGGAAAGGGAGACGACTACAAAGATGTACAAACTATGCACAACTATAGCAAACCCACCACCGAACCTGAAGCAGAGCTTTGCAAGTGTTTTACATACAATGAACAGCATTTGAACCAGCGAAAACAGTAACAAGAAAGTACAAAACCAAAGGGAATCGCCCACGAATTGTGGCAATCGAGTTGTGCGTTGTCCAACTACACCACAACCAGTTGTGACAGCTCGCTGCTCGTATCTAAAGGTTTTGATACAGAATTCAGTTGGCACAACATTGTACCAACCATCCCAAAATAGTGCAATCGGTTGCCGCAACTCGAAAAACTCACACAAGTTGGGCAACTGAATTGTGTGTATGGTCCGGGCTAGCTTTCTGGCGACGCCCCACTGCCCCCTGCATTCTAAGGTACACGCGGATGATCAAGAGTACGCTCTGTCTTAATTCGGTTGCCGGCTGCGCTCAGCGCAATTGGGGTGGGTTGTTTGTACTCTCCCAATTATGCGTTACAAAAAAAAAAAACAAGGTTATACAGAGCCTAAAGGAATGGCTTCATCATTAATGGCGGAAATTACTTTGAACAGGGGTGTGTGCGTTGGAGAACTCAGGTGTTATTGCTCTCCTCTTTACCCTCCCTACCTTGCAGAACCTATAATCGGTTATTGGTCTGCCCAATAAGTAGCTAGTAAACTTGTTTAGGTGCCCTTTAAAAGCTTTTAAGTCATTTCAAAAATCAACTTACATAACTACGATAATCTATAAACTTCATTCATATTAGCTACTCTAGGCATTACAAACCTATTCATTTTGGTTTGGCTTTACATAATTTTAACCAAACACTAAAGAAACTAGAAGCCCTTTGGGCCTTCACTGACCGAAAGCACTTTCAAATTAACAACTACTAGAAAATAATATCGGCAAGCAAGTTTTAAACGTTTAAATCAGGGGTGCCCAAACGCTGCTTATGGAAGAGCAAACTTCAATACATATGCAAAAAATCACTAACACATCTAAGGCAAACAATTTTTTTCATTTTATTGTGTGCACCGAAAAAAAAGTAGATACAATTTCTATTATTTCTTTGCAAATATTGCATTGTTTTCACACCTAAAAATTTTGTCCAAAAAAAGTACGGCGTCCAGCTATTCATCTTTTCACCACCACTATTTTATTGTAACTATTATTTGAATGCAAATAATGCACTTAAAATGGTTTGCAGAAAAATATCGTGTCCAGCGTTCAATCAAATAGCATTTTTTAAAGTGCAGGCCTCAACGAAGAGCAACAACAAAATTACACCGAAATTCAGTAGCGCAACAACAAAGAAATGAAGTGTTGTTGCTTTGCTCATGAGCCCAGCCATCGAAAAGAGATAAGAAAGGGAACACGCAATATTGTTTTTGTATTATGCATTGGCTTATGACTAGAGCCGTGCATGTATACGCGCATTGCTGCCTATGCCTAAGAGCAATTACAATAACAAAATGAGCCAGATGAGCAATGGGCTGGGCACCCCTGGTTTAAATTTACGCGAGAATCAAGAATCAAAAATACTATCGGGCCAGCTTCACTGCACCATTACCACATACCACACACATGTCTTCAATCGGCTACGCCGTACTTACAATACATCCAGCGATGCCACGATGTCAGCAGGCCTGTCGACGATCGGAGGCTGGAAGACTGGCAGTTATTCGTATGTAATACGTTTTAACAAGATAAAGATAATATTTTAGAACTTGTTTGACGATACGTCATTAAATCTAATTATAATCCGAAGCGATGTATCCTAAGGGGGTTTGAGGTGGTGGCGTTGCTGCATTGTTGTGGGCCTGCCTTTAAGCAGCGCTTAATGATGCGAACGTATAGTTCGTCTGCCAAGGGAGCCTCTCGCCTGCTCGCTTAGTAGCACACGTTCACTCAGTTACACTTGTTTATCCCAATTCGTCAAATAAAATTTAGCTGCACTGCAGCAGGGTGATCTTGGTACAAGTGATAAGTTGATCACTTCAGACTGACACGTTGACGCAGACGCTACTCCATACTGTCGTTTGAAGTTATGTGTCGTTGGCAGTGGATGGCGCTAATTGTAGAGCAAACGCTCGCACACCAACACGCGCAGCAACCGCGCTCCGAAGCGGTGTTCCTTTTTTGCCTGCGAACTGTTCTTTTTGGTCAGCGTCGCGCAACAACACGATAACTGTAACTTTTCAGCGCACTCGTGCACTGCACGCAGCGTAGCACCAAGCGGGGTTTTGGCAAGGCGAACTAGCCTCGGCCTGGGTGAACAGAACTGTACCGGCTGCAGCTTTCCCGGAGGCTCAGTTGTAGCAGACGCTACACGCCGCCAAGTCGCCAATGTCTACATGAAAATATCATTAGGCATGAATTACACTTATGTGCGTCACATACGTTTGTTTTCGACTCTAAATATTGGTGCGATTGCACGTTGTTAGGTAAATGTGATCGTGTGTGATCACAAATTTTAGAAAATTTGTCAGTTTTTGACTGGATGCAATCAGATTTCTTAGCTTGAGTTGAATATCACGATCTGATTCGCTCGATGATGCACAGGAAATTGATCACAGGGCTATGCACGCGCTGATATCGATAACCATCACCCACGCAAAGGTGTTTAAAGGCAGGCTTAATTAATTACTCTTTGTGAATGGCAATTAATTGGTCCTGCCCCTGTACAAAAATATGGCCCAATATCCGACGCTTTTGTGGCCTTAATCCGTCCAAGAGTATCCACTGCATATTCAATCCAAAATTATCCCAATACTCAACCGATAAATCCGAAATCGCCAACATTCTCTGCAAGAATTGGTCAGACACAGCAAAGAATTACAATTTCCCGGCAACCTGCTCGTCCGCTAAACACGCAGCAATAGCAGCAAATCCCACCATCACCTACAAAAAAAAACATTAGCTATCGAAGGCGATATTTCGACTCTTGAATTAAACGCAGAAATATATTCTCTAACTGGCAAAACATCTGTGCTAGATAGAATCAATTACGCAATGATTAACAACATAGACATCAGTACAAAAACTTGCATAATACATCTACAAAACTCTATCCTTAACAACCTCAAGTATGCAAGACTAGCATTATAATCCCAATTTTCAAACCATCCTTCCCAAAAACTGATATAAGATCATACCGACCTATATCTCTAAGCCCCTGCCTATCAAAAGTATTGGACAAAATAATTGCAAAAAGACTGTGGTGGTTTTTCATCAATAGACCTCGGATTTTGTATATTTTGCATATATTTTGCATATATTTTGCATATTTTGCATATATTTTGCATATTTTTTGCATATGTATTTGCATATTTTTTGCATATTTTCGATATTCATTAAGTTTTGTAATATTTAAACGATAAGACGTCTGCATACAAATTTTGTTACCAATCTGATGAAAAATACAAAAGATGCAAAATTCCGAGGTCTAGTTATCAATAACAAACTCTTACACAACAGTCAAGTGGGTTTCAAGAAAGGCAAATCTACTATAGATAGTCTCGTCCTTGTAGACCATCTCATAGCTAGAACTCTCTCAAAAAGAAATCACACATCAATAATTTCACTCGACTTTGCCAAAGCTTTCGATAGAATAGGACCATACAGACCATACAGACCATACTCAAACAGCTAAAAATATGGCATATCGAACCAAAAATATACAACTATGTTAAAAGTTTTATGACCAACAGAAAAATTATAACTAAAATAGACCTAAGTTACTCAACAGCGCAACTACTACACAATGGCATCCCACAAGGCTCCCTTCTCTCTATCATTCTCTTTATCATTGCTTACAACAAACACAACTGCTCTTGCAAAGTCCGTATTGGCAGCCTCCAGCGAACAAACGTTAACTGCATGAAACTCCTTGGTATCCTATTTAACAACAGATACAACTGGAACACCCATGTAAAATCGCTATAAATATCGCTAGATAAAAAACTTAACATTATAAAATGCCTTTCCAACTGTAAATTCAACTGCCACACCTCTTCACTAATCAACATAACCAATGCAATAATAATTTCAAAAATTGATTACTGCCTCCCCCTGTTTGGTTCAGCACCCCACTCCACCACTCGACCCTTCAACTCAATTACCAATTCCGCAATAAGGCTAGCACTTGGTGCTTTCAGAACTACTCCAGTCAATAACATGCTACATGAGGCACTAATACCTCCTTTACACGTAAGAAACCAAATCGCGACAGCTAACCTCAGCAAATCTATAATAAAATCACACAATTCACCAATCTTAAACATATTTAAAAATTACAAATCATCTTTACAGATGGCTCACGAATAAACAACATATACAATACAGCATATGCAATAACCAACGAACACAACATAATTAAAACAGGCATAATACCCTTCTTCTCAACAGTTTTCTCAGTTGAAGCCATCGCAATCACAGAAGTCCCAATATTTTCAGAAACAAACCTGGCAAATACGCAATATACACTGACTCCCTCTCAACCATAGATGCAATAGAAAATACCAGCAATTCCGACTACTACCCATCCAACATCCGTAATATCCTCACCAAACACCACCCAAAATTCAAAATCAATTGGATTCCCGGCCATGTAGACATCCGGGGAAATGAATTAGCTGACCTCACTGCGTAAAATGCAACTAAATTCCCACTCATACTGACACCAAATTTCAAATTTCAAGACATTAAAAAATATCTAAAAACACTCTCAGTACAGAAACAAAAAACTCTGCACAACACATCCAATTGGTATCAATCTATACATCCAAATATAACCAAGACTTCAATCTTAGATCCTAAAATCAATATGTCAAGATACGACCAAATGAAAATTACAAGGCTCAGACTTGGTCACACCAACCTAACACACCAACACTATCTAAACCCAACATTAGACAATACATGTCCATTCTGAAGCAACACGTTAGTATCAATTGCACATATCCTAAAACATCATACGCCCAAAATATTTAAAGATAAACCCCATACAATTATTATCCCAACCCACACCAAAAAAGTATTACAATTATTCTAAGTTCCTTAAACAAACAAATATTATAAACAAAATCTAGACACAACAAAAGAGTTGAAGGCCTCGGTAGCCAGTACTCTATAATTAAGTAAATAGTTGTAATTTAATAAGTTAACTGTATATAAATAAATAAAATATTTAAGTTCTGTTATAACGAGTGAAGACATTAGAGCAGATGATAATGGCATAGAAGCGGTTAAAAAATGTCCAATCCCAAATAAGACACATTCGGTGCAAAGTTTTTTGGGCTTTTGTTCATATTTTAGAAAAATTTTCAACAATAGCGAAGTCACTTTATGATTTACTAACAAGTAAGAATGCTATAGTCGTGTATACCCGACTACAAAACTTCCTGTACCCAGGTCGAAAATTTCCGATCGCATCTTCGTAAAATTAAGCATAGACACACACATACACAAAGGCACACACAAACGACAGCAAGAGAGTAGAGTATTGAATCTTCTTTCGTGAATAACTACCTTGTTTATTATCCAATCGACTTGAAATTAAGATAGTAGATTAACATTTGAACATTCGTTACGCTTCGCTTTCGCAAACGGACGTGTTTTTTTCTTGCGCCTCGCAATTAATTTTTCTTTCCCCGTTCTTAGCAATTATTAAATTGCAAGTTTTATATTTGTGACGTGTGTTTACATTCGGTTGTGTTAAACACCTGTGTTGGGCTTTAATTGTAACTATTTGTGCTTTGTTTGCAAATTTAAAATTTTTTGTGCCTATACACAACAACAAACTGCAGCCAAGCATTCTGTTTGATTTTGCAGTTGCATTGCTGTCTGCATATAATTTGTTTTTGTGCGTACTCACTTCATTCTCTTTTTTTATCTCTCTCCCGCGCTTGCATTAGTTGAGTTGTTGGTGTTGGCCGCGGTCTTTTCTGTTAGAATTCCGTTTGTGAGTTTCGGTCGTCGCGCCCGCGCTTTGTGTTGTTATTGCGTTTGTAAGTACAAATCAGCGGTAGTTGTTTAACCCTAGGGTGCCTTTCCGTTCTTTTTACAATCTTTTTTGGTTCTTTTGCTTTATATTTTATTTTTTGTTTATCTTTTTTTATATTCTATTTTCTTAAATTTAAATTCCTTTTTGCAAGTATGTTTGTCTGTTACAATAAAAATTGCCAGGTTAGAGCAAACTCTAAGATGGGCTTTGTTTGCTGCTGGCTGTGTGATAATGTGTCACACGAAAAATGTGCTGGCCTAAACGGCAGAATTGTGGACCAGATTGAGCCAAAATCTGGCCTCAAGTGGACATGTGTATCCTGTAGGGATGTTGAACGGGACATCATGGGTTTCATGAGGCAGACTAAAAAAGGCTTTGGTGACATATTCGGGCGGTTCAAAAAACTGTTCGATGGTTTTTCCGACTTGGAGAACGAATTCAAAAGTATGAAACTTTTGAATGAGTCTCCGAAACGGAAGAAGGCTAATTTTAGGCTGTCTATTGGCCCCAATGAACTGCAACTCCCCACACATGCTTCCACTACATCCGCAACTAATAAACAGTTAGAATTAATAAATTTATCGTCCCCCTCTCCTCATAATTCAATAATCAGAAGTGACGAGAATAGCATCGTACCCATGGATGTTGTTCTATCTGACCCCGTAGAGCATTCTGATTCGCTGGCTATTAACACTGTTGATCCGGATCAACAGCCTAAAGACAATATACCGGTCGAATCAACTGGTCTAGCAACCAATGCTGTGGCTCCAGTGGATGCAACTGCTTTGGTTACTAAGAAGACCCTTATAGGAATTCCACCACGGAAACAAATCTTTGTTTCCAGGCTTGCCCCTGATACTACATCTGATGATGTGAAGGCCTTTATACAGGCCAAATCTAAAGCCCACATTACGGTGGAAAAATTCAAATTTACGTATTCTCGGGAAATTTCGTCATTTAAAATAAGTGTTCCGGCTGAATATTTCAACAATATTTGTTGCAAAGAATTCTGGCCCGACCACTTAGTTATTAAAGAATATACCGTAAAAAAGAAAAATCGGCCTCCGATTTCACTTCCTTCTTCCGGTGGTAGTTCTAACCCACCTCTTGTAATATCTGATAGTTCAAAAAACTAACATCCTCCCTCTCACTTGGCTATCAGAATGTAAGAGGTCTTTGTAGTAAACTTAGTAATCTTTATCTAAATAGCCTAACTTTTCCTTTCCATGTCGTTGCCTTTTCTGAAACATGGTTAAGGCCCGACATCCTTAATTCTGAAATCCTGTCTAACAAATTCTCCATTTATAGAAAAGATCTTACCCCTCGTCGTGGTGGTGGTGTTCTTATTGCTGTTGACGCTGATTTATCATCGGAGCTTGTAATAATCGATAATTGTATAGATATTGAATTTGTTGCTGTAAAATTGTGTATGTCCAGTATTTGCTTTTATATTACTTGTTCTTATATCCTTCTTCCGATATTTCGATATATTCTTTGCATGCTTCTGCTATACAATCTGTCTCATCTATGGTTTCTGATCGTGATTTTCTTGTAGTTCTCGGTGACTTTAATATCGCCGGAACTACCTGGATTTCAAGTCCCAATTCTAGTGTGTTGACTCCCACAGCTCAGCACGATTTTATTGAAAGTTTATTTGGGATGTCATTGTGTCAAATCAATGATATCCCAAATTCTTCACATAAAATTCTTGATCTTGTTTTTGTCTAGGATTCCTCATTCTATTCTGTCTCCCGTACTGAACCTATATCCATTCCTGAAGATCCTTATCACCCAACTTTGGAGGTGTTGATTGACTTACCAGCCAGTGTGCCAAGCCCTGGAAGAGAACCGGCTGAGCGAGTTCGTCAATTTCGGAAAACCGATTTTACTAAACTTGCTCAGCTCCTATCCCAGACTGACTGGTCCCAGCTGTACATGTGTAGAGACATGGATTGTGCAATCAATTACTTTTATTCTACCTTAAATTCATTATTTGATTCTTGTGTCCCGTTTTGTAACCCTCGTAGGTCTAACAAACCTGTGTGGTTTACACGTGAATTGATAAACTTAAAAAATAGAAAGTCGAGATTGTACTAAAAGTTCAAGGTATTTGGCTCTTCCTCGGATTTCTCTCGCTATTTGATTGCCCGATCTAACTTCTCTGCACTTAATTTACACTGTTATAACAACTACCTCAGGAGCTGTAGGTTACAGTTTCAGCGGGATCCTAAAAGGTTTTATAACTTCGTTAATGCGAAGCGTAGGTCATCAACATCAACTGTATTTTTTGAAAAAAAGACAGCTGACTCAGATCAGGGTATCGCCGATCTTTTTGCCGAATTTTTTCAAACGACTTACAGTTCACAGTTCACCTTATCAATTGGTTTCGCCTTATCCTTATCAGGTAATTAGCTCCAATTGCATTTTTGGGCCTTTAATCACTGAAAGCTCGCTTCAACGTGATTTGAAGGCTATTAAGCCCGTATTTTCACCGGGACCTGATGGAGTACCAGGCTGCGTGCTCAAGTACTGTGCTGAAGGTATTTTTAAGCCATTATTTGTTCTTTTTAAATTGTCCGTGGAGTTGTGCTCTTTCCCCAATATTTGGAAAGAATCATTTATTATTCCTCTCCATAAAAAAGGAAACAAGTCTAATGTTGAGAACTATAGAGGTATTTCTAAGTTGTCTGCTATTCCTAAGATTTTTGAGAAATTAATAACTTCTCAGCTTCAACATTTATGTAGATCTATAATTTTACCCTGCCAGCATGGGTTTGTGAAGTATAGATCTACTACCACTAACCTATTGGAATTCACTTCTCTTGTTATTAAGGGATTTCAATCTAAAATGCAAACAGATGTTATTTATACTGATTTCAGTAGGGCTTTTGATTCTGTTAATCATTCTCTTTTACTTCACAAGCTTCATCTTCTAGGATTTCCAAATAACTTAATTCTTTGGATTTCCAACTATTTAACTCTTAGAACCCAAAAGGTTTATTTCAAAGGCTTTGTCTCTAAGTCTGTTCAAGTTACTTCCGGAGTACCACAAGGAAGTCATCTTGGCCCCTTATTATTTACTCTTTTCATCAATGACCTTCCTTCTGTTGTAAATTACTCTCGGGTGCTGATGTATGCCGATGATGTTAAACTTTGTCTGTCATCTACTGATTTCTTATCTGGTCAAAGGTTGCAAACTGATCTTGACAGTTTTCAAGCCTGGTGTCGGGTAAATTTATTAAATCTTAATTGTGGTAAGTGTAAAGTAATGTCCTTTTACAGGCGAATGCCTTTTTTTAACAGTTATATTCTTAATGGTAAGCCGCTTGTTCGAATTGAGTCGGTTGATGATTTGGGTATCCTTTTAGATTCGAAGCTTAAGTTTGACAAACATATCTTTTCCACCGTTAATCGTGCCTTTGGTGTCCTGGGTTTCATTAAGCGTTGGTCTAAAGAATTTAACGATCCTTACATTACTAAAACTCTATATACTTCGCTTGTTCGACCTATTCTTGAATATGGGTCTTGTATTTGGTGTCCCCAGTACAAGATTCATCAGGATAGAATAGAATCGGTTCAAAACAATTTCTTCTCTTTGCACTCCGGGGTCTTAACTGGAATCCTAATACTCACTTGCCTTCTTATCGTAGTAGACTTTTACTAATAAATCTTCCTTCTCTTTCTGATCGTAGAACCATGCTTGGTGTAATTTTTTTACACAAACTAATTAAAGGAGAAATTGATTCTTCTGAATTAATTAGCCAGATTAGTTTTGCAGTTCCGATCAGAAATTCCAGAAACTTTCTTCCCCTTTGTCTTCAAGTTTGTAACACTAACTATGCTATCCATAACCCTTTTCGTATCATATGTTCTAATTATAACAATCTTTATCATTTAATATGTAATGCTAGTTCTATTTCCTTACTTAGAACTTCAATTTTATGTTATCTGTGTAATCTATAGTTTTTTGTATATTGTTTAATTTATGTAGAACTTTTATTTAGTCTGTTCGTATTTATATGTTTCGCGATCTTCGTTACCGCACGTTATGCGATGCGCCCCTCGGTCGGTTGGGCGGGAGATGGGTTTGCATTTTGCCTGGGTCCGCGCGTTAACAAGCCCGTGCTTGGTGTCGTTTGGGCCACTTGAATGTACTGCCCGTTTAGTACATCAACGTCCGAATATATTAAGAGTGACTGAAGTAGTGTACATGCCAAATCCCAAACACATATCTTTAACAATGTGGCGGTAAAACGTTTTGATAGAACTGCGGGGAAACGGGGGGAGATATCTGATCAGAAACAAACTTGATCTGCGCCCGCTATACACGAACCTACATTCCAAATTTGGTGTCTCTAGCTCTTATAGTTGCTAAGATCCTAGCGTTCATACATACGGACGGACAGACAGACGGACATGGCCAAATCGAAATCTCTTTTGATACTGATCAAGAATATATATACTTTATAGGGTCGGAGATGTCTCCTTAAGCCTGTTACATACTTTTGCACAAATCCAATAAAAATGTGAAATCATATAGAAAATTTTTTGAAATATGTTGCGTTTGCTCCAAAATATGGAAAAATAGAGGGATCTTTAAATATTATACCCAAAGATGACAAGCCATTTGAATTTATTCATATTGATCACTAGACCTCGGAATTTCGCATCTTTTGTATTTTTCATCAGATTGGTACCAAAATTTGTATGCAGACGTCTTATCGTTTCAATGTGACAAAACTTAATGCATATCGAAAATATGCAAAAACATATGCAAAATATGCAAAATATATGCAAAATATTCAAAATATATGCAAAATATGCTAAATATATGCAAAATATGCAAAACATATGCAATCGAATTTCATCTTAAAATTGAATTCCTCTCGTTAAATATTAAAGGGCGAGCTATTATATTTCTACACTCAGAGATAAATTAAGTATTCTGTACTCAAACCATGTACAAACGGTGTAAAAATCCGACCAAGCTTGAAAAGTCTTATTATGAGTATAGAATTCTTATATTAGGAACGTTTTTTTAAGTCCGAAATTCTTTAAATAAGAACTTTCGAGATATATGAAGAACACTTTGTAGATTTAAAAACATATGTATATATTATCTTTAAGTATCAAACAGGATTAATTTCCCGAAATGCGGATGACTTCAGAATGTTTATTTTTAATCGTATCATCAAAAGTCATATGTGTATGAATGTGCGAGTATATGAAAGATAATATCACTATATGCAAATGAAATCTCGAGTGGCGTTACCATATATAGAATTTATTGTTATGGGCAAAGCTGAAGCAGTACAAAGATTTACTTGAAAAAATTTCTTCCATTGATATCTGAGCAACTTATTTGATTTCAGTTTAAGAAAAAAAAAAAAAATCATCACCCAAAATTTCCACTGTAGGATTTGAACTCGGGACCGCCGTTGGCAAAGTCAATGGAGTTATTTAAGGAAGCTGAAAATATTGTTCAGAACACAAGTGGTGCTTTTGGAATGGAATTGAAGGCAAAATTTGAAGGCATTTTGAAAAGAAATTCTGACTTTAATATAATTTCAAAAATTAATAATATTTTAAGTTTCAATGCCGAAGATTTGTCTGGACTTAACCCCGTTTCAAACTTCTTGTGATGTTGAAAGAAGCTTTCCCGCCTACAAAATGTTTTTTGGGGAAAAACGTCAAAGCCTCTTAATAAATAATTTAGAGAAAATTATGGTAATAATAATTATATTAAATAATTTTAATTATATAAAATAAAAATTTAATATGTACATGACCCCATGAATCGCTTTTATATTATTTCTTGATTTGTTTAAAATAGAAAAGTGTTTGCATATTTTTTGCATATATTGCATATTTTGCATATATTTTGCATATTTTGCATATATTTTGCATATTTCGCATATATTTTGCATTTTTTGCATATGTTATGCATATGTAAAATATGCAAATATGCAAAAAAAATTAAAATATGCATATCGTTTTCACCTCTATTTTCAATGAAACGAATTTTGGTGTCATCAGAATCAAAAATATGCAAATATGCCAAATCTGAGATCTATTGATCACTATAGACCCAAGACTGCAGGAAGCGCAAAAAAGCATATACTTGTCGTGGTGAATGGACTTACAAAATTCGTTAGGTTATAAGAATATAAGGTCGTGACTTTAAATTCTTTGGTTGTATAAATCTTTGGACTGAAGAACCAAAAAAATATATCCGTTTAATTTGGTTACAAAAATGAAACTAAAACTAAAGACAGAATTAACTTAGCTTAAAGACTACTGCTGCCGCTACTGCCGTTGTCGCTGTAGCTTTTGGGTGCATTGCCGCTCATGGTGTCAAATGCCCCAAAAGGTGGTCCCACGGTGGTGATCGTTACGCAATATCCCACGGTGGAAACTGATATCTCGGCGCACGTGGCGGATGTGCTGCATGCGCTACAGGCGTGTTGGATTTTGGCCAAGTGCATTTTGAGTGCGTCTGCACTGGCCGTTTGGCAATTATGGGAACATTGTTGTTAACTTCTCCCCCTTAAGACGCGAACGTCCTCGATCGCGATGTAAAATCGTTTTTGGGTACTGCTGCCTGTTGCTTCGGCCTCCGTGTGACGTTTCGCGTATCGACTTGGGGCTTGATGGAAGATTTTTGTTTCCAGGTCCATGCCGCTATTATGACCAATAGTGTGACCAAAATTCCGAAGAGAAATAAGGTAATAGTGGTGGACTTGAAGTGAGCTATTTTTAACGTCTCCAATCTTCTGGTGTTGTTGACGCTTATTTCATTTTGCATTTGTCACGAAGTACTTCGTCCACTTTCGTTTTTTCTGCCATAATTTGGAAGAGTTGTAGTGGCTGCTGAACAAACCGATAATTTAATTTTTTTTTGTCAGTTAGGTTCAAATTTTAAATATTAACGGCCGCTCAACTTCTTTATGCGCAACTGCCATGCAATGCACTGCTTGGCTCAGTTGATCAGCTGTTCTTTGTTTTCCTTCGTTTCGCACACAATGGAAGCATAAGATTTCCAATGCATAGCGAAATGTATGCTTTAAATTCACCAAACGCATGGTGTAGAGCTTTTGAAAGCTCTCCTGGAAGTATCAAATACGGCAAGTACAGCCCAGGAGCTTACACTTGTATTGAAGCGTGGCCGAGTGAGCATTGTGTGAGAATTGTACTAAATTGTCTAACGCGTGGAAAAACGCCATTTTTTTTAATATAAGAAGATTAAATTATAAGCGTGGATTATTCTGTGTCAGCACAATCCAATCGATTGCAGCCTCTGAGCGCTATCATATTCTTTGGTGTTCCGCTAAAGGTAATTATTCTCAAGGTATCCACAGATCCTGGTTGTTGGCGTGGTACACAGCAGCGCAACAAACGCGCAAGTACATAAACAGTGAAGCAGCGCAACAGACGAGCACGCACACGTAGAGAGACGCAGCAGAGCAATAGACGCCGCCGCGCCAGAGACGCAGCAGCGCAATAGACGCCGCCGCGCCAGAGTCGCAGCAGCGCAAGTGACGCACGCACACTAACGCAACAGCAATTCTGTGGCCCGCTTGCGATCAGCCTTAGATTTGTGGAGCTCCACCTGCTCCGCCTCGGATTGAATCATCCTGAGCGGACACAGTAATGACGCGTAGATACTTCTAGCCAATCTTTGCATCGCCACGTGCTCGTCGGGAGAATAGGTTATGTTCTAACCTCAAGTGACTAAAGTGAAGATGCTGCGGTTGTATTAGAGGGAGTTTACCTTTCGCTTGCTTATGCACTCGCGCTCATTTGTGGAGTTCTTTTCTTGAAAATTTGAAACAATTTGCGAGACGTGTTTTTTTTTTTTTGTTATGGCAAACTAAGCGCAGTGCACACTACCGTTTAACTGTTCTTATGTTCATTTAATTAAATATTTTCCTTTCTAAATATATATAAGTAAAGTAAATAAGATAAATTTGTAATCAACGAAAAAGCAAAAAAATTCGTCTAGTGTAAGCAAAAGCAAGAGGGAGTTCCCACATTCATTATATCTGTCTGCATATATACTTATAATATTTTGTTAACATTTAGATACATCGACCCTGTTCGTCGTACACATTGGGCCCAACGTCTACTGCGAAGGAAATAGAGTGAGTGAAGAAATGTAAAAGTAGAGAGTGAGTAATTACTATTTATATATGTATATGCAGCGTAAATTTTGTTAATTTACTATGAAGATTTGGGAATTTGCTCCGCTAGATAGTTCGTTTTCAAATTGAGATGATTTTTTTTGTATAATTAGGAATAAGGATAAAAACTTGCGCATTAATATCCTCTGTTTTTGTTTTTTTTTTTAATTTGATTATTAACGGCATTCAAACATGCGTTTTTGCTATTTAAATAAAGGAAGTATATTTTGTTATCAAATATGATACTGTAATTTTCTAATTCGTTCTGTCAAGTACCAATGTTAAGCGCTTACCAGTTTCATTGAGGTTTTGCGAACCTGATATAGGGACGAGCAACAATATTTCCATTTGCTTGTCAAGGAAGGGAGGGTAGAGACGAGAGACTATCAACACCTTAGTTCTCTCAAATAAGTAAATCTGACCAGTTTGAATTTTGATTGTCCGGTCGGGACATATACAGATATCAGTTAGTTTTCTTTTGTTTATTTTGATCCTTTTTTTTTGTGGTCAACGTTGAGTATTTCGCTTTCTAATAGCGCACTTAAACAATGTGTCACTGGTGCAGTGCAAACGGGTGAGGAAGAACGCCGACCAATCCGGCGAGCTATTGACCGAGCATAAGCAAGAAGTGCGTACTCCAGATCCCTAAGCACACCGGTTAACTAAAATCGTCACCTGCTGCTACGTCAGCAAGCTAATAACCGAGAAGGGTGGTAATCTGACTGCGCTACGTTTTAGACGACCAACGACCTAGCAGAACCAAAACAAAGTAGTAGATGTAGCAATAGTAGAAACCCACACCCAGTCGGCGTAAGGTTACAGAGTGGGGGATTTCGATTCACTTGCCTCGTATTCGTCATCAGCGATCCTTACTTGTGAATTCTGTAACTGTATTAGATAAGTTCCTAACAGCTCCATTTCCTCTTGGTCGATTTTGATTTTGCCCTTGAAATCGTTGAGCAGTGTGGTGCCGGTTACTACTTCCTGATGATCAGGGATGTGCTAGCTGTTGACGGACTTGCAGTATGGCTTTCGATATTGTAAAAGCGGTGTTATGCAGGAGTCATTACTTAGATTAAGGATTATACTTATTTTATATTACAAATTGTCTTATCGCAATGAGTTTCGCATTCTTTTATATGGGCATATATTGTTTTATTACAGATCATGATATTTTCGAACTTGATTTCGTTTATTGCTTTGTCGTTATTTATTGCTTTAATTATCATAGAAATGCAAGGTTCCTTTTCGAGTAAAGGTACGTTTATCATGTAGAGCATATTTTTGCCATTTGTGGCTATTTTTATTTTGGCGAATTCCAATAGTTCTTCTACATTAATAAACATTCCTTCCTCGCTATCTGCTCTGCTTCTGACAATATAATGCAATTTACAGTGTTCGTTTTTGGCCAATTTATTGCGTGAATTAAATTATTTATATCGTCTTTAAAAAGCTGCAATCAGTATTTTATTATGGATACAAATTTGTCTTGTAAAGTCTCGTCTTTTATTGTAGTTTCGATACCCTAGCATAGGGTATTATAATTTTGTCTCGAAATGTGTAATGAACTGAAGGAGAAGTTTCCGACCCAACAAAGTATATATATTCTGAATCAGCATGAATAGCCGAGTCGATATAGCGATGTCCGTCTGTTTCTATGCAAACTAGTCTCTAAGTTTTAAAGCTACCGTAATGAAAGTTGGCACAGACCCTTCTTCGGGCCACTATAACACACATAGCTGCCATAGGAATGATCGGTCCAAAACAATGTATTTGTATGAAAAACTTTCTTGTTTATAGTTGTGTCATCCCAAACTT
Organism: Hirtodrosophila histrioides; assembly: GCA_037075165.1. Taxonomy (NCBI): domain Eukaryota; kingdom Metazoa; phylum Arthropoda; class Insecta; order Diptera; family Drosophilidae; genus Hirtodrosophila; species Hirtodrosophila histrioides. The sequence continues at coordinate 208,376 of JBAMCL010000029.1, forward strand.
TCCCAAACAGAGTATTTAGAGGGCCTATACATCTGACCATATTTGGTCAATATCGGACCACTATTTCGCTATATACATTTTTTTTTATTCAAATATTTCATGCAAAATAAGCAATTTCCCGCTTGGGTAAATAAGATCGGAACTCCGAAGGTGGCCATTCTTTCTTTACGTTTTAGTCTTGAAAATCGCAGAAAAGGGCCAGACCTCCAAAATGGTTACTTGTACTGGACACCCTACAATTTATGACAATTGCAGAGAAGGGCGATAAAAATTAGAACACCAAAACTATCAATAGTACTAGACTACCTTTAATTCTTAAAAATGATCGGTCAAGAACTATGTTTTGTATGAAAAACTTTGTTACTTATTAAGATATCCTCACCAAACTCATCCAAACCGAGCCTCTAAAGAGTTTATACAATCTGACCAAAGTTGATTAAAAGCGAATACTATATCGCTAAATTTTTGTTTATACAAATATTTCATCCAAACTAAGTGAGAGTTTCACTATACTTCAAATAGTTTCCTATAGTTTCATCAAAATCGAACCACATGGCTCCCATAGGAGCAATCAGACAAAAATTAAGTATTGTATAACATTAATTCCGAAGATAGCCGGCCTTTCTTCTTATTGTTGAATTTGTTATGTTACTTAACTCGTTTACTCTAGTGCTTAATACCTTATTAATAACAACTTCTCTGTTATTATTTTCTGTTCATTATTTTTGCTGTTCAAAATTTCGTGGTCGCTTCTGTCCAGCGTGCCGGCAACTATAGACCTGATTGCCCGTTTGGGTGGCCTAAGCCTGCGCAAATCACCTTATATAGCTTTTAGCTCATATTCCAAGAATGGGTATATATCGTGGGCGCTGCTTATATTTTTTTAATGATTTTTCTAATCTCCGTGCGACCTTTTCATATTCCTCCATATTAAGAACATGAATTTCTCTAAATACGTCGTTCTGCACTGCCGCTACTCTCGTTTTAATTGGGATTAGTTGTGAATGGGAGTAGTCTAATATAGTTGCCAGTCCGTGGCATAATGGTATAAAATATCCTGTTAATGAAATTATGTTTTGATATTATTTTTGTGAACTATCTTGCCTGACTGTGTTTTGACGGTCTTGTTTCGATCTATCAAAACTATTTCGTTTTTGTAATTGGTAGTCAATTTCGATTCCAATCTCTTATCGATTTTAACGCAGATAGTTTCCCCTTCCTTATAATTCCTAATTGGCTTTCTTTTCTTGTTATGGTATGCGGGGTCTTCTTCTTGTTTTTTACTAATATCCTTGCTAATTTGTTCGCTGGCTTTTTTTTAATTCCTGTGGGTCCGATATGTCTTTATTTCCGAAAAATATATCTATGGGCTTTTTCTTGATAATGGAGTGGCTTGCCTGATTGTACTCTTGTACGGTTTTGAAAATCAAATCTTCGAAACTGCCTGTGTCCTCATCCTCATTAAGACATTTCATGATTTGCGACATTGTTGAGTGATATCTTTTGATTTGACAGTTGCTTGTGGATGTATACGGTGGTTTCGTATAAGCTTCAGCTTTGAGTTGGTCTTTCAACAAAAACCTGATCGAAGCTGCACTCAAGGCTTTTTCTTTGTCCATGACCATTAATTTTGGCATGCCGAATGCTATCGTGATCTCCCGCAGGGGTACTTTCAGATCCTCCGCTGCTTATGATTTGCCCACCTTTATTTGAGCGTACTTTGAAAATTTATCTATCCGTGAGTACTCTCTTTTTATCTGTCGTGTACAAGTCTATGTGAATAATCTGTCCTGGATACGTGGGGATTGGTGTTGCTTGAATCTAGTCATGTTGTGGGTATCTATCGTATTTCACTAGCTTGCATGTCTCGCATTGCTTAGCGATTGCATTAACCTTTATTGTTAATCTGGGGAAGAAATATTTACTTAGTATTTGTGTAATGTTACGTCCTTTACCTGGATTTTTCCCATTATCCTCTCGGAAGTAACTAAGCCATTTAATAATTTAAGGTCAAGCCTTTCCTTTAATATTACTAACAAGTCTTCCTCAGAATAGTCACTCTTCTTGACAACATGCCTGTGATACTGCGAAAAAGGTAGTTCGAACTTATAGGATTCTTTTTCCGAGGTTAATAGCAAAAGTTGGTTTTTGAAGACATTAATTGGGGCACCTATAGCTGGAATCAGATTATGTGAAGAACTATTGTCGCTGTGTATTGTGGCTGTGGTACTATTGATCTGTGCTCCGGCGGGATTCCCAGAAATTGCGTCGGCTACTACATTCGAAGTTCCTGGTTTGTAACGGAGTTCGTGGTTGTACTCTTCAAGATAGCTTTTGCACCTTTTGAGCTTGCCATTGTGGTTTTTACTGCTGAATGCGAAAGATAGAGGTTGATGATCGGTGTGAATTATGACTTTGGAGGTACCGTAAAGGTACATACGTAGGCTTTGAGGAGCCCATACTATCGCCAACATCTCCTTCACATTTGTGGCGTAGTTCTCTTCTGTTTTTTGTGTGTACGTGAAATAAATATAATGGGACTGCCATTTTGTTCTAGTACCGCGCCGATGGCGTAGGTCAAAGCATCTGTTGTGAGTTGATTCTTTCTTGAAATCTGGATATGCAAGTATCATGTCTTGCGAAACCAATGTATAGCTACTTTAATGAAGATATTTTTCGAGAGACGATCGTTCTCTGCCCTGAGTAAGGTTTTTAGCGGTTTCGCTAGTTTGGCGTCATCGCGAATAAAACGTCTGTAGTAACTAGATAAACCTAAGAAGGATCGTCCTTTTATATCTTGGGCTTTCGAAAATTATGGATAGCTTTAACTTTATCGATATTGGTTTTAACGCCGTTAACGGAAGTAGTGAAACCTCAAAAATCAACCTCGTCTTGAAACACTCGCATTTGTCGATTTGAACCTTCATATTGGCTTTCGCCTAGGTAGAGAATATTGCCTTGAGAACTTTGTCTGTCATCTACTGATTTCTTAACTGGTCAAAGGTTGCAACTGATCTTGACAGTTTTTAAGCCTGGTGTCGGGTAAATTTATTAAATCTTAATTGTGGTAAGTGTAACGTAATGTCTTTTTATAGGCGAATGCCCTTTTTCAACAATTATATTCTTAATGGTAAGCCGCTTGTTCGAATTGAATCGTTGATGATTTGGGTATCCTTTTAGATCCAAAACTTAAGTTTGACAAAAATATCTTTTCCACCGCTTATCGTGCCTTTGGTGTCTTGGGTTTTATTAAGCGTTGGTCGAAAGAATTTAACGATCCCTACATTACAAAAACTCTTTATACTTCTCTTGTTCAATCTATTCTTGAATATGCGTCTTGTATTTGGTGTCCCTAATACAGGATTCAACAGGATAGAGTAGAATCGGTACAAAAACAATTTCTGCTGTTTGCACTCCGGTGTCTTAAGTGGAATCCCAATACTCGCTTGCCTTCTTATCGTAGTAGACTCTTAGTAATAAATCTGCCTTCTCTTTCTGATCGTAGAACCATGATTGGTGTAATCTTCTTACATAAACTAATTCATGGGGAAATTGATTCTTCTGAATTAATCAGCCAGATTAAATTTGCAGTTCCGATCAGAAATTCTAGAAACTTTCTGCCCCTTTGTCTTCAAGCTTGTAATACTAACTATGCTATTCATAACCCCTTTCGAATCTCATGCTCTTACTATAACAATCTTCTCCATCTAGTAAGTAATGCTACTTCAATTTCTTCACTTAGAACTTTACTCTTACCTAATTTTTGTAATCCTTAGAGATTTTTAGTATAATGTTATTTTTGTATTTAGTTTGTATTTTCATGTCCGCGATCTTTCGCTACCGCACGTTATGCGGCGCGCCCCTCGGTCGGTTGGGCGGGAGGCGGGTTGCATTTATGCTTGGGTCCGCGCGTTAACAAGCCCGTGCTTGGTGTCGTTGGGCCACTTGTATGTACTGTTCGTTGGTACATCAACGTCCGAAAGTATGTCCGCGATCTTTCGCTACCGTACCTTATGCGGCGCGCCCCTCGGTCGTTGGGCAACTTGTATGTACTGTTCGTTAGTACATCAACGTCCGAAAGAGATCTTGGGTGAGCTCACTTTCTGATTGACTAAAAACTATAATCGTCGATATAGACGTAGCATCTCTTTCCGACATGGTCTCGTAAGATGTCATCTTAAGTTCTCTGGAATATCGATGGAGAATTCTTTAGTCCAAACGGTAATCTAGTGAACTCGAATTTCCCACCGTTCACTCAGAATGCTGTCTTTTCTATATCTCTTCCCTCGAGGGGGATCTGATGAAAACCGCTCTTCAGATCGAGAACCGAGAAGTATTTATTTTCGCCCAATTGTGCGATAATCTCCCCAATTTCCGGGATCGGATACCGATCTGATACTGTTACCGCGTTTAACTTCCTATAATCTATGACAATTCTATACTTCCTCTCTCCAGATGCGTCAGCTTTCTTTGGTACTACCCATACGTGTGCATTATAGGGTGACAGTGAAGGTCTTATTATACCATCATGCATCAGTTGGTAAATCTGTTTCTCTACTTCTGATCTTAGGGAAGTGGCATAATGACAATGCTTACTATATACCGGTGTGTCTGATGTGGTCATAATCTCGCCTTCTACAGCTGTGGTATAAATTAGCTTTTCATAGGACTCAGCGAATAGTTCTGCATGGATATTGATGATACAATCTATAAGTTCTTTCTGACTTGATGACATGCGGTCTGCTCTAATTTTTATTCAATTCACTACTTGAGTGGCTAGTTGTTTGATTTTGATTCTATAATCCCCATTTACTATTAAAATGTCATTCTTGACATCGATTACTGCATTAAATTGTTTTAGTAGGTCATTGCCTAAAATACCGTGGAATGTTTTTAGGGTTGGAAGTAAGATCTTAACGGGAATGTGGTTGCAATTGAATAAACTAAGATGAATATGGTGAGTGACCTTCGTTAGGCCACCAACAGAATTTGCAAAAAATGGTTTTTCGTTAAGTTCGGGACTTGCTACTAAGTTGGATTGAATGTAATTTTGATTTGAACCTTTACCGTCCCTCGTTATACAGTTAAAGTAAGGCAACGAGCAACTATTTAGTCTAAAAAATGGATGTCAGCTGTGTCTGCCACTTCTGAGGCATACTCTTGTTTCCCCTCGTAAGTTTTTCGTATGAACCCACTGCTCCCTCTTCTTCCCAACTTTCGAAATAGTCTTGCTGGGAGATCTCGGTAGGATACGAGGATTCATATTCTCTCTCCTCTGCGATTGGTTCTACTTCTCCTGTAGTTACGTGGAATTGTCTCCAGTATATCTGTGGAGGTCCCGATTGCATATGTGCGTGGGGGCGTTTGCCTGCTATATCGTTGATTTGTGGTCTGTTCATGTAATTAATGCGATTTTATCGGACTGAATAGTCAATGTTAATTGGAACTGTTTTAGGTTCCGGTTTAGGAGCGGACGGACGCGAAGGTGCAGCCTGATACGGCCCGTTTGTAGGGAGTGGCTGCTGGTATGGTCGTTGTACCATTTGTTGAGGTTGTCTGTACTGTTAGAGTGCAGTGGTATGTGATCTGGTTCTGATACATTACTATCGGCCGGCTACTTGGTGCATAGCAAAGTCTAGGGTCAAAGTTTCTTCATTGATTAGAGGGGGTGTTGTTAAAAGGTTTGGTTGCCTGGAATCTCGAACTTGTCTATCTTGGTGGCAAAGGTGAGGGCTGTTGTCTGACCTTAGGAACGAAGAAGTTTCGATGTTCCTGGTTTTCCAATAAGTTACACAAATAGAGTGCGTGGTCTAGGTTTCTTGGCTCTTTTATTCCCAAATGTCGTGATAAGTCGGCGTTTAATCCCCTTAAGAATGTCTCGAGAGCCTTTACGCGGTATTTATCAGTCAACTTCCAAATTGTTTCTGGAAATTCTTCTTGTGCTCCTATCTGATTCAGAATCAATGACAGCTGATGGTAGATTGCTTGATAGAACTCGTTAATGGTCATACGTCCCTGGGTCAGCGTAAACATCTGGTATTCGAGAGTTTTTAAATCTCGTTTATCAGCATAGTGTGTTTTAAGACTCTTTAAGGTAGCCTTCCAATTGGGGTGTTGTGGGACTCCAAGACTGTCTCAGCTTCACTGGTACGAACAGCTTAAGTTACTAAATAATATTTGTACGTTATTTCCTGACCTTCAAAGATACGTATAATTCGTTCGACATTTTTTTTTTCATGAATTGAATAATGTCCTGTCTCCTGAGAATTCTTTGATCAAACGATATACGTCAGGTACTTTCTCAGATTTTTCGCCTGGCCTAGGTCTCACGAACGGTATGTCATTATAATTTTCGTGCCCGTGAGCTGCTGTCTCTTGGGGAAATACCTCTCTGATCATGCACTTTATTACATATTTTTGCTCGGAGCTAGCTGCAGAGGTGTTAGTGCCTGGTGGCCGCGGAGGTTAAGATCCGAACTATGCCTATGCCCGACATGGCTGTTACTAATTTATCTGGCATATTGTTTATGAAGCGGTTTTAAAGCGAAAAGGAATAGGTGCACGATTCGGACGATACTCGGTTTGATTTCGGTGAATAAATGCGGACTGATTTGTGAATTATTTGTGCAAATTTGGGAGTTTAAACAGCAATAACTAAGATAGCGTTTCGAGTGTCACTACACGTTAAGTGGTTCCTTTTTTCCATTTTAATTTTCTTACACTAAGGGTCTGAATTCAATGATAGATAAAATTATTTCTATTACATTATTTTAGTTGATCTTATTACTCCCTGTACCCATAAAATGGGTAAAAAGGGGGTATTGGATTTGTGCAAAAGTATGTAACAGGCAGAAGGAAACATCTCCGACCCTATAAAGTATATATATTCTTGATCAGTATCAAAAGAGATTTCGATTTGGTCATGTCCGTCTGTCCGTCTGTCTGTCCGTATGTATGAACGCAAGGATCTCAGCAAGTATAAGAGCTAGAGGCACCAAATTTGGAATGTAGGTTCGTGTATAGCGGGAGCAGGTCAAGTTTGTTTCTGATCTCAGATATCTCTCCCCATTCCTCCGCAATTCGATCAAAACGTTTACCGCCACACAGTTAAAGATATAGGTTTGTGATTTGCCATGTACACTACTTCATTCACTCTCAATCTACTCTCCGAATTTCATGTCGATCGAATAATAAACACGGAAGTTATTCAACGAACAAGATTCAGTACTGGAGCGAGGGAGGGAAGAAGAAGCACAGTCACGACTTAAAATGACTTTTTTTTATGCTTTTAATAAACTTTTTATTTTTCCACGGTCCCTGCTTGGGCGCCAATTAAAAAATCTTTGGATTGAAGAAACAAAAAAATATATCCGTTTGTTTGGTTACCAAAATGAAATTTAAAACTAAAGACAGAATTAACTTAGCTTAAAGACTAATACTGCCGCTGCTGCTGTCGCCGTTGCTGCCGTTGTCGCTGTAGCTTTTGGGTGCATTGCCGCTCGTGGTGTCAAATGCCCCAAAAGGCGGTCCCACGGTGGCGATCGTTACGCAAGATCCCACGGTGGATATCGTAATCTGATGACTCGGCGCACGAGGCAGATATGTTGCATGCGCTACAGGCGTGTTGGATTTTCGCCAAGTACATTTTGAGTGCGTCGCACTGGCCGTTTTGCACATGGCAAATTTGGGAATATTGTTGTTAACTTAAGGCATTAAGGGTTTATTTTAGAACTTATAGTTGACCAAAATGTATTGTTTTAGATAGAGGGAGCTGTTTTACATCGAATGAATTCGAGCCGATTTAAAGTGATTGTAAGTAGTTGCAATGCTAACGAACCAAGAGAAAGGAGTTCATTGGGGTATGGTGATAGAAAATGTTGAATATTCAATTAATAACACAATACATCGAAGCATCAAACATCTTAAAGTATAATGTTGTTTGGAATAGGGCAGATAGGTGAAGTTATTGATGAATTACGAAAGAAGTTAGAAGAGCATAATGATATTGATGCTACAAGAAACTATAAAAGAATTAGAAGGAAAGCAGAAGTGCAGACAAAATCACAAGAATACAATAAAGCATATTATAACAAATGTAAGAAAAAATCTAAAGTTTATAAAAAAGGAAATTTTGTAATCGTAAAAAATTCGGACAGTACAGTAGCAGCATAAAGAAAACTAATTCCAAAGCATAAGGGGCCATATGTTATAGAAATAGTGCTGCGGAATGACACATTTGTATTAGATGTTGAAGGTTTTCAGGTTAGCCGAAAACCTTATCGGAGTGTTTGGAGTGCTCAGAACATAAGACACAGAAAAAGACAATAATAGGAAAAAAACTAAAAATAAATATCTATATATATAAAAGAGTTCGTGCTGACTGACTGATTGACTGATTGGCAATCAAAGCACAGCCCAAGCCGATAGAGCTACAATGCTGAAATTTTCACAATAACCACAGTAACCATATATAATGAAAGTGCACACTAAGACAGGATTCCGGAAAATTCCACCCACAAGCGTGGAAAATCGCAAAAAACTGTTGTATGAAACTTTTTTGTTTACCATTCAATCGGTTTCAAACTCATTTTCAAAGATCTACACAAAAATTCATTTGACACATATTTCACCGATTTTGGAAAACCCACACCCATGGGCGGAAAATGGGGGTCTCAAGGTTGTATGGGCGAGTCTAATTTTAGTCCGATCACCTTCAAATTCATTTTCAAATTCGACAGGTGTATCAGCGATTTTGGGAAATTCAGCCTCATGGTCACAAAATTGGTGGAAAACCAATTTGACATTTTTAATTTTCAAGCGATTGGCTTCAAACGCATTTTCAAGGTTCTATGGGCAAAAATAATAGGCGCGGTGCCCAAAGATTTTGGAAAATCTACCCACAAAGTCGGAAAATTTCCGGGAAACTGTTGTATGAAACATTTTTAAATCTCATCCGATTGGCTTGAAACTCATTTTCACAGCTCTACACATTAAATAATTCGACAAGTGTATCAGCGATTTTGGGAAATTCAGCAATGTTCGGAAAATCGCTGGAAAACTCTGGCATTCGACATTATTAATTTTCATGCGATTGGCTTCAACCTAATTTGCAAGGTTCTACACAAAAACATGATAGTCACGGTGGCCAAAGATTTTGGAAAATCTACCCCCAAGGTCGGAAAATTTGGTCGAAAATACTACTGTATGAAACTTTTGACTTTTTTGACTTCAAACTCATTTTACAAGTTTTCTGTTTATCATCCATTTATTTTGAACATAATTTTCAAAGCAACAACTCTTTTGAAATATGCATGCCTACGGATAGGGATGAAGTCTGGAATCCAGCATTTTGGATTTTTATACGAATGGCTTCATACTTATTTCTAAATATTAATAAAAAAAAAAAATCTTCGGTACTTTATTGGTAATACAACGGGCGGAAAATTGTTGGAAAGCTTTAGTCTGGATTCTTAGTATTATTCTTGGAATTGGCTTCAAATGCCAAATGATTTAAGAAAATCCATTCCTACGCGTCGCCACGGCCGGCAAATGAAAGTCAAAGTCAAATGAGTTGGATTATCTGATTAGTTAGATCGGCTTTAAAAACAGATTTGTGAAATGTCCAAGATCGGCTGCAGCAAGGTGCATCTGCTCACAATGATGTATTTTTTAGGCACCATGTCGGTCTGCAAACAAACACTTATTTAGTATGGCGGAGAAGTATTTACTGGCGTAATAATTTCAAAAATTCAAAATTTTTGCAAAAGACTGTCTGCTAAGGGACAGAATGCCACAGAGTTTAAGCGCTTTCAAAAGAAGTACAAAGTTTGATTGGAGGAAGACTTATTGCTTTTAAGCCAAAAAGCCCAAACAGGCACAGGGCAAAAACAGAAGGATTTTGAAGATTGCAACGCAAAACCTCAGCCAACCAAAGTTTTGCAGCTAGTCAATGGCAACACAATGAGCAATGAGCTTATAAAAGCGACACGCGCCACCTTGTACAAAGCAGGAAAACGGAGTGCATTGCCAGTAATTTCAATGGCGGGCACTAATTCCGAAGCGTCTATAAAAATTTATAAAAAATCTGGAACTAGATCGACAGCTTCCATTCAAGTATACTCGAGAGGAAACTTTGGCTCTGTATATGGATGGAGACTTAACGAAGCACTCATTTAAACTTTTGCACGCTGGTGCAAAAGCGAGAAACTCTAATGCTACCCAGCATACGATGTATTAATATCTGTCAAAAAGAGATGTTATTCATATAATATTAGAATTGAAGAATGTTGTGCTGAAATTCCTCTGCAACAAATACTGGATTACCGAGTTACCCGAATAGTTGAAGCCCACCCGGAAGCCTTTAGGCAAATATCAGATACTGAGAACAAATATAAAAGTTATTTGATTGTATTCTATCCGCCTGCGCATGCAGGTAAGTGGTGCGTTGCACACGCACGATATGCGTATGTGTTTACCGCTATCTAAAACGAACGCTCGCATAGCGGCGTTACTGCAAAGTGCAGAAACTGCGGCGGTGAAATGATTAAGGTTAACCGACTTGAGAAGACGTCTGAGTGCCGAATTTTTACGTATAAATTAAAACGTGTTGCACAAGCAACCACGCGGTTTATTTGTATAGCTAAGCTATCTTATATTAATATAGTGTATCGACTATATCGTGTTAAAATCAGTGATAATATAAAAGGTATGTTAATGTGCTAGTGAAGTGACTAATATTTAAAAAGAAATCGTCCATAGGTGTCACCTGGTGAGCCTTAGATTTTCTTAAGCGCCAGCAAAAGGCAAAGGGCACATCCAGAGTGCTGGAGCGGTTGCAACTGGTGCTTCTTTTGGGGAGGAACTTCTACATTCCTGGTGGCCGCAGATCAGCGACTTGTGAATTTCTGCCGCAAGTGTTCAACACGCGCAGCAACGAACTGCAGCTGCGACTTCACCGGCGAGCTGCAACAGTGAACTCTAGCAGCAACTCGACGGCGACAACGGCGTTAACTGCTGCTGCAGCTACGGCTGTATGTATGCTACGGCTATGGTTGTTGTTGCATGTGTTGCATATTGTGACGTCAACACTGACACTGCTATACCGCATACGGCTGCCAGCTTGTGGTAACGTGTGCTTCTAGCCACGCCCTTTCTGCGCCAGGGAGGCGTAATGAAAATCAGTTTTGTATTCGTGTGAATTTAAAATATTTCGAGCGCATAACATCAGCTATGTAACAAGACCTTAAAAATGTATATTTTAAAAGCACCCAATGTGAATGATACGCGCACACCAACATGCATACGCATGTGTTTTGTTTTGATTCTGCTCTTCGTTGGCAATAAAACGTCCGCTGCATGATCAGCTGTGCTAATTAGCAGCATTGTGAATTTGTGAACAACGGCCGCTGCAATTGTTTAACACGTTATGACATTTGCGTGTAATCTGCAAAGACAGAACTGCACGTTGCAATAGTTTCTGTTTGCACAATGTTGATCTGCATTTAAACAATTAAGTACATATAAAAATAGTCGCTTCAACAGTGTAAACACTGTTAACGTTACGTCTTACGTTATGTTAAGGTTTCTGTTAACAGCCGCGTGCGCGTTATTTTGTATTCATCATTATTAAGATGTTTTTAAACAAATGCATATAATATCGTTATTGTATCGAGAATATCGTTATTAACTTTAGATAATTCGGCATTAAGCACTAGTTATTTTAAGGAAGTAATCATAATATTCCCAAATAACAACTGGTGCTTAGGCGCAAGGAATGTTCAATTTGAATTATGTGTATATACATTCCACTTATTATTTTTAATTCTTCCTAAATAGCCACATCACAACGTCAACGTCATCCGTCAACGTCAACGTTAGGCCCAACGACCACTACGACATGTGCAAGGATTAATGGCTGCGTGAGTAGCATGATAAAATGTATTGATAATAATGGTATTTATGTACTACATGTATATACAATTGGTAAATATGCACGTATCTTGATTCAGATTAGTTGTTGTCCATTTGCATTTTAAACAACAAGTTTAAAACATATCCAGCTGCTTTATAATGTTCACTCACTTATAATAGCCTGTTTCCACGACAGCCAAAATATGTAACATCTCAAAAATGTGGATGATGGTGTTTCCACGGTCAAATGTGAAACTGTATACGAATTAGCCATTCGCCCGAAATAAATCAGCTGGTCGGCTTGTTTTGATGCAATTTTTTACGAAAAATGAAAAATATGGCAAATAATGGCAGAATAGTAGTAGAAGCAAAGTTGCATATCAATAGGCAGATAGTTGCAATAAGTTTGTACAATTTAGATCCATTGGTGGATGACTGGGATGCGGAGATGGCAGAAATTTGCAATAAAATTACGAGTGCGCACCTGTGAAGTGCACAAATTTCACTGCTCCCAAAAGGCGGTGTACCTTGTCAAAATGTAACTATTTCGAAGGTGCACCTCCGGATAAACCTTCCCTTTTAACCTCATCCTTACTAAATACAGAAATATTAAGATATAAGCAATTTACATTTTATTTTAAAAATTAATTTTGGCGCACAATTCGTCATTGTTTACCTTTTCCCCAGTTCATCGATAAACATTGTGAGTTCGATAAGAAAATACTAAAAAATGCCGGGGCGAATGGCATCATATTTAAAATATAACGAATTCGTCATTTTTTTCTTATGGGATTTTCTACAGGAAATATTTGTCATATTTCCAAAATCAAAAATATGACGAAAAATGTGAAAATATGATGTCGTGGAAACAGTCTATAAAATAAAAATTGTTAATTTATATTTCAAAATCAACTGCACAATTGGATGCAGCGTGCCAGTGTGCCCATATGAATTTTTGTATTTAATTGTTCTTTCAGAACAAGAGAGGCATTCCCTTAAAAATTATATTGGTAATGTTCAAGTGAACAGCTATTGAATTTATAAATATGAACATTTTATGATTAAGTTAGCCTAATAATTGATTTAAAACACAAATACTACAAGAACATACAATGAACTTTAAATTTAGATATGAGTAAGCCTAATCGTAAACATTTAAATGACTCTTTGTAGGATATTTTAAATTAAGTAAATTAAAAACTAAAATTGGAAAAAGAAAACAAACACGCTAATAAATAGCGCTTAAAACTAGAATTAAGTAAAAATGTTAAGCGAATTTGAAATAATCCCTAAAATTAAAATATGAATTTTATAACGTTAAATGTGTCTTGCTAAAATTTCAAAAATGGTCTATCAAGTATCCTTGCTGGGATATTATAGGACTTTAAACCTTTGGACAAGCGACAATGTTTAATAGTTTCCAACATTGTCTTGGTAGGAGGGTAAAGAGGGACTACTAACAGCTACGTTCCCTCCAACAGATAAAGATCTCGGTAGGTATGTTTTGGTAAGGCATTTATCAGCCGTTTTGGTTGTTTATTTTTTTGTGAACGTGCACTAACTAAATGTGTTCATGTGTTCAAATGAGTCCAAATGTTCAGATCAGGGAAGGAAGAACCCTGACAATGCGGTGAGCTATATCCGAGCGTAGCGAGAGTACACACCCGATCCTGTCTGAACCACGATCTTTGTTAGTTATGATTATCAGCTTTAACAACAACGCCACACTCTTGCATCGTAAGAGTGAACAAGTCTCAGCATTTCGCTAAGGACTCAAACCGGTACACTACAGGTGCGATGGGAGTTCGGGGCATTCAACGTATCGGCATAGCTTTGCCAATTCTGAACACAATATGATATATCAACATTTGTTTTGCTATTTGTATTGTGCCACTACATGTACAATTGGGTAGCTACATTCTTTGGAAAAACCCCCGTCCATTATCAACACGGTATTGTAGACCTCTAAAAATGCTGTTTGCAAAAGAGTCTGAGCATTTGATTCGTGCCGAAATTAAAAGTATAAAATCTGAAATTTTTAAAATTGAGCCCACGCGTTTAAGCTCTTTTCAAGTTCAACACAATTTGCAGCTTACTATGATCGATGGCAAAGTATTTAGCGTGATTGTAGAGAGATATTTGCATATATTTATGTAAGGTCACGCCCAAAATCATGAATGACTTAGATCATTGCGAATTTGCCGAAAAACACAGATTTGTATGCAAGCATTGTCAATAAAAGAAAATAAAAGATCCAAGAAAGGTTTAGGATTAAAATGGCTTTTTTGGTGGATATCCCAATGCAGGGTTCCGGCAACAAGAACAGTGCCAATATGGCTCAAAGGTTTTTTGAACAACTCGAAATGTTTGGCTTGGTGTGATTTTACGCAGTATGGCTTCCGGATATGTCCTTAATATTGACAATTTTCGTGAGTACGCCTTTCAAACCGCAAACATGTTTGTGAGTAAATATCCTTGTTTCCAAATGACCAGCTCGGTGCACAGAATATTACTTGATGGAGCTTATGTAATTAAATGTGTACCTCTTCCTATTGGTATGATGTCGAAAGAAACCTTGGAAGCTAAGAACAAAGATTTCCGAAATTTCCGGCTTAAGCCTTCCCGTAAAATTTCGCGCACACATACATCAAGGATCTTATGAACTCCTTATTAATTTCTTCGGATCCCTTAATAACAAGTTTATGCAAAAGCCCGTCTCATCAATCAAATAATAATATTTTTTGGATAGGGAAGTAAAATATCTTTTAGATGCTTTTGGAAAATAATTAAAAAATTAATTGGTTGAAGTACTGGCTTAGAATAATTTTTTCTATGTACAATACATACAAAATAACAAAAAAATATTTAAATTTGATAATAAAAACAAACTAAAAAACATTAAAAAAAAAAAATTTTATCTTACTTTGTACCTTATTGGGTTCCAATTCAAGGAAAATTAACATTTCGAATATATCTTTTTTATTTTGTACGTAATTAATTTCCACTAGATCAGGCAAATCGACCACTGTGCGTTGTGGGTTCAGCCTAAGTAAAAATCAAAGACAGAGAGAGAGAGAGAGAGAGTTAGGAACACTATTTATAATATAGAGAGAAGTTTGGCTGTCTGTTATGAAATATCGGAACAAAACACTAGCACGAAAATTGCTGTGCATGTTTTATTTTTGTTTTAAGTTAACAGCGAAAGATAGGTATACAATAGATATCGAGATTTAGTGACATGCAGATAGATATATCTAATTGAATTCCAATTGAAAAGAAAGTTTCGTGCAAGCAAAGTGCTGCTAAAATAAATTCATTTGTGTTTCGTTAATTTTATAATCATTTGATTTATAATAATTTTAAAGCAAAAGAGAGTTTTGTTAAAAGTTTGATTTAATTTCAATTTTATGAGTATACAAGCCAAGCTATGGTATTGTTTTTTCTAAACGCCAGTATTCGCATTCACTTCGCATTGGCAACGGAAGTGTTTTTTTTCTTGGGCATCGTTATAGTTTGTTTTTCATCGGGATATCAAGTGATAACTTGTGTCTTTTTTCTTGTGACGTGTGTTATACATCGGTTGTGTAGAACACATAGATCGACATTAAATTGTAATTAATTATATAAAACAACATTACTAAATTTGTTTAAATACAACGACAAACAGCAGAAGCCAGCTGGTGGTTGAATTGTGCAGTTTGCATCGTGCTTTTACTTTTCTTTATATTTGTACTAATTCGCAATGTCAACGCTTTTCTTAACTCTCTCGCGCGCTTCTCTCGTTTGTGTTGGCTACGGTTCCGCATTTCGTTTTGTATTCCGTTGTGCTGATTTCGATAGACGCGCCCGCGCTTCAATATTTTCTTATTGGTGTTGTTGTGCGTAAGTACAAATCAAATCAAATCAGATTTAACCCTAGATCAACGTCAAAAGATTTATCTATAGAGTGTCAGCTTTTTCGTATATACTTTTCATTTGTGGTGCAAGTAACAAGTAAAAATGTCGAGTATACCGGACAACAAAACACACACATACACAAAGACGCACACACACAAGCGACTGCACAAGCGACAGCGCAAGCGAGGCAAAGGAGAGGCACTGATAAATAATGTCACGGATAGGCGCCTCTTTGTTGTAACTTTAGTATCCAGCTTCCTATCCAAAGCTTTCGGCTTTGTGAATTTGCCGTCGGCAGCAGCGAGCAATTCGAAAGTTTCCTTCAATGCGATCGCACGTAACGTATCTCTTGTCGCAATTATATAAAGTAATAATAATTATAACTATTGTATTCTACAAGTGTTTTCCAAATTAAAAGAATTAACATTTTATACAAATTCATGAATTTTCATCGCTTTTTTATTGCCAAGGTTGGGAGAGTTCACCAAATAATCCTCGCTCATATGTACAAAAGATTTATTCTTGCATACCGAAGAATTAATTCGATTGCATTTATTTTTATTTTACCTACTTTTCTTTGTTATCGCTCTTTATAACGTGGTTTCTATCGATCGTGCACTAAATTTTTATCAGTACTGTACTATAGAGATAATAGGTATAGGAAGAACCCTGACCCCCCGAACATTACAGTCTCACCGAACATTACAGTCTCTCGCTAACGGCTGGTGACGTGGAGCCAGACTTGGGCTTTGAGGCTTTGGTGGAAGCAGCCCACAGCCTGGAAATCGAGTACGTGCCATCGAAACCAAGCCAACGACCCAACACAGACAGGTCGAGGATGATAATGGCAATTTGATATTGGCAGTCAAGTCATCTAGGCTGGAAGAACCTAACAGCCATGCAGCTGAAGGTCTTCCAGCTAATCTTGCATAAAAGCAAGCTTGCGTCGGCGGAGCTCCTTTTAGCCCTGAAGCAAGGGTCCACCTATGTTGTTTTAGTTACGGAGCCTTGATGTGCAGCGGGCAACAAGGTGTCCGAACTAAAGTCCATCGAGTACAACATATTCTAATAATTAACAGTAAGTAGGATTAGGACAGCCTATTCTAATCTTATTACAGCGCTGATCTCACGGTCGTAGCGTTAGAGGGCAATAAGAACGAGCCCACGCTCTTAGCGTCCTGTAACATGGTGCACGATAGGGAGGCAATACTCAAAGAACTGAAGACTTTGGTTGCGGAGGCTTGCCTGCAGAGGTAGCCCCTAATTCTTGCAACGGACGCCAACGCGTGTGGGGCAATCCGGATATCAATGACAGAGGTGAGTTTCTCATCCACCAATGCTGTAGACTTAACACTCTGAGAGTACTACTGAGAGTACGCAAGTGACGGAGTGAAGTGTTCTTGAGAAACCCTCCTTCTCGCACAACAATTCCCAACCATATTATTTACAAGCAGGACATACCCCGATCTTGCCCGGCGAAATATTTAGATGAAAGTGCATTATCTTGAAATTGACTACTTTCGTCAACCGTACGAAATACACATAAATAGCGTATCATAGTATTCCCTCCGTAGGAATGGATTTTCTTAAATCATTTCGCACATGAAGCCAATTCCAATAATACTAATAATACTAACAATTATACTAAGAATCCAGACTAAAGCTTTTCAACAATTTTACGCCGAATTTTTATTAATATTTAAAAATTAGTATGAAGACATTCGCATGAAAAACCAAAATTCTGAATTGACTTCGTCCCTTTTCCGTGGGCATGCATATTTCAAAACCGGTAGCACATGTGTCGAATTATTTAATGTGAGGTGCTTTAAAAATTAGTTTTGAAATAATTGGATAATAAACAAAACAAGTTGTAAAATAAGTTTGAAGTCAATCGGACAATAATCGAAAGGATTCATACAGCAGTTTTCCGCAAACACTCCGACATTGGGGGTCGATTTTCCAAAATCTTTAACCACCGCGCCTATTATGTTATCCTATAGAACATTGAAACTCCTTTCCAAGCCAATCGCATGAAAATCGAATGCCAGAGTTTTCCGCTGAATTTCCCAAAATCGCTAATACACGTGTCGAATTATTTTACGTGAAGAGCTTTGAAAATTAATTTGAAGGTGATCGGAATAAAGTTAGACTTTCGTCCATACAACCTTGAGACCCCCGTTTCCACCCACCCCCATGGGGTGAAAAAATCCCCCAAAATCGGTGAAATATGTGTCAAATGAATTTTTGTTTAGATCTTTCAAAATGAATTGAAGCCGATTGGATGGTAAACAAAAAAGTTTTATACAACAGTTTTCCGCGTTTTTCCACGCTTGTGGGTGGAATTTCCAAAAGTCCCGTCTTAGAGTGCACTTTCATCACCTTTCATCAACCTACTGTGAAAATTTCAGCATCCTAGCTTTTATGGTTTGGACTGTGCGATGATTGCCAATCAGTCAGCACGAAGTCTTTTATATATATAGATTATTATTATTATTATTTGAAATATACTATGTTGCCGAAGGGAAAGTAGTATATTGGGTTTGCGAAATGTCCGTCTGTCCGTATAAACACAATTTTTTCCACACCCTTGAAGCTAAACAAACCAATCTTGGTACACATGTTGGTGTATATCCTCAATTTATAAAGTGTCAAGAAATTTTTGAAAGAAAAACACCTGCACTATCTATATTCAATCAAAATTTGGCGTCGGTATTGTTGGCAGTCGATAAGAAAGTTAGCCAGTGATCGCCAGCTAAGAAGACCATCTAGCAGGTCGGCACACTCCTGTGCGGCCAAATATACTATGTTTCAGTGTTGCATTCAAATTTCCCGTAGTATTGGGCATCGCTCCATAATGCAATATGGCTTCCCGTTCCTGGGTGTTGCAAAGCGAGCAAGTGCTTGAACCTGTCCTGTAGGGTAAGGAAATTAAGTTTTAGAACTTTAGTTCTTGCCTTGCATATGACTGCTATTGTTTGTGTGTTATATTCGTCGCTGAAGAAGTTTTGTTCCTGTTATTGCTGCTTCGTGCCTGTGCCTCAAAATTTTGCAAAACACTTGCATCCAGCTTCTCCAGCAAAAATAGTCTGATTCTGGCTCAATGTGCTATGCTCCAAAAGTTCAATGTTGACATTAAACTGAGCTGCCAAACGGAAAACTTTTTAATGAAGTAGCGGAGTATTTGGCTTACTTTATTCATCTCCATATACCCCTATACCTGTGCAGCATAGCACATGATTGGTCTCGCTGTCGCCATAAATACTTTATATTTAAGGCTGTGTTTGATGTGTCCCTTATTTAAAATATGTTTCCAAGTGCTGTTTAGCGCTGCCTTCGAGTCCTTCAACTTCTGCTCTGAATGTTTTTTGAAGACCATGTTTGACATCAATATCACCCCCAGGTATTTGAAATCCTTAACCAATTGCGTGCCATTTAAACCCCAAAAACCATCCCTGGCTCTGCGTCCTCGGGTGTCTATAATTATCATTACCTTTGTAAACCGTACCGCAGTATGGGATGGTAAAAGATTGTCAGAGTGGTTTGAAACAAACATGGGAGTAAAATAAGGATGTTTACTAAGCCCGCTACTTTTCTCGCGGATGACATAGCAGAAATTCTGCCTGGAGGTGTCGCACTAGGAACGCTTATGCTTATGTATGCCGACGATATGGTGATACTCGCAGATAGTCCCACAAAATCCAAAAAATTATTGACTGCATGTCTAAATACTGCGACACATGAAATCTGCAGATTAACCTTAGTAAGTCGAAAATAATGTGCATTAAGGATGTAAGAGGAGGACAAGCCGGAAACGAAAAACGATGAACGGAACAATATTGCTGTCGTTCAGAAGTACATATATCTCGGAGTCCTCCTGACTCCTACAATGAACTTTAATAAGCATATTCGGCAAAGACTTAAGGATGCAAAAGTAGCAATCAACAGCACATGGAGTTCACTGTTATCAAAAAGTAATGTAAAAAGCAGCACCAAATACAAACTTTTTGAGGCCACTTCGAGGGCAGTCTTTTGTTACGTTGTGCAAATTTGGGGACATACTCAATACGATGACGATGAAAAGCTCCTAACAGGTTTTAAAAAAAGACTAAAGATTGCCGATAAACACCCCAAACTACGCAATTATGCTGGAAACAGTCTTGTCTCCAATATATGCTAAGAAGCTGAATCTGCATTTCAAAAGTATCCTTAGAATCATGACCAGCGAAGTATATAGACTGCCAAATATCGTGGTTACACACCTTCTGCAACATATGTCATTTTTCCAAGTATGGAACAGTCTGGCCAGAGAGCTAAATATGCAACTCAACCTGGATGATCATACCACGTGGCAACGCAGCCATGCCAGAATGTTAGACAGACTGACGACTTTAAATCGACATCGAGCGGAAGCGCAAGCCAGACAAAGTGAGACTCGCCTGGCTTACAGAACACTGGAGCACAACCTGGGGCAGAGAAATTACTTCAACGATTAAATGAAGCTGCACTCAATCTCATCAATATTTAGAGCAAGAGTTGATTTAATTAAATTAAATCCTAATTTCTCACCGCACAGAAACTTGGAAACGGAAAGTGTACAGTCCCTGTGTAACGGTCGGAAAAGAGAGGACTCCTTTCATTTTATTGCAGAATGCCCGATAGTGCGAGAAATAAGAATAGTATGTTGGGATAAAGGCGAACTGACTTGGGAGGAGTTTCAAAGCGTGTTAAACAGAAAAAAACTGGTCGAAACTTATCGGCTACCTGAACGAGGCACAGAGATATAGGCAGGCAATAACGGAGCAACTTTTTAAGTCAACAAGGAAACACCAATACGAATCGCGGAGCTCCTTAGACGAACGATCTGGTATCTGGGAAACACCCGGGAAGCCAGGTGTAGTAGACTGGGAGTTTTGAGATAAGTTTGGTGATCGGCTGACTGTTCAAGACCAAACCGTTTTTCGCTTTGTAATTCTTATCAATATTTAAATATAATAATATCAAAATCATTACCTTCGATTTATCACAGTTCATTTGAAGGCTCCAGGTTAGGCAGTAATCTTGTCAAACATTTCTTGCAGAGCGTCAGCACTATCCGCTAGTAGAACCATGTCATCCGCGTACATTAGCAGTTTTATTGTGTCAAAAGCAGCTTTGAAGTCTACGAAAAATACATACAGCTTTTTTTCTGAAGGAGGTATTCGTTAGCTATCGATGTCAGAACAAAAATACTGTCAACAGTTTTCTGAATCCAGTCTGGTACTCGCTGAGAATATTGTGCATGTCCATACAGCAAGTTAGTCGTGTCACCAAGATAGACGCAAATAGATTCATTTTCACATTTAGGAAGGAAATACCTTTGTGATTTGCTGCATCCCGCACATCTTTCACATCTTTGAATATTGGATACACACTAACGCTTTTCGAAAGCTATCCGGTGCTTCGCCAGGGATTCTATCCACGGGATTCTATCCACGCCTGGGGCTTTTTTGTTTTCGGAGCGAACTATCGCCGCTTTTAGCTCCGAAGTTGAAATCGGCATGTCTAATTCAAGAACTCGTTGGTAGGGCAACGCAAAGCTATGCTTTGTGGGTGGGTTTTCAATAAAAAGATAACTTTTGAAGTGGTCTGACATTATTTCGGGATGAATTTGGAGTCTTTTACTGCTCATGGGTCCATTCAAGCGTCTCATAAGAGTCCAAAAGGATTTTGTATCGCGTACCTCTAAACCATGATGGTTCGCAAAATACCAGTTTAGTGACTTCCTTAAATCCTTACGTACTCCAAAGAGCATATCCCCGCTGGCTCTTCCTCTGTTGTGTGTTCTAGTCGCTGCTTCCCAAAGCAGATTATGTTGGTTAAAGAATGTTACGAACCTCTCAAAACTGCTTTCCACGAAGGTTTCAAATAACACAAATATGTCATGCGAGTTAATAAATTTAAAGAAATGGAAATACAAAATTTTGTTTGCTAGCCCTGCTTCATTATAATATAGAAGCTTAAGATTTAGACTGTTTATGTCTATATTACGGTTGGACTTTCTATTTAGTTTTTTGGCGGTAGTTTTTTTGTGTTCTTAGCTCGTTCCAGAAGTTTTGCGTAGGACATATTTGCCCCAACGAGAGCGGTACCAAACGTGGTTTGAATAACCTTTTCCGCTGACTGTCCTTTAGTTAACAAGACTCTGTTGGCGTTGTAATGCATTCATTTTCCACTTATATTTATCGCATCATTCTTCAACTCTATCAATCAAACTCTATCTTTATTGACATCAGCAAGCTCTTTTTTTAGCTGCAGCAATACTGATTTGTGCTCCTGTTTTTCAAAACTTAGGTCTCGCTCTATGTAGATTGACGATCCAGCCAATTTTCTTCCGTTTTTCAGTGCATAAGATGCCATTACCGATGTTTCAAGCTCCACTAACACGCCTACCTTTTTGTTACGCTCAAAAAGGGCTTTTGTCTACCTAATCCTCGCATGTGGTAATTGCATTTTTGTATGGAGTAAATCCTCTCTATCGCGCTTATTTGCTTTATCTTTTTGCAAGCCTTTCAGAATTATATTTTCGCTATTATTTTCATCTATTAGGTGATTTAGCTCTTTTCTGTCGAGTTCTATATCACATCTGAGTTGCTTAATTTCCTGTTTAAGGGCTTGATTCTCAGCTCGGAATGCACTCATGGATTGTGACATGACGCCTATCTCATCCTTCAGCTCCTCAATGTCATCTTTTGATGTTAGTTTTGCCATCTGTTCTCTTAGACTACTGCTTAATTGATAAATTTAAGACGAACTTTTCTTCCATATTTTGTATGGCTAGCGTGAGGTCTCCTATTTGGTTGTCTGGCGAAAGGGTAGCTCTCTTCCTCTTTTCGTGCTGCTTTCGTTTAGAGATATATGTCAGCAATAGCAACAATTTGACGTGCAGTAATTGCAGTAATGCCTAAAAGTATGCTTTGTCTTCTGGTGCAAGCCGCTCTTTCCATCCAACTTTCTGTTCTCGTACGCTCAGATGTGTCAAGCGAACAATCACACTCACCCACAGTTTTTATCCAGAGTATTGTTAATAACCCTGCAGTTTAAAAATCCTTGTTTGGGAAAATTTCGAAATGGTCTTATTTCGTTACTGTTGTTCTCTCTGACCATTTGACATAGGTTGCCTAAGTTTGCAAATAAAACTCTCCGGTATTTTGAAGGAATAGAGTCCAGCGCGGCTAACATGCACACAAACACATGCAATTAGTTCAATGTTTGAAGGCAGAGAGCCCACCGAAGCGTACAAGCACATAAGCACTTAGTTCAATGTTTTATAAAAATTCACTTTGCGGCATTACTTTTATTTGTAAATGTTATTTAACTGCTTTATATTTTGCCTCGGAGGCTTAAATATTTGTATGCAAAAAATCAAATATTTATAAATAGATTTTTCCGGTGATTTGTGTTCAAAGCTGGAGCTGGTTTTTAACACGACCGCTTCACTCGACACTCCTCTTTTTCCGCCTATTCCTAACTATATTTGTTTTTAAATTTGAATATTTTTTCACCCCTCAGCAGAGGTGGAGGCGAAGTATTTGGTTAAAATTCATTATGTTGAATTTTCCTACTTATATGAATCGTAAGAAATATTGCGAAATGTCCGTCTGTCCGTAACGCAATCTTTTTCACAGCCCTGAAGCTAGAGCAACCAAACTTGGTACACATGTTGTATACCCTCAATTTATGAAGTGTCAAGAAGGAAAGAAAAAATTTTGAGCACACACCCCCTCCTCAACAAATGAACAAAATCTATATTTCCCATATCTGTAGAGTCACCAAATTTGGCATACAGACTACTGTTGAGTCCCTCGTCAGGTTTGTAGAAAACCATTTTGATACTCCCAACCACTCCCCCGCAAATGAACAAAATGTGTCTCTCAAACACCTGTTCAGGTAGATTCACCAAGTACGAAATACAGACTACTGTGTTTTCTCACTTTCCCACCCCACAAATAACTAAATGATACAGGACTTGAAAACGAGTATTCTGCTGTCGGGTACGTCCAATGCAGCGTTTTCACTTGCTTTAACACTACTTCTACTAAAATACTTAAGTGTTCTATAACGTTATCTATAGCTATCATAATGTCATCTAAGTACAATATAACTTTACTTTGTTTCACTTAATCTGAAAAAATGTTGTTTATGAACATTTGGAAAACATCTCGGAGCATTTTTTAGTCCAAACGGTAATCTTAAAAACTCATATTGCCAGAAAGACGACGCACAGTCGCTTGTTTTGTCATTTTACTTTGCAAAAATCATTGAACAAAACCAGATATTGTCAAAATGTGAAAAGCATTTAACAGTAAATTTCCATAGCTTTGTAAATAAGAAATAGAAATAGAAAAATTCTTCTGAAGAGTTGGTCAAAGTTATAATTTGTTTTCATGGGAATTTATACCATAGAAATGAATTAGAAGCATGATATTTTTCAAGTGTATTCGCTATAAAACTTTTTAATTTTACATATAACACGTATTGATATAGCATAACTATACATATATATATATATATGGTTCATCCTGACTGACTGGCAATCATTGTACAGCCCGAACCATACGAGCTAGGATGCTGAAATTTACAGTAGGTTCCATCTATAATGAATGTGCACACGGGATTCTGGAAAATTCCACCCACAAGCGTGGAAAATCACGGAAAACTGTTGTATGAAACGTTTTTGTTTACCATCCAATCGGATTCAGACTCATTTTCAACGATCTACACAAAAATTCATTTGACACATATTTCACCGATTTCGGAAAATCACCCCCATGGGCGGAAAATGGGGGTTTTAAGGTTGTATGGGCGAAAGTCTAACTTTAGTCCAATCACCTTCAAATTCATTTTCAAGGCTCTTTATATTAAATAATTCAACACGTCTATTAGCGATTTTTGGGAATTCCGCCCCATGGTCTGAAAATTGGTGGACGACTCTGGAAATGTTGAATACATTTTTAATTTTCATGCGATTGGTTTCAGTGTTATTTTCATTGTTTTATGGTCAAAGATTTTGGAAAATATACTCCAAAGTCGGAAAATTCGTTGAAAACTGTTGTATGCAACTTTTTTGATTATCGTTCAAACATTTCTGTTTATCATCCAATTATTTTGCAACTAATTTTCAAAGCACCTTACATTATATAATAGTTCGACACATGTGCTACCGATTTAGAAAAATGTTCGCCCACGGTCGGAAAAAGGTGAAGTCTGGAATTCAGCATTTTAGTTTTTCATGTGAATGGTTTCATACTTATATCCAGAACTAAATACAAAAACAAACAAAAAAACGGTTCATGGCAGGCAATACAAAAAATAGTTGGAAAACTTTAGTTTGGACTTTTAGTATTATTCTTGAAATTGGTTTTTAAATGCCAAGTGATTTTGGAAAATCTAATCCACGTCGTAACGGGCTGAAAATGGAATGGCTTCAAAGAAATTTTCATAGCCCTACTCAAAAACAAGTAAAAATGCTCTAATCGAGTATACCTGACTACGAAACTCCCTGTACCCAGGTGTAAAACTTCCAATCATATGTTCATCTTTTACACATGCACGCACACATACAGAAAGCCGCACACACGCGAGCCACAGCGTACGCAAGGCATTTTAAGTCGTGGCTGTGCTTCTTCCCCCCTCGCTACAGTACTGAATCTTGTTCGTTGAATAACTTCCTTGTTTATTATCCGATCGACTTGAAATTTGGACAGTAGATTAAGAGTAGTATACATGCCAAATCCTAAAGCTATATCTTTAAAACTGTGGCTGTAAAACGTTTTTATCGATTTGCGGGGGAACGGGGTAAGATATCAGAGATTGGAAACAAACTTGATCTAGTTGCTGAGATCGACGCGTTCATACAGATGGACAGACAGACGGACATGGCCAAATCGAAATCTCTTTTGATACTGATCAAGAATATATATACTTTATAGGGTCGGAGATGTCTCCTTCTGCCTGTTACATACCTTTACACAAATCCAATACCCCCTTTTTACTCATTTTATGGGTACAGGGAGTAAACATTAGTCACGTGGCTTATCTATTTAGATTCCTACCCCCAAGGGAGGGACAACTGTGATACGCTATTTTTGTGTATTTCTTACGATAGACTAAAGTAGTCAAATGCAGTATGCGCACATGTCGAGTACACACTGTACTTGCAACATCCCGCAGCGCATATTAACACTTTGTTGCAATGCATAAACAATTTAAAAACTCAAGTGTTCAGTAATATTATCGCACATGTCAAAACAGACAGCATAAGCGTCGGCCTGTTTGACACTAGGCGACTGCGCAACCAACGCAAAATTCTTATGTGAGCATATTACTTTTTCTCGCTCACCACGTTAGCATACAAGTAAATATATAAGCAAATGTATAGCCGCGCCGCTGCCGGGGTATCCGACAGCCAATGCGCGGTCAGCTTGACTTTACTTTTCGAACTATGTGAATTCATTCAAAAAAAAGGGATCTGTATGAACAGCAACACAAATACTTGGTGTACTTTTACTTCAGCTGTATGAACAGCAACAATAAAACTTGGAATATATTTACATCGTGGCGACCGTGACACACACGAAAAACTGCAAATGTGACAATGTATTAAGTGCATTTAAAATAAAAAACCAAATCATGTGTTAAATAAATGCGCACAAACAACAATAGCAACTAGCCAAGCAAACCAACTAAAACGAAAATAAAAACTATAACTACAAGATAACCAACAACAACAAGCCGGATGGAAAACAACAACAAAAACTCTGAGTGAGAAGAGTGTGAATGATGGGAAAACGCGGAGGTGTAAATAAAAAATTAAAAAAAGAATAGCACATATAATGTGGCTATTTTATACAAAAACACCACCTCCCGCGTGGGCAACAGCCCAAAAGTTGCAAGAAGAACTTGATTATCTAAAATGAAGTCTCGTGCACAATATTTCCAACACCGCAACTCACTCAGCTAAGATACAAATTTTGAATAACAAAACGACCTCCATTCCCAAAGCAACTACCAAAGAGGCCTGACGTCTGTCCAAGCGACTGCCATGGACCGCTCTACAGTACGACATGCAAATCAACTTGCATTTTACCAACGACTTGTGCGATGACCGGCACGAGTCCCGCCTGAGCCCATCGGCCCAGAACATCAGCAGCAGCAGCATCGAGGGAGCATCAGCGTGCCAAATCCCGCGACGCATAGCTGATGCACAGAAGAGGACTGTGACTTCATTTTGATACTTTATGGCTGAATCAGGATCAACATCAACACTTATGTATATTAATGCACGGAACCATTTCTGCCCAATTAGTAGTACAACCCCAAAAGCTGTGCGAAAACAGGAAGGGTAAATGTACATTCATTAAGATGAATTAATTTTAAATTTCTCATCGCCTAAGGCGTCTCTTAACAATTATATTCTAAAATAACAATATTCTATTGAACATACTGAATAAATAATTTGTCTCCAAAACGGATACTTTATTCACCATATTCAAAGAATTTCCTTTGGCCAAAATGAGCCTTATAGACACAAAGACGGTAGACTCTACCGCAAATTTAATTAATACGATAGAAGTCGTCAGGCCAGATTTAAAGATCAAAACTATTCTTTTAATAGTTATTGGAATTATGTTATTTATCAATCTATTTTTTTAAATATTACCAAATTCATAACAAATGCCTGAAGAAAGTATATATAAGAAGGGAAAATTAATTGGATAAAATATAAATATTGTGTAAAGTACACACAAAATTAAAAAATTCTTTTAATACAAATATATATTTAAAAAAAAAAAAAAGGAATTCACTAAATTTTTCTATCCGATTTTATATGTATGTATAAATATGCATGTTTCAGATGGCCACACTAGAAGTAATAAGACAGATATATATAAGAGACCATCAATTTAAAAATAGAATTCAGCATTTGGTCTCAACGAGCCCTATGCATATAAAAGAACTAGAATAC
Source organism: Hirtodrosophila histrioides (assembly GCA_037075165.1). Taxonomy (NCBI): domain Eukaryota; kingdom Metazoa; phylum Arthropoda; class Insecta; order Diptera; family Drosophilidae; genus Hirtodrosophila; species Hirtodrosophila histrioides. The sequence continues at coordinate 236,187 of JBAMCL010000029.1, forward strand.
TTGTATATGGATGTTTTTAACTTTGAATTTTACCCGTTAATACAGAACACAAAAGGCAATAGTATTGACTACCATTCCAAAGGTACAAGTGAGGTCAGTAATTAGGGACCATCCAATATTAGGCAGAATAATAGATAATAATCGTTTTTTTAAGTAAATAGTACTAAAAAAAAAAAAGTATTTTTTTTATAAAAAATAAAAGGAATAAAAAAAAATTCGATGTTGTACCGATACTTTTTGAAAACATAGAACTATATTAATGGATTTTTGAAAAACACTTGCCGCAATTACCGAATTTCGAAATGAATTCGACAAGTCATTTAAGTGCAAAAATGCACACATCTCCAACACTACAAAAATTAAACATATTAGGGTACTGTTAAAATCGTTCAACGCAGTACGCCAAATTGTAATTGACAATTTGGAAAAGTGTGATTCTTTACAATCCATACAGTTAAAGGACGTGATATGTTTCGGAAAGGCACAAGTTGCACATTTTAGTTCCAAACGTTTTAAATTTTCCGGCCGAATTCGATGAAACAGCTTTACTAGAATCGGAATCAACTGAACTAGAAGAGCTTGAATCGGTAAAATCAGATACCGATAACGGAGATAAAGATTTGCATGAACCGACAATTCCAGCGGTAGTAAAACTAGCTGAATTGTCAGATCCAGAAATTCCTAATTCTAAGTCAAACGCAAGCGTAATAGAGCAAAAGACTATCACGATGCAAGACGAATCAGCTGCCAAAGGGCATATACAAGAGATATCTCTTCCGCCATTCCTGAATTTGATGGAAAAAGAATACATTTACAAAGATTTTTAACAGCAATCAAGTTGGTCAATTAAACAAAAGAACCGTATGAATCTATTGCTATTGAGGTCATAAAATCTAAAATAATTGGCTCAACCTTAAACAAAATCCAAAATGAGACTACAATCGTTGCAATTATAGACAAGCTAAAAACTACTATTGAAGGGTGAAACATCTGACGTAGTTAAAGCCAAAATGGCATATGTAAATCAAAAAGGAAAGACAGCCATACAGTTCACCAATGAAATCGATAACTTACGAATATTATTGGAATCTTCGTATATCGACAAAGGGTTGAATGCAGAACATGCAGACACCTTTAGCACAAGGAAGCAATAGCTACTATAATAAAAAAAAATTGTAAACATGGCAGATTGAAAACAATTCTGAAAGCAGGTACATTCAAAACAATGAATGAAGCTGTAACAAAATATATACACTGCAGTACAGAAATTAATGGTAATGCAAGTTCTATATTATATTCCCAGAGAGGTCATGGCTACCGCGGCAATAACTACAGAGGTAATTATCGTGGCAGAGGCAATGGTCGTGGTTACAACCACCGAAATAATAATAATAACAATCGTTATAACAATAGAAGAGGTCATGGATATTATAGAGGAAATAACCGACAACACGGAAATTTTAATAATAATGATCGAAACGGCAACTCGACCAACGATTGGCAATATGGTAATGTTAGACAAGCACACACCTCGTCGAAAAACCAACAGCCTCCCTTAAGTTCTCAAAGCCATTAAATATAAAAATTCACACCATCAATCTCAATTTAAATATTTTCATTAGCATACAAATTGAGCATACAGGTAATAACTTAATATTTTTAATAGACGCAGGAGCTGACATATCAGTCATTAAAGAAAGCTCAGATATAGATATAGACAATAGTAATATGATAGTAATCACAGGAATAGAACAAGGATCAACAAGTTCGATAGGTTAAGCACTTCTCGAATTAATAACTGGTAACTTCTTTATACCACTCAACTTTCACATAGTACCCGATCATTTTTCAATCCCAGAAGATGGAATAATCGGAATAGACTTCATAATAAATTTCAACTGTCAATTCGATTTCACAACAGAAACTGATTCATTTATTTTAAGACCAAATAATGTCGATTGTGCAATATCAATCCCTATTATTCACAATATAAACAATAATGAAATCCTTGTCCCAGCACGTTGCGAAATAATAAGAAAAATTAAAGTAAATACGGAGGATAACCCAATTCTAATACCAAATCAGGAATTGGAAAACGGTATAATTGTCGGTAACTCAATTTCAAATTGCGTTCATACAGACAGACGTACATTTCGCAAGCCCAATAAACTATTTTCCTTTCGGGAACATAGTATAAAAAATGAACTGAAATGAGGCTAAAACTAGAAGAATATTATTTCACAGTAGAGTATCTTAAGGAAAAGGACAATCATGTCCCAGATGCGTCATAAAGAATGAAAATGAAAAATATGACAACAACAATATTAAAGTCACTACAAGAAACCAGAATAGACAGACAAAATCCTACATAGGAACTGAACAAGAACTTATGCCAAGGCAAAGTCTTGAAAAAGCTTCCAAGTCCAAAGTATATGAAGTCATCCAAAATAACGATGTACGATGCTATGTTTCCTTAAACATGGAAATAAAATTATTGCAAGAAGATGCTAGCGATTTGTATACTAATGGAATTATTGACTTAGGCCATTTTTTCCAAAGACTTGAAATACAAGCCGGTAAACAAAAATTCAGCAAACTTAAAATGGCACCGTGGGAAAACATCTTTGAATTAATTTCAATAGATAACTTCAAAAATATGGACAATACAATTTAAAAATCATTGAGAGAAGCGCTACTCAAGCCGGTGACTATAATTAAAAAAAAAAAAAAATTGGAGCAATTTTGTCTACATTTCATGATGACGTCCTATAGGTTATTACCAAAACCTTGACCAAGGTCAAAAGACATTATTTTCGGAAAGGAATGAAAATGTCATAAATGCCAGAAATCAAAAACAACAACACACACAAAAACACCATTGACAATTACAGACACACCAATAAAGGAATTTGACACAATGATAGTAGACACAATTTGTCCACTACCAAAGTCAAAAAATGGTAATTAATATGTTGTTAATACGCGATTTAACGAAGTGCTTGACATACCAATTGCAAATAAAAGTGCAAAAATTGTCGCCAAAGCTATATTTAAATATTTTATATTGAAGTTCGGTCTAATGAAGACGTTTATTTAGCACATGGGAACTGAATATAAAATTCAATAGTTAACAATTTATGTAAATATTTAAACATAGATAACATAACATCGACAGACAGACTGGGACGTATGGCTCCAATACTTCGTTTATTGTTTCAACACAACCCCCGCAATGGCACATAGCTATTGTCCGAATGAATTAGTTTTCGGAAAACTTCGCAATTTACCAAACTACTTTAATTCAGAATAAACAAGTAAGAATGCTCTAGTCGAGTATACCCGACTACGAAACTCCCTGTACCCAGGTCTAAAATTTTCAATCATATGTTCGTCTCTTACACATGCACGCACACATACAGAAAGCCGCACACACGCGAGCCACAGCGTACGCAAGGCATTTTAAGTCGTGGCTGTGCTTCTTCCCCCCTCGCTACAGTACTGAATCTTGTTCGTTGAATAACTTCCTTGTTTATTATCCGATCGACTTGAAATTTGGACAGTAGATTAAGAGTGACGAAAGTAGTGTACATGTAAAATTCCAAAGCTATATCTTTAAAACTGTGGCTGTAAAACGTATTGATCGATTTGCGGGGGAACGGGGGGAGATATCTGAGATCAGAAATAAACTTGACCTGCGCCTGCTATACACGAGCCTACATTCCAAATTTGGTGTCTCTAGCTCTTATAGTTGCTGAGATCGTTGCGTTCATACATACGGACGGACAGACGGACAGACAGACGGACATGGCCAAATCGAAATCTCTTTTGATGCTGATCAAGAATATATATACTTTATAGGGTCGGAGATGTCTCCTTCTGCCTGTTACATACTTTTGCACAAATCCAATACCCCCTTTTTACCCATTTTATGGGTACAGGGAGTAAAAATGAATCCTTTATATAACACTAGCAGGTAATATCCCGGCCTTGCCCGGGGAAATATTTAGATGAAAGTGCATTTTTTCTTTAATTTGACTACTTTCGTCAACCGTAAGAAATACAACTAAATAGTTCATTCACGTGTATAATGTTTTTTGTGTAGGGCTATGATAAAATGTCTTTGAAAAAAAATGTCCCACTCATTTGTCCTTGACTTACATTTCCCGCCCGTGGCGACGCGGAGTAGATTTTCCAAAATCATTTGGCATTTGAAGCCAATTCCAAGAATAATACTAAGAATCCAGATTAAATCTTTCAACTGTTTTCCGCCCGTTGTATTGCCCGCAAAGGTCCGAGGTTTTTGTATTTATATTTGGAAATTAGTATAAGGCCACGTGTATTTTTCAGAACCGGTAGCACATGTGACGATTTTAATGTGAGGTGCTTTGAAAATTAGTTTCAAAACGATTGAAAGATAAAAAGAAGTTTGAAGTCAATTGGACGATAATCAAAAAAATGTCATACAACAGTTTTCCGCGAATTTTCCGAATTTGGGGGTAGATTTTCCAAAATCTTTGACCACCACGCCTATTATTTTTTCCCATAGAACCTTGAAAATGAGTTTGAACCCAATGGCATGAAAACTAAAAATGTCGAATGCCAGAGCTTTCCACCGATTTTCCGACCATGTGGTTGAATTTCCCAAAATCGCAGATACACATGTCGAATTATTTTACGTGAAGATCTTTGAAAATAAATTTGAAGGTGATCGGACTAAAATTAGACTTTCGCCAATACAGTCTTGTAACGCCCATTTTCCGGGGGTGGATTTTCCAAAATTGGTGAAATATGTGTCAAATGAATTTTTGTGTAGATCTTTGAAAATGAGTTTGAAGACGATTGGATGGTAAACAAAAAAGTTTCATACAACAGTTTTCCGCGATTTTCCACGCTTGTGGGTGGAATTTTCCAAAATCCCGTCTTAGTGTGCACTTTCATCATAGATGGAAGCTTCTGTGAACCTCAGCAACCTAGCTCTTATGGTTTGGGCTGTGCGATGATTGCCAATCAGTTAGTCAGCACGAACTCTTTTATATATATAGATAGAAGATTATGCTAAGGAAACTAAATATAGACTAGAATTAGCATATAGAATAGAAAGAGTTATGTTAGAAGAACATAAAATGAAGAATAAAGAATTTTACGGTATAAAGGACATAGAACTATTAATAGGAAATAAGGTAATAAGTATTATAGAATGAAACAATGACATAAGCTACATTCCAAAAATAGAGGACCTAAAAATATAGAATGCATAGAAGATACAGATAATATTGTAATATCGAATGATAAAAAGAAAAAACAAAAAGTATATAAAAATAGATTGAAACATTTTATTCCATAATAGTTATAAGCTTTAATATGGCCATACATAAAAAAATATTTTTGAACATAACCAAAAAAAATAAAAAAATTCATATAAAATTTATTATACTTTTATAATATACGAAAAAAAATATACACATAAAAACTAATTTTAAGTAAAAATAACTTTACTATGTTACGTTATTTTTTAAAACGATGGAGATATAGTATACGCACATATCGAGTACACACTGTACTTGCAATATCCCGCAGCGCATAGTAACACTTTGTTGTTCAGTAATATTATCGCACATGTCAAAACAGACAGCATAAGTGCAGCGTCGGTCTGTTTGACACTAGCCGACTTTAGCATATAAGTAAATATATAAGCAAATATACAGCCGCGCCGCTGCCAGCGTAACCGACAGCACAGCCATGCGACTTAGGTATGAGATATGTATTCGACCATAACTAAATTCATTCAATAAAGAACATCCAAAATTACACAAATTCAAAATAATTCACTTTCATCTAAATATTTCGACAGCAAGGCCGGGGTATTACCTGCTAGTATACATATACACAAGTATGCTATATACATATACTAGCCGGCTGACTGGCGAAAGCCTTCAAGCTGAACCATCCACGAGGGTGCTGGCCGGGCAATAGACACTGTATTAACCTCGGAGTAAACGGGTTATACTTCGTGTCACTTGCTCGCCTACATCCCCAGGTAGTGCAGTGTCTAGTGAAGGCGACGGCAGAGTAATTCCTATCGGCTTTTGCCAAGATGGGGGTACTGCGACTGGACCCATGGTTCGAGGTACCTGGCGGCAGGTATAAAACGCTAAGGGTGATTCCCCAACAGAAAAGTCAACATGGAGGAAATAAAAGAGACAACTCGGACTGGGATGTCGGTCCAAACGTCGGTGGGAAGCGTGACTGCTACCACCGGTGGGCACGGGGAGGAGCAATCCTCTCTGCGTGTCGCCAGCGGCCACACCTCTACCATGGTTGGAGCAGGCCATGGTAGTTGCAAAGCTACTGCTACCACCAAAACTAACGCTAAGCTAAGCATGGCGGTGCCGTAGTCGAAATAGACTCGGACTGCGAATTGCACGGCGACAGCATATCAACGTAAGCCGAAAATAAGCTTCTGCTCTCCCCTGTCCAGGCGGGTGCCAGTACCTCTAGTAGGGTCGGGCCCAAGCGGACAAAGGAGGGCATGAGAGCCAAGGCTCAATACAAGGCGGCTCTCAAAATCAGAGCTCGGCTCAGCGGCAGCGGCGACCTCACCCCCGAGGAGAGGAGCAAGATGGCGTGGGCTGATCTCAAGATTAGCGAGGGTCGCAGAAGCCTACTCTACAGGCTTCTAGTGGCAAATACGCGAACAAGGTCGAGGAGCAATTGGCCACTAAACGCCAGCGCTCGACTGAGACAACAAAGGCTGAAGTGCCCGTCAGCAAGCGGCCCCGCCCCACCAACAAGACCACCGTTACTTCAACACACACTGGCTCGCATCACTAGAAGAAGCGGCCAGATACACTCCCAATGCGCTGTTGGCGTTTGCCAAGCGCACACGAATTTTACAGGATCAACAAACCTCCTAACGACCTTCAGTATCCGGCGACACTAAGGACCTGCTCGGTCTATGTGGAACCACCTTGTGGTGGTCAACCGGTTCTACCTAACCAAACCTAGAAATTGGTATGAAGCCATTCGAATGAAAAACGAAAATGCTGAATTCCAGACTTCATCTCTTTTCCGTGGGCATGCATATTTCAAAACCGGTAGCACATGTGGCGAGTTATTTAATGTGAGGTGTTTTGAAAATAAGTTATGAAATAATTGGATGATACACAGAAAACTTGTAAAATGAGTTTAAAGTCAATCAGACAACAATCAAAAAAGTTTCATTCAGCAATTTTTCGCGAATTTTCCGACCTTAAGGGTAGATTTTCCAAAATCTTTAACCACTGCGCCAATTATGTTATCCTATAGAGCCTTGAAACTCTTTTTCAAGCCAATCGCATAAAAATTAAAAATATCGAATGCCACAGTTTTCCACCAATATTTCCGACCATGGGGCTGAATTTCCCAAAATCGCCGATACACGTGTCAAATTTTTTGTAAATAGCTTTCAAAAGGAATTTGAAGGTGATCGGACTAAAGTAAGAGTTTCGCCCATACAACCTTGAGATCCCGTTTTCTACCCATGGATTTTCAAAAATCGGTGAGATGTGTGTTAAATGAATTTTTGTCTAGATCTTTGAAAATGAGTTTGAAGCCGATTGGATGGTAAAAAAATGTTTCTTACAACAGTTTTCCGCGATTTTCCACGTTTGTGGGTGGAATCTTCCTAAATCCCGTCTTAGTGTGCACTTTCATCATAGATGGAACCTACTGTGAAAATTTCAGCATCCTAGCTCTTATGGTTCGGGCTGTGCAATTGATTGATTGTGATTGTCAATCAGTCAGTCCACTCCAACCAAGGCACTCGAAACACTACTGTGTGTCAACCCCCTGGACATCCACGCTCACCTGCTCGCACAGAGGACAGCCCAACGTCTATGCGCAACGGGTAACATGACACTTCAAAGGTTTGGACACAGTTCAATTGGGAAGGAGATGCAAAGTAGCACGGACTACATGACTCCTTGAACTAACTTCAAAGAAACGCAAACGTCAATGGGTCCAGAAGACTGGTGTATAGGACTGGACGGCTCAAAAATGGATACAGGAGTAGGTGCGGCCGTGTATTGTGCAGAACCGGAAATAAGGTTGCCGTACAAGCTGCCCGACTACTGCAGCATATTCCAGGCGGAAGTCTTCGCAATAAGGAAAGCAGCAGAAGCAGCTCTATCCATAATAACTAGGAACGAACGAATAAATATATTCGTAGACAGCCAAGCTGCTATAAAATCATTGCGGGCGTCCTCCATTGGATCCAAAAATGTCCTGGCAAGCAAGGTGGTTTTAGATAATCTAAGCACTGCTAGAACAGTGCATATATATTGGGTTCCCAGCCACCAGGGCATTGATGGTAACGAAATGGCGGATCGAAAGAGTCGGGCTACCTCTTGAGAACGAAGGAAATATACACATCTCATTGCAGTCGCTCTTATCAGTGAGGAAACCATGCTCATGAACATGGTTTCAGACTGTGCCATCTGCAAATTGAAGTGCGCATCAACTTGCATTCTATTCTGTACAGCTGTGATCATTTTACTTGGGGAGCCCGCGGAACTTTGTCCGTCCTGGTTTTTGGTTGCGGCCCTTCGGGGAATATCGTGGTGGCTGTGGTTTATCTCCCAAATGCGGTGAGAGTCTTCTGACTCGACGTGGAGTTGCAACGTGGAGAACAACAGAGGTTTTAGATAGGCCTCGTGGCAGGCGTTCACGTTAAACACATCGACTTTAATATCCTCTGCTTGGGTATTATAAAAATAAACGGATTGCTAGTCAATACCCAGCTTGCAATAAGTGCAAAGTCAAACGGTCGTACCAGACATCTATCAATATTTAAACAAACACATATAACGAAAGCAGAGAAGCATTACAGTTATACCAAAGACATTTTAAATGTGAAAATATACAACGCTCATACAATGAATGAACAAAGAAATTTTTGCCATGGCTTTTAAGGTGGCCTTTGGCTTGGTGGCTCTTGCTCTCGGTTGCTTAGGTGGCTTTTTCACTCTGCAGTGCTTGGCGCGCTCTCGTTCTCGATTTCTAACATTTTTATTTTTTGTTTTGACCTGCGCCGCCTTATAGGATAAACGGATAAATTTTATGTCATAAATTTTTAACTGAAAGATTACTGAATATTTTGGGTTGTGTTTCTTTGATAACGTTTGAATTCATTTTAGAATTTTTGAACAAAAAATGGCTGTGACACCATTCTTTTATTGAAATTAAAAAACAATTTAAAAGACAAATTATTGATACTTGGTGAAAAATGTATCATGCCAGAAAAACTTTAACTTTCCCTACAGTACCAAGGAAGATTCTATTTTCTGAACGCGCATTGTGGACTGCAGAATACCGTGTACATACATTTATGTACATAAAGTACAATAATTTCACATGTAGTATAATGCGCATAATTTCCTAGTGTTATCTACACTACAAAGCAAAACATAGTCCACATCAAAAAAAAAAACACAATTAATCGGACGGCATGATAATAGTATTAGGATCAATTTAATAAATTTAATCCAGGGTACAAATATGTCAGTGCCGACACCAAAAAAACATGAAACTTGGATTCAAGCTGAAATTGAAATTGTGAAACTTGCTGGCTGCTTTCAAGATGCCACCGAATATGAAAGAGATCGAGTTCGTAAATATACATACGCGCGCTAATCTCGCATTTCATTTTGGTTTTGAATAATCAGCAGATTTTTAGCAATACGTGATTAGGCTGGGAGCGCATTCTATTTTTAGCATTTTACGCATTTTTAGTAGTGCGGCCGATCGCGGGACCATTTCGAGCCCAGAGATCGGTTTCACGAAAAACAAGCGTTCCGTTGTGTCATTCTTTTGTTCTGCGTTGGATATCTTGTTATTTAAAATGTCTTTGGTTATGCCAGAAACAAAACAATGACATAGATGACTCAAACAAACATTTTTCTGAGGTCAGATTCTTTGCTGACCGTAGTGCCCCAGAGCGACTTCGGCAAAAAAGCCGAACTACTAACGCCCCAGTGGTACAACGCCAGCTCGGCAAAAAACAAACCTGCCATAGGGCTATACTGTTATATCGATATCGATATCGTTTGTCAATTTAAGTCCTTGATTCGTTAAATGAAGTTGAATGGAATGAATTGAAATTTTCACATTTTGATTGATATTGAAATTCAATTGTAGCATCAAGGATGCCAACATTTTATTTAAAGGAGTATATTGGGTTTGCGAAATGTCCGCCTGTTCGTCTGTAGGGACGCAATTTTTTTTCCACACCCTTGAAGTTAGAGTGCGACTAAAATAGGAATGTTGTTTCTGTCGCTTACTTTTGTTTATGCTTTACTTTCTATCTTCGCTACATGGCGCAGAATAGTGTGCGACATACCGATGGTCATATGATTTTGTGAAACCAGGATTCATTTGATTTATTGCGAATGTGGATTTTTAGTTAATAGAATGTGAAAGCTGTAAAGACAGCATGTCGTCACAAGTTAACACCAATGTTTCCCATAATTGCCATGTGCAAAACAGCCAGTGCAGACGCACCCAAAATGCACTTGGCCAAAACCTAACACGCCTGCAGCGCATGCAGCACATCCGCCACGTGCGCCACGACGTCCACCGTGGGATCTTGCGTAACGATCGCCACCGTGGGACCGTCTTTTGGGGCATTTGACACCACGGGTCACGCGTCGAAAAACAGTGTACCTGTAAAAAAGTAGCTACAGTTCGCGATGAAAAGTGTCCGAAGGTACCACGAAACGCGAACACGACAATTGCTGTACAATCAAACGAACCGCCGAACCAGCGTCAGAGTGAAAGATCGTAACAACATAGTGACATTCCAACATTCCACGGTCAAAAAGAACAAATTGCCGATACCCTATAGTGCCCGTCCGTAGGGTACCGCGAAAAATAAGTGTGAGCCGACAGGATCCTGAGTAACGGGATTCCACCGTGGGACCTGAGGAAAAGGACGCATCCGGGCCACCGTCGCGGGCATCGCCAATGTTAAAAATATTACTGTAAGCGTAGTGATTAAGTTAAATATTGAATATTGTGAAACTAAACAAAACCAAATTGAAATTATAAATTGAGAGTCAAACTAAAAACAGAAAAGTAAAAAGAAAAAATTCCCTATCAAACACAGTAAAATCATAAAAAACAAACTTCACTGCAAACGCAGTATAACTTATTCCAATCCTGCGATTCTCAAGAGATCCTCCAGGGTAAAAGGAACAAACCAGCTACTGGTTTTCAAAAAGAAAATAAGATAAACTAAAATAATATTATACTAATTTTACTTATCAATGTGTTAGTGTAAGAAAATTAGAAAGAAGAAAAAAGGAACCTATACGTTAAGTAACACTTGAATCGCTATCTTAATTATTGCTGTTCAGACATTAAATTCGCACAAATAATTCACAAATCAGTCCGCATTTATTCACCGAAATCTAACCGAGTATCGTCCGAATCGTGCACCTATTCCTTTTCGCTTTAAACCCGCTTCATAAACAATATGCCAGATAAATTAGTAACAGCCATGTCGGGCATAGGCATAGTTCGGATCTTAACCTCCGCGGCCGAGCAAAAATATGTAATAAAGTGCATGATCAGAGAGGTATTTCCCCAAGAGACAGCAGCTCACGGGCACGAAAATTATAATGACATACCGTTCGTGAGACCTAGGCTAGGCGAAAAATCTGAGAAAGTACCTGACGTATATCGTTTGATCAAAGAATTCTCAGGGGACAGGACATTATTCAATTCATGAAAAAAAAAAAATGTCGAACGAATTATACGTATCTTTGAAGGTCAGGAAACAACGTACAAATATTATTTAGTAACTTAAGCTGTTCGTACCAGTGAAGCTGAGACAGTCTTGGAGTCCCACAACACCCCAATTGGAAGGCTATCTTAAAGAGTCTTAAAACTATGCTGATAAACGAGATTTAAAAACTCTCGAATACCAGATGTTTACGCTGACCCAGGGACGTATGACCATTAACGAGTTCTATCAAGCAATCTACCATCAGCTGTCATTGATTCTGAATCAGATAGGAGCACAAGAAGAATTTCCAGAAACAATTAGGAAGTTGACTGATAAATACCGCGCAAAGGCTCTGGAGACATTCTTAAGGGGATTAAACGCCGACTTATCACGACATTTGGGAATAAAAGAGCCAAGAAACCTAGACCACGCACTCTATTTGTGTAACTTATTGGAAAACCAGGAACATCGAAACTTCTTTGTTCCTAAGGTCAGACAACAGCCCTCACCTTTGCCACCAAGATAGACAAGTTCGAGATTCCAGGCAACCAAACCTTTTAACAACACCCCCTCTAATCAATGAAGAAACTTTGACCCTAGACTTTGCTATGCACCAAGTAGCCGGCCGATAGTAGGGTATCAGAACCAGATCACATACCACTGCACTCTAACAGTACAGACAACCTCAACAAATGCTACAACGACCATACCAGCAGCCACTCCCTACAAACGGGCCGTATCAGGCTGCACCTTCGCGTCCGTCCGCTCCTAAACCGGAACCTAAACCAGTTCCAATGGACATTGACTATTCAGTCCGATAAAATCGCATTAATTACATGAACAGACCACAAATCAACGATATAGCAGGCAAACGCCCCCACGCACATATGCAATCGGGACCTCCACAGATATACTGGAGACAATTCCAGGTAACTACAGGAGAAGTAGACCCAATCGCAGAGGAGAGAGAATATGAATCCTCGTATCCTACCGAGATCTCCCAGCAAGACTATTTCGAAAGTTGGGAAGAAGAGGGAGCAGTGGGTTCATACGAAAAACTTACGAGGGGAAACAAGAGTATGCCTCAGAAGTGGCAGACACAGCTGACATCCATTTTTTAGACTAAATAGTTGCTCGTTGCCTTACTTTAACTGTATAACGAGGGACGGTAAAGGTTTAAATCAAAATTACATTCAATCCAACTTAGTACCAAGTCCCGAACTTAACGAAAAACCATTTTTTGCAAATTCTGTTGGTGGCCTAACGAAGGTCACTCACCATATTCATCTTAGTTTCTTCAATTGCAACCACATTCCCGTTAAGATCTTACTTCCAACCCTAAAAACATTCCACGGTATTTTAGGCAATGACCTACTAAAACAATTTAATGCAGTAATCGATGTCAAGAATGACATTTTAATAGTAAATGGGGATTATAGAATCATAATCAAACAACTAGCCACTCAAGTAGTGAATTGAATAAAAATTAGAGCAGACCGCATGTCATCAAGTCAGAAAGAACTTATAGATTGTATCATCAATATCCATGCAGAACTATTCGCTGAGTCCTATGAAAAGCTAATTTATACCACAGCTGTAGAAGGCGAGATTATGACCACATCAGACACACCGGTATATAGTAAGCATTGTCATTATGCCACTTCCCTAAGATCAGAAGTAGAGAAACAGATTTACCAACTGATGCATGATGGTATAATAAGACCTTCACTGTCACCCTATAATGCACACGTATGGGTAGTACCAAAGAAAGCTGACGCATCTGGAGAGAGGAAGTATAGAATTGTCATAGATTATAGGAAGTTAAACGCGGTAACAGTATCAGATCGGTATCCAATCCCGGAAATTGGGGAGATTATCGCACAATTGGGCGAAAATAAATACTTCTCGGTTCTCGATCTGAAGAGCGGTTTTCATCAGATCCCCCTCGAGGGAAGAGATATAGAAAAGACAGCATTCTCAGTGAACGGCGGGAAATTCGAGTTCACTAGATTACCGTTCGGACTAAAGAATTCTCCATCAATATTCCAGAGAACTTTAGATGACATCTTACGAGACCATGTCGGAAAGAGGTGCTACGTCTATATCGATGATATTATAGTTTTCAGTCAGTCAGAAAGTGAGCACACCCAAGATCTCGAGGCAATATTCTCTACCTTGGCCAAGGCCAATATGAAGGTCCCAATCGACAAATGCGAGTTTTTCAAGACCGAGGTTGATTTTCTAGGTTTCAATATTTCCGCTAACGGCGTTCAAACCAATATCGATAAAGTTAAAGCTATCCATAATTTTCCGGAGCCTAAGACATTAAAGAATTTGCGATCTTTCTTATGCCTATCTAGTTACTACAGCCGTTTTATTCGCGATGACGCTAAACTAGCGAAACCGCTAAAAACCCTACTCAGGGCAGAGAACGGTCGTCTCTCGAAAAATATATTCATTAAAGTAGCTATACGGTTGACCATAATTGTATAGAAGGTTTCCAGAAAATAAAGAACACATTGGTTTCGCAAGACGTGATACTTGCATACCCAGATTTCAAAAAAGAGTTTCAACTCACAACAGATGCTTCGAACTACGCCATCGGCGCGGTACTAGAACAAAATGGAAGACCCATTACATTCATTTCTCGAACGCTATCAAAAACAGAAGAGAACTACGCCACAAATGAAAAGGAGATGTTGGCGATAGTATGGGCTCTTCAAAGCCTACGTATGTACCTGTACGGTACCTCCAAAGTTATCATTCACACCGATCATCAGCCTCTAGCCTTCGCATTAAGTAGTAAAAACCACAATGGCAAGCTCAAAAGGTGGAAAAGGTATCTTGAAGAGTACAACCACGAACTCCGTTACAAGCCAGGAACTTCAAATGTAGTAGCCGACGCCCTTTCTAGGAATCCCCCCGGGGCGCAAATTAATAGTACCACAGCCACAATACACAGCGACGATAGTTAGTCACATAATTTGATTCCAGCTATAGGTGTTCCGATCAATGTCCTCAAAAACCAATTGTTGTTATTAACTTCGGAGGAAGAATCTTATAAATTCGAACTGCTTTTTCCATAGTATTACAGGCATACTGTCAAGAAGAGCGACTATTCTGAGGAAGACTTGGTGAAAATACTAAAAGAAAGGCTCGACCCTAAATTAATAAATGGCCTATTTACTTCCGAGAGTATACTGGGAAAAATCCAAAATATCTACCCTATTCACTTCAGTAGTTACAAGTTTAGATACCGGCAAACTCAGGTAAAGGACGTAACATTACAATCAGACCAAATAGAGATCATAACCAAAGAACACTTGCGAGCCCATAGAAACCCAATAGAAAACAAAATACAGATACTAAGAAAATATTTCTTCCCCGGACTAACAAAAAAGGTCAGTGCCATCACTAAGCAATGCGAGACATGCAAGCTAGTAAAATACGATAGACACCCACAATATGGCGAAATTCAGGCGACACCAATCCCCACGTACCCAGGACAGATTATTCATGTAGACTTGTACACGACAGAAAAAAAGGTAGTACTCACGGCAATTGATAAATTGTCAAAGTACGCCCAAATAAAGGTGGTAAAATCAAAAGCAGCAGAAGAGTTGAAACTACCGCTGCGGGAAATCATGATTGCATTCGGCTTGCCAAAAATAGTTCTCATGGACAATGAAAAGGCCTTGAAAGACCAGCTCAAAGAGAAATTTATAGAACACCACCGTATGCATCCACAAGCAACAGACAAATCGAAAGATTTCACTCAACAATGTCGGATATCATGAGGTGTCTTAAAAAGGACGAAGACACAGCCAGTTTCGAAGATTTGATCTTTAAAACCGTACAAGAGTACAATCAGACAAATCACTCCACTACCAAGAAAAAGCCCATAGATATATTTTTCGGAAGTAAACACATATCGAACCCACAAGAATTATAAAAACCCAGGGAACAAGTCAACAAACATATTGGTAAAAAACAAGAAGACCCCACATACCATAATCGGAAGAGGGGGCCAATTAAGAATTATAAAGAAGGGGAAATTATCTATGTAAAAATCGATAAGAGATTGGGATCGAAATTGACTCCCAGGTACAAAAAAGAAATAGTTCTGATAGATCAAAACACGACCATCAAAACACGGTCAGGCAAGATAGTTCACAAAAATAATATCAAAACATAATTTCATTCACAGGATTTTTTTACCATTATGCCACGGGCTGTCAACCATGTAAGACTACTCCCATTCGCAATTAATTCCAATTAAAACGGGAGTAGCGGCAGTGCAGAATGGCATATTCAGAGTAATTCATATTCTAAATATGGTGGACTATGAAAAGGTCGCACGAGGTTTAGAAAAAGCATTATAAGCAGCACACACGATATGTACCCATTCCTGGATTATGAGTTAGGAGCAATAGAAGGCGATTTGCGCAGGCTTAGGCCACCCAAACGGGCGACCATGTCTATAGATGCTCTAGGAACAGTGTGGAAATGGCTGGCCGGTACGCCGGACAGAAGCGACCATAAAATCCTAACAGCAAAAATTAACGAACAGTTAGAAAACAATAACAGACAGGTTGTTATTAATAAGGCGTTAAGTACTAGAATAAACGAGTTAAGCAACATATCAAACTCAATAATAAAAACTACAATAAGAGACGAGAGTTTCCAGGAAAAATTTGTATCCATATTAAAATACCGATTGCAACTATTTAAAAACGACTTAAATAACTTAATTCATGCAATAAATTGGCCAAAAACGAACACTGTAAATTCAATAATATTGTCAGAGGCAGGGGTATCCAAAATAGAAGAAGTCTTAGATAGCGAGGGAGGAATGGTTATCAACGTAGAAAAACTGTTGGAATTCGCAAAAGTAAAAATAGCCACAAATGGCAAAAATATGCTCTACATGATAAACGTACCTTTACTCGAGAAGGAACCTTGCATTTCTATGATAATTAAGGCAATGAAGAAAGATAAATTAATAAACGAAATCAAATATGAAAATATCATGACCTGAAATAAAACAATATATGCCCTTATAAAGGAATGCGAAACTCATAGCGATAAGACAATTTGTACTAGAAATAACATACTAGATCTAAGTAATGACTCTTGTATAACACCACTCCTACAAAATCGAAAGCCATACTGCAAGTCGGTCAATAGCCAGCACATCCCGGACCATCATATATACTGACATACTGCTGAACGATTTCAAGGGAAAAATCAATATCGACCAGGAAGAAATGGAGCTGTTAGGAACTCATCTAATACAGTTCCAGAATTCAACAATAAAGATGATGACGAGTACGAGGCGAGGGAATCGAAATACGCAGAGGCTACCCACCTACTCTTCCAAATGATGGCGGAAAAAACGAAAGTAGACGAAATAATACTACAAATGTTAAATGAAATAAACAACAACAACACCAGAAGATTGGAGACGTTAAAAATAGCTAACTTCAAGTCCACCACCATTAGCTTATCACTCTCCGGAATTTTTGCCACACTATTGGTCATAATAGCGGCATGGGCATGGAAACAAAAATCTTCCATCAAGCCCCAAGTCGACATGCAAAACGTCAAGCGGGAGGCCGAAGCAACAGGCAGCAAAACCCAAAAACGATTTTACATCGCGACAGAGGACGTCCGCGTCTAAAGGGGGAGGAGTTAACAACAATGTTTCCCATAATTGCCATGTGCAAAACGGCCAGTGCAGACGCACCCAAAATGCACTTGGTTAAAACCTAACACGCCTGCAGCGCATGCAGCACATCCGCCACGTGCGCCAAGTCATCAGTTTACGACGTCCACCGTGGGATCTTGCGTAACGATCGCCACTGTGGGACCGTCTTTTGAGGGATTTGACACCACGGGAGTCAATGCACCCGAAAGCTACAGCGGCGACAGCGACAACGTCAGCGGCGACTGCAGCAGCGGCAGCAGTAGGCTTTAAGCTAAGTCAATTTTGTATTTAGAATTAGTTCCATTTTTGTAACTGTAATAAAAGGTATATTTTTTTGGATTCGCAATCCAAGAATAATTTAATTTATATTCACGACGAAAGCCTAGTACTGTGATCAATAAGCTTGTTTATGACATGAAAACTCCATACAAAATTACGATGCAAAACCGCCGTTAAACTCTTTCAACGCGAATTGTTTTCTTCACGTGCTGGAATCATAAAGCAAAGACCTACAGTTTCAACACTTTAGAAACTGAGGGTACATACCAACATGTGTACCAAGTTCGGTTGCTCTGGCTTCACGGATGTGGAAACAAATTCATTCGGAGAGACTGACAGATGGTCCGATGAACATTGCATAAGCCCGTTATACTCTTTTTGTATGATTTTAAACAAAAGATCAATGTAACCATGAACATTTTTTTTTTAAATAATAATGTAGGATAATGTAATAAGAAAGGACGGCTATCTTCAGAGTGCCGAATCTATATACCCTAGCAGGAATTAATTTTTATATAAAACTTAATTTTTGTCTGATTGCTCCTATGGGAGCCATGTGGTCCGATTTTGAGGAAATTAAAGGAAACTATTTGAAGTATAATAAAACTTTCACTTAGTTTGCATGAAATATTTGTATAAACAATAAGTTTGATATAGCGGAATAGTAGTCTGATTTTGACCAAATTTGGGCAGATTGTATAAATTCTCTAGAGACTCTGTTTGGGAAAGGTTGGTGAGAATACATTTATAAACAAAAAAGTTGTTCATACAAAAACACAGTTGTCGACCGATCATTCCTATGGCAGCAATATGTTATAGTGGTCCGATCCGGCCGGCTGTGCCAAGTTTCATTACGATAGTTTTAAAACTGAAAGACTAGTTTGCAAAGAAACAGAGGGACAGACGGACATAGCTATATCGACTCGGCTATTCATGCTGATTCAGAATATATAAGTTAACACCCTCAATGTCATAATCCCACACCAACAAGCGCCATAAGAAAACAACAGCAACTTAAGATCCCAAATCATAACAACAACATAAGCAACCAAGCTACAACATCATAAGTCAGCAACTAAGTCACGCGAACATAGGTTGCGCAAGAAGTCACAAGCGCTGAGCAGGCAATATCAGTAGCTCACAGTGGGACCGGCGGATGTAACCGGACACTTTCTCACTGCAACGATCCGCAGGTGCGAACGGCAGAAGGAACAGACGCAAAGCCACGTGCGCTGAGCACGTATCTTTTAGGCAAGCTCACCGTGGGACCAACAGGTGCAAGACGGCAATTAAGAAAATCCAAAAGTCAACGACCGCAGCTCCAACAGCAGCGGCGGCAACAACGACCAATGGCAGCAATTGACTACGACAGCAGCGACAGCAGCGGTACTAACAGAAGCAGTACCAACAGCAGCAGCAAAGGCAACGCAAGCAGCGACAACGGCAGCGGCATCGGCAGTATCAGGCGACACGTAGCTAAAGCGGTTAATTATAAAATATAATTGTATTAGTTCTAATCAAACTCATAAAGAATGTTTTTTTTTTTAACTAAATAAATATCAAATATTCTAATTTATATATTTTGTTGGGTCGGTCCTTCAGTCTATCACACATTTCGAGACAAAATATAATACCCTCTGTTAGGGCATAAAAACAAGTAAGAAAGTTGCAGTCGGACGTACCCGACAGCAGAATACTCTGATTCAAGTCCGATATAATTTTGTTATTTGAGGGGTGAAATAGAGAGTATAAATGCTCTAGTCGAGTATACCCGACTACGAGACTGCATGTAACCAGTTCAAAGCAAAGTTCTTCAAGCACATTTTCGTACACATACACGAATACGCACACACACAAGCGACAGCATACAATTACATGACATTTCATTAATTTATCGGGAGAGAGCTGGAATAACTCGTTTAAACTAAATCCCAAATCAACCTCATATTAAAACAAAACCAACTGACTCACCTGCATAGATTAGCTAGTACCAAACTTACACTTGGATGAAAAAGCGAAGCTGTTACGAAAGTGATAAAAGTTCAATACAAGCAGTTCTTAAAATAAATTAAATATGACTGAACAGGTTAGAAACATAGATAAAGGGGTTAAGCTTTGGTACGGACTTAGAATTTCAAATGGACGTTTTGATGAAAGTTATTAGTTTAAGCCGGGATCGGACAGCAAGTGGTTCAGAGGTTAAGGCATCCGCTTTACAGACGCGAGCACTCGGGTTCGAATTTAGCCGACTACCATTCATATACGGACAAGTTTGGACAAAAAATTCTAACAATAAGGACACTGATGAGGGTGCTTGGCAGCATCCGAAATAGCGCTATATGACCAGCCAATACTTTTCATATCAATCTTTCTATCACCCTGAATTGCTGAGGTCAAGCCTGCTAAATATTTCATTAAAATTCCACACCGCTCAACTTCTGATCGATGCCCATTGGGGAATTTAGGGGAAAGTGAAGACGTTGCTCATTTCCTGATAACCGAGGGTTGCATTTGGATCTAAGCCGACTGACTACTGCTGAAATGTTAAAAATCCTAAGTGGCATAACTATCCTATTTGGCAATAACAACCTTATCGGGTCTCTGCCTGATGCAACAAATGCCTCCACGCGTCTCTGCTTGCGCGCGTTTTAGTGGCAAGCACTAACCAGATATCTAAGAGAGGCAATCTATATATTTATATAAAAGAGTTCGTCCTGACTGATTGGCAATCATTGCACAGCCCAAACCATAGCAGCTAGGATGCTGAAATTTTCACAATAAGTTCCATCTATGATGAAAGTGCACACTAAGACGGGATTTTGGAAAATTCCACCAATAAGCGTGGAAAATCGCGGGAAAATTGTTGTATGAAACTTTTTTGATTATCGTCCGATTGACTTCAAACTCATTTTCAAACATTTCTGTTTATCATCCATTTATTTCAAAACTAATTTTCAAAACACCCCACATTAAATAATTTTACACATGTGCTACCGGTTTTGAAAAATGCACGTCCCCGGTCGGAAAAGGGGTGAAGTCTGGAACTTAGCATTTTCGTTTTTCATACTAATTTCCAAATATAAATACAAAAACCTTGGTACTTTGCGGGCAACACAACGGACAGAAATTAGTTGGAGAGTTTAAATCTAGATTCTTAGTAATATTATTCTTGGAATTGACTACAAATGCCAAATGATTTTGGAAAATCTACTCCGCACCGCCATGGGCGGGAAATGGAAATCAAGAACAGATGAGTGGAATAATTTGTTGTTTGCTCCAAACACATTTTCATAGCCACAAAAACATTAGTCACGTGGCTCAACTTTTTGGTTTTCCAGCCCCACGAGAGGGTATACAGTGATACGTTATTTGTGTGTATTTCATACGGTTGACGAGAGTAGTCAAATTAAAAAATATGCATTTTCATCTAAATATTTCCCCGGGCAAGACCGGGGTATTACCTGCTCGTACGGTTTAAAAACGAATACTTGGGCGATTTTGAATCTTAATGTGAAGCTGAAACAAAGCAATATATTAAACAAAAGGAAACGAAAAGGCGGACAGCGGATGAATATTATTACTACTGTCATCACACTAATTAACAACAAAAACAATTAAGTCGCGGCGGGCACAATCTTCTTGAGTGCGCGGCATGGTAGTAGCCGGCAAGAAGCATGCAGGTCAGAACCATTTTCGAATACAAATTTGACTTCTTACTTTGCAAAATTCATATCTTTTGACCGAAATAATTTAAAAAGCATTTTATAGCACTTTCAAAGTGAAAGCACTTCAAAATCGGAATAGTGATTATATTTATTTGTATGGTGTAACTTCCTATAAAAACAAAATTCAACTCTGACCACTTGTTCTGTTGGCCGATTTTTTTAAAGCTTAGGAAATGCACTGCTAAATGCTTTTTAGATTTTGGCAATATCTTGATTCGTTCAGCAGATATGATTTTTACAAAGTAACAAGACAAAACGAGCCACTGTGCGACAAACAGACGGACATCACTATATCGACTTGGCTACTAATGATGATTCAGTAAATATAGTCTTTGTCGGGTCGAAAACGTTTCCTTCAATGCTTTACACATTTTGGAAAAGGTCGCAATATCATATTTTTTTTATCTCAACGTACACAAATTAAAACAATTATATAAAATGCTTTGTTTTTTTTTATATTGTGTTTCGCTTAGCGTGGGTTAAAACACGAAATGTTTTTTTGTGTTACGATGCAAAAACGTTTTGTCTGGACCGCAGACATGGTTGCACCACGAGCTCGCAAAACATTTTCGCCGATCTCTGTACTAGGCTTAGATATAACACTCCCTTTTTAAGATACCAAATATCTTAAGCTATTTGTATCTTTTCAACTGTTCATAGTATTATATCCCCGATACTATTGCTTAGGTAATTCCCCATTACCTTATAATTTTAATTTTAAGGTTATATTGTAATAAATAACAAATAAATTTGAAGGTCTATGAATTTCATCCTTACTTTTCCTTATTTTTACTGGACACATTGCGCTCTATACCAAGCATCAAATCTTCAAACCACTGTGCCATTGTCTGCTGTTTTTCAACCGGCTGTCCACGTATTATGTTTTCCTTTAATGAGCTTTAATAGAAATAAACATTCATATGGGTCCTTCCATTTAAAAATTATTAATGTTACCGATAGTAGTCCTCGTACAACAGTATGAGTACCAATAATGGACGGGACATAGACCATTGGTTCCGACAATCCTCAGCTAGAACATTGTTTAACAAAGAGGACATCATACTCTGTAGCAACTCTGAGTTTAATTCAACAACCTGTAAAGGAAAAACTCGTTTAACGATTTATAGAAAGCCAAAATATATTCACGATGGAAAAAATTTAGCTTTAAATAATTAGCTAAGTAAAACATTTTTAGTGGCTTCAATTCTAGAATATTTGTACATATGTATGTATGACATGATATCCAAAAGAACAAACATTTTATCTGATCCACACACACCAACCTCAAAGCCAACACATCCCTAGATCATTGAATCATTTGCGCCGTTGAGTGATGGCTTGGTTATATAACACTTTCTTTGATATAGAAAAACCCAAGCATACTTACATATACTTACCGAGTATATGCTGAGCGTTGCTTTTGGAATGTACGATATTCACTTAATTTTTTTATTTTTATTAGGAATGGCGAAGATTTAAAATAGCCCTTTCCATAAATGGAAAATAATTAAATAGATATGGTAAATAAAATATGTATTAAAATGAAAAGATAAATGAATTAATTCAAACAAAAATTAAGAGATCGGTGATCAAGAACTCAGTAGTACATTAATTATTGCTAATGACCGATAAACAAATACGGACCTTAAGAAATTGTGAATTTTCCCGCGTCAAACTTCGTAGCTTTTTATTTGGGAATGTAGAAACTGTAATAAAAACAAAAAAGTGAATAGAAAATCTATTTAAAAATATTGTGTGTGCGTTTATACTTTTTAATTGAAGCTGCTTAAAGATGTATGAAACAATACTATCCAAAATAGTGCAACAGCTGATGTAAATTGCCGAATCTGCAATTCGACAAAAGTTATACTCTTCATATATTACTTTCTAAATTATATGTACGTATACCTAATGCGACAAGCCCTTTTGTTAGACTTTCCAATATGTACACAAACGCACGCGGTTCTAAAGCAGCAAGGTATGTAACATGATCTTGAGAGAGGCAATTTAATAAATTGTAATAGGCAGAGGCCAGTTTTGGATATTCCTGTTGGTTTTTTTGTTTTGATGTTGGTTGCTTAACAATTGGCCCATTTTTGTTTTAACTTTTTGAACTTACCAATAAATCACTTTGTCGTATAGAAAGAATAAGCTTTGCGATAATATCAAGAACATTGTGTAATGTATCGTCACCGTATAGCTTAAACACCCCACAGTTGACATAGTTCCCTCCTAGAGCATTTTTTAAAATTAAAAAACATATTGATATTCCCTTTAGTTTCATTGGATAAAGTTGATCGGATGACACTTCTAGATGCAAAATTCGATTTCCGTAAATGCAAATGAGTTTCGATGCTTCGCGAAACAGCAAAATACCCATGGGACTTGACACATTTCCAGCTAAACGTTGTGTGCGGCAATGCACCAACTCGGCAAATAACTTTAACACTGGCGTGGTGATGGCAGGGTCATGGGCCCAGATTTCAACCGCCCGAAGTAGTATGGGCAAGTAATCAGTGTAGTAACTGCAATTAATAAATGGAATAGTCAATTGAAAAATATTTAATTTGCATTGTATGTTGTCATACGAACAGCCATTCGAAAAGCATAGTATATTGAATTCGAGCATTCAAAGGCAATGCTAGCCCACGCAAGTCTCGGGATAAGCCAATAATTGCTTTCTTGACCTCATCATTAGGAAAACATTTTGTGTCCATAAGTACATTTCCAAGTGATTCAAACTGATCTGAGAGAAACAAATTTGTTATATCCTTGGCTTATTTGCATTATCGACTTACTTGTAAGTGGTGTCAAAAAATTGTAAAAACGCTCTTCGTCTTCTCCCAAGTCAAACATTAACAAGCGACTAAGTGAAGTGTAAAACATGGTCCGACAACGCATTTCATTTAGCGACGAGCTCGTACCAAGAAAGGGAAAATGATCGCTTGTGTGATGAGTCAACATGAACTGCACTTCCTCTAAGCGTGCCAACTTACGCACTGAATTAAAGTGCACAGAGAGATCGGATAGTAGCATTAAAGTTTTCGTAATTATTTGCTCTGAACGGCCCCAAAACTTCAAGTTAGTTATGCTGCAAATAAAATAACACGTAATTTAAAAAAAGAAGTACCACTAATATTCACAACACATACATTTTACGATTAATGAAACTTAGCAGCATTTGTTCATCATTTAGTCCAAAAACTTCACTAAGCCGCTTGTAGACGGTAGCCTTTTGCGCTTGGTCACTACTATGCATCTTACGAACCTGGTCTAAAAAGCTTAAAACGGCCAATTCCAGCTTCTCACAACCAGTCTGAGGAAGGCGTGAGTCAGTTAAACTCATTAGTTGCAGTACACGAATAACAAGCTCTGCATCCATATTGTCGTGTTCGTCGCTTGTCGTTACAGAGAGTCTGCCCACAATGGCCGACCCAATTATATACACTAACCAAGTCAATTGTAGCTCATGCACAGTAATATCTATAAGGTTTGCATTTGGCGTCTGCACGAGGTTTTCGTACTCACGTGCCTTTTGATCAAAGTGCTGTACCAGAAGATTACAAGTCTTATTATACTCGCAACGCTCGATTACTGATAACTGTTCAAGTTGTTGCTGCACCATACAAAGATCATCCAAAGGGTCCTCCATATTATCACGAACAATTAAAGGCACAGCATCTAGACGTGACTCGATATACGCCTTAATTACTTCAGGTGTATAGGAGCCAAGTAAATGCGGATCCGGGGATTTGACGTACGGTACTGATGCAACCATACGCTGCCAAAGGGTAAGTAAATAATGCACACTATTCGGAGCAAAG
The DNA here is from genome assembly GCA_037075165.1 of Hirtodrosophila histrioides. Classification (NCBI taxonomy): domain Eukaryota; kingdom Metazoa; phylum Arthropoda; class Insecta; order Diptera; family Drosophilidae; genus Hirtodrosophila; species Hirtodrosophila histrioides. The sequence goes on from JBAMCL010000029.1 coordinate 261,483, forward strand.
AGCCACATCTGCGAACGAGAAAACCCCTTTTTTTATTTTGATAAAAATAACTCATATTATACCTACATGTAATGATTGTACCGTAAACTTTGCAATCAATTCTATTGCTTCTGGGTAACAAGGGACGGCTATGAGTTCACCCAGTTGATAATTTGACTTCAGACGCGCCAGCAAACGACAGAACTCATGGTAATTATCTGGATCACTTAAGCCCTGAAGGCAAATTAAACTCGAATTAACACTTAGTTCTATAAAGCTGAAAGGAACTTACATGCAAATTGGTAAGAATATCTTTTACACCTTCAACTAGGTGAGTAAGAAATTTTGTTCGCTCTGAGTTACTGAACAGTGATCGACGTACAGATGTCATTTGTACTAGACACGAAAGTGAGTAACTGGCTAGACCATTTGGTAGTATTTGATATAATTCGAAGAACAATTTCAATGTGTTCGAATCAAGAAATGCTGGTCGCCACGCTGTTGGAATCTGTGTTTATGGTGAATTCATTTTGATAAATTTTGATATTTATAGAAGACATACGTACCTGTACATTATTCATATCATCGGCTGATTCATCGGTAGAGCTGCCAATAAAGTCAAAACTTAGACAGTTCTTTGTAAGACGTAAGACTTGTGATATAAACCTGTATAAAAAAAAGTATAGTAGCATGAATACACACATTCAGCTAGCGTGAGGAGATATTTATATATATACATATAGTGATTTATCCATACCTCCGCATATACAAAATCTTGTCTAGTAACATAAGTTCAGAAACTCTTGCCTAGTAACTTTGCACTTGGCAACATGATCATAAGAATGTCATATTGTATTTGACTCACTGTTAAGAATAAAATTATATTTTTTCCAAAGTCCCCGAGCTTGACTTTTAATCATATATATGTTTTGTCGGGGCGGTAGCATGATGGTAAATGCAATCCCAAAAAACGTAAGCACTTGCATCAATTTCAATTCAATTAAGTTTTCATTCAAATATGCACTTGTGCACTCCTTCACTTCCCTTTTTAGATTAAAACTAGCCATGGAAAATGGCGCTTAAAAGTTTTAGCAGCTTAAACAATATATATAGAGAGAATAGAACTGTAAGCTCCAAAGCAGAGATCTGCACCGGTGGTTGTTTTTGACACCAGTAGTGCACTTATCTTTTTAGCGTTGGTGGTTGTAGAAGAACCACCTAGCATGCTTATGCGGTGTTTAAACACCGCATAAAAACGAATATGGGAATGAAGCGACAATAAAGTATGCGCTGCCTGAAGCACAACAAATGACTTGCTCAAATTTTTACGACGCAAGTTCCGTTATTTTGTTTAGCTGCATTTCTTTACTGCGACGTTTTGTCACAGAACAGCGGAATGAAGTAGACAAAATTTAATGAAAAAATAATATTTTAATATACTTTATACATTTTATTGATTATGAAGTTATTGTTTTATTTTAAAGTTATTATATCCACGAAAGAGAGCTATCGTTTTGTTTAAAGAAAATTTATTATGATGTTATTATTATTAAATTAACTCACAAATTTGATTGAAGATTTCCTTTTGTTATTATTGTTATTTTTATCAAAGTCTACATTTACGCAACGATCGCATCAACAGAAAATACATGCACAAGCAAACACTGAGTTGTTCTCTCAGTCACCAAGTACCAAAAACTCTTCGTCATTTTAGGGGTTGATTTTCTACGCTCACATTTTGTGCTGTGCTTGTTTGTATGTCGAAAATATACGCAGTCAGAATGTAACGCGCACTTCAGGCTTCGCATACAAAGGTGCAGTAAAAGAAACGAGTAAAAAAGAACCGCATCAAATTTGGTTGCGGTGCCTTAATACGCTTGTATGAAAATGATATTGTACAAACGCGGTACACTAGTAGTTGCGGTGGACTGCTGCAGATCTCTGCTCCAAAGATAACCCTCTACTTCCCAAATTTTCTTTTTTAAAAGAAAAATACAGGATAAAAAAATAATGAAAAAACTAAAATGCTATAGTCGAGTATACCCAACTAGAGAACTCCCTGTATCCAGGTCGAAAATATCCGATCGCTTCTTCGTACATTAACGCATAGACACCCACATACACAAAGACGCACACACACAAGCGACAGCAAGGCGACAGCGAAGCATTTTAAGCCGTGGCTGTGCTGCTTCTACCCCCAGAGTGACTAAAGTATTGTACATGCCAATTCCCCAAGCTATATCTTTAAAAGTGTGGCGGTAAAACGTTTTGATCGAATTGCGGTGGAACGGGGGGAGATATCTTAAACCAGAAACAAACTTGACCTCCGCCCGCTAAACACGAACCTACATTCCAAATTTGGTGTATCTAGCTCTTGTAGTTGCTGAGATCAACGCGTCCATACATACGGACGGACAGACAAACGGACATGGCCAAATCAAAATCTCTTTTGACACTGATCAGCAATATATATATACTTTATAGGGTCGGAGATGTCTCCTTTTGTCTGTTACATCCTTTTGCACAAATCCAATACCCCCTTTTTACCCATTTTATGGGTACATTGAGTAAAAATAATGTAACATTACTGAAGATTATTGGTTGGCTTTTCTATTTGATTAATGTTATATACGACTAAAAGGGAAGTTCGAGTTCTTTTCGTATGGTAATAAAAATGATAAGTCGTATAAGGCCCTACTAATGGGGCTTGATATCATGGATCTGGGCACTGTCAAAAACATACTTATCGACATGGAACTACAATGCGTAGCTTGTCCGAAGGAAGAGAGTTAACAACAGCGAATTGGACATTTATGTGGTTTACGTCACTAAATAAACTGTAACTCTTAGCGACCTAAGAAAAAACCACTCCATCAATAACATCGTCAGGGTCATCTGGGACTACCAGAAGCGTAACAGTAACAAAATCAATCAGTGTTACAATTGTCAGATGTTTGGACATGGATCAAGCCACTGTGCCGTCACTGTGCCGTTGTTCACTCTGTGCGGGACCTCACAAGTCAACCGACTGTAAGAAAAAGTCAAAAAGTTGAAGTCATAACTTCACTGGCATGTAAATTTTTATCATGATGTCTGACAACATATCGATAGTAACATGGAATGCCAGAGGCATTAGAAGTAAATAAGTTGAGCTTTATAATTTTCTTCTTCAAAACAAAGTTGATATCTGCCTTCTTACAGAGACTTGGCTTAACAACTCAATATCAATTAAACACACTGACTTTCACTGCTTGAGAAATGATCGAGTGGACAACAGAGGGGGAATATTCGCTATAGCATGCTACCCCTCCCCAATACTTCAGTTATAGAAACTATTGGCATAAACAAACCTAATCCAGCAGGTACGCAGACTGCAATCTACTGTTACTATTTCCCCGGTGAAAAAACAACAGTTCAAAACCGCTACTCGGTTACTGACAAATTTTTTTTAATGGTAATTTTGTACTTTAATTGTCGCCATCGCAGCTGGTGCTGTTATCGGGCAAATTCAAGGGTCAACACTTGATATATTTCTATCTAACTTTCTCAACTGTTATCCAACATCAACGTTATTAATGATCTAAATTCAGACCATCTCCCCGTGCAAATTATTCTACACACTAGACCCACTGTTGGACTGGATGGACTTTGCCAAAATAGTTAACTTATTAGTAAACAAATTAGGCCAACTTACAGTCCAAAATTCTGATGATATCGATAACTTAATCTCTGAATTTAATAATATTCTTTGTGCAGCAAACAAATTTCATCGTTCCGAAAGAGAATGTTAGATCTTTTCCAAAGCCTCTTCCACTAATTATAACATCACTAATCAAGCGTAGGAATATCCACCGCAGGAAATGGCAGAGATATAGAAACCGAACTGACTTTGCTCTCTTCAAATGGCTAAGCCAAATTATCACCAATAAGATTTTCAAAATCAGCAATGAATCCTGGAATTATCGATTATCGACTTTAGAAAAAGGATCTTCCCTCTTTTGGAATCTAACAAGAGTCTTACAAAATAAACTTGTTGGTATCCCGACTCTCAGCGAGGGCTCAATAAGTTATTCCACCCCAGAGCAGAAAGCCGAGTTACTAGCGCAAACATTTAGCCTAAATCACTCGATTACTTTGAATCTTAGTGACTCCAGCACAATTAGTGAGGTCAACGATTCCTTGCATACATTAGAGTCGTACTCACCCATCCTCGATAAGGCGCACTATATTTCTGACTCTAATTTAGCAATGATTTTAAAAAAGTTACGGTCCATATGTAGCATGCGTACATATGTATATACATACATATGAATAAGGCTGCAACACTTTGTTGTTATGCCAACAGAATGCAAACATAAGCAGCGACTTTGTCGCAGCGCGCCTAACGCTAAGTGCCCTCTGCGCATATTCAAGTGCAGACGAAATATGATCCGCACTTGATAGCAACGACCGCCCAAATAGCTAAGTCAGCGTTCTCACGCTTGACCGTCGCTATGTATACATATGTGCGCGCATGACTCTCTCTGACTCTCTTGCTGTATATAATAAGCCTTAAAACCATGTATGTAAAACGGCTGCTCACCGCTTCACGGTGGACAGCTCTAACTCTAAAATTCAATCAATAAAGAACCTACATAGGAGACAGACGTCTTCTGCAGAAATTCAAGTGTTACAATTATACTCGGGACGAACCATTACATGGCGACCGTGACACAGTCACGAAAAACTGCAAATGTAACAATACATTAAGTGCATTTAAAATACAAAACCAAAACATGTGTTAAATAAATAAGCACCAAAAACGACAACTAAAACGAAAACTTCAACTACAAGTAACAACAACGCGGATGGCAAACAAAAAAAGGCTGAGTGAGTAGAGTGCGAGGATGGGAAAACGCGGAGGTGTAAATAACACAATAAAAAAAAGAATAGCACACATAAAGTGTATATAATATATACAAAAACACCACCTCCCGCGTGGGCAACAGCCCAAAAGTTGCAAGTCGAACTTGATTATCTAAAATCAAGTCTTGTGCATAAGATTCCCAACACCGCAACTCACTCAGCCAAGATACAAATTTTAAATACAAAATTAATAACGAAACCTCCATCCCAGAAGCAACTAGAAAAGAGGCCTGACGTCTGTCCAAGCGATTGCCCCGGACCGCTCTACAGTACCACATGCAAATCAACTTGCATTTTACCAACGACTTGTGCGATGACCGGCACCAGTCCCGTCTGAGCTCATAGGCCCTGGACTACAACAGCACCCTACAAGTGCGAGTGGCAGCCCGCCACTTGCGCCAACGCTGGAATAGAAAACAATATTCAACAAGTGTGAGAGGCAAACCGCCCCTTACGCCAGCGTGGGAAACTGCAAGATTTATAAAAACTTTTGCATTACAATTAGATGAGCGAAATTGAACTACGAGAAGTCTGCAGGGAACAACAAGCGTGAGGGGCACACCGCCACTTGCGCATACGAGGGAGCGTCAGCGTAGCAGGCCCGTGACGACCAGCTGACGCATAAGAAATGGGTCCTGAGCAGCAGCAACTATACATAATACATGGACCGACAGCGTTTCCTAACACGCTTAATTTTTTTTTCCATTGCACTGCGTGCATAATTTTTTTAATGCACTGCGATGCATAACCATTAATATTAATAAACATTGTAAAATTGAGCGGAACCATTTCTGCCCGATTAGAGTGCGGCCCGTAAAGCCACACAACAAAACTAGGCAGGAAATAATGTAAAAAAAAAATTAATTAATCAACCTAATATAAAAATGAGAAATTTTTATTAAGCTATATGTCAATTGAATCAAATTAAAGCCATAGGCAGGAAAAATGTTCTATTTATGAATAGTAATGCAATAAGTAAGTTTTCCGAAGATTTTCTAATTGAATCAAATCATAATTCTGAACAGAACTCCAAAATGGGATTAGTAGACGTTAAGTCAGTGGATTCCACTGCTAACGTTATAAATAAAGTTGAATCAAACAACACAGATTTAGAATTAACAAATATATTACTGGTAATCATAGTTGTTATAATGTGTGCAAATTGTTTTTATAAAATATATAAACTGCATAACAAATGCCTAAAGAAAAGATTCATGAGCCGAGCAAATGACTTGGACAAAATTTAAATTTGCACAGCACAAACAACAATGATTAATCATAATTGACAATATCATAATAACTATAAGATACCAGTTAAACTAAATATAAAAAAAAAAAAATAAATAAATAATAATGAACACACAGTATGATGAATAGTAAGAATATCCAAGAATAATCTTGAAATAAAAAGTAGCTTGTCAATATTATGGAATGGCCAGAACTTTCTGAGCGGATCCAAAATATTAAAACGACATTTGAAAAAGCGTATAAATGTCTAACACAAAATAGACAAACGCATATAGATACAGTTAATAGGCACTCCATAACATTGATCGACAGCTTTAACGAAGCTCGATTATTGATATATCAACATAAAGATGTATTAACCAATGAACATTGGTCAGAAACGTCAAGGTTGCTAATAAGACTAAGAAATAATATACAAACAGTTAAAGACAAGCATAATTTAAATTTAATACTACCTTCTATTTTGAATACACCTGCAAAGTTGGAACTCGGTGAAAACCTTGAAGTTCGGACTAAGGATATTCAATTAGTAGAAGAAGATTTAACAAATCTAACAATCCCTGCTGTTATCACACTGGATTCCAAAGATATTTTATCCGAAAGTGAAGAAAGTGCTGATAATAGCCGTATAATGGTTGACACAGCCGCTGCCCAGAGGGCATATATTAGGGAAATTGCACAAGCAGTCCCAGAATTTGACGGAAAGAAAACCCGTCTTGAAAAATTCTTAACGGCATTAAGACTTGTCAACTTAACAAAGGGAACTTATGAGGAAATTGCCATAGAGTTGATTAAATCAAAAATAACGGGCACAACCCTCAATAAAATAAAAAATGAAACCACAATAGATGGAATTATTGCAAAATTAAAAGCCGTAGTTGTCGGTGAAACACCCGCCAACATAAAGGCAAAAATGGACACTTTAACGCAGAAAGGCAAAACAGCCACCCAGTTCACAAACTGAACTAGAAAATCTGCGACAGCTTCTTGAAGCTGCCTATATTGACCAAGGCATACCATCTGAAAATGCTGACACGCTCAGCACCACAGAAGCCGTTAACACAATGATTAGTAAAACTAGTCACGAAAGTGTTAAAACCGTTATGGAGTCTGGTATTTTCACTACCATGGATGCTGCCGTTAGTGCATACATCCGTACTAGTACAAGACTTACTGGTAGTGTGAATACAGTAATGTACTCTAAAAGAGGGAATAACAACTACCGCGGTAGTAACAATCGTGGTAACTATCGTGGTAGAGGCAATGGTAACTACCAAAACAGAGGAAATAATAACTACGGTAATCAAAACAACAATTACCGTAGAGGCCGAGGAAATGGAAACAACAATTCCAACCGAGGCCGAAACAACCAAAATAATAATAATACAAACAATGTTAGAGTAACCCAGAACAATCAGGGAAACTCTCAACAACCCTCAGATATTCAGCAGTAGGAAATTATGCGGTTCATACCATCAATCTTAGTTTGAATATATTTGTAAACTTTTTCAATGTGAAGACAAATAAAAAACTTGTATTTTTAATAGATACTGGTGCAGACATATCTCTGTTAAAGGAAAATTCTGATATCTTTCATGATATCCAAATAAATAAGAAGATCAATATTCAAGGCATAGGCCAAGACATAATACAAGGACTCCAAAGGACTGATTTCAATAGAGATACAGACAAGTAAATACATAATTCCACACGATTTTCACTTAGTAGATTTGCATTTCGCAATACCTTGTGATGGAATAATAGGCATTGACTTCATTAAGAAATTCAATTGCCAGTTAGATGTTAAACCAAATGCAGATTGGCTCATAATGAGACCAAATAATCTAAATTTCCCAATTTATGTTCCAATAACATACAGTTCTGGTAATAATTCCATTGTTCTACCAGCAAGATCCCAAGTAGTCAGAAAAATTCACCTATCATCAGATGAAGATAGTGTACTAATTCCAAACCAAGAAATTAAAGAAGGCATTTATGTTGCAAACACAGTTGCAACAACCAAAAATGCATTTGTCCGATTACTGAATACGACCAGTATTGATCAAGTAGTAGATATTAAAAATTTGTCATATGAACCACTTTCGAACTACGACATAGTTCAAAACAATCCAGAAAATAGAGAAAAAACTGTCTTATCTCAATTAGCTAAAAATTTTCCACCACAATTCAAAAACGAATTGACTAACTTATGCACCCAGTTTAGCGACGTATTCGGACTCGAAACCGAATCGATCACTACCAATAACTTCTACAAACAAAAACTAAGATTGAAGGATGATGAACCAGTCTACATAAAAAATTATAGAAACCCTCAAAGTCAAATAGATGAGATACAAGTACAAGTACAAAAATTAATCGACAATAAAATAGTCGAACCGTCTGTATCCCCTTATAACAGCCCACTTTTGTTAGTTCCGAAGAAATCTCTTCCAGGTTCTGACAAGAAAAAATGGCGATTAGTAATTGACTATCGTCAAATTAATAAAAAACTGTTGTCGGATAAATTCCCGCTGCCTAGAATTGATGACATTTTGGATCAACTAGGAAGAGCAAAATACATTTCATGCCTTGATTTAATGTCAGGATTTCATCAAATTGAACTCGAAAAAAAAAAAAGTTCAAGAGATATAACGTCTTTCTCAACAAGCAATGGCTCGTATCGCTTCACGCGATTGCCATTCGGTTTAAAAATAGCGCCAAATTCTTTCCAGAGAATGATGACTATAGCATTTTCCGGATTAGAACCTTCTCAAGCTTTCCTTTATATGGATGATTTAATAGTCATTGGTTGTTCCGAAACACATATGCTCAAAAACTTAACTGATGTTTTTGAGAAATGTAGGAAATACAATCTTAAATTACATCCTGAAAAATGTTCATTTTTCATGCATGAAGTCACATTTTTGGGACACAAATGCACGGATAAAGGAATCTTGCCTGACGACAAAAAATACGACGTCATTAAAAATTACCCAGTTCCACATGATGCGGACAGCGCCAGACGATTCGTTGCATTCTGCAACTACTATAGACGTTTTATCAAAAATTTTGCCGACTATGCTCGTCACATAACAAGATTATGTAAAAAAGATGTAAAATTCGAATGGACAGCTGATTGTCAGCATGCTTTCGAACATCTCAAATCGGCACTAATAAATCCGAATTTATTACAATACCCAGATTTCAGCAAAGAATTTTGCATAATAACAGATGCAAGTAAACAAGCATGTGGAGCAGTTTTAACTCAAAACAAAAATGGACTCCAACTTCCAGTTGCTTATGCATCAAGATCGTTTACTAAGGGTGAAAGTAATAAAAGTACAACAGAACAAGAATTGGCAGCAATTCATTGGGCAATAACTTATTTCAGACCATATATTTATGGTAGACACTTCAATGTCAAAACAGATCACAGACCATTAACATACTTGTTCTCAATGGTAAATCCAAGCTCAAAGCTAACGCGTATGAGACTTGAACTAGAGGAGTATAATTTTACAGTCGAATATCTGAAGGGTAAAGACAATTTTGTAGCGGATGCGTTATCAAGAATAACCATTCAACAGCTACAACAAATAAATGGATCAATAAAGAAAGTCACTACAAGATATCAAAGTAGACAAAATTCCTGCGCAGGAAAAGAAAAAATAGAATTGCCATGGCAATCTATAGAAAAAGCTTCAAAGCCCAACGTATATAAAGTCATTAACAATGACGAAGTACGTAAAGTAGTGACCTTGCATGTAAAAAATATGCTATGTCTTTTTAAACATGGTAAGAAAATTACTGCAAGATATGATGTTAGCGATTTATATACCAATGGAACTCTTGATTTAGGTCAATTTTTCCAAAGGCTTGAAACGCAAGCCGGTATAAATAAAATCAGCCAACTCAAAGTGGCACCGTGGGAAAATATCTTTGAACACGTTTCAATCGATAATTTCAAAAATATGGGCAATAAAATATTAATTTCATTGAGAGTAGCGCTACTCAACCCGGTGACCCAAATAGAAACAATAAAAGAAAAAGAAGCTCTATTGTCTACGTTCCATGATGATCCAATACAAGGAGGTCACACAGGCATCTCAAAAACCTTGGCCAAGGTCAAAAGACATTATTATTGGAAAGGTATGACTCGAGATATTACTGAATACATACGAAAATGTCCAAAATGCCAAAAATCAAAAGTGACAAGAAAAATAAAAACTCCTTTAACAATAACTGATACGCCAATACACGCTTTCGACAGGGTTATAGTAGACACCATTGGTCCACTACCCAAGTCTGAAAATGGAAATGAATACGCAGTCACATTAATTTGTGATCTGACTAAATATCTAGTCGCGATTCCAATTCCAAACAAAAGTGCTAACACAGTAGCAAAAGCGATTTTTGAGAATTTTATTCTAAAGTACGGTCCAATGAAGACGTTCATTACGGACATGGGAACAGAATACAAAAATTCTATAATAAATGATTTGTGCAAGTATTTACAAATAAATAACATAACATCAACTGCACACCACCACCAGACAGTTGGAACAGTCGAAAGAAGTCACAGAACTTTTAATGAATACATACGTTCATATATATCGGTTGATAAAACTGATTGGGACGTATGGATCCAATATTTCGTTTACTGTTTCAACACAACCCCATCTATGGCACATGACTATTGTCCATATGAACTTGTTTTCGGTAAAACAAACAATTTATTAAAACATTTTAATAGCACAGACACCATAGAACCTTTATATAATATAGATGATTATGCTAAGGAAAGTAAATATAGATTAGAAATAGCATATAAAAGAGCTAGAATTATGTTAGAAGAAAATAAGAGAAATAATAAGGAATTATATGATAAAAAAGTAATAAACATAGATATATCGGTAGGAGATAAAGTCCTACTTAAGAATGAAACAGGACATAAGTTAGATCCAACTTATTTAGGACCCTATACAGTAGAAAAGTTAGAAGATAACGATAATATAATAATTAGGGATACTAAAAAGAAAAAACAAAAAGTACATAAGGACAGATTAAAATTTTATAATAATTGAATTGAAAACTCTAATATAAACAAAGAAAATTGTTCGAACAAAATAATACAAAACAATAAAAAGGAAAATGGAATTTAAGAAAAGGAAACTCAAAAAGAAAGAAAAATTCTTTTCTTTTATAAAAAGAGACAACATTTAAAATAAAATACTAACACATACATATATTTTTTAAAATACACATAGTTTTAAACGTATACATTTACACATACATATTAACAAAAATTTTTATATTAAAATAATATAAACAAAAAATTAAAAAAAAAAAAAAACACAAACAAAAATAATTAACATTAATACTTAAAATAACTACATAAATTACGTTATTTTTTAAAAGGAGGGAGATGTAGCATGCGTACATATGTATATACATACATATGAATAAGGCTGCAACACTTTGTTGTTATGCCAACAGAATGCAAACATAAGCAGCGACTTTGTCGCAGCGCGCCTAACGCTAAGTGCCCTCTGCGCATATTCAAGTGCAGACGAAATATGATCCGCACTTGATAGCAACGACCGCCCAAATAGCTAAGTCAGCGTTCTCACGCTTGACCGTCGCTATGTATACATATGTGCGCGCATGACTCTCTCTGACTCTCTTGCTGTATATAATAAGCCTTAAAACCATGTATGTAAAACGGCTGCTCACCGCTTCACGGTGGACAGCTCTAACTCTAAGATTCAATCAATAAAGAACCTACATAGGAGACAGACGTCTTCTGCAGAAATACAAGTGTTACAATTATACTCGGGACGAACCATTACAGTCAGGTTTAGATGGAATTAAAAATATATGCCTAAAAGCACTTCCTCGTAGGGGTATTCAACTTCTAACTCTTATTATCAATGAGTGCTTGCGCCTCTGCTATTTCCCAAAGACATCGAAATTAACCAAAGTTATTGCCATTCGGAAGGCAAACAAACCGTCTGAGATGGCATCTTTCTATCGCCCTAGAAGCTTCCTTTCTTCAGCCAGTAAAATTCTTGAAAAAGTCATCAAAATTGAGCTATTCCAACTCATTGATGTTAACGAAGTACTCCCCCGGAACAATTTGGTTTCCGTCGAAAACATAGTACTATAGTATAGCTAGAATTAAAAGCATTGTTAAATCCAACTTTTCTAGATGTAAATCTACGGGTATGGTTGTATTAGATATTTAATCAGCGTTTGATTCTGTCTGGCACAAGGGACTTTCTCATAAAATAAAAACGTTGAACTTTCCCAATGAGTTAACTAAATTAATATGCTGTTATCTTAACAATAGGTCTTTCGTTGTACACATGGTAAACGCCAAGTCCCAGACGATTAATATAGTAGCAGGTTGTTCGCAAGGCTCATGTCTTTCACCTCTTCTTTACAACATATACACGTCGGACATCCCAATTTTAAGAGGATGCACTGCTTCAATTTTTGCGGATGACACGGCTGTCCTCAGCTCTGGTATGCTTTCTTTAGAGATCTCGGACAACCTCCAGAATGCCTTCAATACCTTGGTGTCCTATTTCACTAAGTGGAAGATCCTAGTTAACCCTGATAAAACCATTAACTTTACCAGGAAGTGCAAAGATATATATCTTCCCAATAGGTATATTGAGTTAACCCTCTAAGGCTACTTTCAAAAATAATGGAAAAAATTAAATCGAATAATTTTTTCTAAAGTGAATTGTGGCTCCAGAACTAAAAAATGTAGTCAAAAAGAATGTAGAAGCTTTCGTTTACCTGTAAGGTGAGAAAATGTGAATAAGTGCCTCAAGGCACTCTTGGGGCTCTGAGTGTAAAAATAGTCATTTCCAAATTACGAAGTTAAAGTTTATTTCTTTTTATGATACTTCACGAAAAAAATTATCAGTTGAATTGCTTTAATACAGGGGTGCCCAGCCCATTGCTCATCTGGCTCATTTTGTTATTGTAATTGCTCTTAGGTATAGGCATCAATGCGCGTATACATGCACGGCTCTAGTCATAAGCCAATGCATAATACAAAAACAATATTGCGTGTTCCCTTTCTTATCTCATTTCGATGGCTGGGCTCATGAGCAAAGCAACAACACTTCATTACTTTGTTGTTGCGCTACTGAATTTCGGTGTAATTTTGTTGTTGCTCTTCGTTGAGGCCTGCACTTTAAAAAAATTATATTTGATTCAATGCTAGACACGATATTTTTCTGCAAACCATTTTAAATGCATTATTTGCATTCAAATAATAGTTACAATAAAATAGTGGTGGTGAAAAGATGAATAGCTGGACGCCGTACTTTTTTTGGACAAAATTTTTAGGTGTGAAAACAATGCAATATTTGCAAAGAAATAATAGAAATTGTATCTACTTTTTTTTCGGTGCACACAATAAAATGAAAAAAATTGTTTGCCTTAGATGTGTTAGTGTTTTCTTGCATATGTATTGAAGTTTGCTCTTCCATAAGCAGCGTTTGGGCACCCCTGCTTTAATATATTTACTTTTATTAGCACAACAAAACACAACATGCAGCAGGACAAATTTCACGCGCGAAATAACACATGCTTTGTGCACATGAAAATAAAAAGTACCGTTAAAAGCTTCTGAGAGCTTTCAAAGCTTCTAGACATAATTTGGTGTGTTTATTACTAACAGTCAAAAAATATTCAAATGATGTAAAAGCTCTTTATTTTTTTATTATTGTGAATAATATAATAAGTGTCTATAGACACTCTTACGTGTTAGAGGGTTAAATTAATTTGAGGTCCATTGCGAGAAAAACGTAAGATATTTAGGGATAATACTTGACCAAAAATTAACATTTCAAGACCACTTAAGCGTTACTAATAATAAACTTAGTGTACTCGTGCGTAGTCCATATACTTTAATAAATATGTATTCACGACTAAGCATAGCCGAATGTACCTTTTTCGATCTGTTTTTCAAGCAGTGATATTTTATGAAGCTCCTATTTGGGCAGATATCGCAAAATGTCGCCTGAAAAAATTGCAAATCAGGCAACATAAAATTTTAAAGATAATTCATAATCTAACCTGGCAGCACTCTACTATCGATCTTCATCAACAAGCTAATATTGAGTTAGTTGTGGATAGACTCGCTCGTTTACACCTTAATTTTAGAAAAAGATGTATATATTCAACATATGCACAAATTAACGTTAAAGCGGACACTCCTCACCTTAGCTTTTAAGCAACACACTTCATGGGTTTTTGTAATCATTTTTTTCCCAACACTTTAATATTTTTTTTATAGCTATAATTTTTGATTTCAAATCCATGCATATTCTTAGGCAGAAAAGGCTATGAAGTCTGAACTCCTTATACACATAATTACTTTACTGTGAATAAATTAAATCAAATTAAATGATGTTTAGTAATCACGTGGCTTCGTGCCAACGTATGTCGATGCCGGTCGGACTGCTCTCCCAATTGATAATGAAATATTAATCCCCGATGTGGTACCGTAAAACTCAGTTAAATATCCCCGAGGTTGGTCTTTTAGGTCAGTATCCGTAGGTATCCTATATTTTGAGATTCGGTTTGAGCGACTGGTACCCAAGAAATAAATCCCACGGGATCGTAGATAAACGAGTATTGAAAGTAGCATACAATTTGTCAAAATACATATGGGCTCGTTATTCCAGAACAATGCATGAAAGCCGAACAAACACATTTGACGGTACTTCACGATCATGTGAACCAGGTTGTTATCTGCTCCTTAATATATTTAGAACTTGTAGCAAAAACCAAAGGAATCACACCAAATGAACAGTTTCATTCCGCAGCTGTGTGCTTTTATTTGGCATACACTGTCGAAGAGACTTCATTTTCGCTGCACACAATTGCTTATCCACACATACATATGTATGAAGATGTGAGTCATTGGCACAAACTAAAACTTGTCACTTAAATGCATTATAGCTGGACCTAATTTGTACAAAGGGTCTTAGTCAGCGCTAAACTTAGCTGGTATTTTACTGATATCGATGATATGTAAGCTACTCCGCATCTGGTCAAAACGTTTTCTTGACTAGTGAATTACTGCAAAAGCATATTCGCTTAAGTATGTCCGGAATACGCACATGAAATATAAAATCCCAATGAATTGACGCATATCTAAGTTGTTGAGGTCTGAAGTATCCTTTAGAGCTGGTGAGGTGGTTCTGAAGGCGGCCTAGCTGAGGCCACCGGACGGGTCGCAGGTTGCGGATAGCGAACGGCCTCCTGTAGGGGGTCAGCTGCGAATATTCAAATAAGCAGTCCCGGACAGCCAGCGGGTACTGCGGACGTTACCACTGTACTGACGAGGCGTTTGTCTGACCGCCTTCTAAAATTATAGTCTCACACACACCACCATCCCTACACATGTTCCTACCCAATCCTACCCCTCACATCTCACACCTGGGCCGGACCAAGGTGTCATCCGACCCGTGCTGATGGTCAGACTGGCTGGGGGCCCAGGTTTAACAAATATATCTCAGTCGTGAACGGAGGGCTCAGGTGCTTGGCAAACACCTGTTCTATTCTTGCCTTACCCGGGTACTGCGGATCTCTGCCCGGGTGAACCGTTCCCCTTCTCCGCAACTCGTGGGAATCAAAGTAAGATGATGAATAATAATAACAAAAGCAACCTAAACAAAAAAGAGCCCGGTACTCTTAGAAAACCGGAAGGAGCGACCAGCTCCGGTAAAAAGAGTGCCTCAAACCGCATGAGCACGCAGAAGCCAGCAGCATCCAGCGCTTCGACTGGAGCACGCCCGTCTTCCGCCGGCATTATAGCCACCAGTAGGCCCTCGGCCTCTGGCGTGTCAGCTGGCAAGAAGACGGAAACGGCGAAGGTGAGGAGTGCTGTGACAGGCGGCACTACAGAGCAGAATCCTACTGTGTCTGCCCCGGTTTGTTCCAACATAGCCACCAATCTCATTGGCGTGTCAGTTGGCAGCAAATCGGGAACAGACACAGTGGTGAGCAAAAGGGCGGTCGACTTCACTCGACCGGACCTGTCTAAAGCCCGTCCGAACGACAAGCGGACGGCCAAAAGAATATTGACGCGCAATGTAACCGCCCCAATAACCAGGGAACAGGCGTCTGAGGAGGACTTTGCTAAGATTCAACAGGATCTGGAGTGGGCAAAGGCCGTCCTACCAAATTTTAAACTGGAGGATACCTCGCAGCACACCGCTACCAAACGGAATCGCTCCATGGAGGAGCCAAGCACAATGGCAAAGAAAGTGCGAACCCATGCTCCGTTGTCGAGGTCCTTCGCGGAGGTGGCGAAGGACAAGATCCTCATTGGGGTCATCGACAAGAATTGTCAGGAAGGGTGCATCCCACGACACCAGTGGCGCTGGGTGCAGGTGGCTCTAGCGCCAATCTGCCTCACCATGCTGCGCGAAAACCCAGGCCCACCACCGGCATGCGAGGATGCTGAATGATTCCAAGGGACCATCAAGCTGATCGCTTGCGGGGACGAAAGGTCGGCGCAGCTCTACAAGGCTGCTGTTGAGAAACTTGGGGAGGTATACCCCGGCGCGAAACTTGCGGCAGTGGATGCAAAGGACATCCCCTCGAGACCCAGAGCAAGGGCTTGGCTACCGTGCGAACCCTCGGAGCCGAATGACATATTGGAGATGGTCAGGCTATGCAATCCGGACATGCCTGCGTCCAACTGGAGGGTTCTCAAGATAGAGAAGACAAACCGTGCCTCCATGCAGGTTGTCTTTCAGATAGACAACGAGAGCTCGGTACATCTGGAGAGAAAGGGCGGTAGCATCTGCTACTCGTTCGGGAAAGTTGGCGTGAAGGTGTACAAATCCGACGCCGGTGCGCAGGCGGACCTGGCCAGCTGCGTCGAGGCAGAGTCGGTGGACCCACCGAGTGAGGCCGAGGAGATAAGGCCGAAGATGCTGCCACTCAGGGCAGTATCGACGGCTACGTCTCCTCGGGCTCGGACTACGGTGGGACACTGGGCCTGCTGTATTCCGAAAAAGAGGTCCTAGGCGAGACATTAGCCGATGAAGCGGATAGGACGATCACGGAGAGGAGTGCTGCCCTACTTGATGCATATACTCCAAATAAATCTGCATCACAGTAGGGCAGCCTCGGCTGCGCTTCTGCTGCGCCTAGCACCTGGCGTGGTGGATGTGGTGATGGTCCAAGAGCCATGGATCGCTGCTGACAGGGTCTGTGGCTTGAGGACTCCAAAATATACCCTATTTTATAGCTCCGGTAAGGGCAAAATAAGAACTTGCTTATTAATCAAAAAACGTTACAATGCTTTTCTACTCTCCCAGTTCAGTGATGGAGACATCACGGTAGCCAGCCTTGAACTGGGGGCTAAATCTTACAGACTGGCCTCCTTCTACCTTCCTCACGACACCGAGGGAAGTATTCCATCGACTAATTTCCGTGACCTGGTCTCACAAAGTGCAGGCACGAGGACGAGCATTATCATGGGAGGAGATGCAAATGCGCATCACACACAATGGGGAAGTACAAACACCAACGAGAGGGGTGAGTTACTTTTTGACTTTCTTCTTAGTACTAACCTAAACTTATGTAATAGAGGTAACGACCCCACCTTTATCATTAAAAACAGAAGTGAGGTCTTGGATATTACCCTTATCTCAGACTGTATTTCACAGCGGGTGGCGTCCTGGAAAGTTCTACCAGAACATTCCTTCTCAGACCACCGCTACATTGAATTTAGCTTTGACGTATCTCGTCCACCACTTAAGAAAACCCAAAACCCCAGAAAAACCAACTTCGGTAAATACATGCGACTACTTAGGAAAAACCTGGCTCAAACCCCGCCCCTTATTCCGAAAAATGCAGCAGAGGTAGACTCCTTGGTCGACACCGTAACAAAGGTTTGTAACGACGCCCTACACAAATCTTGCCCAAAAAAAACCACCAAAGAATCCTTCAAGCCATCATGGTGGTCCTCAGAACTCGATACACTTAAAACAAAGTGCAGGAGAACTTTTAATTATGCCAAAAGTACGACGCTTGACACTACCTGGGCGCAGTACAAGAACGAGCTAAATAGTTACAAAAAAGCTTTAAGAAAGGCAAAGAGGGCCTCGTGGGCCAATTTTTGCAGTACTATTGAATCCACCTCTGACGCAACACCTTTAAGGAAGATTCTAGCCTCCTCCCCAACCCCCCCAGGGCTTCTACAAAGGGGCGACGGATCGTGGACAGAATCCAGTTCGCAAACACTCGAACTTCTACTAAATACCCACTTTCCAGGGTGTTCTCAAGCACCGCGACCAGCGACACAAGCTATCATAGCCAAACAAACATGACTAACGTAATAATAACCGATCGCAAAATTGGGTGGGCAATCGGCACCTTCAAGCCCTTTAAATCACCGGGTCCAGACAACATATACCCAGTTCAACTCCAACATAGCCTCAGCTACATCATAGCGTGGCTTCGTAGCATCTTCACAGGATGTCTTACGACAAACCATATTCCTCTAGCATGGAGGGAAACGAAAGTAGTCTTTATACCCAAGGCAGGAAAACTTTCCCACGTCGAACCGAATGATTTCAGACCTATCAGTCTTTCCTCCTTTCTCTTAAAAACCCTCGAAAGGATTTTAGATGTACATCTTAGAAACTTCATTAACCCCTCCCTACTTTCGCGTACACAGCACGCATACACCAAGGGCATGTCCACCGAGACAGCTCTGCACTCTTTAGTCTCTCGCATCGAGAGATCGCTCAGTGTCAAAGAATACAGCCTGGTGACCTTCTTAGACATAGAAGGAGCTTTTAACAACATTCTTCCAGTAGCTATCACCTCCGCACTGACGAGTCTGGGGGTTGAGGACCCCCTGGTAGAGCTCATAGGACTGCTGCTCACCAGCAGGACAGTAAGCTCATGCTTAGGAGAGTCCTCGATCAGTAGGTGCGTCAGTAGAGGCACTCCTCAGGGAGGTGTCCTATCTCCACTTCTATGGGTACTGGTGATAAACCAACTGCTATGTACGCTGGAGGAGGAGGGGCATGTGGCGGTAGCCTACGCGGATGATGTTGCAATCCTAACCCAGGGTAAATTTCCGCAAACCCTCTGCGACAGAATGCAATCAGCGCTCAATACTTTAGTAAAATGGACCAAGACCTGTGGACTAGGCGTGAATCCGAGCAAGACAGAGCTCGTTCTTTTCACTAGGAAATACAAACCCCCGAGTTTAAACCTCCCTAGAATCAATAACACGATTCTTACCCAGAGCTTTCAGGCGAAGTACTTAGGTGTAGTACTGGATAGCAAACTACACTGGAAAGAAAATATAAAGCAGAGGGTATGCAAGGCAACCACTGCTCTTTTTGCTTGCAAGAAGGCCATTGGTACCAGATGGGGCTTCTCTCCACGCATAGTCCACTGGCTGTACACAGCAGTCATCCGACCCATCCTACTTTATGGAGTGCTAGTGTGGTGGCCCGCACTTGATCTACCATCCAACCTCAAAACAATCCATAAAGTTCAAAGAAGTGCAGAAATCTGCATCAGCGGTGCCCTACGCACCACTCCAACCGAAGCCCTGAACATCATGCTTCATCTAATACCGCTGGATCTACTGTCCAAAGAATTAGCTAGAAACTCAGCCATTAGACTCAGGGAATCCAACAACTGGACGACAGGCACCACGGGGCATACCGTAGTTCTCAAGTCCATACCTCGGATTCCCCCCTTTACAGACTATTGCACACCTAAACTGACTTTCGACAAGTTATACAGAGTGTGCATTCCTAGCCGTTTAGACTGGGAAAAGCCGGTTCAACATGTACCAGGCTCGATCAGAATCTTCACTGATGGGTCGAAGCTGGAAGAACGTGTGGGCGGCGGTGTATATTCCCCCGATTTAGGAATCAGAACCAGTTTCCGTCTTCCCGACCACTGTAGCGTGTATCAGGCAGAGGTGAGGGCCATCCAGGAAGCCACCCTCTGCCTGCGCATGCTCAACATCAGTGCAGGGAATATCTACATCTACTCAGACAGCCAAGCCGCCTTAAAGGCGCTTGACTCATGCACCAACAACGCAGTTTCACTCACTGAGTGTCGCCAGTCTCTAAACGAGATAGCCCAACAGCTCAGTATCAACCTCGTATGGGTGCCTGGACACCGTAATATAGAAGGAAACGAATTGGCAGATGAACTGGCCAGGCAAGGCACCAACGATATACTCCTCGCTGAGAGGAGCAGCGTCGGCATGCCTCTGTCCACATTCAGGCTGCATAGTAAGGAGTACACCAGGCGTCTAACCGCCGAACGCTGGAGTAATCTCACTACATGCACGGTCTCCAAACTCACTTGGCCTACCCTTGACCCAAAGCGCACATCTGCTTTAATCAAACACAGGAGATCCCACATCTCGACAATAATAGGGGCTCTCACAGGCCACTGCCTTATAGGGACTCACGCTAACAGACTGGGAGTACCACACCATGACTTCTGCAGAAGTTGTGGTATAGTAGAAGAAATAGAGAGCGTAGAACATCTGCTCTGTCACTGTCCTGCACTCAGCAGGAGAAGGTTCCAGCACTTGGGACACTACAGTTTTGATACCCTATCGGACGTATCCGAGGTTGGGATTTACAGTATCCTTAAATTCTTAAAATCATCAAATTGGTTTAAGGGGGAACAAAATGTTTAAAAGACATTATGTGGTATCACAAGGGGCCAATTCCTGGCCCAAGTGTGGAGTGGGTCTCTGCTCCAGCCACTGCAACCTAACCTAACCTAACCTAAGTTGTTGAAGTATGTTTTGACGACCTTTCTAATTTTAGATGCCGGTTTCACCGACTCGAGGTCCAGTTTTAATAAATACAACAACAGAAATAGTTATTTTGTTGTTTTGTTTTGTTGTTCCGATATATTTCGGTTACACCACTGTAACCGTCTTCAGGGTGGCTACAACATACGTACCTATTAATTTTGAACAAATTTATTAACAATAACAAAATTAACATAAGACTTACTAGTTTTACACGTCCTGTCCTGTATGGCGTGGAGTTGTCAACGAATTACTGTTTAGGTGTAAGTAGGCGTCTGTATATGTGCGCGCAGTTTTCAGTGTCAATTTTGTAGTTTAGTCTTCTTTGTATCGGTATTTTTTTTTTTTTTAGCATTTCAAGTGTGAAGCGTTTGTTGTAGTGAGGTTCTTGTTGTTATATTTTTGTTGCCTCGAAATTCGGTGATTGGCCTCTCTCTAAGCAGTGTGACGCTTGTGCGGACTTGGGCTTTTTGGACTTGGGTTTGGTGTCTTAGTTTTATGTCTGATTTATGTTGTGAGAGTCTGGTTTTTAATTTTGATTTGGTGGTTCCAACATACACTTTGTTTGTATCTCCGTTGCATGGTATCTTATATATTACGTCGCCCTTGTCAGTAATGGGTATTTTACATTTAACTTGGTTGTAAAAACTCCTAATTGTGTTGGATGGCTTATAGCCAATTTGGGTATCTTTCTGGTTACAACATTCTGAATTTTTGTATTCGTTCTGATATATTAGGTACGTACGTTACTGCTCTGTAAGTTTTCGTCTGTTGTTTTCTTTTATTTTTGTTGCACTTATATCTTTTAAATAGAGTGTGTATTGTCCATTTTGGGAAGTCATTTTTAGATACGTCCAGATATGGTAGTTTTCAGTTGGGCTCCGATTCTATTGTAAATTTTACGTTTCTCTTTAATTAAGAGCGAAAGTTTTGTGCGTGCGGTTTCTTGCTGCTCTTTGTTTTCAGCGTTTGTATTAAATCTTCTCCGTCAGCTATGTATTTAAACAGCGGGAAATTCTTTTTGCCTTTTGCGAGTAAAGGTGGGAACTCACTTCAATCATGATCGCGATCCATGCGTGTACGTGTAGTCAATAGAAAAGCAACAACAACAGCAACAAGCAACATACGACTCTGAGCGCGTTCCATATGAAGTGCTTGCAAAAAACTACCACTACTAGAACTACTGTTTAGAAAAACAGCTAAAGTCAATCTAAGAAAAAACATAATCTTACACATTTGACCTTGAGCCTCATTTAACGCCCGTGGTGATGGAGATTTGCTAACATCGGTCAAAATTCTTTTGAATTTGGCTTATGCAGTTTTAAAAAGTTTCCAATATTGATAAACACCAAGTTTAATTTTTTCTTGTGTGGAACTTTGAAAATAAATTTGATTGAAATTGGACGATAACCAAAAAAGTTTTATACAACAGTTCACCACGAATATTTGATTTTCAAAAATCTTTTAGCACCACGCCTAGTATTGTGTTCGTGTAGAATTTTGAAAGTGAGATTGAAGCTCATCGTATTAAAATTACCGATTACCAATTTACCGACCATGTGGTAGCATTTTTCAATATCGGTGATACACGTGTTGAATTATTTAATGTGTTGAGCTTTGAAAATGAGTTTGAATCAGATCGGACTAAAATAAGACTTTCGCTCGTATGACTTCGAGAACACCAGTTTCCACCCAACAACTTTAAATTCTTACAGTTGCCCAGTGGACCAAGCGCTAACATACTTGCAAACCCCCTGCAAGCAAGTCGCTACCACGGCTCATTTCTTTTTCTTCTGTTTGTATTAGCGGCTGTCGTGTTGCTGTTGTTTTAATTTTTTTGTATTTATTATCGCGCGCTTGATTCTAGCTACCTGCGCGCGCTCACTTACCATTGTTGGTCCTGCCTATTTTATACATAATAACGTTTGCGCCCAACTAAGCGCGCGCTCCCCTACAATGTTCGAATTGGCATATGACTTTTACAAGTCGGTTGCTATCAACTGTAGATTCGCTTCTCTACAATATTTTTGGATTCGATATTGCAGCCTTCAACTGCTGTTTTAAGGAACTTAATTGATATTATATCTGCTGTGTATGGTTCGTTACTTTCACTAGGTGACGACAAGTAAGTCTCAAACTAATTCACCTCGTTATGAACAAAGTTGATGTTGTGTCCAAAAATAAATGGTATGAACAGCTTGATTACACGATAATTTCATTATGGAGTGAGTGTGAGATGGCGCTTAATCGTCGATATCAGCACTTAAGACCGAAAAAACCGTTTCCACCAAGCAACTTAGAATTAGTTGATTTTCATGCTCTGAGGTTAATATAAAAGTGATCGCAGGACCTCGTTCTATTTTTGCAACTCCGAAGACCATTTTATATCCAATTGTACCGATTTTGCCGCACAATCGGTAAAAAGAACGTCTCGATTATGCAATAGTAGCTGCGCCATGCATAAATTGTTTTAGGAAAGGTCACACTGTGTCCAAATGCAGGGCTTCCAAGTGTCGTGTATGCAGTCGTTCTAATCATATGTTGCTATACATATATCCGATCACTAAATGTCGTTTGTTACAACCACCTCCAAATTCCTCCACTCCAATAGCAAATCGACTATTTACTACACATGCGATGCATTCGACTGTGTCGGAGTGACTCTTGCCATAGCAATGGTAAAAGTGAAAAACGAATTCTGGCAATTTCGATTTGGCTTGCTAGACTCATGATCGCAAATTAATTTCGTAATAGAAGAGCTAGCACAACAAATGCACTTGCAAAGAATAGAATCGAGTACAAGCTTCCTTAGGATTGCAGAAGGTAATACAACTTAATCCAAAGTATACTTTGAGAGCTGGTGAGGTGGTTCTGAAGGCGTCCTAGCTAGGCCACCGGACGGTTCGCATAGTGAACGGCCTCATGTAGAGGGTTAGCTGCGAATACTCAATTAGCAGTCCCGATCAAGCACACACACCCTCATGTTTACATGCGCTCCGACCCAATCCTACCCCTCATATCTCACACCTGGGCCGGACCAAGGTGTCATCCGTCCGGTTCAACGAATGTATCTCAGTTGTGAATGGAGGGCTCTGCTTGGCAAACTCCTGTTCTACTTTTGCCTTACCCGGGTACTGCGGACCTCTGCCCGGGCGGACCCTTCTCCGCAACTCGTGGGAATCAAAGCATGGTGAACAATTATAATAAGAGCATTATAAACAAAAGAGAGCCCGGTACTCTAAGAAAACCCAAGGGAATAACCAGCTCCAGAAGGAAAAGTGTCTCCAACCGTATGAGCACGCAGAAGCCAGCAGTTTCCGGCACTTCAATCGGATCACGCCCGGTCTCTACCGGCATTAAAGCCACCAGCAGGACCCCGGTCACTGGCGTATCAGCTGGCAAGAAGGCGGGGTGACGGTGAATAGTTCTGTGACTGGCGCTAACTACCAAAATCCTGCCGTGGGATTGCTGCAGCATAGCCACCAACCCCATTGGCGCGTTAGTTGGCAGTAAAACGAGACCAGATACAGTGATGAGCAATAGGGCGGCCGACTTCACTCGACCGGACCCGCCAAAAGCCCATCCGAACGACAAGCGGACGGCCACAAGGATTTTGACGCGCAATGCAACCGCTCCGATTACCAGAGAGCAGGCGTCTGAGGAGGATTTTGCCAAGATCCAACAGGATCTGGAGTTGGCAAGGACTGTCCCACCCAACTTCTAATTGGAAGATCCCGCGCAACACAACGCAACTAAACGGGATCGCTCCATAGAGGAGCCAACCACAATGGCCAAAAGAGTGCGAACTCACGCTCCACTGTCGAGGTCGCAGAGGTGGCGAAGGACAAGATTCTCATCATAGTCATCATCATGCCAGTGGCGTTGGGTGCAGGTGGTTTTATCGCCAATCTGCCTGACAATTCTGCGCGAAAACCCAGACCCACCGATCTGCGAAGATGCAGCATGGTTCCAAGGAACCATCAAGCTGAACGCATGCGGAGACGAAAGATCGGCGCAGTTGTATAAAAATGCAGTAAAAAAACTAGGAAAGGTATACCACGGAGCGTGACTAGCAGCAGTGAATGACAAAGACATGCCCTCCAGAACCATTCTTCATGTCTGATGTTTGTGACGATTGCATATCGCTCTATTTGTAATCTTTCGTGTTTCTTTACTTGTCGTTCCTTAAGTGTTGTTGTTGGTTTGTCAAAAATTATTCTCACTCAAAACGCTAATGAGTCGACGTTGCTTTGCAGCTGGTTGATATTTTTGTTGTTGATTTATTATCTCTTTGCTATGTGTGTTAAGAAGGTAATGTTTGTTTTTAATAATAGTTTAACGTCCCGCTCTCCTCGCATTTCAATAATCATAAGTGATGAGAATAACATCGTACCCATGGATGTGCAGCCATCTGACCCCGTAGAGCATTCCGATTCGCTGGCTATTAGCACTGTTGATCCAGATTAACACAACCAATGTTCTGCCTCCATTGAATGCAACTGCTTCAGCCACTAAGAAGAAACTTATAGGTATTCCACCACGGATACAAATCTTTGTTTCTAGGCATCTGACGATGTGAAGACCTTCATACAGGCTAAATCTAGAGTCCACTTACGGTGGAAAATGAGTGAATACCCTAGGGGTATTATAGGGTATAAAAACAGAGGCGAGATCTTGGATATCCTTATCTCCGACTGTAATTCCCAGCGGGTGGTGTCCTGAAGAGTTCTACAAGAACACTCCTTCTCTGCTCACCGCTACATTGAACTTCAAATTGACAAATTTCGTCCATCCCTCAAGAAAACCCAAAATCCCAAAAAAAACCAACTGGGGTAAATTGTACATGCGAATACTTAGAAAAAAAGTGGCACATAACCAGCCACTAACTCTGGAAAATGCCGGAGAGGTAGATCCCCTACCCTAACAAAGGTATGCAACGACGCATTAGATAAATCTTGCCCCAAAAGAACCACCAAAGTATCTTTCAAGCCATCATGGTGGTCCGCAGATCTCGAGGCACTTAAAGCTAAGTGCAGGAGAACTTTTAATCATACCAAAAGTACGACGCTTGACACATCCTGAGCGCAGTACAAGACTGAGCTAAATAGCTACAAAAAAGCATTAAGATATCAGCACTTAGATATCTCGCAGCCCAACAAACAGGGCCAATGAAATAATAACGGACCACAAGATTAGGTGGGCAATCAGCACCTTCAAGCCCTTTAAGTCACCGAGTCCAGACACTAATTCTCGGCTCAACATCAGCACAGTATCAGCTATATCTTAGCGTGGCTTCATACCACCTTCACAGGCTGTCTTACGACGAACCATATTCCCTTAGTATGGAAGGAAACTAAGGTAGTCTTCATACCCAAGAGGTATGCAGATGATGTTGCCATCCTAACCCAAAAATGCTCGTAAGCCCTGACAGAATGCAATTAGCGCTTAACACGTTAGTAAAATGGACCAGAACCTGTGGACTAAGCGTGAATCCGAGCAGGACAGCGCTCGTTCTTTTCACTACGAAATATAACCCCCCGAATTTAAACCTCCCTAGAATCAATAACACGATTCTTATCTAAAGCTTTTATGCGAAGTATCTAGTTGTAGTTTTGGACAGTAAACTATATTGGAAAGAAAATATAAAGCAGAGAGCAGGTAAAGCAACTACTACTCTCTTTGCATGCAAGAAGCCACTACATTTGGCTTCTCTCCACTCATAGTCCATTGGTTGTATACAGCAATCATATCACCTATCCTACTATATGGAGTGCTAGTGTGGTGGCTCGTACTTGAGTTACCATCCAAACTCAAAACAATCCGTAAAGTTCAAGGAAGTGCGGAAATCTGCTTAAGTGGAGCCCTACGCACAACACCAACCGAAGCCCTGAACTTCAAGCTTCACCTAATACCGCTGAACCTACTATCCAAAGAGCTAGCTAGAAACTCAGCCACTAGACTCAGGTAATCCAATAACTGGACGACGGGCAACACGGGGCATACCACAGTTCTCAAGTCCATACATCGAATTCTACCGATAACAGACTACTGCACACAAAAACTGACTTTCGACAAGTTATACAGAGTCTGCATACCTAGCCGATTAGACTGGGGAAAGCCGTTTCAACATGTACCATGCTCGATCCAGAATCTTCAATGATAGGTCGTAGTTGGATGAACATGTAGGCGGTGGTGTGTATTCCCCCGATTTAGGTATCCGTTGTAGCTTCCGTCTTTCCGACCACTGTAACGTGTTTCAGGGAGAGGTGAGGGCCATCCTGGAAGCCACCCTCTGCTTGCGCATGCATAACATCAGTGCAGGGAATATCTACATTTACTCAGATAGCCAAGCCGCCTTGAAGGCGCTCGAATCATGCACCAACAATGCAGCCTCACTCACTGAGTGTCGCCAGTCTCTAAACGAGATAGCCCAATAGCTCAGTATAAGCCGCGTATGGGTGCCTGGACACCGTAATATTGAAGGTAACGAATAGGCAGATGAATTGGCCAGACAAGGCACCAACGATACACTCGTTGAAAGGAGCAACGTTGGCATGCCTCTGTCCACTGTCAGCCTGCATAGTAAGGAGTACACCAGGCGTCAAACTGCTGAAGGCTGGAGAAATCTCACTTCATGCAACTCCAAACTCACCTGGCCCACATCTAACCCAAAGCGCATATCTCCTTTGATTAAGCACAAGAGATCTCACATCTCGACAATAATAGGGGCTCTAGCAGGCCACTGCCTGATAGGAACTTACGCTAGCAGACTGAGCGTACCATACCATGACTTCTGCAGAAGTTGTTGTATAGTAGAAGAAGAAGAGAGCGTTGAACATCTGCTCTGTCACTGCCCCGCACTTTATTTTTGACACCCCATAGGACGTATCCGAGATTGGATATATATATCATCAAATTCTTAGACTCTTCAAATTGGTTTAAAGGGGAACACAACGTTTAAAAGACGTCATGTAGTATCACAAGGGGCCAATTCTGCTCCAGCCACTAACCTAACCAGTCACCTAACCTAACCTAATACAAGTTGAGAAGATACACACGGTGGTGAAGTCAGGTGTTAATTGTAGTGATTTCTCACTTGACTTATAGGTTTTGAAGTCAATTTCGGGATACCAGCCTGATTACCTACAGTTGCCGACCCATACTTTAACAATCCGCAGAAGATTGCCATGCTAATCGGACCAGACGTATTTTGAACTCTTCTTCGTTGCAGGCCGAAAAGCGTGACAAAAATCAGTTTTTTAACGGAAGCGATCAACAAAAGTAATAAATTTATCTGATAGAGAATATCTCGAAGATTCAAAATTCAAGAGGGTTTGGCAATCCATTTAAAATTATGAGTGGTACATCCTCTCAAAATTGACCCATTTTTACTTTCCAGGTAAATTGTGCGCAAACCATGCGAAATAATAACTATATTTTCGATTTTCCGAGCAAAGTTTAAAAAATACACGACATTTGGGTCGTTTTTCAACTTTGATGGAATATAACTCGCATAATATAATCGACAAAAACATAAGGACTATTTACAGGCGATAAAGGTATCCAACTAATGCAAATAAATTTGGCTGCCGGAATCTGCTCGTTCAAAAGTTTAGGCATAATACGCTGTAGGTCTATGGAAGAAGAGCGGAATGCAAATGCAGCCCTTCTTGTTGTGCCTGTTATTATATTATGACCTGTGATCTTATTGTAAAACTTACATTCTATCTATTAATACCTGTTTTAAAAAACCCTTTTAAATAACTATTTGTGCAAGCCCTGCAGGTAACGGCACAAAAATAATGAATAGGTATAAACGTGTAATCTTTTTTTGTGTTATGATTGGATATTTAGGTAATAAACATTTCAATACAACAGCTCATCAATTATGACTTGTGCAATGTCTAAAAAGACAAAAAAAAAATAGAATTTGGACGATTCATCAACAAGAATGTGGAATTTCTTCACTACTTTGTAGAATTCGATGAATGGAATTTGCTTTACATTTGGCGTATACAATTCCGCGACCGGGAGAAACAAGTACCGAAAACACACCGCAGAAAGAAATACAAAATAGCCGGAAGAAAATTATACAGAATGAATTTTTCAGGAGGCTTTGACTGAAATTGACTGTCCAAAATATGGATACGGAAATACGAATGATGGAAATAGGTCCAGGAAATTGTTTAAAATTATGAGGTATCCAGAAAAGAAAGTTACACAAGACTTTGTCCGAATATTTGCATGATTCCACGGATTAGACAGAATGAAGACCTATTCAACATGCTGTCCGCCTCCTCAGATCTACTTATTTCATCACTTAGACACGCTAAGTCACGAAAGGATTTGGAGGTAAATAGTTACAGTTCTGAAATGTCAAGTTTATATATAAATATAAAAGAGTTTGTGCTGACTGACTGATTGACAATCATCGCACAGTCCAAGCCGTAAGAACTAGGATGCTGAAATTATCACAGTTAGGTTCCATCTATGATGAAAGTGCACACTAAGACGTGGAAAATCGCGGAAAACTGTTATATGAATTTTTTTGTTTATCATCCAATCGGCTTCAAACTCCTTTTTTAAACATCTACACACATATTCCACCGATTTCGGAGAATCCACCCCCGTAGGCGGAAAATGGGGGTCTCAAGGTTGTATGGGCGAAAGTTTAATTTTAGTCCGATCACCTTCAAATTCATTTTCAAAGCTTTTCAAGTAAATTATAATAATATGATAAGTGTCTCACTGATTGTGCGAACTTCAACCCTATTGTCGGAAAACCGGTGGAAAACATTTTAACATTTTTAATTTTTATGCGATAAGCTTTCAACTCATTTTCAAAGTTCTACACAAAATTATCAATCATCAAGGTCGGAAACTTCCCGGAAAACTGTTGTATGAAACTTTTTTGATTATACAAAAACCTCGGTACTTTGCTGGCAATACAACGGGCGGGAAATAGTTGGAAAGCTTTAGTCAGGATTCGTAGTATTATTCTTGGAATTGGCTTCAAGTGCCAAATGATTTTGGAAAATAGACTCCGCGTCGCTACGCGTCGCCATGGGCGGGAAATATAAGTTAAGGACAAATGAGTGGGGTTATTTGTTTAGTTAGATCGGCTTTAAAGACATTTGTATAGCCCTACACAAAAAACATTAGTCACGTGGTTCAACTATTTAGTTTCCTAACCCCACGTGAGGGAAAACGGTCATTCCCTATTTATGTGTATTTTTTACGGTTGATGAAAATAGTCAAATTCATAATAAAGCACTTTTTATTAATTATTATTATTATTATTATTATTATTATTATTATTATTATTATTATTATTATTATTATTATTATTATTATTATTATTATTATTATTAATTCAAAGTACATTATCAGCTTTGATGGTACCACCGAGCTTAGCGATGGAATAATGGTTGTCAGTGAGTCTTTTCATTTTATATTCTATACTGGTACTTACATATATTATGTCCTGAATACATTGAAGCTTTAATTAAATATGAGCTAACATTAGTGAACGGAAATTAATTTATAAACAAGAAAGGACGGCTAATTTCAGCGTGCCGAACAATATACTTTAGCTACAATGTATTTTTTATACAAAACTCAATTTGCGTCTGATTGTTTCTATTGGAGCTTTGTGGTCCGATTTAGATAGAATTATTGGAAACTATACGAAGTATAATAAAACTCTTACTTAATTTGGATGTAATACAAAAACTCTTTCATACAAAAATTCATTTTTCAACCTATCAAATGGTAGCTAGTGGACCGATTTTTACCAAATTTGGTCAGGTTTGTATAAACTTTCAGAGACTCGGTTTGAGTGAGTTTGGTAAGGATTCCTTATAAACATAAAAGTTTTTTATACAAAAACATAGTTGTCGACCGATTATTCCTATGGCAGCTATATGTTATAGTGGTCCGATTCGGCCAGTTCCGACATATGTACTGCCTGCAGCAAAAATAATGGTCTGTTCCAAGTTTCATTACGATAGCTTTAAAACTGAGAGACTAGTTTGCATAGAAACAGACGGACATAGCTATATTGACTCGGCTATTAATGTTGATTAAGAATATATATACTTTGTCGGGTCGGAAAAGTCCAGTCCATCACACATTTCGAGACAAAATTATAATAACCTCTGCTAAGGTACAATAATGAAAATAATTTCAAATATTCTTGTTTAAACTGATGAAAATGAGATGCGAGCATTTGAAAAAAATAATAAGAGGTTCTCTTGTTTAAGAAAAATTAATATACTTGGAAAAACGCTTCTTTGAACTTTAAGTCTAAATAACTATTATGAACTGTTAATAAATGTATGCTTATACCGTCATGGGTACGTCAAAATAATGAATATCTTAAGTATCATTATTTGGGTGTTTCCACCCAAATGGCGTGTGTTTCCAACTCCAACAATGTATTAGGCCGGTTAGCGAAAATTTTTCGGCCGGAAAAAAAGCCGAGCTACTAACGCCTCTGCTCCGAACAAATATTTAGTCTTGGTTCGACACCAGAACGATGGGCACGGTTTATGTCGCTTGCGCTCTCATTTCGTTTCTATGTGTGGGTCCAAGTACGCACGTACGCTTGCTTCTTAGTATGCGTGAGCAATGAAAAAATGCAACAGCGCTTGGCAATATGAATTCTGAATTCAGAAATGGAAGTGGCCAAGCGCACAAAACATGGCCCTTTATATGCACATAGTTTGATTTTGTCGGCGATGGAATCCATGATGCGGTGGCCGTGTAGATAGAGTGTTTGTTTGATCAGCGGCTTTTTGCAGGTTCGATCCCCAGTTCATTTATTTCTTTTAACAATGGGAAACAATAATTATTTTTTAATTTATTTTGATTTTCTAATATCATTTAAATGTTATTATTATTTTTATGTTAGTTATCATCTAATAAATTACATTGGCATGATAAATATATATCTATGTACGTACATATGTATATGTATATATATAATAAAAATAATATAAAGTTGCAATAACACTTAATTAAATTAATCAAACAAACTTGACTGACGATGCGATGAGGTTGACGGTCTTGTTCCCACAGTCTCAGAAGCTGTTGGCAATAGACACAGGGCACGTACAGGACATGCTATAGGCCCTTGACATACACCATCGTAGGGTAAGAAGTCTATTCTTTCTGGGGACAGCCCTTAAAATTGTGGCAGGCACCCCACGCGGACGACCTGAGACAGATAGAACTGACACAGACGCAGCTGGTCACTGCAAGCAAAAGGCAAATTTTAATAAATTCTAGAAATCTGGAGAAAATCAACCAGCTGACAGACACTGTGGACAACATTCTAAAATTGGCAAAGGAAGGTCACGCCGATACTGGTCACCTATTTAGACTCTCGCAATGCGCAATGGGATTCTGATCACCGAATTGGGGAACCTAATGCTTACTTTAACTCTGGAGATTTTAAACGAAGTAAATGCAGCTATAATAGATCACTCTGATCTTACGTTAATTCTCACTGACCAAATCACAGGGACTGCCGTTACCGACATATTGAAAGTGTCTAACATTAAGATAGATCGCAAAAGTAATATAATTAATCTCATCATACAGTATTCTATAATAACCAAGCTGTGCAAGAAAATAACAGTTTTTCCAGTCATTCATAACGGTACGGTTCTGCAGCTACAGGACAACTTGGTGGTCGATTGCGATGGTCAAATGTTAGCCGTGACAAACTGTTCACAAACGGCAACAGCCACATTCTGCAGGCAACCTGAGGACAGCACTTGCGCACAAGGCCTCCACTCTGGGGGCACAGCTCATTGTCAAACGCAACCAAGCCACCTCGAACCCGTCACTGTGGTTCATGACGGCATCATCATCGTAAACGACTTCACTGAGGTGTAAATCGACGGGACGAACCTCATCACGTTCAACTCGTTTGCCATCATCAACGGCACCCGATACATGAACCGTAATAGCGTACAGAATCGGTTCACGGCAGTGGCAGCATCCCCGCTATTAAATATCAGCGGCCACGACACGATACTCAGCCTCCCGTACATCTAACGCCTGAGTGAAGACAACCTAAACTTCATCAATGAAATTGGGAACAAGGTCACAACCGTCGACGATCTCCCTAAGCATAGTTCTGTTAACATTCATGTTAAGCAGCACAGCCACCACTTAAAATGGCTCGCTTGCGCTGTCGCTTGTGTGTGTGCGTCTTTGTGTATGTGTGTGTGTGTAAGTGTACGAAGATGCGATCAGAAATTTTCGACCTGGGTACAGGGAGTTTTGTAGGCGGGTATAGTTTAGAGAATTTGATTCCGCTTTGGGTATCCGCGGCTGTCTTTACGATATTGCTATTGGCAGACCAGAGCCTGTAAAACTGTGCTATGTGCTTGAAATGCAAGCCGGTATACATAAAATCACCCAACTCAAAGTGGCACCGTGGGAAAATATCTTTGATAATATTTCAATAGATAATTTTAAAATTATGGGCAACAAAATATTAAAATCTTTACGAGTAGCGCTACTCAACCCTGTCTATATTACATGATGATCCCATACAAGGAGGACACACAGGCGTAACAAAAACCTTGGCCAAGGTCAAAAGACATTATTACCGGAAAGCAGAGCTCGCAAAAAAGTGTCAACACTTTCTGTCTGTCAGAAAAAAATCTGTCACTTTCGGACATAATAAAAACTGTTTCGTGTTTTGCTCAATTGGAAATACGAGACAGGGAGCACGAACGAAACGAAAAAAGTGTTCTACTCAGAGAGAGAGATAGAGTGCTTCATATTTGTCTGTCTTTTTAGTGAGGAGATGTCAATGAAAATAAGTGTTGACACTTATTTGCAAGCTCTGCTGGAAAGGTATGTCAAAAGTTATAACTGAGTACATACGAAAATGCCAAAAATGCCAAAAAGCTAAAACAACAAAGCACACAAGAATTCCTTTAACAATAACAGATACATCAATATATGCTTTCGACAGAGTGATAGTAGACACCATTGGTCCACTACCAAGATCAGAAAATGGCAATGAATATGCAGTCACTCTAATTTGTGACTTAACAAAATATCTCGTTGCTATACCAATCGCAAATAAAAGTGCGAACACTGTCGCTAAAGCTATATTCGAATCTTTTATTCTGAAGTACGGTCCAATGAAGACGTTCATAACGGACATGGGCACAGAATATAAGAATTCAATAATTAACCATTTGTGCAAATATCTAAAAATCAAAAATATAACATCTACTGCACACCATCACCAAACAGTTGCAACAATCGAAAGAAGTCATAGAACTTAGAATAACATAGAATACATACGATCATGCATATTAGTTTATAAAACTGATTGGGACGTATGGCTTCAATATTTTGTTTATTGTTTCAACACGACCCCCTCTATGGCACATGATTATTTTCCATATGAGCTAGTATTTGGTAAAACAAATAATTTTCCAAAACAATTAAATAGCGTAGATAACATAGAAATACTCTACAATATAGATGACTATGCTAAGGAAAGTAAATATAGATTAGAAGTAGCATATAAAAGAGCGAGGAATATGCTTGAGGAGCACAAAAGAAAAAATAAGGAAATATATGATTTAAAGACTAACAACATAGATTTATCCATAGGAGATAAGGTTCTATTAAAAAATGAAATAGGACATAAATTATAATTTAAATATACAGGACCTTATAAGGTAGTAAGTATAGAAAAAAATGACAATATAATAATTTCAAATAATAAAAATAAAAGCCAAGAAGTCCATAAGGATAGGTTAAAAATCTTTAATAAATAAAAAAAAAGTTTTTTTTCTAAGTACATGCTTAATTTGATTTACCTTATGAATTCGAATTCGAAAAAAGGCCTGATCAGCCAATAAAAACAAAAACAACATTATTTTTATCAGCTTAATCATATTATTTTAATGAATTATTGCGCTTTTATATTTTCTTTCTATATTTCTATATTTTTAATCAACTTTTGAAATTTAAAAAAAAAAAAAAATTCAAATGATTTCATCAATTTTTCAAAAACCCAGATATATATATACAAAAACAAAAAATAAAAAAACAAAACAAAAATATAATTAATAATATTGCATTTAACAAGCAGACATATAAACAAAAAATTGTTTAATATAGCTATAAAATAACTACATAGAATTACGTTATTTTTCAAGTCTTAAGCAGTCTTAAGCATACTTCAAGTGTGAGTGTAATATGAGCAAACAAGTATGCTATAGACTGAACAAATGCACAGTCAGCGGTTCTCATGCAAACCGACTGCCCAGTACATGAATGCATATAACACACACTCTCTCAGCGCGGCTCTCAGCGCTGCGTATATATCTAAGTACATAATGCGGTCGCTCCGCTGCCGGCGTTCTTGGCAGCGCAGTGCGTGGCCAGCTTAATATTACTTTAAGAACAATGTGTCAATCTGAATAAAGTAGCGACGAGAACAGTCGCTCCGTCCTAAACCAAAGAAACACGTGATTATTGATTGATATGATTACATGGCGACATTTATGATTACGTGATGACCTTTATGATTACACACTTATGTTG
This sequence comes from Hirtodrosophila histrioides, assembly GCA_037075165.1. Classification (NCBI taxonomy): domain Eukaryota; kingdom Metazoa; phylum Arthropoda; class Insecta; order Diptera; family Drosophilidae; genus Hirtodrosophila; species Hirtodrosophila histrioides. The sequence goes on from JBAMCL010000029.1 coordinate 297,043, forward strand.
AAAAGTTAACGTACAATATTATATTGCTTATCACTATATATATATCACATTTGAACAATGTTTAAATTTACAGAAATTTATGAAGTAGTGTTTCTTTTGGGATTTTTTTTAGTTAAATACACGCCATGAAAAAATCATTGGATGGGTTGGTAGAGAACTTAGCTGCCATTCCAACTGGTCAGCTTTAAGTATCTGGCAGCTGCTGGTGTTCTTTTCAGTTTCCAATTCTTTCCTACTTATCCACTGTTTTCAGAAGTTATCTTCTCTTAGGACTGCTGTGTTTATAGAACATTATTATTATTATATATAAAGGCATCGGGATCTCTTTCTTTTAATGTAGTATAGGTATAAGTGGTCACAAGAAGTCAACAACCCCTCGGCGACTGTTTTTGCTAGCTGTGTCCCGCGACTTTCTTCCCCAGCACGACTGTTGAACATATACCTGAACCTTGGTAATTGTTAATTCCGATTCTACCTTCCATAATGGACGCCCAAATAACTCCCAATATGTCTTACTGCATATTTAGTGTAATAAAGTGGGCATAGGACAGTGTTCATTACAAATCACAGCAGAGGAAATTAACGTGGTAGACGTCGTGGTTATAGACATAGAAACAATTATAACCACAATAATGGTCAAAAAAATTAATAACTATGGAAGAGGACGTGGATATTATAGAGGTAACAACCGTCAATACGGAGGTAATAACTATAATATCCGATATGATACGTCAACCAATTTCAGGCAAAATGGTCATGTTAGACATGAACAGCACAGTACAGACATAACCAGTAAAAACAACGATTCACACTATCAATCTTAATTTAATTATTTTTATCAGTATAAAAAATGAGCACACAGGTAGGATACTAACATTTTTAATAGATACAGGTGCTTACTTTCAGTCTTTAAAGAAAATTCTGATTAATTTTCAGACATTGATCATAGCAATATACCACATATTACAAGAAGTGAAAAACGGTCATACAATAGGTTTAGCATTTCTCGAATTGAGAACCGGTATTTTCATTGTACCATTGAGTTTCGTAGTCGGGTATACTCGACTAAAGCATTTTTACTTCTTTTTGTTCTGTTTTTGTCAATTTAATTTTCTTTCAATTTAAAAATGGTAGTCTGTTATAATAAAAATTGCCAGGTTGGGGCTTGTTTGCTGCTGGCTATGTGACAATGTGTCGTCACATAAAAAATGTGTTGGCCCTAACGGCTGAATTATAGACCAGATTGACTCAAAATCTGGTCTAAAGTGGACATGTGTATCGTGTGGGTAAGTGAAAAGGTATATTTTGGGATTATTGCGGCATACTTTGAAGGCTTTGGAGATATTTTGGCGTGGTTCAAAACACTGTTCGAAGGGTTTTAAAAGTATGAAACTTTTAAATGAGTCTCCAAAACGGAAAAAAGCCAATTTTAAGTTGTCTACTGGCTCAAATTATCTTCCACTTCCCTCACACATATCCCCTACATCCGCAACTGATAGAAATGTTGAACTTATTAATTTATCATCCCCGTCTACTTATTTCAATCAGAAGTGACGAGAACAGCATCGCGCCCATGGATGTTGTTCCTTCTGACCCCGAAGAGGTTCTTGATTCGGTGATTGCTAGCACTGTTGATGCAGGTCAACAGCCTAGCGCCAATAGTGCCAGTCAATCAGTCGAATTATCTGATGAATCAACCATTGTCATGGCTCCATTGGATGTTCATGCTATGGTTAATAAAACGAACCTTGTAGGAGTCCCACCACGGAAACAAATCTTTGTTTCGCGGCTTGCCCCTAATACTTCATCTGATGATGTTAAGCCTTTATATAGGCCAAATCTAAAACCCATATTATGGTGGAGAAATTTAAATTCACAAATGCTCGGGAAATTTCGTCATTCAAAATAAGTGTTCCGGCCGAAAACTTTAACAATATTTGTTGTAATGAATTTTGGCCGCATCATTTAATAATTAAAAACCACACCGGTTTCGCTTCCTCCTTATGGTGGTAGCTCTAGTCGACCTTTTGGCATCTCTGATAGTACAAAAAACTAACAACCTCCCTCTCGCTTGGCAATTAAAATGTAATAGGTTCTTGTAGTAGACTTAGTTATCTTTACCTAACTCTGGAGCTACCTGGATTTCTAGTTCTGACTCCAGCGTGTTGACTCCACGACTCCGCACGATTTTATTGAGTTCATTTGGGACGTCACTGTGTCAAGTTAATGGTATCCCCAATTCTTAACATTAAATGTTTGATCTTATTTTAGTCTTGGAATCCTACATCTATTTCTGAAGATCCTTATCACCAATCTTTGGAAGTGTTTATTGACTTACCGGCCAGGGTGCTAAGCCCAGGTAGCAAAATTGCAGAGCGAGCTCGTCAATTTCCGAAAACCGATTTTACTTACCTCGCTCAGCACCTATTCCGGACTGACTGGTCCCAGCTTTACGTGTGTAGGGATATGGATTGTGCAATCAAATATTTTGATTTTACTTTAAATTCATTATTTGATTGCTGTGTGCCGTTTTGTAACCCTCGTAGGTCTAATAAACCTGTGTGGTTTACTAACTAACTTAAAACAAAAAGAATGTCGCGATTGTACAATAAGTTCAAGGTATCTGACTCTTCTTGGATTTTTCTCGATATTTGATTGCACGATCTAGCTTCTCTCTACTTAATATACACTGCTATAATAACTTGGAAGCTGTAGGGTTCAATTTCAGCGGGATCCTAGAAGGTTTTATAATTTCGTTGATGCGAAGCGTAGGTCATCAACACTTCCATCAAAATGCAGCAAAATGCGGCAAAATAGCAGCAGAAGACAACCTTGCTTTGCAAAAGAAGCCCATCAAAAGGCAAAATGTTGATTCTCCAAATGTTCAGAGAAAAGCCATGGCACTAGACGTTGGACCTAGTTCATCAAAAATCATGAACAAACCATGGAGAAATGGAAGATGAAGCCAACAAAACCAAACCCAATGTGACAGCAGACGCTGAAATGGAAGACATCAACGAGGAAACCCTGAAGCCTCCCCCAATTTGTGTATCCAACGTAGACAATATAAAAGGAATGCCTCAATACCTAAAAAATAAAATTGATGTTAATGAGTTTATGTATAATACTCAACGCAATGGTCAGGTCCGTATAATGGTTAAGAAAGTTGAGAAGTATAGGTCGTTGACAAAAATATTCATCATTCTACGCCTATTGAAGCAATTAAGTTTCAGATTGAACTGCAAGGACACGTCGTTAGGGGAGTTCATAACAGAAGAAGCCGTATCACCAAGGAGCCACTAGATATGTTTTTCATAGACCTAGAGCCTGATAATAGAAACTGCGAAATTTATAAGTTAAAAAAAATTGACAACAGTATAGTCACTATTGAGCCGCCAAGAAAAATTAACGACATGGTGCAATGCTATCGGTGTCAGGGATTTGGACACACTAAAACATACTGTAATAAACAATTTAAGTGTGTCAAATGTGCATTAGAACATCCAAGTGATACTTGCCCGAAGGATAAAAGCCAGCCAGCGACTTGCGCTAACTGTAACGAGAGCCATTCTGCGAGTTACAGAGGCTGCCGAATCTACCAAAAGCTCACTATAAATAAAACGAATACAAATAACAACCGTAACAACAATACACCAACAAATGCCACCAACATCCAACCCACAACCTCAACCCCTAAAAACAAAAACATTTTGATACAAATTTTTCAAGCCAACCAAACTACACTCAGGTACTACGAGGTGTGACTGAACCCAAACAAAATAGCGGACTAGGAAGAATTGAAAATCTAGTAGAACACGCCGCGCTAAAAAATAATCTACTTAACATGATTATGTTGCTCGTAAACAAACTATGCAAGTAGATCTCCGCATAGCCATATGGAACGCTAATGAGCTTCCCAATCATTTCAATGAAATATCCCTATGTGTAAAAACACATAGTATAGACATCATGCCGATTTCGGAAATACTTTTCACGAACAGATCGTACTTTAACATTCAAGGATACGAGGTTATAGCTGCAAATCACCCTTCTGGCAGAGCGCAAGGTGGCAGTGCAGTCATTGTTAAAAATGCATTGAAATACACAGCACTAGATAGCATAAATCTTAACAACATATAAGCTGCTGCTATAAAAATTAAGTGCATGAATATTAACGTAACCATAGCTGCGGTATACCTACCACCAAGATACTGCTTTAAATTAAATAACTTTAATATTTTCTTTAAACAACTTGGCAACCATTTTATTGCTGGGGAGACTACAACGCCAAGAATCCATGGTGGGGATCAAGGCTTGTGAATCCAAAAGGTTCTGAGCTTTATAAGTGTATAGTTAATATTAACTATTCCACTTTATCGACTGGTAAGCCAACATACTGGCCTTCAGATCTCCATAAGATACCTGAATTGCTGGACTTTATTGTATACTCTGGACTTCCGGTACATCATCTCACAATTGAAGAGAATTTTGAGCTGAGCTCTGCCCATTCACCAACTGTTTAGACCTATGGATGCACGGTCCAATACCAAGAGAAACCATACAAAATTGTTATACCGAAAACCAACATAAGTGCTTGTAAGAACTGGCTGGAGAATAGAATTAGCCTGGACATATCGCTGAAGTCAAAGGATGAAATTGACATTGCAATTAAAACTTTAACTAGCTCGATTCATGCAGCAGGATCACTCTTTACGCCACAAGCAATAAACAAACCAATGAGTAAGCCATTTCTTCCTATGGAACTAAGGAGGAAAATTGCAGAAAAACGAAAGCTACCGAAAATATGGCATGCCACGCGGAGTCCAGCCGATGAAACGAGGTTTAATAAGGCAGCTAAAGATCTGTACAAAAGGCAGCAAGAATTCAAAAATGAGGCGACAGCAAACTATTTGAGCAACCTCAGCCCTTTTACAAATGACACTGATTATAGCCTCTGGCATCCAACCAGATATCTGAAGAGACCCACGCAAAGAAATACGGTCGTAGTAGACAGTAATGGTCAAAGCTGTAAGGGTAATTATGACAAAGCTGAAGCGTTTGCGCAGCACTTTTAGTCAGCTTTTCACCCAAACACAGACTATGATGATGAAACAGTAGACGAGGTAAGCAGATTTCTGGACGCGCCTTGCCTAATGAGCTTGCCTATAAGCCAGATCACAATTGCAGAAGTAGAAACTGAATTAAAATGCATAAAGCCTAAAAAATGCCCAGGGTATGATAAGATTGATGGGCACACAATTAAAAATCTTACTCCAAAATGCATAAAAAGGCTTACTTACATATTCAACGCCATGCTTAGACTGGATTACTTCCCTAATCAATGGAAATGTGATGAGGTGATCACTTAAACCAAATAAGCCAGAAAATTGCACATCATCATACCGTCCCATAAGTTTGCTGGTTACGTTCTCTTAAGTATTTGAGAAAATACTATTAAGGAGAATGTTACCAGTTCTGGACGATCTTAACATCATACCCGAACACCAGTTTTGGTTTAGGAAAGGACATGGAACTACGGAGCAGTGCCATCGAATCGAAAGAACTATTACTAATGCGTTCGAGGCCAAGGAGTATTGCTCAGGCGTCTTCTTAGATACAAAACAGGCGTTTGACAGGCTTTGGCATCCTGGTCTATTATAAAAAAAAAATTAAAAAATGGCTTCCTGCTCCTTTCTACTATATAATAAGATCATATCGTACAAACAGAACTTTTTATGTACAAGAAAAGGATACGTGTTCTTAAATATACACCATCAACCCTGGAGTGCCTCGAGGAAGTGTGCTAGGACCAGTAATATACACAATTTTCACTGCTGACATTCTTATCAGTTGCAATGTAGGGGCAGCTACATACGGTGATGGCACTTCCATCATGGCAATAATCACGTCTCCAGTTGTCGAATCGCAGTAATTGCAAGACGAACTTTGCGTAATTAAACAGTGGTTGGCAAATTGGCGAATAGTCGTCAACGCCCAGAAATCGGTCCAAACGACATTTACCGTAAGGAAAGGAAACTGCCCGACAGTAAAACTAAACGGCTCGACGATACCAACTAGTGATACTGTGAAGTACCTCGGAGTGTAGATGGACCGAAGGCTCACATGGAAGTCCCACATAAAATCAAAGCAAACGCAGCTCAAAGCAAAAAATAAGAAAATGTACTGGCTACTAGGACGACATTCGCAACTCGATCTAGAGAACAAGTTTCGTCTTTACAAGGCCATTCTGAAGCTTGTATGGACATACGCTATGCAACTTTGGGGAACAGCAAGCAACTCAAACAAAGAGATCTCACAAAGGCATCAATCTATGACCCTAACAATCATCACAGGTGCTCCTTGGTATATGACTAACTTCGACATCCACAAAGATTTAAATATACTAATTGTTAAAGATGAAATCACCAGAAGTGCTGAGAGTTATATAAATAGACTGCACAACCATAACAATAATCTTGCCCTGGACCTCTTAGATAACAGTAGGGACTTAAGACGCTTAAAAAGATACCATATATTGAACCTGCCAAATAGAGTTGTTAATTAACTTAAAATAAACTAAAAACAAATAAATTTTGTAATATATATTGCTTGAGTTCACTGGAGCTTAAACAATCCCGTTAAACGTATTTTCTAAGCAATTTATCAATTATCAAAAGACAGATAACAAATAAAAACTGAATCCAAAAAAAAAAGAAAAACATTTAAGTAGATCTATAACTTCACCCTGCTAGCACCTATAGGAATTCACTTCTTTTGTCATTAAGGGATTTCAAGCTATAATGCAAACAGATGTTATTTACACTGATTTCAGTAAGGCTTTGACACTGTTAATCATTCTCTTTTACTTCACAAGCTTCATCTTCTTGAATTTCCGGATAACTTAATCATTTGGATCTCCAACAACTTAACACTTAGAACCCAAAAGCTTTATTTCAAAGGCTTAGTCTCTAAGTCTTATCACTTCCGAAGGTCCACAAGGAAGTCATCTTGGCCCCTTATCATTTACTCTGTTCATAAATGACTTTCTTCTGTTGTAAATCACTCTCGGGTGCTGATGTATGCCGATGATATTAAACTTTGTCTGTCATCTACTGATTCCTTATCTGGTCAAAGGTTGCAAACTGATCTTGACAGTTTTCAAGCCTGGTGTCAGGTAAGTTTATTTAATCTTGCATGCGCATGCCCTCCTTTAACAATTATATTCTTAATGATAAGCCGATTGTTCGAATTTTTTATTTGGGTATCCTTGTGCTCTAAACTTAAGTTTAACAAACATATCTTCCACCGCTAATCGTGCCTTTGGTGTCCTCGCTTTCATTAAGCTTTCGTCGAAAGAATTAAAGGATCCCTACATTACTAAAACTCTTAATACTTCTCTTGTGCGACCTAATTTTAAATATGAGTCTTGTATTTGCCGTCCCTAATACAAGGTTCATCAGGACAGAATCGAAACGGTTCAAAAACAATTTTTGCTCTTTGCACTCCGGGGTCTTAACTGGGATCCTAATTTTTGCTTGTCTTGTCGTAGTAAACTTTTATTATTAAATCTTTCTTTTCTTTCTGATCGTAGAACCATGTTCGGTTTAATTGATTCTATTAATCAGTTCCGATCAGAAGTTCTAGAAACTGTCTTCCTCTGTCTCTTCAAACTCGCAATACTTTGATCTTTTCCACCTAGTATGTAATGCTATTTCTATTTACTACCTAAAACTTCTTCACTTACACTTCGCGTTTATTTCATCTGTGTAATATATAGGTGGGTTGCATTTTGCCTGGATCCGTGCGTTAACATGCCCGTTCTTGGTGTCGAATTAATATAACACGCGATGTTTATCGATGAAAGGGTGCAAAGGTATACAATGATCAGGTGTTATGTGCAAGAACATAAATTGTAAAATAATAGTAAAATGTTTATATGTTAATTTTTCTGTATTTCGTAAGGATGCGGTACAAAGGGAATGTGTATCCGGAGGTTCTCCCTCGAAATGGCATCATTTCGACAACTTTTAGGCACTTCACAGGTTCGCACTTGCAATTTCATTGTAAAATTTCTAAATCTCCGCATCCCAGTGATCCTGCAATTGTTTCACTCATCGCAACTATCTGCCTTTTGATATGCAACTTCGCATTTTTCAATGTTCTGCCTTTAAGTTGCTGGTTTGGCCGGCTCGAGGTCCAGTTTAATAAATAAAACAAAACAACAAAAATTTTGTGAATATATTGTTCCGATATATTTCGGTTACACCACGGTAACCGTCTTCAGGGTGTCTACAGCATATGTACGTACATTTCAAATTAACAATTTAATTAACAATTATAAAATTAACTTACAGACGTGTAAAACTAGTAAGTTAATTTTATAATTGTTAATGAAATTCTGAATTTGAAATGTACGTATGTTGTAGCACTGAGGAAATCACTAATAGAGTCAACGATCTACTATTTTTTTAAAACACAGACAATGCCAAATAAATTAATTCTTTTGTAAATTTCAACTCTTAACACAGTACCTCTGGCTTGTAAAGAAACAGAAACAAGAAACCCAACAACTAAGGCAGCAACGCAGCAAAATAAATTTCTTAAATTTGTTTCGCGGCCGATGCGATTTTACTAATACACAGCGAGACTGCACGTGAAACCAAAATGTTTATTGTTCAGCACTGAACAAATTATTACAATAATCGTTACTGTCCACAACGGTCGCCATGAATCCTGGGATTTGGTTTACGTAAACATTGCAGCAGTGTTACAAGTGTTTGATAGTCAAGACACTGAGTACAGCGTATATTCAATATGCGTGCATACCGCATCTCCCTCCATTTGAAAATGAATTTATAGTATTATCTATATGTATAAAAGAGTTCGTGCGGACTGACTGATTGGCAATAATCGCACAGCCCAAACCATAAGAGCTAGGATGCTGAAATTCTCACAGTAGGTTCCATCTATGTATGATGAAAGTGCACACTACGACAGGATTTTGGAAAATTCCACCCACAAGCGTGGAAAATCGCGGAAAACTGTTGTATAAAAATTTTTTGTTTACCGTCCAATCGGCTTCAAACTCATTTTCAAAGTACTACACAAAAATTAATTTGACACATATTTAACCGATTTTGGAAAATCCACACCCATTGCGGAAAATGGGGGTCTCAAGGTTGTATGGGCGAAAGTCTAATTTTAGTTTGATCATCTTCAAATTCGTTTTCAAAGCCCTTCACGTAAAATAATTCGACACGTGTATCAGCGATTTTGGGAAATTCAGCCCCATGGTTGGAAAATCGGTGGAAAACTCTGGCATTCGACATTTTTAGTTTTCATGCGATTGGCTTCAAACTCATTTTCAAAGTTCTATGGGAATAAGTAGTAGACGCTGTGTTCAAAGATTTTCGAAAATCTACCCCCAAAGTCGGAAAATTCGCGAAAAACTGTTGTATGAAACTTTTCTGATTATCGTCCGATTGACTTCAAACTCATTTTGAAAGCTCTTTACATAAAATAATTCGACACATGTATTACCGATTATTGGAAATTCAGTTCTATGCTCGAAAAATTTGTGGAAAAGTGTGGCACTCGACATTTTTAAATTTAATGGGATTGGCTTCAAACTCATTTTCAAGGTTCTACCCAAACACATAATAGACGCGGTGTCCAAAGATGGAAAATCTATTCCTAAGGTCGGAAAATTCGCGGAAAACTGTTGTATGAAATATTTGTGATTATCGTCCAATTGACTTCAAACTCATTATCAAACTTCTGTTTATCATTCAATCATTTTGAAACTAATTTTCAAAGCACCTCACATTAAATAATTCGACACATGTGCTACCGGTTTTGAAAAATACACGTGGCTTTATACTAATTTCCAAATATAAATACAAAAACCTCAGTACTTTGCGGACAATACAACGGGCGGAAAACAGTTGGAAAGATTGATTCTGGATTCTTAGTATTATTCTTGAAATTGGCTTAAAATACCAAATGATTTTAGAAAATCTAGTCCGCGTCGCCACTGGCGGGAAATGGAAGTCAAGGACAAATGAGTGGGCCATTTTTTTTTTTTTCCAAAGACATTTTCATAGCCCCACACAAGAAACATTAGTCATGTGGCTTAACTATTTAGTTGTATTTCTTACGGTTGACGAAAGTAGTCAAATTAAAAACAATGCACTTTCATCTAAATATTTCCCCGGGCAAGGCCGGGATATTACCTGCTAGTATATAGATATATATTCTTTTTTCAGTGTATTCTTTAATAACTAAGTGCCAGAATTCTTTACAACAAATATTGTTGAAATGTTTAGCAGGAACACTTTTTTTTTTAGTAATGCGATTTCCTGAGGATAAGCAAAAATAAAATTTCTCTACCGTTATATGGGCTTTTGATTTGGCGAGTATAAAGGCCTGAACATCATCAGATGTAGTGTCAGGGGCAAGCCGCGAAACACAGATTTGTTTCCGTGGTGGAACACCTACAAGGGTCGTACTACCAAAAATGATAAATGAATCAACTCTTACTGTTTAGTAGCGGATGTGGTGGGTAAGAGAGTAGGGAGCGAAAGTTAATTAAGACCAATGGACATTCTAAGATTAGCCTTTTTCCATTTGGGAAACTCATTTAAAAGTTTTATACTCAAACTCGTTTTCCAAATCGGTGAAACCATCGAATTTTTACTTTAACTCGAGCCTGGCAACTTTAGTTATAGCAGTCAACCATTTTCATGAAAAGAAAATTAAAAAAGACGAAAATTAAAATAAGAAAAAACACTGCACAAAAAATGAAAGTATAACAAAAAAACGCGAATAAGTAAAAATATAAATAAATAACACACGTCACAAGAAAAAAAGCACAAGTTATCATTTGATATCTCGGGGAAAAACAAACTAAAACGATTCGCAAGTAAAAAAAGACATGCCTGTTGCGAATGGGAATTTGATAACAAACTACTAAAAACTGCCGAGGCGAATGGCTGAAGTCAAAAAGACTGGTATTTTATTCAGGCATTAACTGCACATTCTGCCTAAAAATACAAAATGAATGTGCTGCCGTGGAAAGGGGCTATCAGAGTGTCGACTAGAAATATTGTTCTCTCACATAGACAGCGCTTGGAAATATCAATCTCGAGATGAAATGTCCGAGACAGACTATGATTATCGTTTTGAACTTGAAGAGATATATATTAATTTCGTAATAGAAGAGATAACACTACGAATGCACTTGTAAAGAATAGAATCGAGTATCAGCTTGCTTGGGATTGCAGATATACAATAATACAAGTTAAGAAGAAGATATACACCGTGGTGAAGTCGCGAGTTTATTGAAGTGAGTTCTCACTTGACATGGGTTTTGAAGTCAATTTCACAATACCAACCTGGTCACAATTTCAATGTCAGTGGTAAGAAAATCCCCAAGAACGCACCCACAGTTGGCCGACGTTAAAGTATTTAACAAACCGCAGAAGATTTACATGCATATCGGAGCAGAGACGTTTTTTGAACTTCTCTCCGGTGGTCAAATCAAGCAAAATACGGACTCTTCGATACCCCAAAAAACTCCACTCGCCTGGATCGTCTACGGACAAGGAATATTTGTCATTGTCATTGTCATTGTCATTGTCAGTTTTGCCCTCAAGTGGCCCCCACGGTAGCTTGGTTTGAAGTTGCCAAGCGACGATTTTTGTCGGTCGAAAGACGCTTAGCTCAAAATTCAGAGCTAAAGCTTGGAATTTATGAATGAATATTTATCGCTAGGTGATATGTCTGAAACAGACAACACAATTCCAAGTACACCACATTATTTTATTCCGCACCAGTGTGTCTTCCGACCACAACGATGAAGTTATAGTTTTCAATGTTTCTTTATATACTTCGTCCCAGATTGTGTTGAATGACTTTCTTATGGTTGGACCGACCATTCAAGAAGAGCTTTTTTTTACTCTGCTACGTTTTCTACTGCATAAATATACATTAACAGCTGACATAAAGATGTATTACCAAGTAATGGTGAACGAAGCAGATAGAGATTTTCAGCTCGTAGTGTGGAGAAAAGACCAATCAGACTCTTTGAGGTTGTTCAGCTTAAAGACTGTAACATATGGCACTGCACGTGCCCCTTTTTTGGGAATACGGTGGTTAGGAGAAGTTTAGCAAAATGGTTCTCGAATGCTCCCGAATTCTCTGCATTCTAAAAAACCGATAACGCTCTCAGAGTCAGACGTTTCAAGTTGAACGCTACATTCCTAGGTCTCCGAGCTACAAAACGGAACGTTTTCTTGGTGGCATCGCGCTTATTTGACCCCATGGCCTGTTTAGTCCCTTAGTGATCAAGGCAAAGATCATTCTTCAGGAGCTTTGGTTTAGGAAGTTAGGCTGGGAAAAATCTATTCCTTTGAGTTTAATGCGTAGGAGCAATTGAATTAAACTCTAATTTAGTTGCAAAACATCATAATACCACCATATGTATTCACAGTGCCGTTCTCACTTATTGGTATACATGGCTACGCCGATGCATGTTTATATGTTCGCAGCCAAACTGCAGGTTTCAAATCTCGTTGTTGACCTTTTAATCGAAAGTAGTGCCCCTCAAGGCTAAGAATTTCCCAAGACTTGAGTTGTGTGCCGATCACCTTCATGCAGATCTCTGTAACCAAAACAAAGGTCTGATAAGATCACCAATTGAACGGACTGCTGTTTGGTCTCATTTTGAAGTAACCCTTTATTGGATATGGTCACATCCATCAAATCTGGCGACATTCGAGTCAAATCGGGTGTCTAAAATCCAAAAAAGGTCAGAGAGCGAGCTGTAGCGGCATGTACCAATAAAGAAACCCCAGCAAACATGGTTTCAAGAGGCTGCGATGTTGATGAATTGGGTTAAATTAGTTCAACGAACTTTCCTTTTTTGACAAAATCACAAAGGATTCTGGCCTGAAAATCCTCATTTTGTGACTGAGGATATGCGCACATTGGAAGTACGCAAAATTGCTGTCGGATGGACAGCAAAAGCAGACAGGTCGGATCTCCTAAAACACATGTAGAAAGATATTCATCGCATGACACACTGCTGAGAGTTTTTGCTTGTGTTCCGGTTTATTAATAACATTAAATTTTAAGTTGTGCCTACGGTATTAGAAAGAAATGAAGCATTTGAAAAGATTGTCGAAATTATGCCGTTATGAATTTAAAAATGATATTGAAAGGGGTCGTAAGAGCGTGCGAGTAAGGTTCTAGACTACAGCGTTTAAATCCATTCATATACGAGTATAATGGATCTTGGTGTGCGTTTTTGTTGGTGCGAGTGGTGGCGACTAGTCAATGCTCCTATTTCGTATGATACTCAGTTTCCTATACTCCTGACGTAATACTCGCAATTTAGTAGAAGCTACGTCAGGTATCTTCATCAGAAAAATTGTCATGATTGCCCAAGAGCACACGTGAGCATTCTTCGAGAGCGATTATGGTTAGTTAACGCGCAAGACAGTGAGATCCTGTATAGGTTGTTTCAAATTCCTCGCCTACTGACGCAAATCATGGTGAACTTCCCAGCAGATCGATTCTGACTGCTCCGCCCATGCACTAGTTGCGGCGTATATTTCTGTGGCCCAATTAGCACGACATAGGATTCTCGGAAGTCTTTGTACAAATCGTACATCACATTATTTGTTTGTTTGGCATCCCAAACAGTTCACTTAGAGTTTGTTACCGATTTCAAAGCTTCGTTGGTCGGTCAGGCGTTCCCCAGATCATCCACTACGACAAAGCGACGAACTTGGAGGAGTTGCGATTTCGCATCAAGAAGCGGATGCGAATTTGCGTTCATACCCCCAAGAACACCGTGTGAAGTCTGCAAGCACCTATTGCAACGGCCGGCAGGAAGCGCACTACTCACAGAGTAGGAGCTGCAAACAGTGCTGGTGGCAGTGGAGGCGGTCCTTAACTCACGCCCTCTCGGAACTTTCAGCCAGGACCCGCGACGCATAGTGGCTCATTTGGCCATGGCACGTGGCAAAAAACGAAAGGGCCATGGTGGGAATGGGTAAAACGACGTATGCAGTTTGATATACATTTGTGTCTTAGTGTGAATTTCTTAAGTACTTTGGCCCACTGAACACGAAAATGGTACTTACAATTTTTTTCATTGAAGCGTTTTCGAAGTATAAATTTTTTTTTAATTTTTGAAGATACTCCAACATTTTTAAAAATATTTCCATTTCTACTTAACCGATTTGGGCAAACAAGCACTCAAATTAAAGGTAAGTAACTCCTCTACAACTTTCTTTCATACATTATTAAGATCGGTTCAGTAGTCAAGATGCTAGCGGCTTACTAGTTTTTTATTGTCATTTTAATAAAAAGATGTGGCGATTCTAAAGCGCGTGAATGATTTCATAATTTTGTAGCTTTTTAAGTAAATAAAATACTTTCCCACTATTTTAAACAACGTTTTGCAATTTCATATAGACTTTTCGCAAATCCAGCACAGGGCAGGCATGGCACGGTAATAAAAAGATTCTATGAACATTGCTAAAGCTATTTAAAAAAAGGACACCACCACAAGCTGCCACCTCCGTTTTTACTCCCTGTACCCATAAAATGGGTATGTCCATCTGTCCGTCCGTATGTATGAACGCGTTGATCTCAGCAACTTTAACAGCTAGAGACACCAAATTTGGAATGTAGGTTCGTGTATAGTGGAACCAGGTCAAGTTAATTTTGGATCCGAGATTTTCGCCCCCATTCCCCCGTTTTTCGATAAAAAAACAGTTTTGCAGTAACAATTTTCAAGGTATAGCTTTGAAAATTGGCATGTACAATACTTTAGTCACTCTTAATCTACTGTCAAAATTTCAAGTCGATCTGATAATAAACACGGATGTTATTCAACATACAAGATTCAGTACAGCGCGGGGGGAAGGACCAGCACAGCCGCCAGTCAAAATGCCTTGCTTGCGCTGTCGCTTTGCTGTCGCTTGTGTATGTGCGTCTTGTGTATGTGTAAGTTAGGAAGATGCAATCGGAAATTTTTGACCTGGGTACAGGGAGTTTTGTAGTTGGGTATGCTCAACGATAGAATTCTTCGTGTTATTAATGAAACAAACAACGCACCTGATTTCGAAAATACGCAAAATGAGTCGCGTCGGACACAATTTTGCGCTAACTGTAACGCTGTAGTGCGGAGTGCGCTACATGGACGCAGTCGGAAAAAAGCATGCAGGTCAGAACCCATTTTAATGCCAAATTTTACTTTCTACTTTTTAAAAATCATATATTTTGAACCAAAAAGGATATAGCCAAAATATAAAAAGCATTTTGTTTATGAAATTCCGTAGCTTTGAAGTAAGTAAAAGATCTTTAAAATCGGAACAGTGAATATTATTAATAATTAAATTTTTCCAGTGAATTTCTGTAAATTCTCATGTTAAGAAAATTCAACTTTGACCACGTGTTGAGAAGAATTTTTCGGTTTGATGTTAAAGATCTTACACTTAATTAACAATTCATCAATTAATTTCTAAAATCATACATTTTTCACAATAAACTATTCTTGGATTCTGAAATAAAGCGAGTTTTTTTCTTAACTGTGCTGGTCAACGACTACTGATTATGATTATTATTACATTTAAATGCAGCGTCTTGGTACACGCAGAAGGTGCTAAGCCAAGGGAGGCCTACAGAGAATCCATCTGGTTGGGATGCATTGAACGAGAAGGCATTAGCCATGATCATAGCTTGCAAATAACTGTTGACCGTTTTTTTCCTTACGTTCTGCTCGCGAGAACAATCGAAAAAAAGCATGCACCCTCATTCTCTCTCTCTGAGCAGCAGACTTCGTTTCATTTCGTTTTAGTTTTCTGTTGAGCGCTTTACGTTGAGCTGTTCGTGAGACGCTCTCTTACCGAACATCGCACAATGAGAAATACGAGTGACGCTCGCACAGATACACTTACTAAAAGACCGATTGACTGAAAAAGTCAACGCAAACGGTCTTTTGAATAATTTGTCTTCTTTTCGACGCACAGTGGTACGTTGTGTAACATTGTGACATTCGATTTTCAAGTTGAATCTTCTTGAAATTTTAAACATGAACTTTTCATTTCAAACTAATTTTTTTATGAAAAAATTAATAGTTTTCTTTTTAATTAATTTATTTTGACTTAAGCTCAACAACTAATAGTGAGTTTAAGTTTTGTGAATTGATTTATTATTATTTATTTCGCTTAAAATAATATGCAAATATGGCCAATACCATCTGTGCCAGCACACTCAAGCGAAATTCACAGAGCCAAGTGTCGCGTGGAACCCACGAAACTTCACATACACACATATGAGTACATGCGCAAAAGACTTTTTGAATCGTCGTTCAAGGGCAACCGGTCTGGAAATGAGCAGAGCAAAAGAGATCGGAAAAAACTGCTCGTCGGTTGAGCGCGAGCAAAATTTTTATACGACCAATGCAATCGGTTGCTCTCGGACTTTTTGCTCAAAGTCTGAGTGAAAAACACATATTTTGCGACGGCACGATTTGGTCAACAGTTATTTGCGAGCTATGGCCATAATACATTAAGTGTGAGAACAACGCAGTTTATGTTACATAAAGATTTATCAAATGGCAGCGACTGCCTGGAAGAAACTCAAGGATGTACATAAGCCACGCGAACCTGTAAGGAAGGTGTCGTATATAAAAAGCTGCTTTGGCTGGGAATGGCAGGTGATGAGGCAATGTCCCTTTACGCAAATACGTTCTACTACAACGGTGGCTTACAGAAGTGGATATTCAGGTGGAAGACGAGCTAGCTGTGGAGATATTACTCTCAAGTTTACCAAAAAAATACGAGAGTTTCGTAATTGACGCGCGATAGTTTGCCAACCCTCGAGCAATTGAAGATCAAGCTGCTGGGCGAAGGGGCACGCAGGTTTACCGAGCAAAATCAGTGCCGGTGCGCAAAAAGTATTTTGAATGCTTCAATTGCGGCCATCGCGGTCACTTCAAGAAAGGCTGCAAGAACATGAGCAAAAAAGATATGCAAAAGTCTTAGCAAAAAGCTCGCTCTTTTACAGTTTCGGTTGCGTTGTACGCAGGTTATATAGATTGTTCGAGTTGGCGTGTGGATTCTGGTGCAACAACGCACATGTTGTGTACGTGACATGATTGCAAATTATGTTTCAACTGAAGAAGATGTGCAGGCTGACAGAAACGTTATTAAGACAGTTGTCAGAGGTGACGTTTTGCTTCAAACTGAGATTGTGATTTGAAGTTGGAGAGACCGTGCAGCATGTTCTCGATATGAAAGGAAAATTTATTGTGATGATAGATCGAAAAGCTGCAGTTTTTCGCAGCAACGGCGAAGGTTTATTGAAAGCGAGTTGCATGTTTACATATTTTCTTAAATAAAAAAAAAAAAAAAAAAAAAAAAAAAAGACTATTTAGAAAAATTTTGATGTTTAAGATCATGGCGAAGCGGCAGACTGGCCATAAGATACAGGCACTAAGGTGCGACAATTGCCGTGATTACATCAACATACGGTTCGATAAGTATCTCAAGAAGCATGGCATTGTGCGTCTACTGACAGTTTCATATAACCAGAGCTCGCAAATAAATGCAAATTTAATGCTCAGCGCAAACGGTCTTTTTGATTTATTTTGTTCACTTTGCCTTGTTTACAATGTTGCCCATTCGTTTGCGTAAAACTCTTGGAAAAATCTGTATATATATATATATATATATGTATATATATATTTTTCCAAGAGTTTTACGCAAACGAATATATATATAACTTATATATATATATACTTATTCATTCTCCATTTAACTTAACAATTAATAAGGAATTCAAATGTTCTGTACGTAAAGAACTACGACAAGCTCAAAAAGACGCCTTACTCGCACACATACATAGAAACGCAAAAGATTTTTATTATCTTAGCTCGCGTTCAAACGTTCAGCGAAATCCCCGAACAAATGAGAAACAAAAATTTCGGTTATTGTTGAGCGCAGACCGTTTTACTTAAGACACGAAGTCAACGGTTCATCTTGGACTTTTTGCTCAAAGAGTCTGTAAATGAGACCATTTACAGATAACGAAGTACGGTCAATTGTTATTTGCGAGCTTTGCATATAACCCTTAACAGAATGGTGTTGTCGAAAGAGCGAACCGGACTCTTGTTGTTTTTTTTTATTATTTAATTTAGTTTATTATTTAATTATTCTGTTATTATTTCCAACAACTTAAATTAAACTTATGCGATCAATTCTCAAACAACTTAGTCAAAGGCTATGTAATGATAAATATATACAAAAGTTATATAAACATATTTACAAGATTAGCATAATTGTCTTCTTGCGAGATCGCTTTAGTCTCCTTCTACAACGCCGTTCCCGTATGGTGCGGCAGTTTAGAAAGCGCCGTGCTGGGGGGTTCACGTAATTTTCTAATCGGTGAATGTACTGCGCAGACTGATTTTGAAGGATATCTCCAACTTTAGGCACTCCCAGGTCTTTTTCGATGTTTGCAGTCCTCACATACCAGGAAGCAGCACAAATAAGTCGTAGGTTTTTCACTTGAAGTATGCGTATTTTTTTTCAGGTGAGTTTTTGCAGTTATTCCGTATACTTGTAAACCATATCGCCAGGAAGGATTAATGCAGATCTTGTATAATTTAACTTTATTGTCCAGAGACAGCTTTTTACTAGCCAGGACCCATCTCATTTTGCTAATCCTGTTTCCTAAAGTCGCTAATATGCTGGACATATGCTTGGCAAACGTTAGACGTTTGTCCAAATGGACTCCATAGTACTTGTAGCTACTAAGATGCTCCAACTGCTGACCCTGCAAGGTCACATTAGCGTACTTGCTAGTGTTGATGCCAATACTCCAGTGTTTTGCCCATACTTCAAAGTTGTGAAGGTACTGCTGCAGAATGTCTGCGGCTTCAGAAATGAAACTGCTTCTGGCAAGGTCCGCGGTGTCATCTGCATAAGTAGCGATAAGAATATCATTGGTATCATTGGTGAGAATAGTTGATCCAGTGGGCATATTGTGTGTGAACAGGGTGTATAGAGTGGGCCCCAAGACACTGCCTTGTGGTACTCCAGCTTGTATACTCCTTACACTGGACACAACACCGTCTAATACCACGGTGAATGAACGGTCTGCAAGGTAGCTGCGCACTATTCATAGTAGCTGAGGCGGCAGAAGTGGCTTGATTTTAGCAAGAAGTCCATTGTGCCATGCTCTATCGAATGCCTGTGCAATATCTAGATACGCAGCAACCACATACTCCTTGGCTTCAAAGCCTTCAAGAATAAAGTTTACAACACTATTTAGCTGCTTATTTGTTCCATGCGATTTACGGAAACCAAACTAAAAGGGAGGAATGTTGTCCTTGATGGTGTCCAGTAGAAGTAAGCGCGTCAAAAGGCATCGTTCAAAAAGTTTGGCTATCGTCGGCAAAGGACTGATTAGTCTGTATGCGTACAGTAAAGATGGGCTTTTACCTGACTTTTGAACCATGCAGATGCTGGCTTTTTTCCAGGTCTTCGGGACATGCCCCAGTCTCAGTACAGCGTTGAGCAACAGTACGAGAAACATTACAGCTTTAAGAGGCATAGCCTTAGGTGAGAGATTATCCAGACCATCCTCTCCTGGAACTTTTCCGGCTTTCTGCTGTTTAATATGACCCTTGCCATCTTTAACTGTTATGGGCACGGTTACCACACTTGGCGTTTTTTGCGCCAAAACTGGTGCTTTTTTTCTGTTGGCGCACTGGCTCTTTTTTTTTTGGAATTGGTTCTTCTTCTGATTGGCTTGAATAAAAAGATTGAAAATTATTCAACACGTAATTTAGGGCTGGACATTTTTCACTACCAGCACTATAAATAATCGAAACTAATATAAAATGATATGAAACTCTATAATTGATCCGAACCTAAACGCATCGCGAATAAAATTATTACTATTTACATTTGAACACAACCGCATGGCATTTGAATTGCGAAGACAAAGAAACTGGCTCCTTATTAATCAAATTGGCTCTTTTTTGAAAATTTTTGGCGCATTCTAATTTTTTTAAGTGGCAACCGTGGTTATGGGTGTAACCGGGGGACATAACTGCTCAGGTCTCTCAAGCGCCAGTTGGACTTGTCTTTGACAACTGGTGGCGCTGGTGTTAAAAGGTTGAAGTCTGGCCTCTAAATCCTCTGCAAATGCCTCTGCTCTTTTGAGGATTTGGCCCAAGATCCGTTAGCCAAAGTCCATACTGAGTGCTTAGTGGTCAAGTCAGCGGAAACTTTAGAAAGTAGGCAGTCATTTGCCATCTGTTTGTGTAATACCAGCAGTTTTTTCACCCTATTTAATACTCTCGGGTATGCCCTGTATACTACTTGATCCCGAGTGCGACAGTGCTGCCTCCTTAGCCTCCTTTTGATAAGCAGAAGCCTTTCAATAGTTCGAGGGAGAGTTGAGTTTTTTTTGGTGTTTGAGAGGCCGGGGCAGCGCAGAGGGCAGCTGCATGGACCTTATTCAGAAAGATCGCATGCGCATCTGCGATGTCTTTTGGCAACAAGACTTCTAGGTTGAGGTTTCCTCCAATTCCCGACGAAAAACATCTAAATTCGCTCCCTTGGAAAGTAATCCAACCATTTTCAACGTGGCAATCGGAGCAGAGTCATAAGTAACTACTATTGGTAGATGATCCGAAGAAAGCTGATATTCTGTCCTTATCATGAGATTTTTTGGGCGCAGACCATTGTTATCATAAAAGTCGATGTGGCTGGGTGTGCCGTTTGTACCTGCAGGATAGTGGGTTGCTTGACCAGATGCCAGAATTTGAACAGAGGATCTATGTACGGCGTCCTGCAGGCAGCTGCCCCTCGCGTCGCCTCTAAAACTTCCCAAAGTCTATTTTAAGCATTTAAATCGCCGCCAACAATGAATTTACTTCCCAGATTGTTGAATATTTGGCTGAAATTTGCATCTGATCATGGGATCTTTGGAAAAAGGTAAAGAGAGGAGATTCCCAACTCACTCATTTGTAGTTGCGCTGTCGTCATAGGGTCACAAGGACAATGAGATATTTCCTGTTTTACTGGACTCTTGTTGAGATGGCAAGAAGTTTGCTGGTGCATGCAAATATGGGTCAACATCTGTGGGCAGAGGCAGTGCAGACTGCGTGCTATATACGAAACAGGTCGCTATCAACAGCCATGCTTGAAAACACGCCACACGGCGTGGTGCTGCAGGAAACCCAACGTGCAGTCGGGTATGCGCATATTTGGATGAGTGGCCATTGGATTAGATAAGACTAGTCACAGCAAATTCCAATCAAAAGGAAAGGAATGATCATGTTCTATTTGGCAGGCGAGCCAATTTCATGGAACCCAGAAAAACAGTACGGCTCTAACTTCGGCGACGAAGGACACTTAAGACGATTGATCATAGAAATTGTCTTCGGCGATACTGGATCATCAATGGTAGTGTTTGGCGACAATCTAAGTGCACAGAATTTGGCTAAGAGTCCTGTCCACCATGCTAGGTCAAAGCACATTGATATCAAGCATCATTTTGTCCGGAAAATTATTAAGACAAGCGTTATTGAATTAAGTTATGTAGCAAAAAATCGATCGGATAATAAACACGAAAGTTATTCAACAAACAAGATTCAGTACTGCAGCGCGGGGGGAAGAAGCAGCACGGCCGCCACTTAATACGTGTCGCTTGCGCTGTCGCTTGTGTTGTGTATGTATGTGTCTTTGTGTGTGTGCATGTGTATGTGTACGAAGATGCGATCTGAAATTTTCGACCTGGGTACAGGGAGTTTTGTAGTTCTTACCTGTTTACCTTTGCGGTGGTGTGGAAAAGAGGAACCCTTTTGACTTCATTTTATTAACATACTTAATTTTAATTTCATCGGGCATAGCGAGCAGGGCCCAAGCCCCCTAATATAGATAATAAAACTATGACTCAGTTTGGATGTAATATTTTTATAAGCAAAATGTTTTTATACAGAAACTCATTTTTCACCCGATTGCTCGTATGGCAGCTATGTGATATAGTGGTCCGATCCGGCCGGTTCCGACATACATATATACTGCCTGCAGCAAAAAGAAGGATCTGTGCCAAGATTCATTACGTTGATTTTACCCACATTTATTATATTTACATGTTCATCGTTCTGGTGTTGATAAAATTTGATAAATATTTGTTCGGTGCCGGGGCGTTATTAGCTCGACTTTATATTTGAGGAGCCTTCGATGCACGACCAGGCGCTAGTAGTTCGGCTTTTATGCCGAAGTCGCTCTGGGGCGCTACAGTCAGCAAAACATCTGGCCTCAGAAAAATGCTACTTTGGGTCTATTCAGTAAAATTCTATTCTATTCAGTAATTAATGCTTATATAACTAAATTCAAGATTTTTTTGTGGAAAGTTTATTTTGCCCGAAGAAAACTCAAAAATAAGTTAATGTTAGTCTTCATCGTCGCTTGTATTTAACGAGTCTACTATGGGCAACATTTTTTTGGCATTAATAGAAAAATTTTATTGTTAAGAATTCGATTTATGTTTTGGGGTTTGGAATCTTAATACTCAAGATAAAGCAGTTTTTAAAACATTTTGCGGACTTCCCTTAATGTTTGACAGATGATCAAAGGCAGCTCATTTAGAGTTTCTTTGTTCAATGAAAATGCGCACGAAATTACTTACGACTTTCAAACGTGAGTGAATTTTTATGTGTAAGCTGTTGACATATGCTCAAATATGGAAAAAATAAGTCAAGGTATCTAAATATATTTTAAATAGACAATATTCAGTACTTATGTTTTTTGTCCAATTGTTCAATGTGTTGATGTGTATTTTTAAATAAAAGTACAATTGTATGTGTGTTCTGTGGAATATTACTTTTGAGTCTTCAAATAACATATCTTCAGTAAACTGTATTGAATCAAGTGTAACTTATAACTTATGCCCGTTTTTGCCCCTTTTCGGCAAAAAAACACATGTTGCAGTCGGGTACGAGGTACTGCTTGAAGTTTGGCCCAGCAACAATCGCCAGGCAGACGTCGTAAAATCATATATATTTAAAAATATAAAGTATAGTTCAAGCGAGCATTTATTGTTGATAGAAGTAGAGCAATATAATTTTTTGAACGACAGAAATTAAACAAAAAAAAGTAAGAATGATCTTGATGACTACACTACCTACTACTCTACTACTACCCGACTACAAAACTGCCTGTACCCAGGACTAAAACTTTCAAACACATCTTCGTACACTTACACACACATACACAAATACGTTCACTCACATGCGGTAGTTCTGTGCAGCGCACGTAACGCATTTTAAGTGGCGGTAGCGCTGCTGCTTCCCCCCGCGCAGCAGTACTGAATCTTGTTTGTTGAATAACTTCCGTGTTTATTATCCGATTGACTTGAAATTTGGACAGTAGAATAGGAGTTACCAAAGTAATATACATGCCAAAACCCAAGGATATATCTTAAAAATTGTTGCTGTAAATGGTTTTATTCGATTTGCAGGGGAAGTAGGGACATATCTCAGATCCGAAATATACTTTACCTGCGCCTGCTAAAGACGAACCTGCATTTAAAATTTTGTGTCTCAAGCTCTAATAGTTTATAATATACTAGCAGGTAATATCCCGGCCTTGCCCAGGGAAATATTAAGATGAAAGTGCATTTTTTTCTTGAATTTGACTACATTCGTCAACCGTAAGAAATACAACTGAATAGTTGAGTCACGTGTCTAATGTTTTTTGTGTAGGGCTATGAAAATGTCTTTCAAAACAAAAAAAATTTTCCACTCATTTGTCCTTGACTTCCATTTCCCGCCAGTAGCGACGCGGAGTAGATTTTCCAAAATCATTTGGTATATTAAGCCAATTTCAAGAATACTACCAAGAACCCAGAATCAATCTTTCCAACTGTTTTCCCGTTGTATTGCCCACAAAGTACCGAGGTTTTTGTATTTATTTATATTTTTCAAAACCGGTAGCACATGTGACGAATTATTTAATTTGAGGTGCTCTGAAAATTAGTTTCAAAATGATTGAATGATAAACAGAAGTATGAAGTCAATTGGATGATAATCAAAAAAAAATTCATATAATTTTCCGACCTTAGGGATAAATTTTTTAAAATGTTTGGACACAGTGTGTTTGGGTATAGCCATGAAAATGAGTTTGAAGCCAATCATATAACAATTAAAAATGTCGAATGCCAGAGTTTTCCACCGATTTTCCGACCATGTGTTCGAGTTTCCCAAAATCGCTGATACACGTGTCGAATTATTTTACGTAAAGAGCTTTGAAAATGAATTTGAAAGTGATCGGAGTAAAATTAGACTTTCGCCAATACAACCTTGTAGCCCCCATTTTCCGCCTAAGGGGGTAGATTTTCCAAAATCGGTGAAATACATGTCAAATTAAGTTTTGTGTAGATCTTTGAAAATGAGTTTGAAGACGATTGGATGGTAAACAAAAAAAATTCAAACAACAGTTTTCCGCGATTTTCCAAGCTTGTGGGTGGAATTTTCCAAAATCCAGTCTTAGTGTCGTTTTCATCATAGATGGAAGCTTCTGTGAAAATTTCAGCATCCTAGCTCTTATAGTTTGGGCTGTGCGATGATTGCCAATCAGTCAGTCAGTCAGCACGAACTCTTCTATATATATAGATTGACTTTGTTTCCTTAGTTGTATAGGGAGGGAGTAAAAGGGTGTTCAAATTTGGTCCAGAAAAAAAATCAAAATTCTACTAAATTATTACTAATATATATACCAAATTTGAAAACTCTAGCTTTTTAAATTGTAATTAATGCCAAAAAAATCGAAAAAAAATTTTTCCATAGTGCAGTGGTGGGATCCGTGTCCAAACATTTGACAATTATAACACTGAGTTATGCTGTTGGATTTCTGCCTTTGGTAATTCCAGATCGAAGATCCATACAAAATGGTAGAGGTGACTACCCCAGCCATCAATGTTCTGCTCCGTTGCTTTAATCCACGCGTGTTGGCCATAATGCAGCTGATGGCAGTCGTTCATACGGCAGCTTTATTGCTGGCATACGCTAGGTTTAAATGAGTCTGTTGTCTATCATTACCCCAAGGTACTGGATGGCCGGTTTGGTATTGATAACGGCCGATCCAACCGTACCACTGCTCCCTCAACTTTCTTCCTGCTACTTATTATCACGGCCTCCGATTTATGCTCGGCAAGCGAAAGTCCATTTTGGGATAGCCACTGGATAATTATGTCCGTTGCCGCGCTGCATTTGGCTGAGGCGATGTCCAGTATTTTGGCTATGGTTACCACAGCCAGGTCATCCGCAAAGCCGACGACAGTGATGCCTTCAGGTAGGCGCAAGCGCAGTACTCCGTCGTACAGGGTATTGCAGAGGATCGGCCCAAGTACCGAGCCCTGTGGAACGCAGCCGGAAACCGTGTACTGGCGTTGGGCTTCTTCGGTGTCGTAGAGCAACACTATTATCGAAATAACTTTCTATAAGCTGGATGAGGTGATCTGGGATGTTTTTGCCGCAGAGGGCTTCCAGGATCCGTCTCCAGTTCGCTGAGTTAAAGGCATTCTTCACGTCCAGCGTGCAGACGAGGCAATACTGTTTGGCACCTCGAGCCCACCTCTTGCCTTGGATCGCTTCGGTTGCCAAGTCTACCACCGTTTTAATGGCATCTGCTGTGCTGCGGTGTTTGCGGAAGCCAAACTGCAGGTCTGACATAGCGTGCATGGCTGTCAACTCCCTTTCCAGGCGGTTGCATAGGATCCGCTCGAAGATTTTTCCTATGGTGTCCAACATGCAGAGGGGGCGGTATGCCGAAGGATTTTTGGGGTCTTTGCCAGGCTTGAGTATGAGTACCAGTCTCTGCACTTTCCACCTTCGTGGGACCGTGCGTTCGCGGATACATTGGTTAAACAAGTCAACAAACGTGTTCGGATTTGCAGCTATGACCGCTTTGATGACGCCGTTCGGTATCCCATCTGGGCCAGTGGATTTACTGTTTTTAATTTTGGCGGCTATTGCGAGCACCTCGCTGGCGTCGGTAGGAGCGATGGCCTTGTTCCTCATTGGGCTGTGTCGAGGGTCTGCCAGCGCTGGCTGATGCGGGAAAAGCGACCGCACAATGACATCAAGCAAGTTAGGGTGGGTTGGCATTGGCTGCTTGCCAAGTTTGCCCATCACCACTTTGTATGCCATACCAAAAGGTTGGGCATCTGCAGCGTCGCACATCTCCTGGAACAGTTTAGCCTTACTCCGTCTAATGGTGATTTTTAGGGTCCTTCGGGCTTCTCTCCGCAAGCCGGACAAGTGCATGAAGTTTGGTGACGCTCTCGCTCGTTGGCACCTGCGTCTTGCGGCATGACACTCCTTGCGCGCTTTGGCAATCTCCTCGTTCCACCAGACTACTGGGCGACGGGTATTGCTTCCTTTGTTGACCCTCGGCATTGTGGCATTGCATGCGGAGATTATGTGGTCCGCTATTACATCGGCCGAGGAGTTGGCGTCGCTGCTAACCATTAGGCCTTCTACTAGCGGGAGAAGGAGTCCTAGGTCGATCGAGTTACTTTTTTAGCCGATATGCCTGATTTGTTTTGCGGCTCTGCGGCTTCCTGTGGCTGTGATCACTGCAAGGTGGTCGCTGTGGGTATATACTTCGGATACGAGCCAGGTCGATGTACGCGCGATCTCCGGGCTGGCGAACGTAACGTCTATTATTGACTCGCGCCCCACTCTGCTGAACGTGCTGGTCGAACCACTATTCAGTAGAAGGATGTTGAGTGAGGCTAGTGTATCCAGCAGGATTCCTCCCCTTGGAGACGGTCTGCTGCTGCCCCACTCCGTTGCCCAGGCGTTGAAGTCGCCAGCGATGAATACTGGGGACTTGCCACGCGCGTCTTGGGCTATATCTTCGATGATCGCCTCGAAGTCAGCGAGTGGAACGCTCGGCGCTATATAGCAGCTATAAACGTAGATTTTGCCGCATTTTGCTCTTGCAAAGCCTCTCCGTGCTCTCCTGTTGTTGAGTTGGTAGGGTAGTCCGCCGCAGTTCCAGATTGTTACTCCGCTCCACATTGCTGCTTCGCAGGGCTCGCTGAGGATGGCGATGTCCGCACTTTGCTCCAGGACTGTTTGGGCAGCTTCTGCTCAGGATACAATGCGCACTATTTTTGGCATCGGCACTTTGCCGGGTGCAAAGTAGGCATATAGGAGCCTTTTGGCACTCCTTCATGGTGTGTCCTGTACCGTCGCATCTTAAGCACGTCACTTTGGACACTGATTGGGAACTTCTGCATCTCGCTGAGGTGTGACCAAAGCCCATGCACTTAAAACAACGAACTGGCTCTATTTTCTGGCGTATTCGGCAGATAACCCATCCTATTCGGATTTTGCCAACGTTCAACCACTAGTGTATGTGTGTGTATGTGTGTGTGTATGAGTGTGTGTATGTGTAAGTGTACGAAGATGTGTTTGAAAGTTTTAGTCCTGGGTACAGGCAGTGTTGTAGTCGGGTAGTTGTAGTCGGGTAGTTGTAGAGTAGTAGGTAGTGAAGTCATCTAGATCATTCTTACTTTTTTGTTAAATTTTTGTCGTTCAAAAAATTAAATTGCTCTACTTCTATCAACAATAAATGCTCGCTTGAACTATACTTTATATACTTAAATATATATGATTTTACGGCATCTGCCTGGCGATTATTGCTGGGCCAAACTTCAAGCAGTACCTCGTACCCGACTGCAACATGTGCTTTTTCCCGAAAAGGGGCATAAACGGGCAAAAGTTATAAATTACACCATATTCAATACAGCTTACTGAAAATATGTTAACTTACAGATCGCCTCGATCTTTGCAGACTCAAAAGTAATATTCCACAGAACACACATACAATTGTACTTTTATTTAAAAATACACATCAACAACACATTGAACAATTGGACAAAAAACATAAGTACTGAATATTGTCTATTTAAAATATATTTAGATACCTTGACTAATTTTTTCCATATTTGAGCATATGTCAACAGCTTACACATAAAAATTCACTCACGTTTGAAAGTCGTAAGAAATTTCGTGCGCATTCTCAATGAACAAACAAACTCTGAATCAGCTGCCTTTGATCACCTGTCAAACATTAAGGGAAGTGCGCAAAATTTTTAAGAAAATTGCTTTATCTTATCTTGAGTATTAAGATTCCAAGCCCTAAAACATAAATCGAATTCCTAACAATAACATTTTTCTATTAATGTCAAAAAAAAAAATCGACTTTTTGCCATGCACTGCGCTGTTAGGGCGTATTGTTCAAAGTGTGTCGGGAATCACAAAACAGCAGACTGCAGCGAGAATGCAGAGGTTAAATGTGCCAACTGCCATGGCACGCATAAGCAAGCTCACGTGAGTGCCCTTCTAGGCACAATTACCTTGAAATCAACCATAATGTTTCCTTCATTCTGGACGGGGACTTGAACTGTCGTCATCAATCCTGGGGCTGCGCTAGAGCAAATACATGGGGTAACCTTTTAAAGGAAAATCTTGATAGTCACATGCTTACCATAACTTACCCCGCCGATCACACTTACATTCTAGCAAACTGTCTGACATCTACTTTGGATGTGGTTATAACTAACTGCCCACGTCTTTGTTCGCACGCTTCAGTGCTGACAGCCCTAGGGTCGGACCACCTCCCAGTAAATTTTTAGCTCCTAAATAACCCAGTGCTCTCTGATAATTTGCAGAAAAGGTTTAATTTTAAAAACGACAACTGTGCGGAATTCTCTAAAATTATTAATCGAAATCTCTCACGTATCGATGAAACATCAATAGTTCACAGCGCGGATATTGATAACTTGATTTTCCAGTAGCATTCCTAAGAAAAGGTTAATCTTTTCGCCTAAACCTCTCCCGGAGAATGTTAAGTTCTTACTGAGATGCAGAAACCTTCACCGTAGAAACTGACGCCCGTCCGACCTTGCGTTATTAAGGGTAAGGCATCTCGCTGCCACAGCGGTGACAGACTTTCGCAACAAATCCTGGAACATCGTTCTTTCGTCCCTGGACAATAGCTCTTCCCCCTTTTGGAATTTATCAAAAGTCTTAAGTTCTTCCTAAGGGATATCCCAATTTTACTTGCTAACTCAAAGCGTGTTGCAACCGACGAAGAGAAAGCAGAAGTACTTGCTAATTCTTTCAGGCATAATTCAACTCATACAGCCAATAAATTATAACGACCCTGAGACGTTTGCGTCTGTGGATAGCTCAGTATTCGCAGTTAATGAGACCGTAGTTTACATAAGCGAGGATTACTTTGTCAGCAGAGCGGAGGTAAAATCAATTTTAAAAAAGCTAAAAGTTAAAAAGGCTCCCGGACTAGACACCTGCTTTCTCACTTGTATTATGAATAGTTGTCTAAAGCTGTGCTATTTTCCCTCAGCTTGGAAAACTGCGAGAGTCATTCCATTAAGTAAGCCTAATAAGCCTACTGCGCTGCCCAGTTCATATCGTCCATTAGCCTTTTCTCTTCAGTCGGGGAAATTCTGGAAAAAATTATTAAAGAAATACTTTGGCAGTTCATAGTCGACAATACCGTTCTTCCCCCACTACAGTTCGATTTTCGCAAGGAACACTGCACTGCGCACCCAGTCATGAAGATCAAAAAACTAATTAAGAGGAACTTGAATGCATCCCTGTCCACTGGAATGGTATTATTAGACATCAAAGCTGCGTTTGATTCCGTCTGGCATGAAGGTTTAATCCATAAATTATACCAAATGGAATTTCCCCTTGAGGTCATTAAAACCTGCCACAGCTTTTTAATTAACAGGTCATTCGAGATATACGTACGGAAAGCCAAGTCCTCTGCCGTTTATTTAACCACTGTGTACCCTCAGGGGTCTTGTCTATCACCTCTATTGTATCGTCTACACTTCGGACCTCCCGATTCTCGAGGATTGTACCACCTCGGTATATGCTGATGATACTGCTATTTTGTGCTCTGGGCTTCTGGCTACTAACGTCAAAAGTAAATTACAAATAGCATTTGATTCCCTAAATGACCTTTTTTTCAGGTTAGCCCAGAGAAAACACAGGCAATCTACTTTACAAAAAAATGCAAGGCCTTGTATATCCCCGGCGAGGCTATCAGACTGAGTAACGTAGACGTTAAATGGGAGTCAAGTGTCAGATATTTAGGTTTGGTGTTAAACAAAAAACTTACTTAAAGATCAAACCAGGGCTGATAACAAAAGGCTACTTGTGACAATCCACACCCTTTATCCTCTTATTAACAGGAATTCTAGATTAAGCTTAGAAAACAAAATGTTCTTGTTCAGGTTAATCTTACAGGCGATAACTTTCCATGTCGCACCAATTTGGGCATAGCGAAATGTCATATAAATATACTACAAGTCACCCAAAACAGGATTTTGAAAATGATTCTTAAACTTCCCTGGCACCACTCTACAATAGATTTACATATTCGTGCTAATATTGAAACTGAGAGATTATTAAAACTTTTAAGTAACTTCCACGCTAGATGCATAATTTTTGCTTATGCACACCCAAATGATCTGGCGTTGCCACCCTAGCGCTAAGTTCTCTTCAGCTGTAAGTTTTCCCTATCCTCTCCATTTTTTCTTTTTTTTTCACAAAGGGTTTTTGTACACTATTCCGCCATATGTATATATGTATGTATATATTACTTATAACTTAGTATATTATAACTATAAAATTTCTATAAAGTAGAAAAGGCGTTGATGCCTGACCTCTTACCCTACATTATGTTAGTAGCTCACAACTCACCCTTGTAATTTTTGGAGATACATAAATTGGAATTTAAATTGAAGTTGCTCATATTTATATATTTGTGTTGTTGTATTTATTAAAACTTGACCTCGAGCCGGCCAAACCAGCATCTAAAAACTAGAAAGGTCGCCAAACCAATCTTATACGTATTAAGTTCTTCGAAATTTGATTTTTTTTTTTTTAAATGAAGCTATACTAAGTTTCTTTCCTTTAAGTTGAATTCAGAATGGCTTTGTTCAATACAGTCGTATCCTGATGGTTGTATTGCGAATAATTAAGGACTATTCGTTTGGGCACTAAACGGTACGTTAACTTACAAAAGATTCAGTTGTACTATGCACAGAATCAACTGGCATCATAGTATGTCCGGGAGGTAAATATGTAATATTAATTTTTCGAAATTTTATCTATTTAGAAAAATATGCAAGAATAGCTATTGTTACGGTTTTGACCAGCACAGCAGTCGCCATATAGACTTATGTTAGTAGCTGTTTTCTTTTAGTTTACAATCATTAGATATTTATAAAGAATTGTTTCATTGTAGCCTCTCTTTCCATCACGTTCACCTCACAAAAAACAATAACGACTCCTCGTCCTATGTATTTTCGTAAACACTAAATTTATAGTAGGCGTACTTGCATAAGTAAAATAGGGACATTTTATTGGCGAACAGAGTGTTTAAAACTTTTTTAAGTCAATGCTGGTGCATAAGAAGTTTGAAACCTTTTAACTTTTGTCTTGGTCTCCTAAAAAATTAGCTTCGCCCTCATTTTTATACCCTTGCAGAGGGTATTATAACTTTGTCTCGAAATGTGTAATGGACTGAAGGAGACGTTTCCGACCCAACAAAGTATATATATTCTGAAACGACATGAATGGCCGAGTGGATATAGAGATGTCCGTCTATTTTATGCAAACTAATCGCTAAGTTTTAAAACTATCGTAATGACACTTGGCACAGGCCTTTTTTACTGCAGGCAGTACATTCAGTGGCTCACAACTTATTTCAACCAGTAGCTAACAATAACTTCAAGCAGCTATATTGATGAAACTAAAAGAGATATCAAAATTATATAAACGCAGGGAGTTAACCCTATGTTTTAGCTTATCAAATATAAGTTCATTTATTTTTTCTGGATTTTTTTTAATAAATTTTAACAATTTAAAACTAAAAACCCAACTAAAAACAATATAGCCCTCAACAGAATGGTGTTGCCGAAAAAGCTAACCGAACGCTTGTTGAGATGGCAAGAAGTTTGCTGGTGCATGCAAATATGGGTCAACATCTGTGGGCAGAGGCAGTGCAGACCGCGTGCTATATACGAAACAGGTCGCTATCAACAGCCATGCTTGAAAACACGCCACACGGCGTGGTGCTGCAGGAAACCCAACGTGCAGTCGGGTATGCGCATATTTGGATGAGTGGCCATTGGATTAGATAAGACTAGTCACAGCAAATTCCAATCAAAAGGAAAGGAATGATCATGTTCTATTTAAGGAGCCTTGCGATGCAGCTTATATCAACTGTCCAGATTTAGCGTAAACTATCTCTAAGGCGGATGTGGTTAAAGTTCTGCCACATAGTGAGGAGGAACAGCAATTTGATAGGTGGAGTGATGATGGCATAAACGAACAGGGAGCCGCATAGCGAACATGTCACAGCTGTGAAACATTTGATGCGGTATCTGGTAGGGACGATAGACTTGAGGCTACACTATCGCGCATGTGGTCAGGTCTGAAAGGCTAGGATGCAGGTTAAGGTAGAGACGTGAGTAATCGCCAATCATACACGGGATTCATTTACTTCTTGGCAGGCGGGCCAATTTCATGGAACCCAGAAAAGCAGTACGGCTCTAACTTCGGCGACGAAGGAAGCGTTACACTTGAGACGATTGATCATAGAAATTGTCTGCGGCGATGCTGGATCATCAACGGTAGTGTTTGGCGACAATCTAAGTGCACAGAATTTGGCTAAGAGTCCAGTCTACCATGATAGGACAAAGCACATTGACATCAGGCATCACTTTGTCCGGAATATTATTAAGACAAGCGTTATCAAATTAGTTATGTAGCAAAAAATGATTTGATTGCTGATGTCTTAACGTAGCAGAAGCATTGTCAATTTGTCAAATTCATTAATATGAATTGAAATTTGTTAAATGTAATAGCAATTGCAAACAGGCTACCATTGAGGAAGGGTGTTGATATGATATGTATAGATAGTTTAACATTAGCAATATGACTTTTTATTGCAATGCAATTCTTATATGCTAGTAGCATGTCACGTATGATATCTTATCTTCAAACTCACTAACAAAATGTCTCACACCGAAGGGACGCATCGTTCTCATTTTGTATAATTTTTTTTCACACTATACTTGGATTCTGCTATTTCTTAACTGTTCTGGTTAATGACTATTGACTGAACCATCGGAATATACAGGAGTATATACTCATCAAATTTTCTGCACAAAATTTTAGGTGCATTATTTGCCAACAATAAATAGTTATAGTAAAATAGTGGATAGTTGGATATCTGGACAGAGCTATTATTTTTTTGCATTAAAAGTGTGAATGTCAATGCATTATTTGGACACACTGTATTCTTTTTTCTGTGCATAAAAAGTGTGAATATCAATGCACACAAATTATAGAAAATCGATGACCTATTTTATTCGGTGCATGCAATAAAATGAAGAAAAAAAAACAAGTTTTTGCTTTAGATTTGTTAGTTTTTTTTCTCATATGTATTGAAGTTTGGACAACCCCGGTTCTTGATGATCCTCTCGCTCTGGCTTCTGATTAAAATGTTAAAATCATCCACTAAAATAAAAAGATACGCAGTTCGGCAAAACGTTTATCAGCGGAAAAAATTCTGTTACCAGCACGTTAGCAGAAGCTGGCCATGACCTACACAATTAAAAATAGATGTTAGTGAACATTAGTAGCTCAAGTTTAAGAATCTCATATAAATGCTTTAGTGAATCGAATTATTTTCAATTTTTTCAATTCGCGCGCAAATATTTTCTTATAATTACAAAAAAAATGTAAAGAATGTACTGATTAGCTAAATGTTACCAAAATGTGTACCATTTTTAAAAAAGGTGATCCAATGTAACAACGGTATAAAAATATATCAGAGTTGGTACAACTGTTACAAAGAACATTCGCAAATGGGTCAACCAAAAAAAATACACCAAGCGGTTGTCAAAATAGTAATCTACGACGAATTCTAAGAAAATTTGACCATGAAACCATGGGTCTAAAGGCAAAATCGAGCTTCCGATTTTTAACGACAAAATTTCATATTTCGACCCTAAGGTATATACTTCGTTGAGTAGGAAACGTGTCCATCAGTGCACTACACACTTCAAGACAAAATTATAATATCCTCTGCTAGGGTATAAGAAGTTACTCGTTTTGACGAGTACGGAACAGTTAAAACGAATCGAAACTCCACGTTCGAAACTTTCGAGTAAAAGTGGAATTGAGAACAGGACTACATATTATGTTGTGAAATATATTAGACTTTTTCTACTCTATTCCCGAAGGGAAAAAGAGTATATTCGGTTTGCAAAAAGTCCAGCTGTCCGTATGAACGCAATTTTTTTCCACACCCTTGAAGCTAGAGCAACAAAACTTGGTACACATGTTGGTGAATATCCTTACTTTATGAAGTGTCAAGATCTCCTACAGTTTCATAGCTAGAGTCACCTAATTTGGCATACGGACTATTGTTGAGCCCCTGGACAAATTTTGACCCCCCACGCCCTCCCCAACAAATGAGCAAAATCTATATCTACCACACCTTTACAGGTACAGTCACCAAATTTGGCATACCGACTAATGTTGACCCCCTGGACAAATCTGCATAAAAATATTTTGACAGCCCGACTGCCTCCTCCACAAATGAGCACGATCTATATCTCCCACACCAGGTAGAGCCGACAAATTTGGCATACTGACTAATGTTCACCGCCTGGACAATTCAACATCAACAAAATGTTGACACCCCCACCACCCTCCCAAAAAAATGAACAAAATCTATATCACCCACACCTGTACAGTTAGTGTCACCAAAATTGACACACAGACTAATGTTAAACCCTGGACAAATCTGCATCAAAAATGTTTGACCCCCTCTACCACAACTGAGCAAGATCTTTATCTCCCACACCAGGTAGAGCCGACAAATTTGGCATACAGACTAATGTTGACCCCCTGGACAAATCTGTATCAACAAACACTCAGACCACTACGCCCTTCCCCTCCAATGAGCAACATCTATATCTCCCAAACCTGTACAGGTAGAGTCACCAAAATTGGCATACAGACTAATGTCCACCGCCTGGACAATTCAGCATCAACACCCCCACCCCCTTCCCTACAAATGAGCAAAATCTATATCTCCCACACCTGTACAGTTAGTGTCACCAAAATTGGCACACAGACTAATGTTGAACCCTGGACAAATCTAAATCTATATCTCCCACACCTGTACAGTTAGTGTCACCAAAATTGGCACACAGACTAATGTTGAACCCTGGACAAATCTGCATGAAAAAATTTTGAGCCCCCACGCCCTTCCCCCCAAATGAGCAACATCTATATCTCCCACACCTTTACAGGTAGACTAGCCAAATAAAACATACAGACGTTGACCCCAGAGACAAATCTGCATACAAATATTTTGACAGCCCGACTGCCTCCCCCACAAATGAGCAAAATCTATACCTCCCACACCTGTATAGTTAGAGTCACAAGAATTGGCATACAGACTAATGCTGACCCCCTGGACAAATCTGCATCAGCAAACATTCTGACCACCACGCCCTTCCATACAAATGAGCAACATCTATATCTTCCACACCATTACAAGTAGAGTCGCCAAAATTGGCATACAGACTAATGTCCACCGCCTGGACATTCAGCATCAACAAAATGTTGACAACCCCACCCCCCTCCACCACAAATGAGCTAGATCTATATCTCCCACACCAGGTAGAGCCGACAAATTTGGCATACAGACTCATGTTGACCCCCTGGACAAATCTGCATAAACATATTTTGACAACCCGACTGCCTCCTCCACAAATGAGCACGATCTATATCACCCACACCAGGTAGAGCCGACAAATTTGGCATACTGACTAATGTCCACCGCCTGGACAATTCAACATCAACAAAATGTTGACACCCCCACCACCCTCCCAAACAAATGAGCAAAATCTATATCTCCCACACCTGTATATTTAGAGTCACAAAAATTGGCATACATGCTAATGTTCACGCCCTCGACAATGCCACATCAACAAAATGTTGACAACCTCACCCCCCTCCACCACAAATGAGCTAAATCTATATCTCCCACACCAGGTAGAGCCGACAAATTTGGCATACAGACTAATGTTGACCCCCTGGACAAATCTGCATCAACAAACATTCTGACCACTACGCCCTTCCCCACAAATGAGCAACATCTATATTTCCCACACCTTTACAGGTAGAGTCACCAAAATTGGCATACAGACTAATGTTTAGCCCCTGGAGAAATCTGCATCAAAAAAATTTTGGCCCCTAACACCATAGCCCACAAATGAGCAAGATCTATATCTCCCACACCTTTACAGGTAGAGTCGCCAAATTTGGCATACAGACTAATGTTGACCCCCTGGGCAATTCTGCATCAAACAAATTTTTGACATTTATATAATTTTGCATTCACCATTTAGTATGTGTGCTTGTAAAAAATATCAATTACGACAGTAAAACCCGTGTAGATTGCACATAAATTGAAGCAAAATTATTAGTAATTGAAATTTAAAGAAATTAATAAAATCATTTTATTCATATCTTATTATGTTAATTTGATATAATATAAATAATATTTATAAAGAGCGTGTATTTGAAACTAAAAAAAAAGCTTATGTTAGTAATTTAATCTTCATCGTCGCTTTCATTTAACGAGTCGTTTAATTTTTAAGAATGTTTGGAATACTATATTTCACATAGATTTTGCAATTATTAAGTTTTCGCGGGGATACTTTATTGATTACGGTACAAGATTTCTAGATTAAAAGTAAAATTTAAGTTGCTCATATTTCTTTAATGGAATTTGGATGTTTGTATTAAGTAAAATAACAATTTTTTTTTTTTGTTTTATTTATTAAAACTGGACCTCCGGCCGGCCAAACCAGCATCTAAAAACTAAAAAGGTCGCCAAACCATACTTATCCGTATTAAGTTCTTCGAAATTTGATTTTTTAAAATGAAGCTATACTAAGTTTCTTTACTTTAAGTTGAATTTTTTTTTTTGGTAGTAAAACTCCTCAAATAACACCCAGTATTTAAATTCAGAATGGCTTAGTTCAATACAGTCTTATCCTGATGGTAAAGTGCGTGCATTGCGAATAATTAATGATTAATTAACTATTCACTTAGTGCCCAAACGGTACGTTAACTTACAAAAGATTCAGTTGTACTATGCACAGAATCAACTGGCATCATAGTATGTCCGGGAGGTAAATATGTAATATTAATTTTTCCGTCGAAATTTGATTTATTTAGAAAAAAATGCATAGCTATTGTGGCTTTGTTACGGTTTTGGCCAGCACAACAGTCGCCATATAGACTTATGTTAGTAGCTGTTTTTTTTTAGTTTACAATCATTAAATATTTATAAAGAATTGTTTCATTGCAGCCTCTCTTTCCATCACGTTCACCTCACAAAAAACAATAACGACTCCTCGTCCTATTTTCGTAAACACTAAATTTATACGCCTACTACTTGCATAAGTAAAATATGGACATTTTATTGGCGAACAGAGTGTTTAAAACTCTTTTAAGTCAATGCTGGTGCATAAGAAGTTTGAAACCTTTTAACTTTTGTCTTGGTCTCCTAAAAAATTAGCTTCGCCCTCATTTTTATACCCTTGCAGAGGGTATTATAATTTTGTCTCGAAATGTGTAATGGACTGAAGGAGACGTTTCCGACCCAACAAGGTATATATATTCTGAATCAACATGAATAGCCGAGTGGATATAGAGATGTCCGTCTATTTTATGCAAACTAGTCTCTAAGTTTTAAAACTATCGTAATGACACTTGGCACAGGCCTTTTTTTACTGCAGACAGTACATACAGTGGCTCACAACTTATTTCAACCAGCAGCTAAATAATGGTGAAACTAAAAGAAATTATGTAAACGCAGGTAGTTAACCCTATGTTTTAGCTTATTAAATATAACTTCATTTATTTTTTCTTAATAATTTAAAACTAAAAACAACTAAAAACAGTGTCACAGCTTATTTCAACCAAGAGTGAAGGAGGAGTCGGACAAAGTATGCCACCCCGAAACTATTCGCTTCGGGACCATGGCAGAATAGCTCGCAAAAACCCTTTATTAGTAGCAAGAATCAACATATTAAATTTTGCCAAGAACACTTAGAAAAGGATAGCCGTTCTTTATTGTTTTCTCTCTCACATGCAACTTAAGCTCATCTGTATTCTCGAAAATATTAAATTTGAAAATAGTAAATATAACAGTTGCTTTTTATATTTCATCGTTTTGTCTGTCAGTAACAGTAAAGCGAAAAGGAGCATGGAACGAAGTCTGTTTGAGCAATCCACTGCACATTCTGATTTTTTTGTCCACAAGAAAAATATGCGATTGCTTACTATAAAACACGCAGTCAATTTTGGTGGAACTAAGGATTTCAGATATATAGAACAAATTTTCATGAGTCATATTCGAAAAAATCGCACATACCATCAAATTGTGCAAAGGGGTCGATATTATAAATAAATTTAATTTAAAGGATTTCCATGTGAAACTCATTTTTCACCTGATTGTTTCTGTTATTGCTTGTTCCTGTGTAAGCTATAAAATATAATATTCGTATATTGATTGTTGGAACATTATCATTAAAGGGTTAAGAACAACTTGAATGTATAACAGCTGATTGATTCCGTTAAGTAATTTACACATTGTCATTAGTTTGTAAGTCATGCAGACTTCACTGTATTAAAGCAACTCAAACCGATAAGACGTGGTTCTCGCTTAGTTTGATATTTCGGTTTCTCTGGTGGTTACGCGTTCTTGATCGAACACGCGGTAGCTAGTCTACACACACAAGTAACTTACAACAAAGGTTATGGGCCCAGGTGGTCAACCACGCGAAACCACAGATCCGGGAATAATCCGAGAGTGTTTAACTCAAACATAAAGTTCGGAGGAATATAATACGTTGGCACGGTACCCAAACTTGCGGTAGTGCATAGATGTTCGGTTGTCGAAAATAATTCGGTTAGACTATTTTTCGTTGGTCGAAAAAAATTGGAAAGTTGCAGTTGCACGGTACCCAAACTCGCGGTAGTGCATGAAGAGACAAATTTGAATAAAATATAGTCAATTTCATTAAACAAAAATGTCAAACGGAATAATGAATATAGAAAAATTATCAGAGGACAACTACGAAAGTTGGTCATTTCAAATGAAGAGCCTATTGATTACGTTGGATTACTGGAAATGCATTAACCCGCCACCTGAGGAATCACTAAGTGCAGCAGAAAGACTGCTTTGGCCTAGGAATGACCAGAAGGCGTTGGCTGCTATAATTATGTGCGTGAAGCCAAGTGAGCTTATCCATATCAGAAGATGTAGTACGGCTGAACAGGCCTGGCTTAAGCTACAGGAAATTTATTTTGCTAAAGGGCCAGCAAGAAAAGTAAGCTTGTTTAAACAGTTGATAAGGTTCCAAATTAAAAGCGATGTTAAAGTTGCCCCACAAGTGAACAAATTTTGCGGTATTGCTGAAAATTTGAATGAGATCGACGTCAAGTTTCCAGATGATTTACTTTCAATTTTGCTGCTATGTAGTTTGCCGGACGACATGGAAAATTTTGTTGTAGCAATGGAATGTAGGGAACAGCTACCAACTCTAATTCAATTGAAGGTCAAAATATTGGAAGAGGAACACCGAAGAGGCGATAAAGGGCAGCAAATAAATGCAGGTGGAGCGGAGCAAATATTTTCAGCAAAAGGAATGAAGAGATATCATAAAAATCTGCTCGGGTACATGGTGAAGATTCTGATAATGAACGGAGACGCAGCATAAAATGTTTTGCATGCGGTAAGCGCGGTCATATGAGAGCGCAATGTAAAAACGAAAGACGCGAAAGAAACACGGCAATGAGCGCGTACAGTCAGAAATTAGAAAATAGCAACGACGACTGGATTTTGGATAGTGGCGCTTCATCCCACATGTGCAGAGAGAACATACTTCGAAAAATTGAAAGAGAGCAACGAGAGTATAATGTTGGCATCAGGTGATAAAGTCAAAGCACAAGGCGTAGGTAATGTAAAAATTAAATCACAGTTAGGCAGTGACATTTTGCTACGTGACGTATTATTTGCGCCAGAATTAAACAACAATTTTTTATCTGTTGGTAAAAATTTTAGTTATGGACATTTGGTTAAATTTACAAAAAATAAAGCGAGTGTGCTTATTAAAAACAATATGCCATTGTTTGAGGCTAAAATGAATGCCGGTATATTTGTAACAAATGTGAAGTGTAAATATAACCAGAAATTATACAATGCGAAAATAGCAAAAAGCATTAAATGCGAACTATGGCATAGTAGATTCGGACATTTAAATATGCGAGATTTGCGGGAACTTTCAAAAAAGAGCTTGGTACGTGGTATGATTATGAATAGCTCAAAAGAATTCGAGTGTGTGACTTGTGCAACTTGTAAAATAACAAGAAAACCATTTGATCGGTATAATGAAATATACACAACAAATAAACTTGAACTCGTACATACGGACATATGTGGTCCTATGCGAGTATCATCATTATCAGGTGCGGTTTATGTAATTACGTTTATTGACGATCATACGCGGTACATGTGGACTTATTTTTTGCGAAAATTAATCGTAAGCGTTGACTACATTTAAAGACTTTATGGCTAAAGCGGAAAAACAAACGGGATACAAAGTTAAATGTTTGCGCAGCGATAACGGGCGAGAATATATAAATAATGAATTTAATGATTTTCTCCGGAACCGTGGAATAATTCATCAGACAACTGTGAGTTATACACCTCAGCAAAATGGAACAGCTGAGCGGGCCAAGCGAACATTAATCGAGATGGAGAGATGCATGTTCAATGCGGCAGGCCTACCACATTTTTTATGGGCGGAGGCGATTAACACAGCAACATATTTGCGAAACAGAGCGATTACAAAGAAATTAAGCAACATGACCCCATATGAATATTGGTTTAATCGGAGGCCGAGTGTCGCGCATTTGAAAACATTTGGTTGTGACAGTATCTGTTTGAATAAACAACCAGGTAAATCAAAGTTCGCAACTAAAGGACAGAAGCTTATATTTGTAGGGTATTCGGAGCAAACCAAGGGATACAGGCTGTATGGTGCGTACAAAAGAGGCGTTATCGTGTCCAGAGATGTGATTTTCTTTGAAAAATCATTTACTTTTGCAAGAGATGACGGCGATGGAGCGGATGTCGTGGACACAGAGCGACAATACTTTTTCGATATGGAGGTTCATCTTCAAGTCCCAAATGAGGATATTAAAGAAAATAAAGCCAAAAACGATGGTGTCGTCATTGATGAGGATGCAGATCTAATGGAGAGTGAAGATGAGGTAATTTTGCCTATGCGTAAGCGAGGTCGGCCGACATATATTCGAACAGGCCAGCCCGGCAGGCCACGCAAGCTTTACGTGGTTCCACATACACTAAACCAATTGGAGGTTTGCAACGCGGATCCTCGCACGGTACATGAGGCACTGGAAAGCGAAAATAGAGAAAATTGGCGAAAGGCTATGAATGTAGAGTATCAGACTCTTATGAAAAATTGTACATGGGAGCTTGTCAACGACGACAAGCAGTTCAACATTACAGGCAGTAAATGGATATTTACTACTAAGCGAAATGCTGACGGCAGTATTGAAAAGTACAAGGCGCGGCTAGTGGCACAAGGGTGTGCACAAAGATTCAATATAGACTACACGGAGACATATGCACCAGTAGTACGATATCCGACCATAAGGTTAATATTAGGTCTGGCGGCGCAGTTTAAATTATTGGTCAATCACATTGATATCGTGGCGGCATATCTGAACGGAAGATTGCAGGAAGACGTATACATGGGACAGCCGGAGTTGTTTGTTGACCAGCATAGGCCGAATGCAGTATGTAAGCTGAAAAAAATCTATTTATGGCTTAAAACAAACAGGTCACGAATGGAACATGAAAATATCTGGAGTACTAGCTGAAATTGGGTTCACGCAGTGTTTGACGGATAGCTGTGTATACATCAAAGGCAATGCAGATGGCGATATCAATATAATTGCGTTATATGTGGATGATATGCTAATTGCATGTTCAAATCATACCAATATGTCGGCGACAATAAAGGCATTGAACGAGCATGTTGAAGCAGTCGACAAAGGAGCAGTTAAATTCTATTTGGGAATAGAAATCGAGCGAGATGGTTTACAGGGTGACATATCCATTCACCAGCATCGGTACACACAAAAATTATTGACAGATTGGCACATGGAGGAATGTAAACCGGCGTTTACACCGTTTGCCATGGGCACTGTGTTGCAGAAATGCACGGACAACAATTGCTGTAGTGTAGATGACGTCACGAAATTCCAAACACTAATTGGAGCACTTAACTATTTGGCAATGGTGTCGAGGCCAGATATAGCACATGCAGTATCGAGGTTGTCTCAGTACAACAATCATCCTCATAAGGAACATTTCACAGCGGCAAAGCACGTTTTGCGATATTTAAAAGGCGCAACAAAAGGTATAACTAATTTTGGTACTAAATGTGAAAATTTTGTTTGTTATACAGATGCAGACTGGGGATCAGAATCGTTTGACCGAAAGTCATATAGTGGCTACATCGTTATGTTCGCTGGAGCACCTGTGGCATGGGAGGCAAAGAAGCAAAATGTGGTGGCTCTAAGCTCAATGGAGGCCGAATACATTGCCATGTGCCAAGGGACCAAGGAAATTGCGTTCCAGCGCAGTTTACTTTCTGCATTGGGTTTTTGGAAGTATGTCGCAGCAGCAACAACACTACGATCTGACAATCAGGCAGCATTGGCTATAGTCAGGAATGCAATGGTACACAAACGCAGCAAACACATAGACATACGGTTCCACTACGTCAGAGAGAAGTACGAGGGTAAGGAGATCACGATCGAATATGTCCCCACAACGGAAAACGTCGCTGACATCTTTACCAAAGCCTTAACCAAGGAGAAGCATGGACATTGCTGTAAATTAATGAATATTAAGTTTTGAATTGTAACTGAATTGTAATTGAGTTTATACGTCCGAGTTGAGCCGGAGTTTGTTGGAACATTATCATTATAGGGTTAAGAACAACTTGAATGTATAACAGCTGATTGATTCCGTTAGGTAATTTACACATTGTCATTAGTTTGTAACTCATGCAGACTTCACTGTATTAAAGCAACTCAAACCGATAAGACGTGGTTTTCGCTTAGTCTGGTGGTTACGCGTTCTTGATCGAACACGCGGTAGCTAGTCTACACACACAAGTAACTTACAACATCTAAAGAGATATCGAAGCCTAAAATTCCTGAATTTGGTTGCCATATCTTAAAAAGAGAAACGTTTATAATAAGACTAAATTTTATACCGATTGTTTCTATGGCAGCTATACAATCCGATACGGTCCCATTTTTGTCAAATTTTGTATGTTGTCATAAGCTATATCGACCCTCCGATTTTGTAAGGTTGGTCAGCACAAAAAATACAAAAGTTTTTACACAGAAACATAATTGTTGACCGATGGTATCTAAGGTAGGTATATTAAATATGTTACAGTGGTCTAATCTGACCCAGTTCCGATAAATGTACTACCTGCAGCAACTAAAATTGAGAGACTAGTTTGTATAGAAACAGAGTCGCTCGATTGGGCTATTGGTGCTTTGTTGTGATGTTGATGTACTAACGAGCAGTACATATAAGTGGCCTAACGACACCAAGTTCTGGCCTGTTTACGGACGGACGCAGGCAAGATGCAACCCACACCCCACCAACCGACCGAGGGCCGCAGTGCTTAACAAATAAATACAATCTATGTTCAAGGGGTACATACATTAAAAACTGTAAAAAACAAGAAGGAACGTTGCAGTCGGACAGAGTGAAAGCAGAATACTCCCTTTCAAGTCCGGTAAAATTTGGTTCTTTGTGGTGTGGGAAAGATACGTGAAATAAACAGTTGGCTGTATATCAAGTTTTGCGACTGTACTTGCACCGGTGCGGAGGTATAGATTTTGTTTATTTGAAATATTACAAAAAATACCTATAGATTACACAGATAGCTTCTTTAAGTTCTAAGTGTAGAAATAAAAGTAGCATTACTTAATTAAGTGGAATAGACTGTGATAATTATAATCAGAACTCGCCAAATATGCTCAACCAAATTTTTTTCCTCGGTCAAAAGACCGATAAAAATGAAACGGGATGGCTCACGGTCTCAACAGCAACCCTCTTTTTCGTTTCGTTTGGGTTCTCGCTCTCGTGTTGAACGTAACACACTATCGGTCTTTCACTGACCGTTTTGAGCGAGCAGACTCGTTCGTCGCCCAGCTACTGAGCGGTCAGTAATTAAGCAAAACGATTAAAGTTTCACAAAAATAGGTCGTTTTTTGTTGCTGTGTTTTCATTATGTTGTTACCTTAAATATTTCAACACAGGCCAATCATGGAAGAGGAAGGGAGAAAACGATGAGGCACTTATGTGTGTGCATATGCGTATGTATTAATACTATTTATTTATATTAATTTAATAGCCATTAAAATTT
The DNA here is from genome assembly GCA_037075165.1 of Hirtodrosophila histrioides. NCBI lineage: Eukaryota > Metazoa > Arthropoda > Insecta > Diptera > Drosophilidae > Hirtodrosophila > Hirtodrosophila histrioides. The sequence continues at coordinate 341,761 of JBAMCL010000029.1, forward strand.
CGCTTTAAATAAAATTAAAGTGCACTACTACATTAAGAGACTTCATGTTTACGTATCACACATACATGCGCATTAGACCGTTTTACGAATTTTTACGAAGCAAAGGGCCTTTGAGTGAGCACTGACCCGAAAGACCGAGCAGAAGCGGTTGGTGGAGCAAAGACCGAACCGAGCAAAAACAATCTTTGCGGGTTTTTCATGACACTTTGGCATCGTGTCAGTAGGCGACCGGTCATTTTCTGACTACATACGGTAGAAGGACCGTTTTTTGCGAGCTCTGATTATAACATATGATTCGATACGGGTTATGGATAGCATAATTCGAATTACGGGGTTGAAGAAAAAGACGAAGAAAGAATTCAAATTCGAAATTGCAAAACTAAATTGGCTAATTAATCAACTTCCCCACTTATTAGATTGTGTAAAAAATTACATCAAGCTTAGTTCTACGATAAAAAAAAGAGGACATGATCTAATGGTTTAAGACCAAGCTTGGGATCCAAAACGATATCCAAATTAGAGTCCTGCATACTTAACAAATTATCCCATCTAGTTCAAACAACGCATGTGATACACGCAACAATATCAATACTCACACTGTCTGCACAATCACTTTGGCTAACAACTTATTCATTAGCATGAGTCGAGTATCCAGTAGAGTCATAAGTGTGAGTACGAATCACAGAAAATGATTTGCATACATAGAATAGAAAAAGCAGAGAGCCTCGCTGTCTCTCTCATTCCAGCCCAAACTACAAGCAACAGTCGATATTGGCGAAATGGCTACTGAGAACACTGTGCACACTGTGAAAACCAAAAATTAATCTGTAAAAAATTCAACTAGACAAATCTTATAGAAACAAATACATACATTTTTACACTATGTTTACAATTGCATTATTGTCCATTTTCTTATGTTACGACAAATCAGTAATGCCGCCTAACGCGTTTCCCTGTCTTTCCTTTCTTAGAATGTGTGACTCCCACATTCCACACTGTAGGAACTCACTGTACACAACGAAGAGAACAGACACCTCAGAGACTTTCTCTTATGATCATAAAGATTTTCGTAACAGTGTGAGAGCGCATTACACGAAATGACTTGAGTTACACGTTAGCTTAGGTGTGATGATTAACACAAGGTTAAGTTTCCGTGAGCAGCAGCTGGTCTTACAGGAGAAGGCAGCGAACTCGAGCCGAGACTTGTTCAGGATTATGCTCAACACGAGAGGTTCTAAACAATAGTGGAGAATGTTCGGACAACCATCTTGTATGCTGCGCCAATCTGGGGAAACGATATGGCAGTTCCAAATTACACCAGGGGCATCCAGTCGATGCACTGTTTTTGAACGCTGCGTAAATGAAGCGGGTTTCGCATCGTATCTGCCGACGCCGCATTAGTCATTTCGGATATGCTGCCAATCGACCTTCTGGCCACTGAGGAGAAATCCGTTCCTAATGCCACTAGAGAGGGACAGCTAAGAAGGAGGGCTCGTTTGGAGGCAAGGGAGGAGAGCATTTCACGCTGGGATTACACTGGCATTATCAACACATATCTCCTGATCCCCAATATTGGGTCGTTGAGTAAAGCGTAAGCAAGGCTCTGGTAACTACTACCATTAATTTCTGAATTTACATAGATACGTCAAACTAACATTTTTTTGATGCCAGATGCTTTACTGAGCGAAGCGCCCCAGAGCGACTTCGGCAAAAAAGCCGAAGTTCTAGCGCTCCGGTCGTGCATCGCCAGCTCGGCAAAAAAAAGGCGAGCTATTAGCGCCCCGGCTACGAACAAATATTTAGTCTTGGGTCGACACCAAAACGATGAGCAACAACACATGCCCCTGTTATATGCACATAACTTGATTTTGGATAGAGTGTTTGTCTGATAAATGGCTTTTTGCGGGGTCGAACCCCAGTTCATCCATTTCTTTTAATAATGGCAAACAATATTTATTTTCTATTTTCTTTAGATTTTCTATTATTTTTAAATCATTATTATTATTTTCATACTAGTTGTTTTCTAATAAAATACATTGGCTAATTATAATAAATTTATCTTCTTCCGTGGAAGCTCACAGCTGACCGAAAGTATGTGAGAAATATGTAATGTGTGCACTTGCATATTTTGTTCTTGCCAATGCGAGTGTTAGATAACAACTAGTCTGAAAATAATAATAATCATTAAAAAATAACAAAAAAATTAAAAGAAAATAAAAAATAAATATTGATTTCCCATTATTAAATGAAACGGATAAACTGGGGATCGAACATGCATTAAGCCGTTTATCAAGCAAGCACTCTATCCACACGGCCACCGCAGCATGAATGATATCGCCGGCAAAATCAAATTATGTGCATATACAGGGCATGTGTAGTTCGCTTGTCGGCTGTTTGGTTGAGATCTAAAAATAATTGTTTGCGCTCATCATTGTCATGCGCTGTTGCAATTTTTCATTCCTCACGCATACTAAGAAGCAAGCGCGTGTACGTACTTGGACCCACACATAGAAACGAAACGAGAGCGCAAGCGACATAAGCCGTGCATATCGTTCTAGTGTCGATCCAATACCAAATATTTGTCCGTAGCCGGGGCGCTAGTAGTTCGGTTTTTTTGCCGTAGTCGCTCTGGGGCGCTACGGTCAGCAAAGCATCTGGCCTCAGACAAATTTGTGTTTGACATATCTATGTAATTGACTTGTTAGTGCTACTACCTAACTCAGTTACTAAGAGGGCATGACTGTCTTATGATGTACCTGAACAGGATCGGTCATGGCTCCTCGCAGTATTGCGTTTGGTGTGGAAACGAGACCGTTGAAGACGCCGGTCATATCCTCATCCATTGTGGTCGGTTTGCTCGGTGGTGGGTCTGATGATCACTGAGCAGAACCTGATTGAGGAGATGCTTGCAAGTTCAGAGGTTTCGACTGCAGTGTGCAATTTTTCAGCGCTTGCAATGCAAGAACTGCGCAGGGTGGACCGGGAGAGACACAAACCCTTGTAGATGCTGCGCCCCCGCGAAGCAATAATTTACGGCCGTACCGCAGGGGCTAGTCACTCAACAAACCAAATTTTAAGTTTCAAGCTTCCAGTTGTGTTATTGTAGATATAATTAGTTTGTGTAAGAAAAAATGATTTTAAAAATCAAAAAAGTACAACCCACACTGAGTATAATCCATCACAAACCTTTATACGTAAAAAGTCTTTACGATTGTTGTCAGGCACCTAAATTTAACTTAAAATTTTGTGTACATCATCACGTGCGCTCCGTTTCAAACATCTCTGTTTAAGTGCTGTTAACATAACAGTGCGCGCCAAAATTTTTAATGTTTCATGTATTTATTTAGTCAAAAGTTCGTTAATTTTAAAAATCGAATTTATTCCAAAAAATTGGCAAATTCCATATAGTGCACTGACGGGAATTTTGGTATGAAGGTCAATTGTAATTTTATCTTAGATCGCCTTCAAAGTCATTATTAAAGCTTAACAGAAACAAATAAAAATGCTCTTGTCGAGTACGAGCCCTAACCACTAATAATTGGCACGGCAAGTTGTTTTATGATAGTTCAATCTTCAATGGCTTCTTTTTATGTCTATGTGATACGTGAACATAAAAACTTGTACTTTTTGGAAAGGTTATTTAAAACATGCACACATTTCGTAAACAAAAAGCAAAAAAAATTTATTTATATGAAACCACTTGATTAATACATGAAGAGTTCTTGACCATTATTAATTGGCACGGTAACGTTATTTTCTTAATAATAACTGTGAAAAGTACAAATGTAAACAAAAACTGCAAAGTTAACAGTAGATAGAATCATTAACTAGTGAATATATATAGACATGTCAAACAAGCATTTTTCTGAGGCCAGATGCTTTGGTGTTGTCACAACCCCAGACACTTCGGCAAAAAAGCCGAACTCAACACAACCCCTTCGTGGTTTGACAGCTCGGCAAAAAAAAAAGCCGAGTTGCTAACGCCGCTGCTCAGAACGAATATTTAGTCTTGGATCGACACCAGAACGATGAGCACGGCTTATTTCGCTTGCGCTCTCATTTCGTTTCTATGTGTGGGTCCAAGTACGCACATGCGCTTGCTTCTTAGTATGCGTGAGCAATGCAGAAAGGCAACAGCGCATGGCAATATGAAATCTGAATTTAGAATCTGAATTCGTTGCTTCGAAGAGCCAACCGTGCCCCTGTTATATGCAGATAGCTTGATTTTGCCGGCAGTAGCATTCATGATGCGGTGGCGGTGTGGATAGAGTGCTTGCTTGATAATCTGCTTTTTGCAGGTTCGAACCCCAGTTCATCCATTTCTTTTAATTTACCGAAGTCTACGGTGTGAAATATTGTGAAGTCTATAAAAATAATGGGAACATTCTTAATAATACAGCCAACAGAGGTCGAGTCTCAAAAATAACTCCACGTGACAAAAGAGCTTTGGCGATTATCATAAAGCAAAATCGGCGAAGTACTGTACGAGATATATTGGCAAAATGGTCTGAAAATATTGGAAAAACAGTAAACCGTGAATGGACGCGCCAGCAAATTAAAAAAAGTTAGATATGGCTTCCATAAGGTATGATTGCATCACTTAGCAGAACGGATAATCTTATTTAATCAAGTTATTTATGTTGATGTTTTTAGGCTAAAGAAAAACCATTGCTCTCATCTTTGCAATTTAAAAAAGTTTGCTATGGGCAAGACGGAGAAAGGGCTTGGTACAGAGGCAATGGAATTCGATTATTTTTAGCGATGAATCCAAATTTGATGTGTGGTGGTGATACTCGAAGCGCGTTATTCGAAAGCGCACCGAGGCATATCACAAAGACTGTCTAAAACGCACTGTCAAATTTTCAGCGAGCACAATGGTGTGGGGATGCATGTCAGCAAAAGGTGTGGGACAGCTTCGCTTTATAGATGGCACTGTAAATGCAGAAAAGTACAAGTGTATCTTACAAAATAATCTCGTCGCATCGATACCAAAGCTTTCCGACTTTGGGGAATATACCTTCCAACACGATGGCGCAGCTCCACACACCGCAAAAACAACCAAAAATTGGCTTCAAGAGAATGGTATTGACGTCCTAGAGTAGCCATCATCAAGCCCAGACTTGAACCCAATAGAAAACTTGTGGGGAATTATGAAAAGAAAACTGAGATATGACCCTCAACGTACTCTGGCAGGCTCAAAGTCAAAAATTCAGGACTCCATAACTCTAGAAGATTGCCTAAAATTAATAATAGCTATGGAAAAACGAATTGAAGCCGTATTAAAAATAAAGGTGTTGTCACTCAGTTTTAATTTAAAGATATTGGTGCCGTGCCAATTAATAATGGTCAAGAACTTTTCATGTATTATTCAAGTGGTTTTATATAAATAAAAAGTTTATGAAATATGTGCATGTTTTAATATCAAATGAAAGGTAATTAAATAACCTTTCCAAAAAGTACAAGTTTGTATGTTCACGTATCATATAGACATAAATAGAAGCCATTAAAGATTGAACATCATAAAACAACTTGCCGTGCCAATTATTAGTGGTTAGGGCTCGTATACCAGACTACAAGATGGCCAGTACCCCGATCTAAAATTGCCACATCTTTATACATTTATACAAAAACATATTCAAACATGAAGTAAATCTTTAAGCAATGTATTTCAAGTGGCGCTGCTGCTTTCTTAGAATCTTCTTGTGTTTTTTAACCGATTGAATTGAATTTGCACAGTAGTCTAAGGGTGACCCAAATAATATGCATGTCAAACTGTTGCAGTAAAACGTCTTTACCGAATTGTGGTGGTGTGGGGGAATATATGTAATAAACTTGATTCGGGTATGGTAGGAACCTACATCAAACTTTGGTGTCACTAGATCTTACAGTTCCCAAGATCGACGCATTCATACAGACGGACATAGTCAGATCGATTTGGCTATTGATACTGATCAAGCATATAGATATACTTTATAAAATCGCAGATATCATCTGCTTCTTACATAAATTTACACAGTTTTGGTACTCCGTTTACCCATTTTATGAGCACAGGGTGTAATCCTTGGACAAGTGGCAAGATTAGGTAATATTTCATAAAAACGAAGATGCCTTTTTCATTTGTTATTCGTTGTTCACACTTTAACGCGAATTTTTACCCATCTTTTGTATACAGCAAACTACTTAAATTAGATATCAAGCTAAAGCCTGCCGAGCCAAATTCAACTTACGTCTGTTGCGATTCGTCCAAAAAGTTTAAGTTCTTGCTATTATCACGTGCTGTTATTAAAAGAGAGCAAGAGAGTAGAAATGTGTCGTACAGCTGCTGGTCTCGGTATGATGTAGCTATCTTTCGATTTTTCGAAAACGATAAGTGTGCATCTAATTCCACAACTGAATTCATTTCTGATACCAACTGTGAAAGGATTTGTACGCCAATTGTACAATGTTCCACAGAGCCCTGAATGAAGACAAGAATATTTGGGTACAGAAATTAAGATTAGCACTTTAAATGTTTACATACCTGTAAAAACTTTTTGACATCTTCAAGCAAGTTTTGAAAGATTAGTTCACCCTTGTACGAATCAAACCAACCATATTTCGTAATTTTTGCTAGTAGCGTTACAAGCGCTTGAATTACAAAATGTTGCAAATTGGGTCTGGTGGCCAAGTAGTTAAGAGCATAGCTGCGTATATCGATGCGCTGCCCCAGAGTTATTCCCTGTATGAGCTTTGTTAGGGTAGATGCGGCAAGTAACTGTGCGTAGCTTGAATCAGCTCGGTCTAACAGCAACTGACACTTGGGTAAGGCGTCCTGGCTATTGACGAACGTGACAAGACGTTTTTCCGCATCAGCACGTGTACTGGCATCTGTGGCTTCATACAGCTGCTTGCATAGTATTTCTAATTGTTGGATTTCCTACGTATATAAAAATGTTCATATCTATATGAATATGTGTAATGACAATATTACGTATTTACAGACATGCATGCTTATAAGAAAAACTTGCTCTACACATACATATGCACATCCTCACATACATACATATGTACCAAGTCTCAACTCACTACATATGCATGTAAATGTATGTATGTGTGCATAAATAAAATGTGTTCATAGTACTCCACACTATGCTGATTTGAATTAACTGCGTTTCTTCATTGTAACTGAAAAAAGCCTAAGTATATATGTAGTATGTGCTTAAGTTTGTACCATTGTTAAATTTGCCTTAATATTATTGACTAATTGTTATTGAAGCAAATTTTTCTCTATTTTCTTTAGCGCAGATCAGCTGGCGCTCAACGAGTTGTGTACGCTGCTCTGTTTTAGCAGTAGATAATAACCCGGGCTACTTTCAATGTTTACAGCAATACACACTATTTCACGAAGTACAAAATAAAACAATACACTCAATTATAGAGATTGTTCAGTTGCACTGGCCATTTATACCATGTTTACACAATGCTTAAACTGCCGATTATTCGGAACCACCACACAAAGTAGTGCTTCGATTTTTTTTCCCATATGTTAACCGTGCTTAGACCGACGATTATTTGGGTAACATCGGCAAAAGGGTAATTGTAAAGTTATGGAGCCGCACATAATCTGCATCAAAATGCTTGAAATTTATTTTAAACGATGCATCCGAGAATTAGAAAACAAATTCTGGCGACGGAGTAAGACTTAATTGCCGAAATAATAAAATAACTGTTAATAAAAGTTGAACGATATGAATATGAATTAAATCGCGCGATGCCGCTCATATTCGAACTAGGTAGTTAATATCATATATAATATATATCTACAAATATATGTGTATACATACATGTAAATGTGTGTTTTATGTAGATATAAATAATATATATATATATATATATATATATATATATATATATATATATATATATAGCTTAAGCACGCGGAGTTGATCGAATTTCCTAACTAATTTAAAAAAATATTATTGAATTTTAATTCTTATAAATATTTATTATCTATAGCTGGAAATACGGCGATAATTATCTTGAATTTGACTACTTTCGTCATCAGTGGGAAATACACAAAAATAGAGTATCACAAAATTCCCTTCCGTGGAAACCAAATAGTTCAGTCAAACGCCTAATGATTTGTTGTGTACAGCTGTGACAATGACTTTGAAGCCGATCTAACTAAACGAATAATCGCACTCTTTTGACTTTGATCCCCATTTCTCGCCCGTAGCGACGAATGGGCGTAGTCCTTTAAAATATTGTTGAAGTTAGAAGAATAATACATAATAACTAGACCTCGGAATTTTGCATCTTTTGTATTTTTCATCAGATTGGTACCAAAATTTGTGTGCAGACGTCTTATCGTTTAAATATAACAAAACTTAATGCATATCGAAAATATGCAAAATAAATGCAAAAAATATGCAAAAAATATGCAAAATATATGCAATATATGCAAATTATGCAAAATATATGCAAAACATATGCAATCGAATTTCATCTTAAAATTGAATTCCTCTCGTTAAATATTAAGGGGCGAGCTATTATATTTCTACACTCAGAGATAAATTAAGTATTCTGTACTCAAACCATGTACAAACGGTGTCAAAATCCGACCAAGCTCGAAAAGTCTTATTATGAGTACAGAATTCTTATATTAGAAACGATTTTTTTAAGTCCGAAATTCTTAAAACAAGAACTTTCGAGATATATGAAGAACACTTTGTAGATTTAAAAAACATATGTATATATTATCTTTAAGTATCACACAGGATTAATTTCCCGAAATGCGGATGACTTCAGAATGTTTATTTTTAATCGTATCGTCAAAAGTCATATGTGTATGCATGTGCGAGTTTATGAAAGATAATATCACTATATGAAATCCGATAACCCATTATTTTTGGAAATGATTTTATGCAATTACTTTAGTTTGCTAGAGAATAAAATTCTGAATTTCCATTTGAGGTTTTTGAAACATTGAACATAGGAAATGCTGAAATTTTTAAAGCAGGCAAAAGAGTTTATAAAAAGTCCCCAACTGCATCGCGATTTTATATATATAAAATCTAATTTCGGGAGAGTTGCCGAAATAATAACTTCCTTGGAAGCAAAGAGTCTCCTATTGGCAAAGTCAATGGAGTTATTTAAGGAAGCTGAAAATATTGTTCAAAACACAAGTGGTGCTTTTGGAATGGAGTTGAAGGCAAAATTTGAAGGCATTTAAAAAAGAAATCGTGACTTTAATATAATTTCAAAAATTAATAATATTTTAAGTCTCAATGCCGAAGATTTGGCTGGACAAAAATATAACATAATACAAATTTGCTTCAATTACTTCTTGTGATGTTGAAAGAAGCTTTTCCGCCTACAAAATGGTTTTTGGGAAAAACGTCAAAGCCTCTTAATAAATAATTTAGGGAAAATTATGGTAATATCTTGTAATAATAATTATATTATATAATTTTAATCCTATAAAAAAAAAAATTTTAATATGTACACGACCCCCTGAAACGCTTTTATATTATTTCTTGATTTGTTTAAAATAGAAAAGTGTTTGCATATTTTGCATATTTTTTGCATATTTTGCATATATTTTGCATATTTTGCATATATTTTGCATATTTTTTGCATATTTTGCATATGTCATGCATATTCAAAATATGCAAAAAAAAATATATATATGCATATCGTTTTCACCTCTATTTTCAATGAAACGAATTTTGGTGTCATCAGAATTTAAATATCTTAATCCTTCAAGAATATGCAAAATCCGAGGTCTAATAATAACATTAAAAAAAAAGTTAAAACAGCGCAACCCTTCATTTATCGCATTATGATTGCGTAACTCTCGTGCACTGCGGAAATGTGCACAGCTGTTAGCAAAAATTCAAAAGTCTAAAATTTGACGGCAAACGTGTTACATGTTGTTACTAACAAATATCGACCGACAGCCACAGTTATGGAACTTCGATCAACAATCGATAAGGCGAATGCAGCTGTTCCGATTTACTACTACATAATAATAATGTTAATGTGCAGAAAATCAGCCCAGCGACATTCGCATTATATTAACTACAAAGGTACACAACAAATTAAAAAATGATTAACTAAATGATTTCAATTAACTAAATCGTGGTACTATAACAACAATAATTGACTCCAGCAGCAGCGCGCCAACTACCGTAGATCGATAGCAAAGCATAGACAGAGTCTGAGAGACATAAGCAATTTGGCGACTTCAGTCGCACTTATAAGTCTTAAGGCCGAGAGAGCGTTTTAAGAGAGAGATTATTTTTCTTATCTCTTTGCACTTTCACGTTGTTATGTAGCAGCTGGCGCATACCGTGATTTTCATAAAATTTCCAAATACAATTTTTGTATGCTCCCCGATGTATAATTAAGTATTCTTATCTGGTGGAAACCTTATATTATAATAAGAAGGTACTGTAAAAATTGCAGGCTTCTAGCTTCTACCGTTTGGGCTGCTCAATTGTCACCAATCAGTCAGTCAGTCAGTCAGGTTAAAGTCTCATATATATTGATGTATATATATATATACATATATATATAGCTCAAATATGAACGGGATTGTAAACTTTCGTACTGTCAAACAGACTGGCAGCTCTACGCATTATGCAGCATTTGATAACTATCGATTTCCACCAAGCATCGAGTGTTTTACATTTTGTTTTTGTATATCGAACACGATTTGTTTCATTTATATCAATATTTCGGCAATGAAGTCTTGCTCTGCCGTCAATATTTGATTTCCAATTTTTGAGACGCGTTGTTTAAGACTAATAGCAGGCAACTTGATGCAGTGCTTATGTGGGGCCCTAAGCCTTATGCAGACCATACACGGGCCGATTATAGCACAATCGGTTGCGGCAACCAGTTGTCACTCAAATTGGGTCTTCGCCTCGCACGCCGCAATCAGATCAGCCAACTTCGTAGCTAAATTCGAGAAATGGCGTCGGCAAGTGCCGAATTTATAAATAATTGATAAATAATTATTGTAACTAACTGGTTTATTTAAATATATTAAGTAAACAAAAAACCAAAAATTTAGAAAAAAATTTAAAATTTTGAATTTTGTTAATAAAAACAACAAAAAGAAAATCTGAATATCCAATAATGTCATTATTTTCTGCTAAACAACGCCGCTTATCAACGGCAGCAAAAGATCTTCAAATGTTTCGCACAAAACAACAGACCAGGCGAACAAAAAAAACAGTAGCGAGAAAAACCAAAACGAAAAGGAAGACGCCCACAAAGATGTACACAACTATGCACAACTATAGCCCAACTATAGCAAACCCACCCCCGAACCTGAAGCAGAGCTCTGCAAGTGTTTTGCATACAACGAACAGCATTTGAACCAGGCGATCAGCGAAAACAGTAGCAAGAAAGTACAAAACCAAAGGGAAACGCCCACGAGTTGTACCAATCGAGTTGTGCGTTGTCCAACTACACCACAACCAGTTGCGGCAGCTCGCTGCTTGTATCAAAAGGTTTTGATACAGAGTTCAGTTGGCACAACTTTGTGCCAACCGTTCCAATTACATTGCAATCGGTTGCCGCAACCCGAAAAACTCACTCAAGTTGGGCAACTGAATTGGCCCGTGTATGGTCCGGATTAGTCATCATTTAGACGATGATTTTTCATATTTTTTTTTATTATTTATCTTCTTGAAAACTACTGAGAAAATTACTCGCATTTAGACGGTGAGTCTTAAATCACGCAATGGAATTGATTGTATATTGGCTTACAACTCTGATTTGAGTTATCACTATCCAATTTCATACAAACACAGAACAAGTTGCTTAAAACAGAGCAAGAATACGCTAATAGGCTATTTACACTGAGCCACCATCTACCATCCACCATCATCTGGCATGATGGTCCCATACTCTTACTCGTGCCATAATTTGACCATCAGTTCCACCATCTTATTTGGATGTTCCTATCCCAAACGTGCCTTTTTTAATTTTATGCCGATTGTTTTCGTATGCAACACAGAATATTTGATATTCACTACGAAAATGTAAGCCATTGTCAACAAAAATGAATGGGTACAACAAGAAGAGCAAGAGTAAAAAACGAATGAGAAGTCACCGAATCGTTTATATATATAAATGGCCGTAATGTGGACTTCAAAAAAATAATAATTATGAAATGCCAAGTCCATCTAGGGGATATGACCAAAACTACATTTATTATAATAAGCATTCGGATATGACATAGTTATGGTAGATTGAAGTCTAAGTAGAACATATACATATATCGCTCCAGGAATTACAAAATGACCGTAATGAGGACTTCAAGAATTGTCGTCGTCTGCCTGCTGCTCTAAAAACTATATTTCGTCTGTTTTGTCGAGTTCCGTCATTAGTTTATTAATTAAATGCTTGTTACAACAACAGCCAATTTCTTAATGAAATTCATTTTAATTAATATTCTAAAAATTTTCTTGTCTGCTGACGCCAAAGGTTGAATTGATGGTAGATGATAGATGGTGGCAGTGTGAATCGGTGTTCCACCATCCACCATCTTCCCATGCGTTCCCCGATTATGTGTTCAGTGTGAATAGCCTATAAAACTCAGCTCGTGATTATTTGTACAACTCGTTTGCTTCGCCACCCCTCTCCCAAACAAGCAAGAAATTCTTTAGCTAAATTCGCGAGCTTAAATCATAGTCTAAATGCGGACTTAATATTTCCGGCAAGAGTACTACTCCTATTTTTTCATTAGTGGGCTATTCACACTTAGCACATCTTCGGGGAACGCATGGTAAGATAGTGGAACACCGATTCGCACTGCCTTCATCTACCATTTAACATCATTTCAACAATTGGCGTCAGCAGACAAGAACATATGTTAAATATGAATTAAAATGAATTTCATTAAGAAATTGGCTGTTGTTGTTGCTGTTTTGTACCATAACAAGGATTTAATTAATAAACTTATGACAAAACTGGACAAAACAGACAAAAATTGTTTTTAGAGCAGCAGGCAGAAGACGACGCTTCTTGAAGTCCTCATTTCGGTTATTTTGCAATTCTTAGACCGATATATGTATATGTATATGTATAACTTTGTCAAATCCGAATGTTCATTATAATAGATGCAATATTGGTCTTGGTTAAACCCCTAGATGGACGTGGCATTTCAATACTATTCATTTCTTTATGTAAGCATGTTACACATTAGCTTCTTGTCGGTGGGGCAACTCCGGCTAGCTTTCGGTCCCAGGGCTGGATACGACCCAATGCCTGCTAAATGTGAACAGAAGAAAGAGACATACAGCATCTCACACGATAACAAAAACCCAACAAACAAACGAACAAGCGACTGCCAGATGGATGAGGCTTCGATGGTTCCATCTCGCGCGCCCGCCCTGCCTGTGGTCCAAGACATCATGAATTTTTAGGCCACCCTCTGCTGGAACGGTTGCGGCTGGCCTAATCCATGGCACAAGCCACGCGTCCTCCCTCTAAGTTAATTTACAACTCCATGTTTTTCTCTTCTATACTTAGCTTAATACTTATGTTGTGACCCTAATATAAACTTCATTTAATTTAATTTAATATTAGCTTTAAATAAAAAAATAAAAAAATTTGGCAAATAAATAATGAAATTATAAATATGAATGAAAATTTACGAAATTATAAAAATATAAATTCAAACACCAAAACTATCAAAATGAATAGAGAAAATAAATATATATAAACTCAAAAAAATGTTCATGCACGTATGTATTTATATACAAACAAATGCCGTGGGAGTAAATTATGTCATGCGAGAATTAATAAGCTGTTAATAAAGCGCCAATAACCAACCTACACCTACCAAGAGCTCTCGTTAAGGGTCAGGGAGGGGCAAAAATAATATATATTAAATTATAAAAAATAATATCATTCAAAACAATCGCAAGATATACTTTAGCCCGCGACACCACATACGGGTTAATGAGTTTGTTGTGGTCAGCTCTGCCAAACAGCAGCTAACATGTGCGCACGAATGTAAAATGTGTTGGTGTTAAAAATGAACAGGGTCGATGCACTCTCAGATGCCGAAAAGGTAATTATTACAAAAATTCACAATTAAATAAATAAATAAATACACTAATATACTAATAAATAATTAAACATAAACAGTAACGTGGACTGGCAGCTTTATTGTTGCAATTTGGATCGGCGGATGCAATTGAAGATGCGCAGCAGAATTTGCTCACACACAAGGCACATATGCACATATGTTTGTAGGCTTGTGCGTGTAGTTTAAATGTGTGCGCCACAACAAAAAGACACAGTGGCCAAACACAGGTAAGTTTGCACTATTTTCACAAAGTGTCACTGCATATAACTTTATTCTGCCTTTTACAGTGTATTGGCGGCTGTATGACCTGGCCGAAACTTTGCACTGCCCGGTGTGGGCTTAAAAATGCGGATCAGCTGCGTGGCTGCCGACGATGGTGATGGTGGCCTTAGATTTGGTCCGCTGTGTTCTGCTCTAACACGCGGGACCGCCAATTGCCGGTGCGATTCTATGCTCGAACCAAAAAAAATCCACTGACCCGGCTGCTATGTCGCTCTTCCTGGCCAGGATGCCGAGGATAAAGAGAATGTCACACGCGGGGCACTGGACAGATCGAATCTTGATACTCACATGCTCAGAGTTACTCACAATAAAAAAAATACAATGTGCCGCCTTGCTGCGTGCATTTGCCTTTTCACTCCTATTTATCCCCTTCAAGCGCCTGCGCACCCTCACCAATACATATCCAATTTTCCCCACAGTACTGGCCGCCTGCTCCCCGCTACTGTTACATTCCCCTCGACTCACCAAACTAAACACTGCTTTTTAAACTAAACGATATTTTTTTTCTTTCAGCCCTGGTCTTGTGCGCGTCGCCACTTCGCCCCGGTACAAAATAGAACAAGCATTTCAGCCATTTTGCATAATGTGTTAGGTCAGTCAGACAGGTTTTACAAACTTATATATATAAACGATTCGGTCATTTCTCATTTGTTTTTTACTCTTGCTCTTATTGTTGTAGTCATTCATTTTTGTTGACATTGTTTGCATTTTCGTAGTGCATATCAAATATTCTGTGTTGCATATGAAAACCATATTCATAAAATTGAAAAGGCTTGTGTGGGATAGGAACATCCAAATGAGATGGTGGAACTGATGGTCAAATTTCGGCACATTAACACTATGGGACCATCACGCCAGGTGATGGTGGATGGTAGATGGTGGCTCTGTGTGAATATCCTATAAAGGTGCGGTCACATGATATGGCATTTTGCCACATATGGGGCAGTCGGCAGTTACCATAACCCGGACCATACACGCGCCAATTCAGTTGCCCAACTTGAGTGAGTTTTTCGGGTTGCGGCAACCGATTGCAATGTAATTGGAACGGTTGGTACAAAGTTGTGCCAACTGAATTCTGTATCAAAACCTTTTGATACGAGCAGCGAGTTGCCACAACTGGTTGTGTTGTAGTTGGACAACGCACAACTCGATTGGTACAATTCGTGGGCGTTTCCCTTTGGTTTTGTACTTTCTTGCTACTGTTTTCGCTGATCGCCTGGTTCAAATGCTGTTCGTTGTATGCAAAACACTTGCAGAGCTCTGCTTCAGGTTCGGGGGTGGGTTTGCTATAGTTGGGCTATAGTTGTGCATAGTTGTGTACATCTTTGTGGGCGTCTCCCTTTTCGTTTTGGTTTTTCCCGCTACTGTTTTTTTTTGTTCGCCTGGTACTTGTCTGTTGTTTTGTGCGAAACATTTGAAGATCTTTTGCTGCCGTTGATAAGCGGCATTGTTTAGCAGAAAATAATGACATTATTGGATATTCAGATTTTCTTTTTGTTGTTATTATTAACAAAATTCAAAATTTTAAATTTTTTTCTAAATTTTTGGTTTTTTGTTTACTTAATATATTTAAATAAACCAGTTAGTTACAATAATTAGTTTATCAATTATTTATAAATTCGGCATTTGCCGACGCCATTTCTTGAGTTTTGTTACGAAGTTGGCTGATCTGATTGCAGCGTGCGAGGCGAAGACCCAATTTGAGTGACAACTGGTTGCCGCAACCGATTGTTCTAAAATCGGCCCATGTATGGTCTGCATAACGTGTAAGTACGGTATGGCAGGCTGCCACATAAATTTGGGATTGAGATACCTGCTCATGCGATATAGCAAATCAAAGATTTCTATGGTAGAAACGTGAAATATAAGTTTATATATTAAAATATTTAACATAGATTCTTTCTTTTGCCATATATAATTCTTGACAGTTGCTTTCGATAACTATATTTCATGTATGTGGCAAAGTGCCATATCGTGTGACCACACCTTAAAAAATACAAAAGCCGATGGTTGCTATTTACGACAGAAGCAGCCACTGCTTCGATACTGTTTCTGAAGTGTTGTAAAAGATCACTCGTAAATACTCGGTAACGACGCTGATTTGAGTTTGCTACCAGTACAAAATACTGATGTAAATTTGTGACGAAACATCAATGTCGATGTTCATAGATGTTTACGAATAGATTTGAATCAATCCAAAATACTTTCCTCGTTCCTTATTTATGGTGTCGACATGCTGATCCAATAGCTTGAGCCGCTTGTCTGTCAATGTCTTATCTCGTCTTATCACGTTGATTGTTGCATCAAGTATCGAGGTATGATTTTTGAACAACTCCAGTAGGAAGACTTTGTTTGTTTTTACCGTTTCAATCGTTTCTGACATTTTCTCTGCATAGTTTGAGTCGAGTACCCCAAACATACTGCTCGCGATATTTCCAACGAAGTCAAATGGGGATCTGCGTTGCCGTGAACTTCCCATTAATGCGTTCTCGCCTTGAAATTCTTCAAGTGTATGATGAAAGTGCTGATACATTGAGTTGCATGCTCCCTTGTTTTGTAGCTCCGGGCACATATATCCGAGTTGGGTTACTCCAGTTGAGAATGTTTTCATATCTTGATTATATGAATTTAGGTCGCAATACGTTAGTATCGTCCACTCAGAAATCGCCATCTTCGATGTACCAATTTTTTCATAGAAAATTCCAGGTTTATTGGCAAATTTTGTAACTGCGATATGCTCGGATAGCGCTAGTGGTAATATTAGCAGCATTGCTATTAGCATTGTTGTGACTGATGGCAGGGATAGTTTTCTCCTTTGTGTGGCAGGTTCGTTATCTTCGTCGAATTTGTCCTTAGTTGTGGGACGTTTGACAGCTTCTTCTTCTGGGAATAATGGCGCGAGTCGTTTAATGGAGCGTTTATATACTGCAGATGCTGTTTTGACATCCACAACTCGGATATGATTATCTGATCCTGGGTATGTTTTTATGATCCGTCCCAACGGCCACTGCATTGTTGGCAGGTTATCATCCATGATTATCACTAGCAGACCTTCCTTTATGTCAGGTGTTGAAGTGTTTCATTTGTAGCGATACTGAAGCTCTTGTAGATATTCCTGTGACCATTGTTTCCAAAATAAGTGTTTTATTCTGGAGACTTGCTCCCAGCGTTTCACCAGTGTTTCTCCACCTAAGTCAATGTTTGCATCCGGAGGAGCAGTTATTGGCTCTCCAATTAGGAAGTGTCCAGGTGTGAGTGCTGCTATATCTGTTGGGTCATTTGACAATGGAGTGATTGGGCGTGAGTTGAGTACGGCTTCAATTTCGATTATCACTGTGATCAGCTCTTCGAACGTTAGATTTGCGGCTGTGGTGGTGGTGAGCAGCAATCTTTTCGCTGATTTTACTGCTGCTTCCCATAGCCCGCCAAATGATTATGTGCGTGGTGGAACGAACTTAAAGTTCACTTGCCTTTGAATGCAGTGCTTAATAATGTGCTTTGCAGACTTATCAGAATAGATGTCCCTTTCCAAATCCTTTAATTGGTTATTGGCGCCGATGAAGTTTGTAGCATTGTCGCAGTGGATCGTTTGACAATTCCCACGACGACCCAAAAAGCGCCGAAGAGCTGCCAGAAATGCATCTGTCGTTAGATCGCTCACCAATTCCAGATGGACCGCCTTTGTGGCGAAGCAGCAGAAGACTGCTATATATGCTTTATCAGGCCTTTTTCCTCTGATCTTATGGTGAATCCAGAAAGGTCCGTAGTAATCTACGCCAGTGCTGAGGAACGGTCGAGCCTGTGTGACTCGCTCAGCCGGTAAATTTCCCATTATTTGCTGCATTAGCTTGGGTTTGGCTCTGGTGCATTTAACACAGCCATGTATTATATTCCTGGCCATGGTTTTATCCTTGAGAATCCATAGTTGCTGCCGTGCAATCGCTCTTAAGGCTTGGGCGCCGCAATGCATGTTGTCTTCATGTAGCTCTCTCAGCAGCATTCGGATCATTGTATGGTAACAAGATAGGGTGTTTGGCGTTATATGGTAGTTCTGAGTGCTCCAATCTACCTCCGACGCGAATGAGACCATTTTCTACACGTGGTGTTAATGAGCTGATAACGCTCTTTTTGTCGATAATGTTATGACGACGAAGATTTTTTAGATCGCTCGCGAATTCTGTCTGTTGTATGGTTCGCAAGATTATTGTTCGTGCGTTATCCAGTTCCATTGCACATAGGGCTGTGGTTAAGGTTCTCCTCTCTTTATAACAAAACCGCAACATGTAGGCTACGATCCATTGTAATTTATGGAATGAATTGCTATGCTTGCAATTATATATCTCTTCTCGTTGCGTTGCTTGAGCGATTTCCATGCCCACATGTTTTGTTTTCGTTCCAGATTGCTGGGTGGGACTATTGGAAACGTGATTCACCTTTCTCGTGGGCCATGGAGGTCCATAAAGCCATTTGCTGTCGTTGGGTAGGTTCCTTGCGGTAGTTCCTCTGAAGAGCACATCAGCCGTATTATTTGTTGATAAGACGTGGTTCCATTGTGATGGCCGTGAGGAGGCTTGAATTTTGGCAATGTGGTTGGCCACGAAGGTATGATATGTTGAAGCTGAGGCGTTTATCCATGCTAGTACTACCGTGGAATCTGTCCAGAAGTAGCCCTTCGGGGGTCATCCGAACATCCTTTCGGACACGTTCAGTGAGTTCTGCGCCAAGTACTGCAGCGCAAAGTTTTAAGCGTGGCAACGACTGTTTTGCAGTTGGTGCAACTAGCGATTTTGAACACAGTAGTCGAACAGATATTTGCTTGTTTTTATACGTGGCTCGTATATAAACTGCAGCTCCGTACGCCCTTTCAGATGCATCCACAAATGTGTGTATCTCCTTGCTTGACGGTGTTTTTCCATCGTAAATGTGCCTTGAAATCTGCATTTCATTCAGCTCTTGGATGTCTTCTCTGTAGGACTGTCATTCATTGCACAAATGTGTTGGTAAGTTGTCATCCCAGTCAAATTTTTCCTCCCATAGATGTTGCATAAATATTTTTGCTCGTACAACGACAGGTGCATATAGGCCCAATGGGTCGAATATTTGCGCTAACTCGGAGCACACAACTCGCTTGGTTATTTGTGTTGTTTGGCTGCCTTGGCATCCATATAAGACCCAGAGTTTTTACACAGTGATGGTCCAGTGCTTCACCCAATTGAACATCATTGACAGTGCCTTCCTTGGGGATTCCTTTTGGGATTTGCTCATTATTTGAGCACCATTTTCGCAGCTTAAACCCTGAGGGAAGCAGTATTTTGTTTAGCTCCTCCTGAATTAGAACTGCTTCATGCGTTGAGTCTGCTCCTATCAGGCAATCGTCCACATAGAAATCATTCTTTAGTGCCGCTGATCCTAGTGGTAGCTTATTGACGTTTAATTTGGCAAGACGATCTAAACTTTTGGTTGCCAGAAACGGAGCGGATGCTGTGCTATATGTGACAGTTTTGAGGCGGTAATACCTTAATTTTTCGTTGGGATTATTTCTCCAAACTATCATCTGATAGAATTGACTTTCTGGGTTTATCCATATTTGCCGATACATTTTTTCTATGTCAGCCGTAAAGACATACTTATGCGTTCTTAATCGAAGAAGTATCGCCATCAGATCGCTTTGCACAGTTGGTCCAACTTGCAATATGTCCTTCAAGGACTTCCCGTCAATGTCTTGCATGATGCGTCGAAGACCACTCTTAGTTTTGTGGTGCTGCTATCAGGCCTTAGCACACAATGATGAGGAATGAAGTAGTTCTTCGATGGAAGGAGATCGCGAGGGACATGTTTCATGTGTCCCAATTGCTCGTATTCCTTCATGAAGTCTACATATCCCTTCCAAGTTTCTGCTTTGGTCCTTTTTTCCAACGAAATGAACCTTTTCTCTGCAATTTCCAACGAGGACCCCTAGGCTGAAGAGTGTTCGGAAAACGGCAACTTTACTATGAACCGTCCATAAGCAGCGGTTTGCAGATTATCGATAAAATGTCTTTCACATCTTTTTTCACTCGGTGTTAGTTGCCTTTCAGTGTTTTCGATGTTCTCGAGTCAAAATGTTTATCACGTCGCCTTGTTGACAACTTCTGTGATTCCAATTTTGGGTTATGTCTCGCCTAGTCGCGTGTTGGACGTCGAGAAATTGGATTGGTCGTTTAGGCGACGACAGCAAACTTCATGGTTGATTGTAGATTGTCAACTGAAGCTAAAGCGAGGCGCAAAACCAAATCTGTTGTTGAGTATTGGCTCGTCTTGAGTTTTTGAATATAAACGGCGCCAACTGTGGTG
The DNA here is from genome assembly GCA_037075165.1 of Hirtodrosophila histrioides. Lineage (NCBI taxonomy): Eukaryota > Metazoa > Arthropoda > Insecta > Diptera > Drosophilidae > Hirtodrosophila > Hirtodrosophila histrioides. The sequence goes on from JBAMCL010000029.1 coordinate 362,462, forward strand.
AGTGCCGTTGTTTATATTCCGAGGTGTCGCCTGGTTGACGACTTCAGCGCTGGATAAAATTAAAAATGTATTGTCAGCGGGATCTGTGTTCTTTGATGAGGATTCCTTTGTCGCCTTGTTGACAGTTTCAGATAGTCCAAAATCGGGGTCACCAAAATGTTTATCACGTCGGGGTCACCAAAATGTTAATCCTGTGGATAACTTTGTGTTTGAATTACAGCACATAAACTGAATTTGTTTTTGTTTGCCGTAACTAGCACTTGAACTAGGTAGGCAGCGGAGATTCAGTCAAGAAAGAATTACCGCGGGTGGGGTTCGGTCTGAGACTATTTAATTGAGCAAACTTATGGTCTATTTATATAAATAACATTGGTACAAAAAGTGCCTATTGATGTGTGTTAAAGTGCATATTGATGTATTGCTTAATTTAGTTCAGTGTAGTAAGCATTATACTCATAGCTCGCAAATAACTGTTGACCGTTTTTTTCCGTACACTCTGCTCGCGAGAACAACCGAAAAAATGCATGCACCCTCGTTCTCTCTCTGAGCAGCAGACTTCGTTTCTTCTCGTTTTGGTTTTCTGTTGAGCGCTTTACGTTGAGCTGTTCGTGAGACGCTCTCTTACCGAACATTGCACAATGAGAGATACGAGTGACGCTCGCACAGAGAGACTTACTAAAAGACCGATTGACTGAAAAAGTCAACGCAAACGGTCTTTTCAATAATTTGATTTCTTTTCGATGCACAGTGGTGCGTTTTGTAACATTGTGACATTCACTTTTCACGTTAAATCTTCCTAAAATTTTAAACATGAATTTTTCATATTTTAAAGTAATTTTTTATTAAAAAATGAATAGTTTTCTTTTTAATTAAATTATTTTGAATTAAGCTTAACAACTAATAGTGAGTTTAAATTTTGTGAATTTATTGAACTCCGTCGTTCGCTTAATATAAAATGCAAGGCTGAAAATGCTCTTTCAACGGACACTTGAGTATCCGGTGTGGCCAATACTACCTGTGTCAGCGCACTGAAGGATGCACTTTTTTATTACTTTCGCGTCCCACTTCGCCAATAAATTATATCAGTGTTCACAAGCAAAATTCACAAAGCCAAGTGACGCGTAGAACCCACGAAACTTCACATACACACACACATGCGTAAAAGACTTTTTGAATCGTCTTTCAAGAGCAAACGGTCCGGGAATGAGCAGAGCAAAAGAGGACGGAAAAAACTGCTCGTCGGTTGAGCGCGAGCAAAATTTTTATACGACCAATGCAATCGGTTGCTCTCGGACTTTTTGCTCAAAGTCTGATCGAAGAACACTTATTTTGCGACTGCACGAATCGGTCAACAGTTATTTGCGAGCTATGATTATACTGTATGCGATCATTCGCATGCAGTAAGCAATAAGTGCATGTGCGCAGTCAGCAACTTTGTGGTTGTTGTCTTGCTAGCCTAAATATTGCTAAAGTGTATTCTATATGTATTATGCAAATATTATTGTTACATTTGGGTCATAAGTGTTGTGGTTTATTTAGATATTACGGTAGGTCTTAACAATAACAATAAATGCTTCCATGGCAGTCTTGATCATTAAAAAACCTTAGAAAAGGTATTTGTACTCCCTGTACCCATAAAATGGGTAAAAAGGGGGTATTGGATTTGTGCAAATGTCCGTCTGTCTGTCCATCTGTCCGGATGAACGCGTCGATCTCAGCAACTATAAGAGATATCTCCCCCCTTGTGCCCCCGTAATTCGATCAAAACATTTTACAGCCACACTTTTTTGGGTTTTGGCATGTATAATACTTTAGTCACTCTTAACCTGCTGTCAAAATTTCAAGTCGATCGGATTATAAACACGGAAGTTATTTAACGAACAAGATTCAGTACTGGACCGAGGGGGAAAGATGAAGCACAGCCACGACTTAAAATGTCTCGCCAGCGCTGTCGCGTAAGGTGTCGCTTGTGTGTGTACGGCTTTGTGTATGTGTGTTTGTATATGTAAGTGCATGCAGATGCGATCGGCAATTTTGGACCTGGGTACAGAGAGTTTTGTAGTCGGGTATACTCGACTATAGCATTCTTACTTGTATTTTTAATACATTAGCCTGTTTCTTTTTTGGCTTAAATTATTTGATGCCGTTGAAAACACCCGTTCGGAGGGAACTGATGATCCCACTACCGGAAAAAATTGCAGCGCTATTTTATATAAATTGGGATATATGTTTTGCATTCCTCCCCATACTTGTATAGGGCTGCTTTCAAATGATGCTAATGGCATTCGCAGGTACGCGCTCATCTCAACATTAATATCACCATTTGAGACTGCGCCAATTTGTGATGGTGGTCTCAAAAAGAATTGGGTTTAGTTGTTGTTGACAAGTTTTCATTATTATTGTTTTCGTTAGCCATCGGCTTTAGCATAGATTTGACTTTTACAATGGAGTTTGAGCATGCCTGAGGGTCTTTAAACTGTGGCCATTGCCAGAATTGAGACCTAAAACAGTACATTTAAAATAAAATATTGTAAGAAATTATAAATAATTGCTGATATTTGTAGCATATCTGCTCAATTGAACCCATACGCTTATCAATTTGTAATGTTACGAAGTTCTTAATGTCTTTTGCTTTGGGCGTGTTGTCATTAACGTTAAAAAATTTTTCTTTTAAAATATTTACCATAAGAATGACTATACTGGCTGTGCAATACGTATCTGCTTATTATTTTAGTTGCTTCCTCAAGGGGGCGCTGCATTAGAATGATATTATTAAGCAAGTCAAGTTCATTTCCGTTAAGCATCGATAATTCGTTGGGGACACTTAAGAGAATATCGTTAACGTAATTTTTAAGCTACAAAAAACGCTCCATCTTATTGCAACATCTTGAATCAAAACCTGGTCTGTTACCTTTTTTAAGTTGTCGCTGGCAACGCAATTCTGATTAGAAAAGTTATAATTCCCTTGATCTTTGCAATGCATCCATTTATTAAGTCCCTTTGGACAGCAGATCGTGCAATTAGATTTAAGGTATGTGCAAAACACGGTATGTGCTTTTTCCGCTCGAAACTTAGGTCAACGAGCTTGACGACACTCGCTCCATTGTTTGTGACAACGGCTGATACCAACTGCCTTTCAATGTGCCAATCTGTGCAAGAACTGTCATGTCGCTAAGGTACACTGATGTGTGACGCTCGCTTAGCTCCAAAACTGCGATGGTCAAGGAAACCATTTCATGTTCAAGCAGAAAATGAGCAGTAACACCGTATTGACATCTGGTCGCTCCATACATCCGTTGTTAGTGTCAGCGTTTTCTCTTCTAGCAATTTATGTAATTTTCCCCTCATTTGCTCATGTTTTTCATCAACCCATTTTCATTTTATTTTATTTTTTTATTTTTTAATTTTTTGAATGCATTCGCTTTGCATTCGCAAAGGACGTGTTTTTTTCTTGCGCATCGTTTAAGTTTATTTTCCTCGTGATATCAAGTGATAACTTGTGTTTTGCTGTTCTTGTGAAGTGTGTTATACATCGGTTGTGTGAGCACATTGTTGGACATTGAATTGCAATTCAATTACATTAATATTTACTAAATTTGTTCAAATACAACAACAAACAGCATCAACAACAAGAAAGCTGGTGGTTGATTTGTGCAGTTTGCATTGTGCGTATATTTGTTTTTGTATTTTTACTAATTCACGCTCTCAACGTTTGCTTAACGCTCTCGCGCACTTCTATCGTTGGTTTTGGTTACGGTTTCTCTCTTTGTTTTGTATTCCGTTGTGCTGATTTCGGTTGACGCGCCCGCGCTTTAATATTTTCTAATTGGTGTTGTTGTGGGTAAGTACACATCAGCGTCAACAAATTTAACTCTAGGGTGCCTTCTATTTTATGTGTACTATCTATTTTTTGTGCTGTGGATCCGTTTTATTTTATTTTTCATCTCTTTAAATTTTTACTCCCTACCCATAAAATGGATAAAAGGGGGTATTGGATTTGTGCAAAAGTATGTAACAGGCAGAAGGAGACATCTCCGACTCTATAAAGTATACATATTCTTGATCAGTATCAAAACAGATTTTTATTTGGCCATGTCCGGCTGTCTGTCCGTCCGTCCGTCTGGCCGTCTGTCAGGATGAACGCGTCGATCTCAGCAACTATGAAAGCTAGAGGCACCAAATTTGAAATGTCAGTTCCTGTTTACCATACGCAGATCAAGTTTGTTTCCAGATATCTCACCCCGTTCCCCCGCAATTCGATCAAAGCGTTTTATCGCTACACTTTCAAATATATAGCTTGGGATTTGGCATGTACAAATGGATCCGTTTAGTCAGTCACTCTTAACCTACTGTTCAAATTTCAAGTCAAACAAGATTCAGTACTCTAGCGAGGGGGTAAGAAGCAGCACAGCCACGATTTTAAATGCAGCGCTTGCGCTGCCGCTTTGCTGTCGCTTGTGTGTGTGCGCCTTTGTGTATGTGTGTGTCTATGCTTTAGTGTACGAAGATGCGATCGGAAATTTTCGACCTGGGTACAGAGAGTTTTATTAAAAGAAGAAAAGAACTCCCTGTACCCAGGTCAAAAATATCCGATCGCATCAGCGTGCACTTACACATACACACACACACATACACAAAGCCGTACACACACAAGCAACAGCACAGAGAGACATTTTAAGTCGTGGATGTGCTTCTTCTTACCCCATCGCTCCAGTACTGAATCTTGTTCGTTGAAGAACTTCCGTGTTTGTTATTATCCGATTGACTTAATATTTTGACAGTAGGTTTAAAGTGACTAAAGTATTATACATGCCAAATTCCAAAGCTATATCTTTAAAAGTGTGGCTGTAAAACGTTTTGATCGAATTGCGGGGGAACGGGGGGCGATATCTGAAATCGGAAACAAACTTAATCTGCGTATGGTATAAAATTTGGTGTGTCTAGCTCTTATAGTTGCTGAGATCAACGCGTTTATACAGACGGACAAACGGGCAGACGGACAGACAGACAGACGGACATGTCCAAATCGAAATCTCTTTTCATACTAATCAAGAATATATATAGTCTTTATAGGGTCGGAGATGTCTCCTTTTGCCTGTTACATACTTTTGCACAAATCCATACCTCTTTTTACCCATTTTATGGATACAGGGAGTAAAAATGTTTGTCTGCTTTTCTAAAAATTGCCAGGTTAATTAAGATGGACTTTGTTTACCGCTGGCTGTGTGATAATGTGTCACACGAAAAATGTGCTGGCCTTAACAGCCGAATTATGGACCAGATTATGTCAAAATGTGGCCCCTAGTGAACATGTGTATCCTGTAGGGATGTTGAAAGGGACATCATGGGTTTCATGAGGCAGACTCAGAAAGGCTTTGGTGACATAATCGGACGGCTTAAAAAACTGTTCGATGGTTTTTCCGACTTAGAGAACGAATTTAAAATTATGAAACTTTTAAATGAGTCTCCAGAACGGAAGAAGGCTAATTTTAGGCTGTCTATTGGCCCCAATAAACTGCAGCTTCCTACACATGCTTCCACTACATCCGCAATTAATAAACAGATAGAATTGATAAATTTATCGTCCTCTTCTCCCCATAATTCTATAATCAGAAGTGACGAAAATAGCATCGTACCCATGGATGTTGTTCCTTCTGACACCGGAGAGCATTCTGATTCGCCGGCTGTTAACACTGTTGATCCAGATCAACACTCTAGTGATAATATACAAATCGAAGCAACTGGTCTTTGGCTTATAACAAATCTTTGTTTCTAGGCTTGCCCCTGATACTACATCTGATGATATGAAAGCCTTTATACAGGCTAAGTCTAAAGCCCACATTACGGTGGAAAAGTTCAAATTCACTCATTCCCGGGAAATATCGTCATTTAGGATAAGTGTTGTGTAGCATGTGTACATATATATAATAAATAATAATTCAAGACATATTGAGCACCAACACTTAAGTGCCTAAACATAAACAAGGCAGCAACACTTTGTTGTTATGCCAACATAAAATATATAAAGCGGTGACTTTGTCGCTGCGCGGCCAACGCTAAGTGCTAACGAAATATGATCGCACTTGATAACAGCGCCCGCCCAAATAGTCAAGTCAGCGTTCTCACGCTTGACCATTTCAAGTATATACATATGTGCACATTCTTAACACTCTCTGCCGCCTGCAACGTTTCCGTTGCTTTATATACAATACAATGTAAAACGGCTGCGCTCGCTGCTTCACAGCTCGTGGCTTTAGGCTAAGCAAGACAATCAATAAAGTACAGCAAAAGAAGACAGACGTCTTCCATACAAAACCTCAAGCGTTATTATTTCATAAAATAACTCAACAATCAATACACTACTAATCTGGAGTTAAACGATCAATACATGGCGACCGTGACTTGGTCCGGACAGCAACTATAACAAACACAATGGCAAACAAGTGATCAAAGACGATTTCCAGGCGGAGCTGCAGCTATCTAATAAATACGGAATAAATACATGGCAATTGGCAATACATCAATACTACAACAAAAACCAGATGATACGGAAATTACAAACGGAAATAGTCTGAGTGAGTAGAGTTTTGAGTGATATGGGTAAGCGCGGAGGCGTTAAAACAAAAGTAAATAAGAGAATAGCGCACATAAAGTGGCTATTATTTACCAAAACGCCGCCTCCCGCATGGTCAACTGCACAAGAGTTGCAGTCAGAGCTTGACTATTTAAAAGCAAGTCTCTTAACCATAAAACAACCTATCACTAAAGCTCACTCAGCTATAAAATCAATTGACACAAAAAGTAATACAAATCTAAACATCCCCAAGCCATTGCCAAAGAGGCCAGACGCCTGCCCAAGAGATTGCCCTGGACCACTGGAGAGTGCACATTGCAAATCCACTTGCATGTTGCCTGCAGCACAACCAGAAGAACAACAAAAGCAGAAGACTCAGAAGACTCAGAAGAAACAACAAGCGTGAGGGGCACCCCCGCCAATTACGCATACGAGGGAGCGTCAACGTACCAGGCCGGTGACGTCCAGTTGACGCGGAATGGGTCCATAGCAGCAGCAGCAGTATATAAACATAATTTTAAATTTAAATTTGATATTGCTTATTTGAAACATTATAATTATTATATTTAATACTACTATTGTAAAATTGCGCAGAACCCTCTCTGCCCAATTAGAAAGTATAGCCCGTAAAGCTATGCGAAACGATAGGTAGGAATATTGTCCATGAAATACAAATCTATTAGTAAATCTTCAGAAGATTTAATTGAGGAAAATTATAAATACTACAAATTGCAAACACCCAAAATGGGTTTAGTAGACGTTAAGTCAGTGGATTCCACTGCTAACGTAATAAATAAAGTAGAAGCAACAACCATAGATTTAGAATTAACAAATATCCTATTAATAGTCATTATTGTTGTTATGTGTGCAAATATGTTTTATAAATTGTATAAAATGCACAATAAATGTTTAAAAAAAAAAATATATGAGCCAAGCAAATGACTTGGACAAAATATAATTAAGAATGCACACAACAACAAAATGACAAATATACTTAAGAACAATATGAAATAATTAAAAATAAAAAAGAAACAAAATATCAATAAAATTAAATGGCAACACTAAAGGCTATTAGACAGGTGTATGATAGGGATGCTTATTTTAAAGAAAGAATTCTAAGTTTGGTCTCAACGACCCCAGTAAGCATCAATCAGTTAGAATATATGTATACAGAAAAATACAATATAGAATTTTCTCCTTTAATACATTGCTCTAATACACAAAAGGCAATCGTATTAACAACCATTCCCGGTATACAGGTTAGATCAGTTATAGACGACCACCCAATGCTAGGCAGAACTCTTATAATGATGGTATTCATTAAATAATTCATATCCATAAAACAATGGAATGGAAAGAGTTACTAGCAGAGCTAAACAAAATAAAAACAGAGTTTGACAAATCGTATAAGTCACTAACTCAAAATAGGCCGATAAAAAACCCCACAATAAATAGGCATGCAGCCATATTAGTAAACTGCTTTAATGAAGCACGTGGACTAGTATATGAGCATAGAACACACTTGAATAAAGACCATTGGTCTCAAGTATCAAATTTTTTGATCAAACTAAGATCAAATTTGATTTCAATAAAAGAAAAGTTCAATTTGGAAATTTCAGTACCAACTATACTGAATAGCCCATTGGTAATTGTAACTGGTGATGAACCGGAAACATCCAACACTGAACCAAAAGAATCGCAAGGGTTTGAAGTTGCAAGCTCAAAGATCGAAGAAGAAGACTTGAATAATCTGACAATTCCAGCCATACTAACACAGTCTGAAGTGTTAGATCTAGAATATTCAGATTCTGAAACAAATTCAAGCATAATAGAGCAAAAACATATAAACATAAACACCATGGCCCAAAATCCTTCAAGTCATGAGTTTATTGCCGATGCAACCAGGCTTATACCAGCTTTCGATGGTCAGGCTAAGCATCTAGCCAGTTTCATCGATGCTCTAGAAACAGTAGACGGATTAAAAGGCGAACATGAATCATTAGCTATTTCGATAATAAAAACGAAGCTGAAAGGTTATGCCAGAGATCTGATCGATAACGAAAAAACAATACCTGAAGTAATTGCCAGACTTCAAGGTACTGTCAAAGGCGATACTGTAGCAGTTCTTTCAGCAAAATTGATGAACATACAGCATCACAATAAAAACGCAACCCAATATACAGTAGAGGTAGAGCAAATGGCTCAAGCTTTACAAAACGCGTACAAAAAAGATGGCTTATCCTATGAAGTAGCCAGAGAGTACTCCACTAATCTTGCAGTCAAGGCAATGATTAAAAATTGTCCAATTGATAAAGTCAGAGTTATCATGCAAGCCGGTAATTTCAAAACCATGGCTGAGGCAATTGCAAAATACATAGACACGTCAGAAGCAAATGCACAGTCAAATAATGTCCTTTTCTATAACAATCGACCACATCGTGGCGGAAATCGAGGACGTGGAAACTATAGAGGTAATTTTCGTGGTTATAATAATAACTACAATAACCAATATAGTAATAACCAAAATAATGGTGGAAGAGGCAATTATAGAGGAAACTCTAGAGGCCGTGGCAATAGAGGCCACAATAATAACAATAATGTAAGAGTTACCCAAAACAACTCGGGAAACTCACAACAACCCTCAGATATTCAACAGTAAACCATAAAGTTCACACCATCAATCTTAGTCTCAATATTTTCGTTAACTTTTTCAATGTAGAAACAAATAAAAACCTTGTCTTTTTAATAGACACTGGTGCAGATATCTCACTTTTAAAAGAAAATTCCGATATCTTTCATAATATTAATGAAAATAAAAAGATTAATATTCAAGGCATAGGACATGAATTAATACAGTCAAAAGGACTAATATCAATAGAAATTCAGACAGGTAAATATATAATTCCACACGACTTTCATTTAGTAGATTTGCATTTCGCAATACCATGTGATGGAATAATAGGCATTGATTTCATTAAAAAATTCAATTGCCAGTTAGATTTTAAACCTAATGAAGATTGGCTCATAATGAGACCAAATAATTTAAATTTTCCGATTTATGTTCCAATAACATACAGTTCTGGTAATAACTCCATTATTCTACCAGCAAGATCCCAAGTTGTCCGAAAGATTAATCTATTATCAGATGAAGATAGTGTTTTAATTCCAAATCAGGAAATTAAAGAAGGCATTTATGTTGCAAATACAGTTGCAACCACCAAAAATGCATTTGTCCGATTACTGAATACGACCAGTACCGACCAAATAGTAAATATTAAAAATTTAACATATGAATCACTTTCGAACTACGACATAGTTCAAAACAATCCTGAAAATAGAGAAAAAACTGTATTATCTCAATTAACAAAAAACTTTCCACCACAATTTAAAAAAGAATTAACTGATTTATGCACACAGTAAAGTGATGTATTCGGACTTGAAACCGAATCAATAACAATAAACAATTTCTACAAACAAAAACTAAGATTGAAGGATGATGAACCAGTTTATATAAAAAATTATAGAAACCCTCATAGTCATAAAGAAGAGATAGAAGTTCAAGTTCAAAAATTAATCGACAATAAGATAGTCGAGCCGTCTGTATCACCTTATAACAGCCCACTTCTGTTAGTTCCAAAGAAATCTCTTCCCGGTTCTGACAAGAAAAAATGGCGATTAGTAATTGACTATCGTCAAATTAATAAAAAACTGTTGTCGGATAAATTTCCACTACCTAGAATTGATGATATTTTAGATCAATTAGGGAGAGCAAAATACTTCTCATGCCTAGACTTAATGTCTGGTTTTCATCAAATTGAACTCGAAAATAGTTCAAGAGATGTAACGTCTTTCTCAACAAGCAATGGCTCATATCGCTTCACGCGATTGCCATTTGGCTTAAAAATAGCGCCAAATTCCTTCCAGAGAATGATGACAATAGCATTTTCCGGATTGGAACCTTCTCAAGCTTTCCTTTATATGGATGATTTAATAGTCATTGGTTGTTCCGAAAAGCATATGCTCAAAAACTTAACTGATGTTTTTGAGAAATGTAGGAAATACAAACTTAAACTACATCCTGAAAAATGTTCATTTTTCATGCATGAAGTAACATTTTTGGGACACAAATGCACAGATGAAGGAATCTTACCTGACGACAAAAAATACGACGTCATTAAGAATTACCCCGTCCCACATGATGCGGACAGCGCTAGACGATTTGTTGCATTTTGCAATTACTATAGACGTTTTATCCAAAATTTTGCCGACTACTCTCGTCACATAACACGATTATGTAAAAAAGATGTTAAATTCGAATGGACAGCTGATTGCCAGCATGCCTTCGAACATCTCAAATCATCATTAATAAATCCAAATTTATTACAATACCCAGATTTCAGCAAAGAATTTTGCATAATAACACATGCAAGTAAGCAAGCATGTGGAGCAGTCTTAACTCAAAACAAAAATGGACTCCAACTTCCAGTTGCTTATGCATCAAGATCGTTTACTAAGGGCGAAAGTAATAAAAGTACAACAGAACAAGAATTGGCAGCAATTCATTGGGCAATTACTTATTTCAGACCATATGTTTATGGTAGACACTTCACTGTCAAAACAGATCACAGACCGTTAACATTTTTGTTCTCAATGACAAATCCAAGCTCAAAACTAACGCGTATGAGACTTGAACTAGAGGAGTATAATTTCACCGTTGAATACCTGAAGGGTAAAGATAATCATGTAGCGGATGCGTTATCAAGAATAACCATTCAAGAACTCAAAGACATACAAATAAAAGTCCTGAAAGTCACTACCAGGCAACAAAGTAGACAAAAATCCTGCGCAGGAGATAATAATGAAGAATTGCCTATGCAATTTAATGAAAAAGCTTCAAAGCCCAACGTATATGACGTCATCCAAAATGACGATGTGCGTAAAGTAGTGGCCTTGCATGTACATAATATGATATGTTTCTTTAAACATGGAAAAAAAATTACTGCAAGATATGATGTTAGCGATTTATATACTAATGGAATTCTTGACCTAGGTCAATTCTTTCAAAGGCTTGAAAAGCAGGCCGGTATAAATAAAATCAGCCAACTCAAAATGGCACCGTGGGAAAATATCTTTGAATATGTTTCAATAGATAATTTTAAAGAAATGGGCAATAAAATATTGAATTCATTAAGAGTAGCGCTACTCAACCCGGTGACCCAAATTAAAACTAATAAAGAAAAAGAAGCAATACTGTCTACATTTCATGATGAACCTATGCAAGGAGGTCATACTGGCATTTCAAAAACCTTGGCCAAGGTCAAAAGACATTATTATTGGAAAGGAATGTCCAAGGATATTACAGAATACATAAGGAAATGTCAAAAATGTCAAAAAGCTAAAATAACAAAGCAACTAGAACTCCACTTATATTGACAGAAACTCCTATTAAAGCTTTTGACAGAGTGATAGTGGATACCATTGGTCCGCTACCTACATCTGAGAATGGAAACGAGTATATTGTCACATTAATATGTGATTTAACAAAATACCTAATTGCCGTTCCAATTGCAAATAAAAGCGAAAATACTGTAGCAAAAGCGATATTCGAATCATTTATTCTGAAGTACGGTCCAATGAAGACGTTCATTACGGACATGGGAACAGAGTATAAAAATTCGATCATAGATGAATTGTGCAAATATTTAAAAATAGACAACATAACGTCTACAGCACATCATCATCAAACAGTTGGAACAGTAGAAAGAAGTCACAGAACATTTAATGAATATATACGCTCATATATATCAGTTGATAAAGCTGATTGGGACGTATGGCTTCAATACTTTGTATTTTGTTTCAACACAACACCCTCTATGGCACACAATTATTGTCCATATGAGTTAGTTTTCGGCAAACAAAGCAATTTGTCAAAATATTTTAATAAAATAGATTATATAGAACCCCTATACAACATAGAAAACTACGCTAAGGAATCAAAATTTAGACTAGAACAGGCATATAAGAGAGCAAGAGTTATGCTAGATAAGATTAAGATTAGAAATAAAATGCATTACGATAAACAGGTGTTAGATTTTAAAACAAAAATAGGAGATAAAGTTTTATTAAGAAACGAAACTGGCCATAAATTGGATCCAGAATATATAGGTCCCTTTACGGTAGTAGCATTAGAAGAAAATAATAATATAATTATTAAAAACAGTAAAAATAAAGAGCAAAAAGTTCATAAGGATAGGTTAAAAATTTTTAATTCATAATAATTTTTAGTGTGGCCACAGATAAGTAAAAAAAAAAAAATTTTAAAAAAAATTTGTTAAATATAAATATTTTTGATATAAAAATAAATATTTTCATATTGTTAGTAAGTTAAATTTAAATAAAAAAAAAAAACAAAAAAAAAGTATTGATAATAATTAATAATTTCTTAAAATAACTTCATAATATTACGTTATTTTTCAAAAGGAGGGAGATGTAGCATGTGTACATATATATAATAAATAATAATTCAAGACATATTGAGCACCAACACTTAAGTGCCTAAACATAAACAAGGCAGCAACACTTTGTTGTTATGCCAACATAAAATATATAAAGCGGTGACTTTGTCGCTGCGCGGCCAACGCTAAGTGCTAACGAAATATGATCGCACTTGATAACAGCGCCCGCCCAAATAGTCAAGTCAGCGTTCTCACGCTTGACCATTTCAAGTATATACATATGTGCACATTCTTAACACTCTCTGCCGCCTGCAACGTTTCCGTTGCTTTATATACAATACAATGTAAAACGGCTGCGCTCGCTGCTTCACAGCTCGTGGCTTTAGGCTAAGCAAGACAATCAATAAAGTACAGCAAAAGAAGACAGACGTCTTCCATACAAAACCTCAAGCGTTATTATTTCATAAAATAACTCAACAATCAATACACTACTAATCTGGAGTTAAACGATCAATACAGTTGCCGCAAAATATTTCAACAGTTCTAATCCACCTCTTGTAGTATCTGATAGTTACAAAAACTAACATCCTTCCTCTCACTGGGCTATCAGAATTTGAGAGGTCTCTGTAGTAAACTTAGTAATCTTTATCTAAATAGCCTAACTTTTCCTTTCCATGTCGTTGCCTTTCCTAAAACATTGTTAAGGCCCGACATTCTTAGTCCTGAAATTCTTTCTAATAAATTCTCTATATATAGAAAAGATCGCACCCCTCGTCGTGGTGGTGGGGAACTTATTGCCGTTGACGTTGATTTGTCTTCTAAGATAGTAATAACCGATAGTTCTGTAGATATTGAATTTATTGCTGTTATTTGATGAATGCTTGATCTTATTTTTGACTTGGGTTTCTCCTTCTATTCTGTCTCCACTCCTGAAGATCCTTACCACCCATCTTTGGGAGTGTTGATTAACTTACCAGCCAGGGTGCCAAGCCCAGGTAGAAAACCTGCAGGGCGAGTTCATCAATTTCGGAAAACCGATTTTAATAAACTCGCTCAGCTCCTATCCCAGACTGACTGGTCCCAGCTGTACATATGTAGAGAAATGGAGTGTGCAATCAATTATTTTTATTCTACCTTAATTTCTTTTTTTTTTCGTAGGTCTAACAACCTTGTGTGGTTTACACGTGATTTGATAAATTTAAAAAATAGAAAGTCGAGATTGTACAAGAAGTGCAAGGAATCTGGTTCTCCCCGGATTTCTCTCGCTATTTGATTGCCCGATCTAACTTCTCTGTAATTAATTATTAATTATTATTAATTAATTATTAATTCTAATAATAATAAATAGAACTGTAAGGGTAGAAACTTAGATAAAGGGATTAAGCTTTGGTGCGGACTTAGAATTTCAAATGGACCTGTTGATGACAGTAATTAGTTCAAGCCGGGATCGGACAGCAAGTGGGTCAGAGGTTAAGGCATCCGCCTTACAGACGGGAGCACTCGGGTTCCAATCTAGCCGACTACTACTCATATACGGACAAGTTTGGACAAAATTTCTAACAATAAAGGTCACTGATGAGGATGCTTGGCAGCATCCGAAATAGCGCTATATGACCAGCCAATACTTTTCATATCTACCTTTCTATTCACCCTGAATTGTTGACGTCGAGCCTGTTAAATATTTCATTTACAAAATTACACGTCGCTAAAACACACATTCTACCAATAAGGGACGGCACTCCCATTCATTATGACAAACTAACTTCATTGTATCAATCTCATATTGAAAACAAAAACCAACTAACTGACCTGCATAAGATCAGATCAGCTAGTACCGAACTTGCACTTGGATAAGAAAGCGAAGCTTTTACAAAAGTGATAACAAAGTTCAAAACAATTGGTTCTAATAATAATAAATAGAACTGTAAGGGTTAGAAACTTAGATAAAGGGATTAAGCTTTGGTGCGGACTTAGGATTTCAAATGGTCCTGTTGATGACAGTAATTAGTTCAAGCCGGGATCGGACAGCAAGTGGGTCAGAGGTTAAGGCATCCGCCTTACAGACGCGAGCACTCGGGTTCGAATCTAGCCGACTACTACCAAAGAATATAAAGTCATACAGAAGGCGCATCTCATACAACGAAAAATGTTCTATGAGGGGACCCATTTCAACGTACCCATATTTTGCTTGGTGAGCACTTACTTAAATACTCGTATATGTCGTTAGCCAGCGAGAGTTTCTCAAGGCAGTAGTTCAGTGGGATGTGGTGCGGCGCGTTGTCACGGTGGACGACCTGTGTTCAAGCCCAACTGGTGGCAGCTGGCTAACATAAATTTCTTTTATTTTTCTATAATGTTTTGTTTTTTTTGTTAATTGGTATTATTTTTCAACTTTTCGGTTTGCTGTATTTAATTTATTTGTATTATTTGTGATTGATAGAAGCGGACAGATAGATAAACATATGAATGGATAGACAAAGGTTTTTTATTTTACATTTAATACTTCTATTAATTTAAAAATTAAATTAATTAAATATATGTAGACAAGCAGCTTCTTAAAAAAATAACGGTTGATTGAAAAGTTGAAGCATACAGAATCACAAAGCATACAGAATCTGCACAAGCAAAAATTTCGGCGTTCTGTTACGACGAGTTAACGGTTCTAAAAATAGATTCCGTTTTGTTTCGACATCAGCGAGCCAAGCCTCGCCAATTTTTGTAGCACTGCTGGCTTCCGCTTTCGTTTTTCATTAAGCTCGAGATTTGGATACTCTACTTTTTATAAATTAGGTATTGCTATTATTTGGCCTATAAAATATATATTTCATTAATGCTAATAACTAATGTAAAACTTATATTTCATTCTATTTTTGACTATGCGTGTATGGCCACCATTTTAATTAACTGGCTGTATATATACTTTGACTGTGAGGTTAGAAGAGTATTTAGGTTTCGGTGCTTGAAAGTGGAGCTTATACGCACACTTTTCATAGATATCTAAAAAAATATTGTTCTTGAAAATATTTGTGTGGCAAAAATGTATTGCATTTGGTCTCTGCAAAAAAAAAAAGAAGAACAATTGCAGGGCAATATGGTCTTAATCTCTTTTTTCGTCCGTCCGTCCGTCCTTTGTCGATTCGTCCGTTTGCCTGTCAGTATATCCATTTAAATGTTTATAAACTTATAAATCTGTCCCTCTCTATCAATCTCAAATCAGAATAAGAGAAAAATTTATCAAACCAGATGATACAAAAACAATACAAATTAGCAGAAAAAACCAATATTAAAAAGATATTGTTCCCAGTCATAATCGCAGGCAGGTTTGAACCACAGGTCTACCATCAGCAGCATCAGGACAAAGTACTGCATCTCATCTCACTGCACTACTGTCATCAACGACTTGTGGTGGCAAATGGCAAATAAGTAAGCAACGAGCAATCTCGAGCATAAAAAAGAATGAAAACTGTGATTTGAAATGTGCATGCCGAGGCTTGGCTCGTTTGAAACGAAGCAAAACGAAATCTATTTTTAGAATCATTACCCCGTTGACCGCCTGCCCGCATCTTCAAACGTGAAAACAAATAGACGAAATTTTTGCTTGTGATGCTCCTTCTGTATGACTTTATATTATTTGCTACTACTCATATACGGACAAGTTTGGACAAAATTTCTAACAATAAAGGTCACTGATGAGGATGCTTGGCAGCATCCGAAATAGCGCTATATGACCAGCCAATACTTTTCATATCTACCTTTCTATTCACCCTGAATTGTTGACGTCGAGCCTGTTAAATATTTCATTTGTAATTAATTTATTTATTTTTTTTTTATTATTATAATAATTTGGATGTTTGACTTAATAAATAGAAGTACAATTCATTTTTAATCTTATGCTAGTCTCTGGTCGAGCTCTCGGGCATTAATTAATCTTATGTGAAATCTTTCTTTTCAAAAAGGAGGTTTAATTATGTACTAATAACTAAGTATAGTGGCGAGAAATTAATTCGCAAGAAAAAAGTTAACAAAAAATTTGCATCGGTGGTAATTGTAATTTTAAGATAAAAATTAGAAAAAGAGAAAAACAAAAAATAAAAAAAGGGGAAAAAGGGTTGGGAAAGGAAAGAGGGACAGGGTTATTCAGACTGAGACAGAACATCAATATTATCAAGCCACCAGAAATTATTTCTTGTGGCTATTTGAGCTATTTGAGCTGTTTGAGATCGAGGTATCAAATCTTTTATTTTCTACAGTCAATGTATTTGATTGTATTAATTTCTTATTGGCTCTCCTCAAAATGTGGTATATAATTGGAGTGCCATTGGGGTCTTGAATGAAACCTCTTTTATCCAAATGGAGAAATGATTCGGGGGGCACAAATCCGTTACTAATTGTTCGTTCGAAGTAGAGATCGCTTGTATAAAATGGGGCTTTAATTATGTTATTTTGATTATCTAGGCATCGGTAAATATGCCTTCTGATTAGGTTTATGATGTGGTTATCTATCCTTATGATATTTGCTGCATTGTAAAGTTTGTTGTTGGAATAGAATTTTAAAAAATTTCTATTTGGGGTCCTGTACAATGAAGTGCAGGCTCTTATAATCCTTCTTTCCAATAGTCTTAATCTCTCCATGTATGACGGGGAGATTAAGAACCAGATTGGGCAACCTTATATAATTATTGGTCTAATGACTGATTGGTATAATAGGATTTTGACTTTGTTATTTAAGATTTTGGAGCTGAATGCTTTTTTGTAAATCTGATAGGCAGCCATCGTCTAGGAAGTTTGCAAATTTATGTGGTCATTGAAGTACAGGAATTTATCGAAATGTAATCCCAAGTATTTGACCTCCTCAGCAAGGGGTATGGGAACGTTGGAAAGGTTGGAGAAAATTTTGAATCTTCTCCAGTTTTTCCTGACATTGTGATTGCATTTAATGACTGGGGGACGAAAGAGGATACTTTCGCATTTGTTAATATTTATCTTGAGATGCCAATTCAAAGCAAATTCTTCTAAAGTGTTAAAACTTTTTTGTAGGTTTCTGTTAATACCGGCTATTGAGCTGTCTGCATTATAAATAACGATATCATCAGCATAAGCTATAATATTATCGATTTTCAGAAGTAGGTCGTGGATAAAAAGGTTAAATAAATCTGGTGCATTTACAGTGCTCTGCTGTAGACCGTTGATTACAAGAAACTCAGAGGTACTTGTCGAGCCGTTTATATGGACCACGAACTTGCGAGATGAGATCATATTGAAGATTGAGATCAGCAGGTGTAGAGGAAATTTATAACTCATTAGCTTTGCAATTAGTCCTTTAATCCAGACCGTGTCAAATGCTTTTTCTAGGTCAATAAAGCAAGCGCCAACAACATGCTTTTTGTTCCAATTCCAGTTAATTTCAGATGTTAACAGGTTCATGGCATGAAGGGTTGAGTGGCCATATTTAAAACCAAATTGCTTCTGGCAATGGGGATTGTTTTTGTCACATATATTAATTATGTTTGAATTGACTAGAACCTCAAAAACTTTGCTTATATTAGGAAGCAGACTTATAGGTCGGAGATTATTTATGTTGTTCTTGTCTTTATTTTTCTTTGGAATTACCACTAGCTTAGCTGTCTTCCAGGTTTGGGGGTAGTAAGCGTTATTTAATATATTATTGAAAATTGAGCAATATTCTAATATATGGTCTATTGGAATGTTTTTAGGTATTATATTTGGGATTTGGTCGATTCCTGATGAAAATTTGGGTTTTAAATTAGAAAATATAGCGGTTAAATCATTGGATGTAACAAAATAGTTATCAGCCTGGAGACAAGTTAGGTAGTTAGCTCTTTTACTGTCGTTAAAGCTAGTAAGTGTAGATTGCAAGCTATCAAATCTATTTTTAATTTCTAAAAATTGATTGAAGTAGAGATCTACATGGTTATGTACAGTATTAGATATTGCGCTCCGTTTCTCAGAGTGAACTAATTTAAAAAAAGTGTCCAACTAAGATGGGAATAGATTGTTCTTCTTCTATATATATAAAAGAGTTCGTGCTGACTGACTGACTGACTGACTGACTGATTGGCAATCATCGCACAACCCAAACCGTAAGAGCTAGGATGCTGAAATTTTTATAGTAGGTTCCATCTATAATGAAAGTGCACACTAAGACGGGATTTTGGAAAATTCCACCCACAAGCGTGGAAAACCGCGGAAAACTGTTGTATGAAACTATTTTGTTTACCATCCAATCAGCTTCAAACTCATTTTCAGAGATCTACACAAAAATTAATTTGACACATATTTCATCGATTTTGGAAAATCCACCCCCATGGGTGGAAAATGGGGGTCTCAAGGTTGTATGGGCGAAAGTCTAATTTTAGTCCGATCACCTTCAAATTCATTTTCAAAGCTCTTCACGTAAAATAATTCGACACGTATATTAGCAATTTTGGGAAATTCAGCTCCATGGTCGGAAAATCGGTGGAAAACTCTGGCATTCGACATTTATAATTTTCATGCGATTGGCTTCAAACTCATTTCCAAGGTTCTATAGGAAAAAATAATAGGCGCGGTGGCCAAAGATTTTGGAAAATCTACCACCAAAGTCGGAAAATTCGTGGAAAACTGTTGTATGAAACTTTTTTGATTATCGTCCGATTGACTTCAAACTCATTTTCAAAGCTCTTTACATAAAATAATTCGACACGTGTATCAGCGATTTTGGGAAATTCGACCACATGGTCGGAAAATCGGTGGAAAAGTCTGGCATTCGACATTTACAATTTTCATGCGATTGGCTTCAAACTCATTTTCAAGGTTCCATGGGCAAAAATAATATTCGCGGTGGTCAAAGATTTTGGAAAATCTACCCCCAAAGTCGGAAAATTCACGGAATTTCACAAATTTTGTTTTTATTATATTCCAATTGACTTCAAACTTCTGTTTATCATTCAATCATTTTGAAACTAATTTTCAAAGCACCTCACATTAAATAATTCGTCACATGTGCTACCGGTTTTGAAAAATATAAATAAATACTAAAACCTCGGTACTTTGCGGGCAATACAACGGGCGGAAAACAGTTGGAAAGATTTAATCTGGATTCTTAGTATTATTCTTGAAATTGGCTTAAAATGCCAAATGATTTTGGAAAATCTACTCCGTGTCGCCACGGGCGGCAATTGGAAGTCAAGGACAAATGAGTGGGACATTTTTTTGTTGTTTTTTTTTTTTCAATGACATTTTCATAGCCCTACACCGAAAACATTAGTCACGTGGCTCAACTATTTAGTTGTATTTCTTACGGTTGACGAAATCAGTCAAATTCAAGAAAAAAATGCATTTTCATCTAAATATTTCCCCGGGCAAGGCCGGGATATTACCTGCTAGTCTAGTATAAAGTTGTTTGTAATTGGGTCCTTATCCAGATCATTTGTGTGTATATCAGCCTTTTGAAGGAGATTAATAAAATCAGTGGTATCTGGGATGGTTATGTAATCTAGAGTGTAGTTACTACTTTTAAGGAAACATTTTTTATTGTTGTAAATTTGAATGGATCGGAGGGAGTGAGGTTAAGTAGTTTGGATTCCACTAACTTGTTATAATGTTGTTTTATATTTTCTTGAATAAGTTTCTTAATAAGTTTTAATTTTGTTTTGGCTAATTGTAAAGTAGATAGAGGACTAATCTGATCAAGTCTATTGTGTTTTTTTATAAGTGTTAACACTTTTCTCTTTTCTTTCTGTAGTTTTTTGATAAAGCTATTCTTTGTGAGAGCATCTATTGGACGTGTGTATTTGTGTTCGGGCACGCTTTCACTGATGGCGCTTAATTTAAGTAAATGGTAGTCTATTTCTGTATTGGTTAAATTACGATTATTGGGAGTTGGCATTTCTCTTTGAAACAATGAAGAGCATTTATTCTTAAATAAAACCCAATTAGTTTTTTTGTAATCGCGTTTTAGATGTTGTGGGGTTTCTGGGATTAAGAAATAATCATCTCTATCTTGGCAAGATACATCTATTACAATTGCACGATGGTCACTGTCATAATCCAAGCATTTTAGACGGTTGATAGAGTTATTAGCTCCGTATATGTCTAAGTTGTGATCAGCTAGACATATGTCTAGAAAGGAGTTTGAGCTTTCGAATGACGATGATTCCGAAGCGTATAAGTTACAGCGGTACCTGATTTCATTGTTGATTAAAAAGTTCTTAAGTGCGTTACCTATTGGATTGTTAGAGCTATTACCCCAGCTTGTGTGCTTACAGTTCATATCCCCAGCTATAATATAATGATGATTATTATTGTCGAGTTTTAGTGTTTCGAATAAAACTTTAAGTTCGGTTTGAAATGAACTATTATCGTTTCCCGATGGGCAATATATTGCTACTAGAAATATGAATTTATTGGATCGTAGGAAAAGTTTTACCACACACGCTTCAATGTGAGAAAAGGAGCTTAAAATGCGGTTATATAATTTTTGGAGCTTTATATTTTCTTTAGTGAGTATTGCCACGCCTCCCCCTCTGGAATCGGTAATTCTGTCTTTTCTAATTATTACGTAGCCATTTATATCAAGTTTGTGCTTGCGATTAAGCTTGGTTTCGTTTAACATTACAATGTCGGGCTTGTTGTCCAGGATAAACTGATTAAGCTCGATTCTTTTGGATGTGCTGATAAGCGAATTTATGTTAATTGATATGATTATACTATGTTCCCGAAGGGAAAAATAGTATATTGGGTTTGCGCAATGTCCGTCTGTCCGTCCGTCCGTCTGTCCGTCTGTCCGTATGAACGCAATTTTTTTGCCTTTATCTTTGAGCTAGAGCAACCAAATTTGGCACACATGTTGGTGTATATCGTCAGTTTATAAAGTGTCAAGATCAGCCCCCCACCCCCACCCCCTCCCCCAAAATTTGGGGAAAACCTGTATCTTCCACATTTTTAAAGCTAGAGTTATCAAATTTGGCATACACACTAAAGTTGAGATTCCTGACAGATCTGCATCAAAAATTTTTGGACCCCACCACCCCCACCCCCCCAATGGAGCACAACCTATATCTCCCACACCAGTAGAGCTAGAGTCACCAAATTTGGCAGACAGACTAACGTTGACCGCCTGGATAAAACTGCATCAAAAATTTTTGGACCCCCCCACCCCCACGCACCCAAAGGAGCAAAATCGCGTTTCTTTCTGAACTCACAAATAACCATATTATATACATAGGACTGGGAACATAGTATTCTGCAGTCGGGTGCGTCCGCCGTCGGACGCCACCGCCGACTGCAACGTTCTTACTTGTTTTTAATGTGCCTTTTAAAATATTGGAGGGTGCTCGCCTAGAATTCATATTGAGTCTACAATGTTGAAAATTGTATTCACACGGGCAGTTTGAAATTCGAGTTGCTTTTGGAGATTCTCGATTTGTTTACTTAAAGCTAAATAGACTTTTGAATATTGATGAGAGTGGGCTCATTTTGGGTTTCTACATTTGGGTTACCTATAACAGGATCTTTACATACATCGGCATATCTTATATTAGGGTTAATTAAGTTTGGAGAGTAAGTTTGGGTTTTTGGTACATTTCGTTTTTTAGCTCTAATTTTTTGCTGAAGCTCTTTGTATCGTTCACACCCCTTATAAGAGGCCGGATGGCCAGACTTTTTGCAGATTACACAAAATAGTTTTTCTTTATTACATTCTGAATCCTTCGGGATAGGGCAGGAGTCTTGGCAGTTCCGACATTGTGGAATCTCTGGACGTCGTATGGGCTCCCATCTGATGCAATGATGCTGGATTGCTTTAATTGCTTTTAAATCATTAACGCTGCTTTCCGTGCTTATTTGGACCATACACATAGGCAAAGATATGTTGCGTTGCAGAGAGGATTTTGTATTGAAGGGTCTTACTTGTAGAAATTTCAAATTAACAGTTTCGAGTTCTTTGAGATCGGTCAAAATTTCCTGAACATCTGTGTCGCCACTTAGGCCTTTCATTAAATATGATTTTGTTTTAAGGCTCCTAGGTGTATAGGAGAAAAATTTAGCCTTGGCTTTTTCCAAGTGACCGCGTACTTTTTTGTAGTCATCAAGACTGTTCAAAAACACGGCAATTTTGTTTTGGTTTAGTTCTCTGATATTGAACTGTGTTATTTTTCATCCCGTCTTTATTAGTTTTATTATTTGTTTTGCTTCTATGCTAAACACATTTATTGGGGGTATATGTTTGTTTTTGTTTTTGTTTGTCTTTTGCACATTTTCTGCGTTGAGATCTGGATCTGCTGTTGATGCCGATTGTGCCGTTGTTGATGCTGATGAAGGTGCTGATAACGCAGCATCTTTGCTTGTTGTAGCTTTCGTTGATGTTTTTGTTGTTGTGTTATCGGAGGCCTTGCTTTGCACACTTGTTTGTTTATTAGTTATTTCTTGCGATTTCACATGCTGTGTAAAGCTTTCAAGCACTTCTTTATCACATTGATCTATGTCATTATCAAGAATCTCGTAGTAATTATTGTTTTTGCGTGGAGCTTTTTTCTCACATATTGTGGGAGAGTCAATGCTTTTTCTTTTTCTGGCGTTATTTAAAATTGTTTCTAGGTCCAGATTGCTTAAATTGACGTCCATATCGTCGTGAGCGTTATGCCCACTCATAATTAACGACGGCTATCCCGGTAGTGATTATATTAAACACACACAAAGTTGAAATTATGAGAGAAACTTCGGAAAGACCGATTGATAAGCGCTTGATTTCCGTGACACGTCGTCTTCGCACCGCTGTCCCGAAAGATCTAATCTGTACTTAATTTACACTGTTATAACAACTACCTCAGGAGCTGTAGGTTACAGTTTCAGCGGAATCTTAAATGGTTTCATAACTTCGTTAATGCGAAGCGTAGGTCATCAACACTTCCATCAACTGTATTTTTCGCAAAAATGACAGCTGACTCTGATCAGGATATCGCCGATCTTTTTGCTGGATTTTTTCAAACGACTTATTGTTCACAACCTTCTCAAATCCAGGCTGCGTGCTCAGGTACTGTGCTGAAGGTATTTTAAAATCATTATTTATTCTCTTTAACCTTTCCGTGGAGTTGTGCTCTTTCCTCATTATTTCGAAAGAATCATTTATTATTTCTCTCCATAAAAAAATAAACAAGTCTAATGTTGAGAGCTATAGAGGTATTTCTAAGCTGTCTGCTATTCCTAAGATTTTTGAGAAATTAATAACTTCTCAACTTCAACATTTATGTAGATCAATAATTTCACGCTGCCAGCACGGGTTCGTGAAATAAAGATATACTACCACTAACCTATTGCAGTTTACTTCTTTTGTCATTAAGGGATTTCAAGCCAAAATGCAAACAGATGTTATTTACACTGATGTCAGTAAGTCTTTTGACTCTGTTAATCATTCTCATTTACTTCACAAACTTCATCTTCTGGGATTTCCAAATAACTATATACTTTGGATCTCCAACTATTAACTCTTAGAAGCCAAAAGGTTTCTTTCAAAGGCTTAATCTCTAAGTCTGTTCAAGTTACTTCCGGAGTTCCACAAGGAAGTCATCTTGGCCCCTTAGTATTTACACTGTTTATAAATGACCTTCCTTCTGTCGTAAATCACTCTCGGGTGCTCATGTATGCCGATGATGTTAAACTTTGTCTTTCATCTACAGATTTCTTATCTGGTCAAAGGTTGCTAACTGATCTTGACAGATTTCAAGCCTGACGGGTAAATTGATTAAATCTTAATTGTGGTAAGTGTAATAATGTCCTTTTACAGGCGAATGCCCTATTTTAACAGTTATATTCTTAATGGTTAGCCGCTTGTTCGAATTGAGTCGGTTGATGATTTGGGTATCCTTTAAGATCCCAAGCTTAAGTTTGGCAATCATATCTTTTCCACTGCTATTCGTGCCTTTGGTGTCCTTGGATTCATTAAGCGTTGGTCTAAAGAATTTTATGATCCCTACATTACTAAAACTTTTTATACTTCTCTTGTTCGACCCCAGTACAAGGTTCATCAAGATAGAATAGAATCGGTACAAAAACATGTTCTGCTCTTTGCACTCCGTGGTCTTAACTGGAATCCTAATACTCGCTTGCCTTCTTATCGTAGTAGACTTTTACTAATAAATCTTCCTTCTCTTTCTGATCGTAGAACTATGCTTGGTGTAATTTTCCTACACAAACTAGTTAAATGAGTAATTGATTCTTCTGAATTAATCAGCCAGATTAGTTGTGCAGTTCTAGAAACTTATTTCCTCTTACTCATCAAGCTTGTAATGCTTAATACGCTATCCATAACCCTTTTCGTATTCTATGTTCTAATTATAACAACCTTTATTATTTAATATGTACTACTACTTTTATTTCCATACTCAGAACTTCACTTTTATGTTATCTGCGTAATCTATAATTACTTTTTGTCTATTGTTAGAACTTTTATTTAGTTTGAATCTATCCATCTGTTCCGCGATCTTCGTTACCGCACGTTATGCGGCGCGCCCCTCGGTCGGTTGGGTGGGAGGTGGGATGCATTTTGCCTGGGTCCACGCGTTAACAAGCCCGTGCTTGGTGTCTTATGGGCCACTTGAATGTACTGCCCGTTTAGTACATCAACGTCCGAAAGAATAAAAAAAAATTGCCTCAGAGTTGCTGTGAACATCGCACTCTTAAAACACTCTTTGGCGTTCCTAAAATACATAATATTAATCAACATTTGTGCTCTGGATTAGCATTTCATTTATGCATAGTTACAAATACCCAAACAGATGGAGTCTTTGGAATTGTTTGCTTAATTGCGGATCGCACATCAATTTAACTGCACAATTCGCCCATCTTCGCATCCTTGTCATCATTCATTTGATCCACATTGCCCTCACTCATTAACACCATCTGCCAATTCCTTACTAGCTTGGCTAGCTTACAAATATCAACCGACCGCCACATTTATGGAAAATCGATCATCAATCGAGAATGTGGATGCAGCTGTTCCGATTTGCTACACAATAATTGTAAAGAAGTTTCTTGGCAGGGGTACAAATCTCAGTCTAGCCAAGGTCCGTTTACTAGAAAATTTGTACATCGCTGAGGCACTGAGAAACGGGGACAACCCAAATACCCAGATTCTACCGGCTACACTATCCTGCACGAACTCCACCTAATGATGAACAGGTAGATTAAATTATTAGGCAAGTGTAAGTCAGTTAGATAAAGCGTTTACTTCTGTTGCTAAAACATTCGTTAAGTTGTTACAGAGTTATAATTATAATTCAAGATCGCTCATTTGTGTTATCGCTTGTTCCTCCTCCTTTTGTTCAACCAAAGACCATATAAATGACAAGATATCCAACGCCCATACAACGAATGAACAACGAAATTTTTGGTGTGGCTTTTCAGGTGGCTTTTCGCTTGCTGCGCTCTCGCTCTCGGTTGCTTAGGCGGCTTTTGACTTTGTAGTGCTCGGCGCGCTCTCGCTCTCGATTTCTTTCATTTGTTTTTGTTGTGGCTTGCGCTGCACTATAGGATAAATGGACACATTTTGTGTCACAAATTTTTAACTGAAAGATCACTAAATATTTCGGGTTGTGTTCCTTTGTTAACGTTCGAATTCTTGTTAGAGTTTTTGAACAAAAAAGGGCCGTGACATCCTTTTTTTAATTAAAAACCACAATTTAAAAGATACTCGGTACAAAAATTTGTCTCATGCCAGAAAAACTTCAATTTTTCCTACAGTGCCAAGGATATTATATATTTTCTCAACGCGCACATGGTGCATTGTGAACTACAAAATACCATGTATCATTATATAAAGGTCAATAATTTCACATGTAGAATAGTATATAATGTGCATAATTCCCTACATTTATGTACTCTACAAAGCAAAACATAGTCCGCGTCAAAAAAAACATACAATTAATCGGACGGCATGACAATAGTATTAGAATCAATTTATTAAATCCAGGGTACAAATATTTCAGTGCCGACACCAAAAGAACATGAAACTTGGACTCAAAATGAAATTGAATTGTGAAACTCGCTGGCTGCTTTCAAGATGCCACCGAATCGTAGAGTGAGACAAAGCAACTATGAAAGAGATCGAGTGCTTAGATATACATACGCGCACTAATCTGGCATTGAATTTGGGGTTTGAATTGTGTGCAGATTTTTATCAATACGTGGTGAGGCTGAGAGCGCATTCTAGTTATAGCATTTTACACTCTCGATCGCGATCGCGGGACCCTTTCGAGCTCACGGTTGAGAGACAGTAGGTTACGCCATGCGCATGTCCGTTAGGCGCCGTTATTCGGCGAGCGAGCGAGTGACGTCACATGACCCAACGCGCTTAAAAAATGTATGAAATTTAGGGACTTTGTTTACAAGACCTTAGTCTGTGCCTGTAAATTAAGTCAGATGTCAAATCCACTTCAGAATCTGATAGAGAACTATATTGCGCATCGATTGAGTGGTCTTGGTGCTCTGTAGGTTCAATACTTTTTAAATAATACGCATTTAAAGTTAGAAAATGTTGCCAGCCCGAATGTTTACATTCTAACTAATCGCTCAATTTTAAAGCTATGATTATGAAACTTGGCACAAGTCTTTATTTTCGATGCTACCAGTACATATATGAAAACCAGCCGGATCGAATCACTATATCATATAGCTCCCATACGAATAGTAGGTTGAACACTATGTTCTTGTATGAAAAACTTTTTACTCCCTGTACCCATAAAATGGGTAAAAAGGGGGTATTGGATTTGTGCAAAAGTATGTAACAGGCAGAAGGAGACATCTCCGACCCTATAAAGTATACATATTCTTGATCAGCATCAAAAGAGATTTCGATTTGGCCATGTCCGTCTGTCTGTCCGTCTGTCCGTCTGTCCGTCCGTATGTATGAACGCAACGATCTCAGCAACTATAAGAGCTAGAGACACCAAATTTGGAATGTAGGTTCGTGTATAGCAGGCGCAGGTCAAGTTTATTTCTGATCCCAGATATCTCCCCCCGTTCCCCCGCAAATCGATCAAAACGTTTTACAGCCACAGTTTTAAAGATATAGCTTTGGAATTTTACATGTACACTACTTTCGTCACTCTTAATCTACTGTCCAAATTTCAAGTCGATCGAATAATAAACACGGAAGTTATTCAACGAACAAGATTCAGTACTGGAGCGAGGGGGGGAAGAAGAAGCACAGCCACGACTTAAAATGCCTTGCGTACGCTGTGGCTCGCGTGTGTGCGGCTTTGTGTATGTATGTGTGCGTGCATGTGTAAGAGACGAACATATGATTGGAAGTTTTAGACCTGGGTACAGGGAGTTTCGCAGTCGGGTGTACTCGACTAGAGCATTCTTACTTGTTTGTTTTTGTAGATAGCGTAACCAAACTCACAAAATTTAAGTTTAATCATGTTCTACATATGCTCACCAAATTTAATCAAAATCGGACTAATATATCTTATACCTGCCCTAGGAGCGATCTAATGTATCTTGTACCTGCCGTGGGAGCGATCGGTTGCAACTTGACTTGTTGTATGAAAAATGTATGCAAATTTACCACTTTTGATGGCAATGCTATTTAACAAGTCAAATGGGTAGTATTTAATTCATTTATTGTAGTTTCATTTCGTTCTTCAGGCATTCCAGTACATTTTGCAGCGTTTGCATACAACAACTCCGGTCGCTCCTAGGGCAGGTATAAGATACATTAGATCGCTCCTAGGGCAGGTATAAGATATATTAGTCCGATTTTGATTAAATTTGGTGAGCATATGTAGAACATGATTAAACTTAAATTTTGTGAGTTTGGTTACGCTATCTACAAAAACAAAAAAGTTTTTCATACAAGAACATAGTGTTCAACCTACTATTCGTATGGGAGCTATATGATATAGTGATTCGATCCGGCTGGTTTTCATATATGTACTGGTAGCATCGAAAATAAAGACTTGTGCCAAGTTTCATAATCATAGCTTTAAAATTGAGCGATTAGTTAGAATGTAAACATTCGGGCTGGCAACATTTTCTAACTTTAAATGCGTATTATTTAAAAAGTATTGAACCTACAGAGCACCAAGACCACTCAATCGATGCGCAATATAGTTCTCTATCAGATTCTGAAGTGGATTTGACATCTGACTTAATTTACAGGCACAGACTAAGGTCTTGTAAACAAAGTCCCTAAATTTCATACATTTTTTAAGCGCGTTGGGTCATGTGACGTACATGCGCAGTGAGAGCCAAAAGTTGCAGTCGTCTTGTCGTAACCTATGGCTCTCTCAATCGTGTTTCGAGCTCAGAGAGCAGTTTCACGAAAAACAAGCGTTCCCTTGTGCCTTTTTTTGTTCTACGTTGGATATCTCGTTAAATTAATTGTCTTTGGCTCAACCGTTATACTCCGTTGTTTCCGTCGCGATCTGCTGACCGACTTTTCACGAACTTCTGTTCAATTTAAAAGTCAAACTCACCATCCCAAGCTCTTCGCGGCCAAGCCGCGCGCTCACCTGGGTAATCCGAATCGGTTGGCAGTTTTCAGTGAAGAGAAATCTCATCTAGTGCCTATGGCCTTCTTGCAAGCATAGAGAGCAGTAGTTGCTTTACCTACTCTCTGCTTTATATTATCTTTCCAGTATAGTTTACTGTCCAAAACTACACCTAGATATTTCGCTTAAAAGCTTTGGGTGAGAATCGTGTTATTGATTCTATGGAAGTTTAAATTCGGGGGCTTATATTTCCTAGTGAAAAGAACGAGCTCTGTTTTGCTCGGAATCACGCCTAGTCCACTGGTTTTGGTCCATTTTACTAAGGTGTTAAGCGCTAATTGCATTCTGTCGCAAAGGTTAGGTTAGGTTAGTTAGAACCGGTTGACCACCAAATGGTGGTCACACATAGACCGAGCAGGTCCTTAGTGTCGCCGGATACTGAAGGTCGTTAGGAGGTTTGTTGATCCTGTAGGATTCGTGTGCGCTTGGGAAACGCCAGCAGCGCATTGGGAGTGTGTCGGCCAATTCTTCTAGTGATGCGAGCCAGTGTTTGTTCAGTTTAATTTTTGGATATTGAATCAGATTAGTTTTACTCAATCTATGAAATTCAAATCCTAGCGCCCAAATATTCTTTCAAACTATCGTATAGTATGTTCGCGCCAAATATTTCACGATACTTATCAACACTATCCATCAACCAAATCCTATCCTAGGCACATGTACACATACGGATGTATGTGTGTGTACAAGAGATGGAATCGCCAAGCGCACTCGTGAAAATACACACGCCATGAACGATATTCGTTTCGAACAATAACGCACTTGTGAGTCGATGATGCATTAACCCTTTAATTTTTTATATTTTTTTTATATAATATAAAAGCTGATATGCGTGTGTAATTTAAATGGACACTATCAATTGTTGTATATTGGGGATCCTGGAATTATTTATGTTATTTTTACTATTTTTATTTAAAATAAAAGCTGTTTTGCCTGTGATATTTAAGTGAACACTGTCAATTTATGATATCTTAAGGACTATCTATATTTTTAAACAATTCTACCCATAATACTAGGTACTTAAAGACCAATTTGATGTACAGGGTATTTTATGCAAGACTCAATGATCTTCGCATGCAAGCGAGTCGCGGCTGGCCAAACCATCGAAATAGCAAATAATCGAAAACGATTCTCGTACATATACATACATATATGCATGTATGTATGTATGTAAGCACGCATGCAAACGCAGAACATCGCATACATTCATTGTTGCTTTCGACTGGGCGGTCGCTAAGCATCTGCAACAGAGCCACGAACTTGGCCGCAGTGGTGCCTCGCTCTCACGACCTGAAGCGGCAGGTTCCACCCGAACAAATACGAAGTGTGTGGGACCTGCCGCGCTTAAAATTTTTGGTGCAAAAGTTTCCCAAAGACTGGCAACTCTTTTTGGTTATTTACTTAATGCTACAATCTACCGTAACTTTGTCAAAACCGAATGCCTTGTATAATAAATGAAATTTTGGTCCTTGTTTGACTTTAGATGGCCAAACGCGCGCAGCTCGGCGTGCATCCGGGCTTCCCTGGTATGTCACCAACTGCGCTATCCAGAGAGACTTGGGACTTGTACTGGTCGGGGACCAAATAAACCACCACAGCAGCCGATACGCCGACAAGCTCGCGGCGCACCCAAACTCGCTGGCGAATAGTCTTGCCGACCCTTTACCCCTCCGACGCCTAAAGAGATTTCATCCCACCGATCTCCCCACCCGCAAGATCCCTTAATCCTGTAAACTCATAAATTTTTTGTAAATATAGTAAGTAAGGCATCCCTGTGTAACCATATTCCCTTCCCTTCATACGTTAGGTTAAGTTCAGAAGGCACTGAACGCTTCCAGCGAAAATAAATAATATATATATATAAAAAAAAAAAAATAAAAAAAGACTAGATGGATTTGTCATTTAGATTTTATTATTTTCTTGAACTCAACATTTCGGCCATTTTGCATCTCTTGTTAGGAGTCCTTTTTTCGGCCGCCTCCAACTGCGGTTGCTCGTCAGTGCTGCCAATTTAGCTTTTTTCCCGTCAAATCGGGCTGTTTTTTTATACCAGTTGCTGGAAAAATTTGGGAAATGCGGTACGCGGGAATTCTGGCTCTTTTAGAAATGCATTCGGCTTTTTCAGCTTTTTTTAATGTTGCCACCAATTTCATGAATATATGTAGCAGCACAGTTGCCACTTGCAAGAAAAAATGTTTGTTACCAAAAAATTAACATTTTTGATAAGTCTTGGAAAAAAGTGTGGTAGCGCACTAAACATATACCAGTTTTGGTAGAAACATACCAACTGTGTATAAGAATGACAGCTTAATCATACGCTTCTATCGTTATTTGTCAATACCACCACCACTACTTTACGGCAAACTATCATCACAATCTAAAAAGTGCGCGTGATCTTCACATATTTCGTTATGCCAAAAGAATATTAACAAAAGTACAGTGATGCTTGGTTACAGAGCGAAGAACTTAAGGAATGGTTTAGCAGGGATGCCACGGACAGGAAAAGGTTCTAACGCAGCTACTGCAAGACCACATTTTCTACAATGCTAAGTGATTTGCGTGCTCATGCAACCACTAAAAGACACACAAGTGCAGCTTCCAACCAAAAAAAAAAAATATTACGAGCATAAAAAGCGCTTTTTGCGCTTTTTTCAGATTATTTTCAGCGTTTTTTTTCCTTCTCTCCAGTTAAAAGCAGCTTTTTTTAAATCAAAAGTTGGCAGCACTGGTTAAGACAGTCAGTCAGGTCTTTCAGCTGTATATACATTTATACGCAGGTAATACACCGAGCTTGTCCGGCGAAATATTTAGATGAAAGTGCATTATTTTGAATTTGACTACTTTCGTCAACCGTAAGAAATACACCAAAAAAGCGTATCACACTATTTCCTCCCGTAGGGGTAGAATACTAAATAGTTGAGCCACATGACTAATGTTTTTATGTAGGACTATGATAATGACTTTGTAGCATAGCTCGCAAATAACTGTTGACCGTTTTTTTTCCTACACTCTGCTCGCGAGAACAACCGAAAAAATGCATGCACCCTCGTTCTCTCTCTGAGCAGCAGACATCGTTTCTTCTCGTTTTGGCTTTCTGTTGAGCGCTTTACGTTGAGCTGTTCGTGAGACGCTCTCTTACAGAACATCGCACAATGAGAGATACGAGTGACGCTCGCACAGAGAGACTTACTAAAAGACCGATTGACTGAAAAAGTCAACGCAAACGGTCTTTTAAATAATTAGACTTCTTCTCGATGCACAGTGGTACGTTGTGTAACATTGTGACATTCAATTTTCACGTTGTCTTCCTAAAATTTTAAACATGAATTTATCATATTTCAAAGTAATTTTTTGATTAAAAAATGAATAGTTTTCTTTTTAATTAATTTATTTTGAATTAAGCTTAACAACTAATAGTGAGTTTAAGTTTTGCGAAATTCACAAAGCCAAGTGACGCGTAGAACCCACGAAACTTCACATACACCCACACATGCGCAGAAGACTTTTTGAATCGTCTTTCAAGAGAAAACGGTCCGGGAATGAGCAGAGCAAAAGAGAACGGAAAAAACTGCTCGTCGGTTGAGCGCGAGGAAAATTTTTATACGAACAATGCAATCGGTTGCTCTCGGACTTTTTGCTCAAAGTCTGAGTGGAGAACACTTATTTTGCGACTGCACGAATCGGTCAACAGTTATTTGCGAGATATGCTTTGTACCCTATCTAACTAAACAAATAACCGCAATCGTTTGTCCTTGACTTCCATTTCCCGCCCGTGGTGATGCAAGGTATATTTTCCAAAATCATTTGACATTTGAAGCCAATTTTAAGAATAATACTAAAAACTCCAGACTAAAGCTTTCTAGCCAATAGGCTATTCACACTGCGCCACCATCTACCATCATCTGGCGTGATGGTCCCATAGATTTATTCGTGCCAAAATTTGACCATCAGTTCCACCATCTCACTTGGATGTTCCTATCCCACATGTGCCTTTTTGATTTTATGCCGATTGTTTTCGTATGCAACACTGAATATTTGATATTCACTACGAAAATGTTAACAATGTCAACAAAAATGAATGGCTACAACAAGAAGAGCAAGAGTAAAAAACGAATGAGAAGTGACCGAATCGTTTACATATATAAATGGCCATAATGTGGACTTCAAAAAAATAATAATTATGAAATGCCAAGTCCATCTAGGGGATATGACCAAAACTACATTTATTATAATAAGCATTCGGATATGACATAGTTATGGTAGATTGAAGTCTAAGTAGAACATATACATATATCGCTCCAGGAATTACAAAATGACCGTAATGAGGACTTCAAGAATTGTCGTCGTCTGCCTGTTGCTCTAAAAACTATATTTCGTCTGTTTTGTCGAGTTCCGTCATTAGTTTATTAATTAAATGCTTGTTACAACAACAGCCAATTTCTTAATGAAATTCATTTTAATTAATATTTTACAAATTTTCTTGTCTGCTGACGCCAAAGGTTGAATTGATGGTAGATGGTAGATGGTGGCAGTGTGAATCGGTGTTTCACCATCCACCATCTTCCCATGCGTTCCCCGATGATGTGTTCTGTGTGAATAGCCTATTAGGCATAGATGAGCAGTGCGCATATATGTACATGTTCGGCTCATTTCATAAGCCAATGCATAATAAAAGAATCTTAAGTGTTCCCTTTCTATTGCTTTAGACGTTGTGGCACCACTGATATATACGATTCAGCCATTTCTAATTCGTTTTCATCTTGTTCTTCTTGTTTATGCCATTCATTTTTGTTTACATTGACATATATATATATGTAAATCAAACGGTATAAAAAAGAATATATTTATATATATTTAGATATAGCGCGACTTATATATATATATATATAATATATCTCTTTTACGCAACATATATATTTATATATATATATAACACATATTAACAGGAATATATACACATTTATTTAGATATAGCATAGTATAGATATAGTTAACATATGAGTGGCATCGTAATCTTTCGGACTGCCAAACAGCCTGGCAACTCCACGCAGTATACAGGATTTTAAGACTATCACGAAAATATTGCGATATTTGACCGATTACCACCAACTATCGATTTTTTTTTTTTTTTTTTTAGATTTTTGTATATTGATCACGGATTTTTGCATTTATTTCATAATTTTAAGACGCGTCGTTTATGTCTAATAGCAGGCATTTTGATGCAGTCTTTATATGGGGCCCGTAAACTTTAGAATAACCGACTTCACAAGTATACCTGTCGGTTACTCCTAAAAGAGTTGCGTCTTCGATTTCTCATTTGATTTCTACTCTTCCTCTTCTTATTTTTGCCATTAATTTTTGTTGTCATTGCTTACATTTTTGTAGTGAATATCAAGTAATTCGGTGTTGTATAAGAAAACAATCGGCATAAAATCGAAAAGGGACGAGTGGCTAGGAACATCCAATTGAGATGGTGGGACTATCTGGTCAAATTTCGGCATGGGTAAAATTATTGGACCATCACGCGAGATGACGATGGATGGTTGATAGTAGCTCAGTGTCAATAGCCTACGCATCGGTGTTCCACTAGCCACAATCTTCCCATGCGTTCCCCGATGATGCGCTCAATGTGAATAGCAATAATCAACTAGCAACAGTGTTATCGGAACAGTAACAATATTCGGTAATCTAAATAGGATATTTGCGACTAATAACATTGTTATCGGAACAATCAAATTTATCGGAAGTATAATAGCACCAACGAATAATCATATAGCATAATCAATATCATAATGATAATAGGTACTAGTGATGTAAATTTGGGTCGAAACATCGATGTCGATGCTCATCGTTGTTTACAAAATCAAAAATCGATGTTGTGTTAAACATCGGGCAGAAACTTCGATGCATCAATGATGTCCGATGTTTTTAAACCATTCCGTTTATTTAAACCTATTTGAATTTAGAGTTTTATTCAAATTTCATAAAGTGAAAAAAAAAATAGACTTGATTTTTACTATTGAGTTAGAGCATGCCTGAGGGTCTTTAAAATGCAATTTCTTAAACCTTGAATCCAGCACTGTGGCCATTGCCAGAATTAAGAACTAAAATAGTACGTTAAAAATAAAATATTTTTAGAAATTATGGTAACAATTCCCTTGATCTTAAAAATACATCCATTTATTGAGTCCCTTTGGATAGCAGATCGTGCAATTAGATTTATGGTATGTTCAAAACACGGTAAAGGCATTGCTTACTTGTTAATTTATATACTTATAGCCTGTTTCCACGACATCATATTTTCACATTTTTCGTCATATTTTTTATTTTGGAAATATGACACATATTTCCTGTAGAAAATCCAATAAGAAAAACAAAATGACGAATTCGTCATATATTAAATATGATGCCATTCGCCCCGGCATTTTTTAGTATTTTCCTCTCGAACACACGATGCTTATCGATGAATTTAAAATAAAATGTATATTGCTTATATCTTAAAATTTTTGTATTTAGTAAGGATGAGGTTAAAAGGGAAGGTTTATCCGGAGGTGCACCTTCGAAATAGCAAGATTTTGACAAGGTACACGCCTTGTGGGAGCAGTGATATTTGTGCACTTCACAGGTGCGCTCTCTCAAATTTCTGCCATCTCCTCATCCCAGTCACCCACCAATGAATCCAAATTGTACAAACTTATTGCAACTATCTGCCTATTGATATGCAACTTTGCTTCTACTACTGTTCTCCCATTATTTGCCATATTTTTCACTTTTCGTTAAAAATTGCATCAATATCAGCCGACCAGCTGATTTATTTCGGGCGAATGGCAAATTCATATACCGTTTCACATTTGACCGTGGAAACACCATCATCCACATTTTTTATATGTTACATATTTTGGCTGTCGTGGAAACAGGCTATTACTTTGACATTGCAAGCACACTGTATTTCAAACACATAAATAAAAAGTGCGGCGCTGAAACAAATATTGTGATAATATTCGACCGATGTTGTATCAAACATCGATGCATCGCTTAACATCGGTATCAACCAAAACATCGAAAAACATCGCAAAACATCGACCAAAAATAATCGATGCTCGATGCATCGATGTTTTTTTACATCACTATTAGGTACGAGGATTTTACTCATATCTAACTCGTAAAACAACAAAATGTAAGCAAGAAACAAGTTGGATATTGATTAGTGCAAATTTCAATAGGCAACGCGAGTAGTTATTCCACTTCAGTACACATTTATAATTTTGGTGAAAGTATTTCTTTAATCTTTTTTTTTATATTATTATGAATCAAGTGCTTTGCCCACTTTTTTACTCAAGTGGATCGGTAGTTTTGCTCTTGAACAGCTCAGACAAGTACTCATGTATTACTTTCTTGGAGTGGCTTATCAAGAAATGCATTAAACAGACATATGTACATACATACGTATATGCAGTACTTTGATTGATGTTTTCCTTTTCAATGAAATTCATATATTGGCTTAAAGGCTGATTTAAGCTCAATAAAATATTTTTGAAAATAGTCTGACGACCTCAATGCCAAAACAAAATTATCAACAGAGCTAAAGTGAACTACAAAGTAAATAAAATATCTGACGAAAAGTGACACTGAGCGATGATCACTAAATAGCAAGAAACATTTTTAGTGCGCAGCTCTTGTTTATTCACTCATGAGCAACACAATTTCTTTGAAAACAGAACGACATCGCAAAAGGTTGTAGGTGCAGGAGAAGCGATATGCCTATTGTGATGTGAACTGAACAAAACAGAAACAGTAATCATAGCATCAACATCAGCAACAAAACCAGCATCGATTGGGGTTGGGGTAGCGCAGTCATCATTGCAATAAATGGCATCCCAAAATCCGTAAAAATAAATCCACCGCAGCCTTAACAGCGTCAGGATTATAGCAGTAGTACATCCATCTCGACAGAAAAGCGCTCGCGACAAGTAAGTAAACTTAAAGCTAAACAAGAAAGAACGGCTATCTTCGGAGTGCCGAACCCCATTTTCCCGAGAAGTTTAAAGTGCGAAATACATTTTCTTGTGGCAATCGTTTGCGGATTAAAACCGGATTATTATGTCACACACATACACAAATAAACACGAACGCAAGCGAAGCATTTTAAGTGGCGGCTGCTGCGGCTTCCCCCTGCTCTGCAGTACTGAATCTGTTGTATTGAGTATGATCGAACCGCCTCGATCAACCTCAAATTTCATCACAATTCAACCAAAGACCTTATATTTACTAAGAGAGTCCATAGGTTTTGACAAGAAGTCTGCAGCTTTTTGCTCCGACTGCGCATCTACGTCACACTTTATGGAATTCAGCGCGCGCTTTTGAACTTGTAGTAAATCGGCTCGTATGGCTGTATTTTCAGTCCGATTTTGAAAATCTTGCCTGATTACTGGATATTCATAACGCGTCGATTGATGTATAATGAGCCTCTATGTGCCATACATATTAAAAAATTCGCATTCAAACTGAGTAAATGTTGCCAGTCCGTCTGTTTACATTTAAGCTTATCGCTCAAATTTAAAGCTGTGATTATGAAACTTGGCACAGAAACATGTTTTTGTTGCAAGCAAAACATATTTAAAAACCAGCCGGATCGGAACACTATATCACATAGCTCCCATAGGAATAATTGGTTGTCAACTAAGTTTTTGTAAGAAAAACTTTTTTGTTTATGAAGATACCGTAATTAAACTCTCTAAATTAAAGTTTTATTTTGTTATACATATGATGACCAAATTTAATTGAAATCCGATTAATATATCTCTTACCTGCCAAAATCATACGTGGCTAAATTCAGACTTTGTGGTAAATGGTAGACGTATTTAATTAGTCGGTCGATACTTCAGATACATTCATTTCCATAACATTTTTAAATATTTTTACAAAAGCGGAAATGTTCCACATTTCCACCAAAAGAAATTAAACTATTTATTGCAGCAGAAGAATTAGCAACCAAGACGACGAAATTAATGAAAGTGAAGAGGCCCTATTTGATTTAAATTTACAAAAAGAATTAGGACTTTAGCAATTACTAAATGTTTTATTACAATTAAAATAAATGAATTAATACAGGGTATCACGTTTGCATTATTGGTTGCAAGGGGGTTAGTTTTAATTTTTGGTCATTAATGGGTTAAATACCATTTTTTTTACTCCCTGTATCTATAAAATGTTTAAAAAGTGGGTACTAAATCTGTGCAGATGCATGTAGCAGGCAGAAGGAGACATCTCCTGTATACCGTACGCAGATTAAGCTTGTTTAGATATCACCCCCCGTTCCCCCGCAATCCGATTAAACGTTTTATACTAACAATTTTAAAGATATGGCTTTGGGAATTGGTATGTATTATACTTTAGTCACTCTTAATCTACTGTTCAAATATCAAGTTGGTCGGATAATATGTAACATGCAGAAGGAGACATCTCCGATCCTATAAAATATATATTTTCTTGATCAGTATCAAAAGAGATTTCCATTCGATCCGTCGATCTCAGCAACTATAAGAGCTAGAGACACCAAACTTGGAATGTAGGTTCGTGTATAGCGGGCGCAGGTCAAGTTTATTTTGGATCCGAGATATTTACCCCCGTACCCCCGCAATTCGTAAAACGTTTAGTTTTATTCTAACAATTTTAAAGATATAGCTGTGGGATTTGGCATGTGCAATACTTTAGTCACTCTTAATCTACTGTCGATCGCATAATAAACACGGAAGTTATTCAACAAACAAGATTCAGTACTACTGCGCGGGAGGAAGCAGCAGCGCTACCGCCACTTAAAATGCGTTACGTGCGCTGCACAGAACTACCGCATGTGTGTGTACGTATTTGTGTAACATGCAACATGTGCTTTTTCCCGAAAAGTATGCCCCTTATAAATTACACCATATTCAATACAGTTTACTGAAGATATGTTAACTTACAGATCGCCTCGATCTTTGCAGACTCAAAAGTAATACTCCACAGAACACACATACAATTGTTAACTTTTATCTAAAGGTGGGAACTCACTTCAATCTTGATCGCGATCCAGCATCATTGTATGCGTGGAGTTGAGCGAAA
Organism: Hirtodrosophila histrioides; assembly: GCA_037075165.1. Taxonomy (NCBI): domain Eukaryota; kingdom Metazoa; phylum Arthropoda; class Insecta; order Diptera; family Drosophilidae; genus Hirtodrosophila; species Hirtodrosophila histrioides. The sequence goes on from JBAMCL010000029.1 coordinate 402,142, forward strand.
GTATGCATGTGTGCGTCGTCCGTGTGAGCTTTGTCTATGATCGCGATCAAGATGAGCGCGATCACAGAAACTAAAGAGCGCACTCCTCTCAACCGAAAGTTTCTTGATCGCAGCAATATCAACATATGCTTGATATTTTTCTCCGATCATGAAGCTTTGTTGTTGCCAAATTACGCTCTTTAGCATATTTTGTGGTAGTTTTTTGCATGCACTTCATATGGAACGCGCTCAGAGTCGTATGTGTTGTTGCTTTTCTATTAAACACACGTACACGCATGGATCGCGATCAAGATTGAAGTGAGTTCCTACCTTAAAAATACCATAGCTCGCAAATTACTGTTGACCGTTTTTTTTCTTACACTCTGCTCGCGAGAACAACCGAAAAAATGCATGCACCCTCGTTCTCTCTCTGAGCAGCAGACTTCGTTTCTTTTCGTTTTGGTTTTCTGTTGAGCGCTTTACGTTGAGCTGTTCGTGAGACGCTCTCTTACCGAACATCGCACAATGAGAGATACGAGTGACGCTCGCACAGAGACTCTTACTAAAAGACCGATTGACTGAAAAAGTCAACGCAAACGGTCTTTTCAATAATTTGACTTCTTTTCGATGCACAGTGGTGCGTTGTGTAACATGTGACATTCAATTTTCACGTTAAATCTTCCTAAAATTTTAAACATGAATTTTTCATATTTCAAAGTAATTTTTTGATTAAAAAATGAATAGTTTTCTTTTTAATTAAATTATTTTGAATTAAGCTTAACAACTAATAGTGAGTTTAAATTTTGTGAATTTATTGAACTCCGTCGTTCGCTTAAAATAAAATGCAAGGCTGAAAATGCTCTTTCAACGGACACTTGAGTATCCGGTGTGGCCAAAACTACCTGTGCAAGCGCACTCAAGGATGCACTTTTTTATTACTTTCGCGTCCCACTTCGCCAATAAATTATATCAGTGTTCACAAACGAAATTCACAAAGCCAAGTGACGCGTAGAACCCACGAAACTTCACATACACACACATGCGTAAAAGACTTTTTGAATCGTCTTTCAAGAGCAAACGGTCCGGGCATGAGCAGAGCAAAAGAGAACGGAAAAAACTGCTCGTCGGTTGAGCGCGAGCAAAATTTTTATACGACCAATGCAATCGGTTGCTCTCGGACTTTTTGCTCAAAGTCTGATCGAAGAACACTTATTTTGCGACTGCACGAATCGGTCAACAGTTATTTGCGAGCTATGAAAAATACACATCAACCACACATTGAACAATTGGACAAAAAACATAAGTACTGAATATTGTCTATTTAAAATATATTTTAGATACCTTGATTAATTTTTTCCATATTTGAGCATATGTCAACAGCTTACACATAAAAGTTCACTTACGTTGAAAGTCGTAAGAAATTTCGTGCGCATGTTCAATGTACAAAGAAACTGAATCAGCTGCCTTTGATCATCTGTCAAACATTAAGTCCGCAAATTTTTTTTAAAAAATTACTTTATCTAATCTTGAGTATTAAGATTCCAAACCCCAAAACAGAAATTGAATTCTGAACAATAAAATTTTTTTATTAATGCCAAAATAAAATCGACTTTTTGTCCATAGTGCCGTGGCAACGGATGGGCGTACTCCTGAAAAATATTTATGAAGAAGTTGGAAAAATAATACTTAAATCCAGAAAAAAGCGAAAGGGTCGGAAAAGTCTGTACTTAATTCAAGCTAAAATTATTAAAACAATTATTCGTATTCTTAAAATATATCACACTCCCACATTTTCGCATTCTTTTATCGTAAATTCCGTGCACTACTCAAAAGTCGCAAATTTGGCGGCAAAGTTCACATGTTGGTACTGTCAAATGGCGTCCGACCGCCACATATCGATCAAAATATCGATGCGCATGTGTATGTGTGTAAATTCTGCTGTGCCGACTTACCACATAATTATAATAATGTTAATTTGTCGGAAAACTGTCCAGCAGCATTCACATTCAATTAACTTTAAAGGTACATAATTAATTAATAAACTTAAATATTAAAATTAACCCAATCGTAGTTTCACTGAAATAATTGATTCGCAGCGTGCCATCTACCGTAGATCGAAGCAGAAGCTGTGAGACATAAATAGTATGGCGATTTTAGTCGCACTTATAAGTTTTAAGGGGGAGTGTTTTAATTGTGGACATTGATGTACTAACAAACAGTACATACAAGTGGCTCAACGACACCAAGCACGCACTTGTTAACGCGCGGACCCAAGCATAAATGCAACCCACCGACCGATGGGCGCACCGCATAGCGAACAGTAGCGAAAGATCTTAGACATGAAAATACAAAAATTAGGGAGATAAATAGTTTTTGCTTTTTTCGATATTTTTGACTTCATGGAAGATCTAATGCATGTAAACTCTTAGACTTAATACCTTGTCGCTAATTTTATTTTAATTTAACAAAAATGTAGTCATGTGCTTTGTTGGGTTTAAGTCCGGTGACTGCGCTGGCCATTCCATGACGCTAATATTTTCGCATGAAAACCAATCCTTGACCATCCTGGAAGTGTGCTTGTGGTCATTATCTTGCTGGAACTCCCACTTTAAAGGCATATTCTCTTCAGCAAATAGCAGCATCATACTCCGGAGGATCTCTAAATAATCGATGGCACACACTTTGCCTTTTATCCAAAAGATTGGGCCGACACCACATGCTGAGAAGCAGCCCCAAACCATAATCGAACCGCCGCAGTGTTCAGAGTCTTAATTGTATATTTGGGGTCAAAAGCTTTACCTTCAGGTCGCCTAACATAGTGTTTTCCATCTGATCCCAACAAGTTGACTTTCGTTTCGTCCGACCAGAGTACATTTTTCCAATTTTCGCAAATTGAAGCCTTTGCTGAATATTTCGGTTACTCAGAATCGATACCTTCCTAGCGCTCCTGCCAACTAATACGGCTTGCAACTGGTGCATTCAACTCCATTTTCAAGTCGTTGGACGATTTAAACGGATTTTGTTTGGAGTAACGCACCAGCATGTTATCAAAGCGGCGTTAAACACTTTATTTATGGAGCACTCCATGATGTTTGCAATTTCTCGAATGGTTTCCCCTTATTCTTAAGTTTTAGCATAACTTTTCTTTGCGTATCAGTGCAATATGTTCCGCGGCCCATCTTCGCCTTCACTTCCAAGAAAAAGGCGACGCAAAAATGCAATAATATTTTGTTTATATTTATAATGCAAAAAATAATAAAGCAATAACGCACTAACCTGTTTTACATTGATATTTTGCCTTTTAAAATTATTTATGGCATGCGTCTCTATTGTTTTTGCCAACAATAAAACGCAATATTCTGAGACTAAGTACGCTCTTCTCAAATATGCAAGTTATTATACACCAGAAACTAATCGTAAACAAAGTACCGTTATGCCGCAACATTGCACAGTGGGCAACAGAAAAAGATATTTCGCCTTGAAGTGTATACAATAGCTGTCCATATTTTTTCTTCCGCCACTGTATATCTTCCATATATATATAAAAGAGTTCAACCTGTCAGTCAGACTAAGTGACTGATTGGTGATATTTGGGCAACCCAAACTGTAGAAGCTAGAAGCCTGCAATTTTCACAGTACCTTCTTATTATAAAAGTAGGTGGAACTGCCGAAAAAAATGGTTAAAAATATATCGGGAAGTATAGGAAATTGTATTTGAAAATTGTATGAAAATCTCGGTATGCGCCAGGTGCTACATAACAACGTGAAAGTGCAAAAGAGATAAAAAATATTGCTCTCTTGAATCGCTCTATCGGCTTTAAATCATATAAATGCGGCTGAAATCGCCACATTGCGCGTGTGTCTCAGACTCTGCCTAGCTTTGCTATTGATCTACGGCAATTCTTTTGTACACCCAGCGACAAAAAAAAAGCCGCACTCTGAAATATCACGCATTTTTGACATCTCTACCTCGGGGTTCCCACAAATTGTATTCTATTCGTATTATTTTAATTTTGGGGAGTCTCCTACATTGTTTTCTCCACATTACGTGTTGTTTTCGGAGTCTTAGTTGCTAGAAGCACATTTTGCTAAACTTTTTGTTAGAGCTCCTTGAAAATTATGGCTAAAGGAAAGCAACTTACCCTGGCTGAAAAAGCAAAAATTATTGCATTGGCTGAACAAAATGTTCCAATTCGACAAATATCGGATAAAACTAACTTCAATGAAAGCTCAGTGAGACGATTTTTGAAAAAATTTCGTGAGGCAGGTGAATTGGAGCGGAAGGAAGGATCGGGCAGGAAAAAATGTACAAGCGTAAGGGTAGATCGAATTATTATGAGAACGAGCCTCCAAGATCGTTTTAAAAATGCTGTTGAGATAGCGTCTGAAGTGCAGCAACGTTATTCAAGAGATATTTCGGCTCGAACTATTCTGCGTCGGCTAAAGGAGATGGGATTAATGGCAAGGACACCTGCCAAAAAGCCACTTCTTAATCTTCGAACGAAAAAAGCTCGCTTAATTTGGGCGAAGAATAAGCAAAATTAGGGTGAATCTGAGTGGTCACGCATTATATTCTCGGATGAATCCAAATTTAACCTCATTGGACCCGATGGCTCACGCACAGTTCGCCGTAGAACAGGAGAAAGATATTCTGAAAACTGCTGCATCGCCACTGTAAAGCATTCGCCTTATATTATGATATGGGGATGTATATCAAAATATAAAACTGAATCAATTTTAATGCTTCATGGAATGGTGAATGCAAAAAAGTATGAAGACATTATTCTCAGTGGACTAGTGCCTAGTATTGAATCTGTTACTGAGAGGGAACCAGAACCCATATTTCAGGACGATTCTGCACCTTGTCATCGGGCTCGCTCTGTAAGTGATTCTTTGACTTTTTGTTTGGTCAATATTTTTTTTAATTACTTTTAACTATTCTTTGATGACAGATAACCGTTTTAAAGACGGAATTGGGTATTAAGTCCTTAGATTGGCCAGGTAACAGTCCTGACCTCAATCCCATAGAAAATGTCTGGGCTCTTATGAGTGCGAAAATAAGAAAGCGGAAGCCGAAAACTATGGTGGAATTAATGGAAACTATAGAAAAAGTATGGTTTGAGGACATAACGGAGGAATATCTGAAGGCTTTATACGATTCAATGCCCAATAGGGTCAAATGTGTTATTAATGCCAAGGGTGGAACCACAAAATATTAGTTTATTTTTAATTTGATAAAAAATAACCGAATGGAATTGTTTTTGTTATTAATTTGTAGTAATTAGTGTTTAGCGTTGGAAAAAAAATTTGACTTGTATGAAACAATTTTTTTTTTAATTATTATAAATTTTTATTTTTCAACTGGTGAAATTTCTGAAAAATAAAAATAAAAAGTTAATTTTAGAAAAAAATTTTTTCATATTATGTGAGTTTTATATAAAACAAAATTGTATGTGATTTTGTTTAAAATTGATCAACTGACAAACAAAAAAAAAAAATTAGGCGAATACAATAACATTTGTGGGATCCTCTGACGTCGGAAGGCCAAAATGCATGAAATAGCAGAGTGCGGCTTTTTTTTTGTCGCTGGGTGTATAGCGCCCACGTATAAAGACTACGTCAAAATGTCTGATTGGTCTTAAACGATGCTTCTCAAAATAAGAAAGCAAGTTCTGTCGGCAGAACAAGACTTTATTGTCGAAATAATGAAATGAATACAAATAAAAGTTGAGCGATATGCGTATATCGACACGATAGTTGTTTGTCTTAGTGTTGGAAAACACCAGACCGGTAGATATAAATCCGAATAGGCCACTTAAAAGAATACGCGCGATTTATCGCTCTCTCGACATTGCTTATGTCTCTCAGACTCTGCCTATGCTTTGCTATCGGTCTACGGTAGTTGCACGCTGCTGCTAGAGTCAATTATTTTTGTTTTAGTACTATGATTTGGTTAATTTTAAACATTTAAGTTTAAATTAGCTATGTACCTTTTTAGTCAATATAATGCGAATGTTGCTGGGCTGATCGGAACAGCTGCATTCGCATTATCGATTGTTGATCGATTTTCCATAAATGACCGCCACAGTTGGTATTTGTTAGTACAACATGTATTAAGTTTGCCGCCAAATTTGAGACTTTTGAATTTTTGCTGACACCGGTGCACATTTCCGCAGTGCACGGGACTTACGCAAACAGAATGCGATAAATGTAGGGTTGCGCTATGTTTTAACAATGGAAATAATTGTTTTAAAACTTTTCACTTGAATTAAGTAAAGACTTTTTACCACCTCTCCGCTATTGTCTGGATGTTAGTATTATTCTTCTAACTTCATTAAAAATATTTTAGAGGACTACACCCACCAGTCGCCACGGTCGAGAAATGGGGTGTCAAAGTCAAATGAGTGAGATTTGTTTAGTTAGATCGGCTTCAAAGCCATTTTCACAGCCCTACACAACAAATCATGAGGCATTTGACTCAACTATTTGATTTCCACGGGAGGAAATTTTGTGATATTCTATATTTGTAATAGTTAACGAAAATAGTCAAATTCAAGATCATTCACTTTTATTTAAATATTTCGCGGCAAGGCCGGGGTATTTCCAGCTATAAATAATAAATAAATATAAGAATTGAAAGTTATTTAATTAAATATAGTAAGAAAATGACAGCAACGCCGCGGGTTTAAGCTTTAATATAAAAGTGTTTTTTTGCTGACTGACTGACTTATTGGCCATCATCGCACAGACCAAACCGTCAGAGCTAGGAAGCTGAAATTTTCACAGTATGTTCCATCTATAATGAAAGTGCACACTAAGACGGGATTTTGGAAAATTCCACCCGCAAGCGTGGAAAATCGCGTAAAACTGTTGTATGAATCTTTTTGTTTATCATCCAATCGGCTTCAAACTCATTTTCAAATATCTCCACAAAAATTCATTCGATACATATTTCACCGATTTTGGAAAATCCACCCAAATGTGCGGAAAATGGGGGTCTCAAGGCAGTATGGACGAAAGTCTAATTTTAGTCCGATCACCTTTAAATTCATTTTCAAAGCTCTTCACATTAAATAGTTTGACACGTGTATCATTGATTTGGGAAATCTAGCCCCATGGCCGGAAAATTGGTGGAAAACTCTAGACTTCGACATTTTTAATTTTCTTACGATTGGCTTCAAACAGATAATAGGCGCGGTGGCCAAAGATTTTGAAAAATCTACCTCCAAGGTCTGAAAATTCGCGGAAAACTGTTGTATGAAACTTTTTTTTTATTATTGTCCGATTGACTTCAAACTAATTTTCAAACTTTTCTGTTTATCATCAAATTATGTTGAAACTAATTTTTAAAGCACCTCACATTAAATAATTCGACACATGTGCTCCCGTTTTTGAAATATGCATGCCCACGGAAAAGGGAGAAGTCTGAATTCAGCATTTTCGTTTTCCATGCGAATAGCTTCTTACTAATTTTCAAACATATATATATATACAAAATCCTCGGTACCTTTCGGGAAATACAACAGGCGGAAAATAGTTGAAAAGCTTTAGTCTTGAGTTTTTAGTCTTATTCTTGGAATTGGCTTCAAATGCCAAATGATTGTGGAAAATCTACTCCGCGTCGCCACAGGCGGGACGTGGAAGTTAAGGACAAATGAGTGGGATTATTTGTTTAGTTAGATCGGCTTCGATGGTGGGGTGGGAAAGAGACGTGAAAAAAACTATATTCTGTAATTCAAATTTGATGATAACGTGTTTAAGTGTGGAAGCTATAGATTTTGTTCATTTGCGTGGGAGGGGTTGGGGGTTGTCAAATTTTTTTTGATGCAGATTTGTTTAGGGCGTCAACAGTAGTCTTGCTTTCACCGATTTTGGAAAATGCACGTTAAAGGTCGGCAAAATTTTCGAAATCTCTGAAATTTAGCTATTTTCATTTTCATACTTATTTTCAAATTTACACATAACAAGAAAGAACGGCTATCTTCGGAGTGCCGAAGCTATATTACTCTAGCAGGAATTAATATTTATGCAAAACTTAATTTTTGTCTGATTGCTCCTATGGGAGCCATTGTGGTCAATTTTTGATAAAATTATAGGAAACTGAAGTTTAATAAAACTTTCACTTAGTTTGTATTAACAAAAAGTTCTTCATACAAAAACTAATTTTTCGTTATTTGGCAGCTATGTGATCCGATTTTGACCAAATTTTGTCAGATTATATAAGCTATCTAGATGCACGATTAGGGTAAGTTATGTAAGGATACATTCATAAAAAAAATATTTCACACAACGGTCGAAAAAGGTGACAAGCTTTTGTCTGGAAGTTTAGTATTAATTAAACCAATTGAACTCATTTTTAAAAATACGCCAAATATAAGTTGAAAGAGTGCTAACCGATTTTAAAAAATCTATTCTGCCCATCGCCACGGTCGGGAAATGGAGGTCAAGGTCAAATAAGTACTATTATGTGTTTTTTTTAGATCGACTTTAAAGTCATTTCCATAGCCCTACTCAAAAACTCATTATGCATGTGGCTCGACTTTTTTGTGGCAATTGTTTGCGGATAGAAAGCGGATTATTATGTGCCGTTGCTGATTTGCCATATTTTTTTTACTTTTTGTGTTAAATTTGCATCAAAACAAACCGAATATCTAAATAGCCAAATACCAAATGAAAAATGTTAATTTACCGTTTCACATTTCATTGTGAAAAGACAAAAATCAGACATTCGAATGTCACCGAATGTGACAAATGTTGTTACTCGTTTAAAGTGCCTATAGTGATTATCGAGTATACCTGACTACGAGACTCCCTGTACCGAAGTCAATAATTTCCAAACACATCTGCATACACTTCCACATTCATGTACATTCAAGTACATGTCGTTGCATTGCAAGTCTCTTCTTGAAGCGTGTGTATTTGTTGTTCCTAAATTCCTTCTAGAAGCGTGTATGCTTGTTGTTGCTAATTTCTTTGGATTTCCGCCTTAGCCTTTGATTTCGTGCAGCTGTGTTAGCCTGAACGCAAAGAAGCTGGAAAGAGTGAGAGGCATCGAGCTGCAGCTGAACGTAGTCCCTAGAACGACTGAGTGCGAACGAGACGGGAATATGTTCTTGCAACAGGTGTGGTCCCAAGTTTAGGCAAAGCTGGAGTAGGCTGGTGGTGATAGAAGTCGACTAAGGGCAGACTGAGCTCTACTCTAGCATCGTCAGCACGCACTGTGGGAATTCGTTTAATTTGCTCGGTTTGGTGTCACTCAGTTGAAAATAACGCTAACCCGACGTACACATACAATTGACAGTTCAAGCAAGGCAAGTTGTGGTTGCTTTGCCGTTTCCCTAGCTCTGCGGTACTGAAATTAGTTAATGTTTTTTGATTTTTTCACGAGTGATGGAATTATTATGTATGCTAAATATCAAAGCTGTATATCTTAAAATGTCTTTATAAATCGATTTGCCGAGGTGTGGGGGAATATTCAAAACTTGAAATTAACTTGACCTGCGCACACTATACACATAACCAATATTTTGGTGTCTCTAGCATTTAAAGTTTTTAAGATCCTTGCGTTTATACATTCGGATGGATAGGGCCAGATTTAGAATATACATATACACTTTATGTCTTCTTCTGCCTGTTACATATATTTGTACAGTTCAAATACCCCCCTTTTTTTTTTACTCATTTTATGGGTATCCAATAAGTCATTCTCAACCTTACCCTCATCTTTTGAGGCGTCCGAAAATCTGAATAGTTCATCGGTGCCTGATTGTTATTATTATTATTATTGAAAAGTTAGAGTAGTTCACAAAACTTAGTCTTACTTATGAGGTATAACACTAGCAGCGTGGCCTTCGGCTATTTTGTTTGTATTTACAATTTCTTTTTTTTTTTACAGGTATACTATATATTTTAAAGCTATTTGTTTGTTATATACATATGTACATTTGTCTTAGATTGAGTGGTATGTGTTAGATATTTTTAGGAAGAGTATAATTTTGTTAATATTGTCTGGACTGGGGTTAGCGAGGAGATCAACTGGGTTTGTGCTATTGAAAATGTTTTGTTTTATAGTGCCCAGTGCTGGGCATGGATTTAGTAGGTGCTCTATTGTAATTCTGTTGTTGTTGTTTCATAGTGGGCAGGATAGTAGTAGGTTGGTATTTAGGTAGTGCTGGTGAGTGAGTTTTGTGTGGCCTATTGATTTGATTTGATCGAGTCTGTTTAGTTTGTGTTGTGGTGAACTGAGGTAGTTCCCCATGTGTATGTTGTTGGAATTTATGTTGTACCATTGGCTGCAGTATGAAAGGTTTTCTTTTTGTCTAGTTGTGAATATTTGTTTTAGGTAGCTGTTTATGTCTATTGGATTTGTGTTTGGGGTGAAGGTAAGTGGCATTTTGTGGGTTAATTTGGCTGCTTGGTCTGCAAATTCATTCCCAATTATGCCTGCATGCCCTGGTATCCACATAAGCTTTATTTTCGGGGATAGGTGTATGATTTGGGATCTGATTTTATTGTGGTAAAAGATTTTGTTGTTCATGTTTTGAATTGTGTCTATTGCTGATAGAGAGTCAGAGCAGATAATGAATCTGCCTCTCATATTCTTGCAGTGTTCTATAGCTTTTAGGATTGTTTCGGTGGTAAGTACTGAGGAGTAAGGAGGTAGGATGCCGTGTTTTAGTACAATTGTTTTCTGATGGCGTAGGTATTGTGTCGTTTAGTTTTGAACCGTCTGTGTATATAAATGTGTAATTTTTTTGGTTGTATTTAATGTGTTTGTACAGTTTTTGATATGTTTTGGGGGAATTTGTTGGTTTTTTCTGTATTCGGAGTGTGGTGTCAATAAGGTTGCTGATGTCGCAGGGTAGATTGTGAGGCTTGTACGGTATGGAGAGTTCTCTACATTTATTTATTGTTCGGTCAATTATAGGTAAGTTTTTCTTTATGCTTTTGCGGTCTTTAACGAGCTTGTGGATGGGGGTGTCTTGAGTTTATTAGGGTTTTCGAGAGTTTGGCTGTTTGTAGGTCGCGTTTTAGTAATACGGATATGGGGGATCCTTGGGAGATACCGTTGGGTAGTGGAAGCATATTTGAAGTTTATGGGCCGATACGAACGATTATTTTATTATGCATAAAGTTTTTAATATAGTTTATTATTTTCGGTCCGATTTTCCATTCTATGAGTTGATCGACTATGGAAATGAGAAATCAAGACTGATGAGTGAGGTGTGCTTGCGTGACTTTATTATGAGGTAGTCTACATAGAGTAGATTGTCTTTTTTAAAGTCAAATTGCTTTTGGTTTAATAAATTGTTGTGGGTGACGAACCACCAAAGTCTTTTGGCTATACGGAAATCGGTCTGTAAAGGTGGGTTCCGTTTTAGTGGTGTTTGGCTTAGGTATTGATATAATAAGGCTGTTTTTGTAGGATTGGGCTATATAGTGGTTGAGGATTTGGTTAAATAGGTTGGTGATTCTTTTTTGTTGTTGTGGGAGAGCGATTTTTTTATCATTTGATAAGATATTCTGTTTAGGCCTGGGCTGGATCCTTTCAGTGTTTGTAGTGCAGAAGTGAGCTCAAGGTATTTTATGTTTTTTTCTATTTCTTGTGCAGTTAAGGAGGGTGGGTAGTTCAGATTGGTCGTTTTGTATTTATTGTTTCGGAATTCTTGTGAGAAATTAGAGTCATTTGCAAGGTCAGACCAGTGTTGGGCAAGAATATTGGCTATTTCGAAATTGTTTGTGGTTATTTGTCTAGTGTGTGGGTTGGATATGGCGTGTATTCGTCTAGTGGGATTAAGTCCGCAGAAGCGACTTATATTGGCCCATATTTGCGATGAGGGTGGTTGCGGGTTGGATTGTTAAAGTGAACGAGTTGGAGGCTTCTTGTTTGCTTTTTTTAATTTCGAATTTAAGTTTGGCGTTTGTTCGTCTATATCTTATAATGTTTTCTGTGGTAATGTTGCTGTTTAGTGTTTTTCAGGCTTTCTGTTTGGCTTTTCTTAATAGGCTGAGGTTTTTGTTCCACCAGGGAACTTTGTTAGGTTGTCTGTATGGTGAGGTTTGAGGGATAGCTAGGTTTGCGCTGGTCAGAATTATTCTGCTGATTTGGGCTGATTCCTTGTTTCTATTTTCGGAGGCAGGATATTTTGTGTTTGCGTGATGTGTGAGAGTTTCGTATTGTTTCCAGTTGGCATCTTTTAGTTTAAAGCGTGGTCTGATGATAGTGTTCTTTTGAGGTGTTGGGAAAAGGGAGATCATTTTGGGAAGTGGTCGCTGCCGTGGAGGCCGTCGAGAATTGTCCATTTTGTTTTTGGGGCTAATGCGGCTGAGCAGAGTGAGAGGTCTATGTGTGTGAGAGTGTTGTGTGTTGAGAAATGGGTGGAGGATTTGTCGTTTAGTAGTATTAGTTGCGAGTTTTCGATAAATTTGTGGACTATTTTTCCTCGTGTGTTAGTTGTCGTTGAACCCCAGGATGGGTGCCAGCCATTGAAGTCACCAGTGACAATTAAGGGTGTTTGTTGGGTGTTGAGTGAGTTTTGGAGGTTGTGAAGTGTTTGTTGTTCGTACTATGGTTGAAGGTGCCTTAGATGAACTTGGTCCAGGGTTTGCAGATGGATGGTGTAGTGTGGTGTTTTGTGTGTGTGTGTGTGTGTGTGTTGTGTTTTGGGGGTGTGTGTGGTTGTTGAGTGGGGTGCTGGATTTGCAAGTGTTTTTGCGTATGTGTTTCCCAATTGTTGACTGTGTCTATTATGGTAAATGCTTAATGCGGTTTTGTGGTCGATTGCCGTCAGTTCTTGTTGTTTGGAAGGTGGGTCATTTGCGATCGAGCGGGCTATGTTGGTGGTCAATTTCCGGATTGTTCTTGCAGTTAAGGTATTTTTGCAGAGTTGTCCTTCGTCTGTATGTTTTTCTTCTGAGCAGTTTTTGCATGTTTCTGGGCTCTTGCAATATATAACGCCTTTGGTAAAGTTAAGAGTTCTGTGTTCTGTTTGCAGTTATTTCCATGTTGGTCATGTTAGTTAATTTTAAGAGTTTTATGGCCTGCAGTTGGTTTTTTGTTTTTATAAGTAGGTAGCCGTCTCTTGTTTTTTTGCATGATTCGACTTTTTTAAATTATTTTTTTAATGACGATTGGTGATACATTTTCAAAAGAGTTGTTTTTTTTTTTAGAATAATGTATTTGGGTTCGCCTAGTTGTTTGTTGGTGTATTTGCCTATATCAGGCGGCTCGTGCATTGTTGTTGTTGTTGGGCTTGAGCCCGGTGTAGCGGTTACTGATGTGTGTTTGTTATTGTTCTTTGTCTCTTTTGTGATTGATGTTTATTTTTCGAAATTTAAAGTGCTTTGGTTTGCGTATAACGGGTTTTTGTTTTGCTGTAACACGTCTTATCTCTTTGGAGGTTGAAGTGATACTGTTATAGGTATTATTTTATTATATTATATCAGTAAAAGTCTATTCTCTTTTTCTTATCTTGTATTCTCTGGCGTTCCACAAGGGAGGTCGCTTGGTGCTCTTTATTTATTATATTTATCAATGATATTGACAGTTGCTTTAAATTTGTAGACTATCTTCTTTATGCTGATGATCTTAAATTCTAATTTGTCAGAATGGTGTATTTTTAACGATCTATCTCTAAATTGTCCTTTCATATAATTTATAATAAATGCTAATCATCTTTTAATACGTCCTATTTACTCATTGTACCCATGAAATGGGTAATTAATGTATTAATAATAATAAGTATAGTAATAATAATATTGTAAATGGATGTTTGTTACTAAAAACGCCCCAAAAAGGGTGCAAAGTAGAAAATGCTTGCTGTGCCAATACCTACATATGTGTGTGTCTGTATGTACGAGTACATACAAACAACTTTAAATCTCTTGCAAGTAGATATGTATCAGAGCGTTCAATTTCTCAATTTTCTTGCAAACCCGAAAAATTACCGGGGCTTGTATGTGCTTGTATTTGCATTAACGTGTAGCGGCCGGTTGGTTTTACATTAAGTAAACATAAGCATGTCGCCCACAAGTACCGAGCAATCAGCATACAATGACACATTGCGATCCGACAGAATTTGCATTGAAAATTTGTTGCAACATACACACTAAGTGTATTTATGTGTACTAAACACAATCATTATTCGGGTTTTCGAACTCATTAAATATTTTTACTTGTTATACCCTAGCAGAGGGTATTATAATTTTGTCTCGAAATGTATAATGGTCAGAAGAAGACGTTTCCGACCCAACAAAGTATATATATTCTGAATCAGCATAAATAGCCGAGTCGATATAGCGATGTCCGTCTGTCCGTTTCTATGCGAACTAGTCTCTCAGTTTTAAAGCTATCGTGATTAAACTTGGTACAGACCCTTTTTTTTTTTTTTTTTGCTGCAGGCAGTACATATGTCGGAACCGGCCGGATCGGAGCACTATAAATTATAGCTGCCATACGAATGATCGGTCGACAACTGTTTAGAGGGGACACTATTTTGTGAATCCCTTTCTGCCAATTAGTTAGTAATGCTATTAATTTTAGAAAGAATTAAGCGAGTTGAGTTGAGTCTTGTTGCGATGCGTGCACGCGTGTATGTAAATGAGTATCAGCGAAAGACTGACTTGCGCCAAAAGCTAAATGTTGATAAGAGCGCATTTACAGAGTGCAGCTCTTATACTGAAAGCATATGCAAATTAAAGCATGACCGTAACAATGGGCAAGATTAACAAATTAATGTAATTAAATGAGAGCAAACATATTTCACTAGTTCTGCTCTCGACATGCTCCCCCGTTGGAAGAGGTATCCTTTCAACCGAAGTGGTATCGACGGGCAGAACTGAGATCTTGCTAACAGCTCTTTTGACTAAGCCAGAAGCAGTGCGAATGTTAGCAACACGAACTCTACCTTGAGAGCACCTCTTGAGCGTGGCTGATCTTTGTGCTTGAATTGTAAAAAGCGGTGAATGTAAGCAAAGACACGCTGCAGCTTGCCAAAGGAATTTTGGTATTTGCAGCTGAATGAGATGTCCAGCTGATAAACCAAACCAATGCTCGACGTTGGCGTTTAGGTAGCTCTGTCAGCGGTGGTACGCTTGCTGGCCAGTCAGAGCGTAGGAAGGCAGGTCCCTCGGACCACAGACTCGATCCAAGCAACTCGAGTGGTGTGCATCCACGAGAGAGTATATATGCGGGATTCATCTGGGAGGGTACGTGCCGCCACGTCATTCCTTTAGTGCGTTCTTGTATTTGAGCTATCCTGTTGAAAACAAATACATTGAAGCTAGATGGAGCTTCGCGTATCCAGGAGAGAGCTATAGTGGAATCCGACCAACAATGGAAGCTACAATGAAATGACACCATTTTAGCGACGTTAGAAATGAGTTCAGCCGACAAGTGTGCTGCAGTCAGCTCCAATTTGGGATTGTGAGTGTTTTGAGAGGAGAAACCCTTGATTTAGAGCAAAGAAGGTGCTCTGCGAATTTTCCTTGTAGTTCCGAACGAACATATATGCAGGCACCGTATGCAGACATGCTATCATCGCAAAAGCCATGTATCTCCCATGCGGCATGTGGCATCATAAAAGCGAGGAAATTTGAGGCAACGGACAACTGCAAAACTGCAAGATAAATGCAGCGCTAGAGGCAAGCTTTCGTCCCAATCAAGCCTAGTTTTCCACAACTCCTGCAGAAATATTTTCAGCTTCGTGATGATTGGTGCTATTATTCCGAGGGGATCGTAAAATTTCGCGATAGTCGATAAGATAGATCTTTTGATTGCCTATTTCTCTGGCAAACTTTCTAAAAAATGGAAGATCAAGTTGTCAGAACTTGGATCCCAAACCAAGCCCAAAGTCTTTGCAACGTCAGTTCCATCGTGAAACTTCTGCAGCTTTTCTCGTTCATCTCCAGACTCGCCTTGCAACACACTTGGTTCGTTAGAGCACCACTTGCGAATTGGAAAGTGATCTCTTCGCAGCAGCTCCTTTACTTGCATTCAAATTTCCTTGACTTCTTCAACAGAATCTCCGCCAGATATCAAATCGTCAACATAAAAATCTCAGCGAACGATTTTCGCTGCAAGTGGCAGATCGGTTTTCTCATCATATGTCAGCTGTTGATGCCAAAAAGGCGGCCGGTTTTGTTCTGTACGTAACAGTGTCCAGAGTGTAGACCTTCACTCAACAGAACTCGAATTCCGAATGACAGTTGAGTTAACAACTGACAATTTGCGAGATTTTATTTCGCAGAACAAGTGACCAAATTCGGTTCGCGCGTAAGACGCTCCTTGATTTGTCAAACTCGGACAGCATACGCTCAGCCATTTCCATGCGCGCCTCGAGATCAAACTCATCAAAGTGGGCCAGGTTTTCTGATTTCAGAAACTCATTTAACGCCTGAACTTGCCGATAGACTGAGCTAGATTTTTCCTTGTAAAAGGCAATGTCATTTGAAGCCACCGAAGGCTTTGCATGTCCCGATGGCTCAGAATTCATTTTAACAGTTGAATGTTGAGTGAAAACGGCACTGAAATCGAAGCGTTTGCAATTTATGTATGCGCGTTAATTAGTCAGTGCACTGTGCTGTAAATGTTATATACCACGATCTTGTCTAACACGAAAGTATGCACACACATATACACCGAAAGACATTGCGCCAGAAAACTGTATTTATACCGAAATGTATGTGTTAGCACCCACGGTGCACTAACAAGTTGTTTACTGCAATGCATTTGCACCGGTAACGTGTATGTATGTAATGCTTTCGCACCGGCAGAATGTATGTGCGTATGTCTGTTCGTAACAAGCTTTGACACCGACTTGTGCCCAAAGCTTGTGTTTGAAAATTATTAAAAACGATATTTTAATAATTATCCGAAATGATGTCAATGAAAAAAATCACGTCGGTGTCACCAATGTTTAGAGGGTACACTATTTTGTGAAACCCTTTCTGCTAATTAGTTAGTAATACTATTAATTTTAAAAAGAATTAAGCTAGTTGAGTTGAGTCTTGTTGCGATGCGTGCACGCGTGTATTTTCAATGAGTATCAGCGAAAGACTGACTTGCGCCAAAAGCTTAATGTTGATAAGAGCGCATTTACAGAGTGCAGCTCTTATACTGAAAGCATATGCAAATTAAAACTTGACCGTAACAATGGGCAAGATTAACAAATTAATGTTATTAAAAGAAGGCAAACATATTTCACTAGTTCTGCACCCGACAACAACTATGTTTTTGTATGAATAACTTTTTTGTTTGTGGATGTATCCTCACAAAACTTTCCCAGTCAGAGTCTCTAGAGAGTTTATACAATCTGACCAAATATGGTCAAAAGCAGACCACTATATCACTGTATCAAACTTTTTGTTTATAAAAATTTTTCATCCAAATTAAGTGAGAGTTTTATTATACTTCAAATAGTTTCCTATAATTTCATAGCTGCTAGGGTATATAGCTTCCGAATACCGAAGATAGTCGCTCTTGTTTTTTTTTTTTTAATTTTTATTTTATAACCCTAGACCCTAGACTTAACATTATTAGCGTTAAATGTTGTTCCATTTGAAAATCTGTTTTGTTGTTAAATAAGTGATACAAATAACGTTATTGCACTTGCTTTACCAGCTAGTGAACATATATGTATGTAGCCACCGAAGGTTTTGTTTACAAGCGCATAATTTCTTGTTAAGGTTACCTGGTCGGCTCGCTTATACCTGTAGCTCTACACACACACATACACACATACACACATACACACATACACACATATACACATACACACATACACACATACACACATACACACATACACACATACACACACACACACACACACACACACACACACACATACGGCCCCTTGCTGTGGAACGCAATGTACGACGGCATACTGCGCCTAGAGCTGCCGGAGCGGACGCAGGCGATCGGCTTTGCAGACGATGTCGCCCTAGTGGTGGTTGCCAAAGAGCTTGAGCTGGCGGAACTGGCAGCCAACTCTGCGATTCTGCGGATTGAGCAGTGGCTAACCTCAGTGGGGCTCAAACTTGCCCACCACAAAACTGAGGCAGTGTTGGTGAGCAGTCGGAAGAAGGTGGAGACAGCTCACGTCACAGTTGGTGGCATAGAAATAGCATCAAAGCGAGCTATCCGTTACCTGGGGGTCATGCTAGACGCCAGACTGACCTTTCGCGAGCACATGGAGTATGCGAATTCCAGAGCAGCTGAGACCTGCAGAGCTCTATCGCGCATTCTGGTTAACACACGAGGTCCAAGGCAGACGAAAAGAAAACTCCTAACAAGTGTTGTGAGATCGACCATACTGTACGCAGCACCAATCTGGCACGGCGGTCTGCAAGTTAGGTCTTACAGAAGGGGCCTGGAATCAACGCATAGGCTCTGCGCCATCCGTATAGCTAGTGCCTTCAGAACGGTGTCAGACGACGCAATCCTCGTCATCGCCGGCACCATGCCAATCGAGGAGCTAGCGGCGGAAAACGCAGCAGTGTATCACGAGCTGCACGATGGAACGGACCGTCTCCGTAACAAGAGGCTGATCCGGGACTCGGCGAGAAGAGAGTGCCTGCTTCGCTGGCAAGAAAGATGGGACAATTCAACCAAGGGCCGTTGGACTCATAGGCTGATCCCTGAAATAGAGCCATGGGTCGCCAGAAGACACGGAGAGGTGGACTTCTACCTAACGCAACTGCTAAGCGGCCACGGCTGCTATAGAAGTTATCTGCACCGATTCGGCCACGAGACCACCAACAAGTGCACGTGGTGCGGCAATAGTGTGGAAGAGGACGCAAACCACGTCTTCTTCTGGTGCGGCAGGTTCGACCTGGAGAGACAACGGATTCAGAGCTTGGTAGGCACCACGGTGTCCGCGGACAACATTGTGCCACTCATGCTATCCAGTGAACTCAACTGGAGCGCAGTTAGTACTTTCGCGGCGCAAGTCCTGCGAAACCTACGGACTCTTGAACGAGCGAGGAACGCAGCTTAATCGGAGAAGGAGTCCCCGCGAAGTAAAGCTTAGCAGCCATACCGCGGGAACAACACATCTTCACTAAGCAGAGCGCATTAGCATTAGCTGTACTGTAAACTAGACATAAGATATGCAAACAATAAAAAAAAAAAAAAAAAAACACACACACATACACACACATACACATACACATACACACACATACACACACACACACACACACACACACACACATACACACACACACATATATATATATATACACACACACACACATACACATGTTTTTTTATTTTTTTTAAAATCATTTATTTGTTTACACTATTTAACGATTTCTATCTACAAAAAATAAGTACTGGAATTTTGTTTTGTGTTGTAGAGTGACTGGCCCCTGCGGTACGGCCGTAAATTGTTGCTTCGCAGAGGCGCGTGCCTCTTCTACAAGGTTCTCCTTTTTTTCCGCTCCGCTCTGCGTAGCTCTTGCATTACAAGCGCAGAGAAGTTGCACACTGCCGTCCAGGCCTCTCAACTTCGAACCGCCCATAGTGAAAGAGGATATGACCGGCGTCTTCAACGGTCTCGTCGCCACACCAAGCGCAATACGGCGAGGAGTCATGGCCGAACCTGTGCAGGTACTGCCTGAGGCAACCATGCCCACTCAGTAGCTGCGTTAGGCAGTAGTTACCAGAGCCATGCTTACGCTTTATCCAACGCTCAATGTCGGGGATCAGGCGATGCGTCCAGCGTCCTTTAAGTGACGCATCCCATCTTGCTTGCCACCGCGAGATGCTCTCCTCTCTTGCCTCCAGACGAGCCCTTCTCGAGTGGCCCTCCCTAGAAGCCAGGAGGTCGATTGGCAGCATGCCCGCAATAACCAGTGCGGCGTCGTCCGAAATTGTCCGAAACCTGCTGCATATTCGCAGTGCACAAAGGCGGCGCATCGACTGGATGCCTCTGATATAGCTCGGGGTTGCATATAGGATTGTCGACCGGAAAACGCTGGTTAGCAGCCACCTCCTCTCTTGTTTAGGATCTCTTGTGTTCAGCTTGATCCTGAACAGTGCTCGGCTCGAGTTCCCTGCCTTTCCCTGAATGAACTGGAGGTGCTCGCGGAAACTTAACCGTGTGTCGATCATCATACCTAGGTACCGGATGGCCCTTTTAGATACGACGGTGTCATCCCCGGCACGGATGCGCGCTGTCTAAACCACCTTCCGACTGCTTATCAGCACCGCCTCCGTTTTTTGGGCAGCCAGTTCAAGGCCCATAGAGCTAAGCCATTGAGTGACGACTGCAGATATGCTCCGCTGCATTTAGGTGTTTGGCTACCACCACAAGAGCTACGTCGTCGGCGTAGCCGACTATGTGTGTGCCGCTGGGAAGCATCAGCCAAAGGATACCGTCGTACATGACGTTCCACAGCAAGGGCCCTATGACGGAGCCTTGGGGCACTCCCGCTGAAATATGGTGCGTCGCGGTGCGGACGTAGTGTAGCGCAAACTCGTCCTACAAAATAGTCCCTCACCAGCGCAAGTAGGTACGGTGGGACTCCAAATGCAGTTAGCGCGTAAAGAATGCATCCCCAATCGGCTGTGTTAAACGCATTCTTAACGTCAAGGGTCGCAATGAGGCAGTACTGCTATTGCCTCTGATGCAAGCGTGACCACTCTGTTGATGGCGTCAACGGTGGATTTTTGCTTACGGAAGCCATATTGCCAAGGCGAGGTCACCACCTCGACTTAAAGCCTCTTCCAACCTCGAGGAAATTATCTTCTCAAAGACCTTGCCCATGGTGTCGATCAGGCAGATTGGCCTGAAGGAGGACGCTTCATCGGGCGGTTTGCCTGGCTTCATCGGGTGGTGCCTTCTGTAAGCGTTTGCAAACGTCATACTGGAGTCGCAAGCGGCTTCCACGTGACGCGCCACCTGATCGGCCATGCACTGTGCTGAGCCCGTCAACACCAGGCCATCTACGCTGCAGCGAAGTTGGCTGTAATCAGCGTGCTCGCGCGGTACGATTTCCCTCCGATCGAGCGGTCTAGGTGGCACCTGGAGGTCTCGCCGATGGAGAAGAGTATGGCTTCATGATCACTGCCAGTGTAGTGGTCACTAACTCGCCATGATGCAGAGTTAAAAAGACGGCTGCTGACAAAGGTGAGGTCGATGATTGATCCCAGAGCGTCGCAGTTGAAAGTGTTTTTCGACCCATGGTTGAGCAAGACAACGTACAGCGTGGCGAATGCCTCGAGAAGAGACCATCCTCTTGCGTTTGTGGCAAAAATATAAATAATTTTAAATATTGTGCCTAGAAGTATGCAATACTAACTAGTTCACGCCCACTTATCTCTGTAAGCTCGCTGTTAACTTAATATTCTATATGTATATATGTATATGTTCTATATATATATGTTCTATATATATATGTTCTATATATATATTATATATATATGGGTACACACATACACATACACATACACCTACAAAAGGGGCAGGGATACACCTAGCCCCACCGAAGCAGCTAGCATAGCTCCACCAAAGAAAGTGAGAGGAAGAGGCACATCCAGCTGGAATAAGATGAGCGCTCTTGGCAATATGCTGGATGAAATATTTATTTATTTAATTGTTAAAGAGAATTAATTCTAAATAACAATTTATTTTAGAGCCAGAGCAGCAAAGGCCTTCAGGCAGACTTATTTTTCATATTATTACATATTACATATATGTATTTACATTATATACATTATATCTCTATGTGTAGTTTATTAATTATTTTTATAAAATTTTCTATATTTGATAAATTGGGTTTTGATATAAGGATGTTGAGTGTGGAAGAGTTAAGAGATTTGCAGATATTCATTACGTGTTGGCATTGGAGTATTAGGTGTTTTATTGTCAAGGAATCGCTATTGCAAAATGGGCAAATAGGTGCCGGTGTTTTGTTGAAGATATATTCGTGTGTTAGTATTGTTTGTCCTAGTCTGAATCTTGTGTGTTTTATTGTGTGTTTCCTGTCTATTTTAGTTGGAAGATGTGTAGGTTCTCTAGTAGGGTTGATGGTTTTGTAGAAGTGCGAGTAATCGTTCCAGATTGTTTTAAGTTTTTCTTTTGTTGTAAAGTTAATCAGTTTATTTATATCCTTTTTGTTGTTGATGTTGTGTAAGAGCAATGGTGAAAGTGTAGCCATTTTAGCTGCTGTGTCTGCTAGTTCATTTCCTTTTATCTTGACATGTCCAGACGTCCAGAGTAGCTTAATCATTTTGTGATTTGAGTTGAGTTTGTCTCGAATTTTTGCGATTGTGGGTTGATATGTGTTTGGGTTTTTGACGGCTAGTAAGGTGGAGAGTGAATCCGTGCAGATAACAAATCTAGTTTATGTTTCTTTTTGTGTGAACTCTACCGCACAGAGAATCGCTTCCGCTTCCGCTGTGAAGATTGAAGAGTGCCAAGGTGTGACGGCTGATTTTAATATTTTATTATCTTCTGTGACGACGCTGAAGGCAGTTATGTGGTTCAGTTTTGATGCGTCCGTGTATAGAAAAGTCCATGACTTGTATTCGTTTCTGATTTTGTCGAAACCTTTTCTGTAGACTTCGCATGTCTTTTTTATATTTCGAGAGCTTTAACAGTGTAGAGTGACTGTTTATTGTCCATGGTGGAAGCTTTTCTTTGTATTTGCGTTGTGGTGAGATGAATATGTTTAGAGCTGCCGCTTCTTTGATGATCATTTCTAGGCTTGATGGCTTTTTTATTGCTCTTTTCCGTTTAAGTTGCCTGAGTAGTGTGTTTTGTAAGGAAGATCCATGTGCATTGGTTATGTTTTTAATATGTCGTCCAATGCTCCATTGGAATCTAGTGTTTAAGTCGGGGAGTCCTGTTTCTGCCAGCATGTTTTTTATTGGGGTAGTACGGAGGGCGCCTAATGAGAGTCTGATGGAGGAATGGTAGGGAGTGGAAAGTTTTGAAAAATTTGTTTTATTTGTTTTACCGTAAATTGAAAGACCGTAGTCAATCTTGGCGAGTATTATTGACTTAGGTATATTAATGAGGAATGAGGTGTTGCTTTTTAACTTTTTAACTTATATCTACTTAAACATTTAATTATCTTTAGTCTATAATTTAATGAGTTAGTTAAAGCTTTGACATGTTCGTTCCAATTATATTTACAGTCGAATGTTAAACCTAGAATTTTGAGGTGTTGTGTTTTTGGTATGTTTACATTATTTATTGTAATATCTATGTTAGAGCAATTGTGTTTTCTGTATATATGTAGGTGAGTGGATTTTTCCGCTGATATTTTTGTTCCAGTGATATTGCACCAATCGTGAATTTTGGAGAATAAATTATTTATTTGGGTTTTATAGCCGGGGCTTGGTTTGAAAAAGAGGCAAAGGTCGTCTGCGTACATGGTGTGTTTGAAAAATGTATTTTGATTTATCAAGTGATTTAATTTATTGAAAGCGATGAGAAAAAGCGTGTCTGATAGTGGGGAACCTTGTGGGATGCCGTTTTTTAAGTTATTTTCATTAGATAGGGTGTTATTAATTTTAACTCGTATTCTACGGTTGTTTAGGTAGTTTCGAATGTAATTAATGATTTTTGGGCCAAATTTCCAATCATATAGTTGCTGTATGATACAATGAGCACCCACCCTGTCAAAAGCTTTTTCCATATCGATTGAGAGTACCGATATGTGGTTTTTTGTGGCTAAATTGTTACAAATAAAGTTATCTATTATAAGTAAGGGATCCGTGGTCGACCTATTTTGCTTGTATGCATATTGGTGAGGAGATAGGAGGTTCTCTTAGTTAAGCATCCACATAATTCTTTTTGATATGATTTTCTCCAGTATTTTGGAAATGCAAGGGAGCAGGGATATTGGGCGATAACTGTTAAGTAAGTGTTTTGGTTTGTTTGGTTTGTTTATTGGTATTATTGTTGCAATTTTCCATTGATGGGGGATATTGCTAGTGTCTAGTATTGTATTATAGAGGTCTATTGCCTATCTATATATTGCAGATGGTGGGAGCTTTTTTATTATTTGATAATTGAGATTGTCATGTCCAGGAGTGGACCCTTTAAGGGTATCTAGACAAGATTGCAATTCTAAAAGTGCTATGGGTTTTTCAATGATTTTAGCTCTGTTTCTTGGAGTATATGTGATGGATGTTTGGCCTATGTGTTGTTGTTTGTTATTTATGAAGGTGTTTGAGAAATTTGAGTTGTTTGAATAATTTGACCATCGGATGTGTTTCCTGTTTCTGTTTGTATTGCATGAATGTGTGTGATTTTACTAATCCCCGAAAGCCTATGAACTTTGTCCCAGAGTACTTTGGTTGTTGTGTTAGGGCTTATATCTTCTGTAAACTTAGCAAAGCTTATTCTTTGTGCTATTTTTGCTGTATATTTAAATTTTGCGTTCGCTTTCTTGTACATTAGCATGTTTTCTGTGCTTAGTTGTTTTCTTAAACTATTTAAACATTTTATTTTTTTAATTTTTCGAGTTCTAGGTTCCACCAGTATATGTGATTATTTTTCTTTCTGTTGGGGTTGGATGTGGGTATTGCTTTGCTAGCAGATGCCTTAATTATTTTGAGAATTTTGGCTGCAGATTGGTTAGTATTATTTGTTGTCATTAGTCTTTGTGTTAGTACGTCTATATTTTCTTGAAATAATTCCCAGTTCGCTGAATGAAGTTTATATCTATGTGTTTTGTAAGCTGTTTTTGTGTTTGCTATGGGAAATATTTGTATACGTATTGGGTAGTGGTCGCTCCCGTAGAGATCTTCATATATATTCCAGGTGGCGTTAAGGTTAAGTGGTGGTGAGCAAACCGCTAGGTCAACGTGTGTGAAGGTGTTATGGGTGGAGTAGTGTGTGTGGTCACCTTTGTTTAGTACAATTAGATTGCTGTTATGTACAAAATTTGCTATAATTTTTCCTCTTGGATTATTTGAGGGTGATCCCCAGAGAGAATGCCAGGCGTTAAAGTCTCCTAGCAATAAAACTGGCTTATTGAAACTGTTAATCCGGTTGTGGAGGTCTTGCTCTATGAACTTGTCCGTGGGAGAAAGGTAGGTGTTAATAATTATAAACGGTGTTTTAGCTTGTATTTCTGCACATGTTGCTAAGATGTTTGATTGGTGATTTACCATTTTATGTTGTATATTTTTTGATATTAGAAGTCCTACTTCTCTATTAGCTTTAGGAGCTGGCAAATTGAAATCATTCTTATGATATAGTGAGAATTGGTTTGGTATGGGAATTTTTGAGTTAGGGCCGGTTATATGGGTCTCTTGTAGGGCTATTATATGTGGGTTTTGGTTTTTTATTAAGAGAGAGAGATTATGGTATTTGTCTTTATATCCATTTATGTTCCATTTTAATATTTTTAAAGTCATTATGCTAGTGAGTGAGTTGTGTTAATTCGTTTTGTATTGGTTCTTGTGTTAGTCTTAAAATCTCTCCCTTGCTCGGTCTCCCTCTCGGTTCAACGAAGCTGCCTTAATACATAGATCATTATAGGCTTTCGCAGAGACCGAGAGAGAGAGCGAGCACAGCCTAAAAGGGTTTTGAAAGGTTTTATCACAACTCAACGTCTTCTATGATACTATCCGTATCAGAGAGCGTTGAGTGATTTTGTTTGTTGGTGTTATATTTATTTCTATCGTAATTGATGTGTGAGTCTGTTTCTGAGTCGCTTGAGGTAATCTTTTCTGTGTGAGTTGAGTGTTTCGTTAACTTGAGTGTTTGTTTTTTCGGTTTGCTTAAGTTGTTTTCTAGGTTTGCTTTTGTATATTTTGTGTTTGTGAAGTCAAAAGGTTTTTCGGGTGTGCTTTTAGTTATTGTTTTGTCTTTAGAATTGTTTTCTTTATCGGAGTTGGATGGTAAGATTTTTGTCTCGTTTTCTTTTTGTGGTGTTTGTGTAGCGGTTATTTCTGAAAATGTTTTTTTCATATTTGTCGGTGTTTGTGTGTATTGTTTGTAATATTTCGTTTTGAGTTCGTACATAGTGCATTTTTCAGTGGTTTTTATTTTAATTATATCTTGTGCTTCTTTAGATTTGGGACAGTCTTTGTTGCTAGCCGCATGTTCTCCCTTACAGTTCACGCAGAAAGTACGAGTGCACTCAGTTGGATTGTGAACTGGTAGACCACATGGGTCACAAACCTTTGTGAATTTGTAGTACTTTGCTGTGTGGCCTATAATTTGACAATTTTTGCAGCGCATTGGGTTTGGTATATATTCTTTAACCTTTACGACATGCCATGATATTTGTATTTTTTTGGGAAGATTGTATAGATTGAAGGTGAGCTGCACCACGCCAGAGGGAATTGTTTTGCCATCAATGAGTTTTGTGTATTTATATACATCGACAACTCCTTGAGACTTAAGTTCCTTAAGTATTTCTTCGTTTGGTATGTTGTTAAGGCATGGGGCGTATACTGTGCCTTTGCAGTGATTAAGATTTTTGTGGTATTCACATGATATTTGGCAGATACCAAGGCGTTCTTTGGAAGCGATGAATTTCTCTTCTATTGTTGCATTCTCTACGAATATTAGTAGATTTCCATCAGGCATTTGGTTAATTTTTAATATGTTTTTGTTGATGATATTAATTGCACGCTCTACAGCAAAACAGGAGTATGTGGAGATTGGGTTTTTTAGTGTCGGTAGCTGACATAATAATGAATTTGGGATTAGGTAAATTAGGAGTTGGGAGTTCTGGGAAAGCTTCCGACAGTGGTGTAGGCTTTTTTCTTTTGGTTTTGGGGCTGTCGCTTAGTATTGCATAGCAATTCGCCCCTTGACTATTGTGCCCGGTGGGCATAGCTGTAGATTTTGACTTACTTTATGCTTTTATGCTTTTGTATATATTGAAAGGTGAATAATGAGTGTACAAAAAGAAAAAGGCGCTTGAAAAGTTGATAAGCTTTGAACTGAACTCTGCGATAACACAACCGATCGGTACGAGGTCTAGTCGGCGACTGTGGATGAAATAATCTACATGGTGAATGAGAAAAAAACAGTAGTTCGGCATATCAACCAGGGTATGAAAGACTCTCTTATAAAAATGAAAGAGATTCAAGTGTACGTACTTGAATATCTTGAAATGGCTAACGCAGCTCCTCACTGCTGCCCCAGCTGCAACGAGGAAGTGGCGGGCGACTCATCGGCGCCGCATCTCAAAGTGTGCCTCCATCGATCAGCCAACTCGATGAAGCAGCGCAGACGACGCCTTCTCTAATGCAGGGCAAGTCACTTGTAGACGCATCCACGTCGCCAAAGGACAAAAAGCGCAGTGTGACGGCAGCTGCAAGCCATAGGCCAGGAGGTGCTGTAGCCTCAACAAATAAGCGCACTGGCACTCCAGGTGGAAAGCCTGGACCGGCCGCCTCGAACAGAACACCTAAACGCCTTCCCCAGCAGCGAGAAGCGCTACCAAATCCGAAGAGCCAGACATCGCAGCGGAATGAGTGCACCCCTGTACCCAAGAATGGCCAGCAGCCAGAGGCGACGCGGGATATGGCGGAGAGGTGGAAAAAGGTTCCTGGAAGGAAAAAACAGCGAGAACCCACACGCAGAGACCGACCCGACGCGATTCTTGTCAGGGCTCTCCTTCAGCGAAGTCTTGTCCATGGTCACACGTCGGCAGGACGATAAGCTAAAAAACGTCCAGGACAACGTGACTAAGGTGCGCCGCACTGCCAAGGGCGATTTACTCCTAGAGCTAAACGGCTCTGGGCTAGACAGCACTCAGTCGCTCAGGGAGGAGATAGAGACTGTAATTGGCGATAAAGCAGGAATCCGTGCCCTAACGCAGGAGACTCGCCTACTCATCAGGGACCTGGACGAGCTAGTCAAGCCAGATGATATATCGTCGGCACTAGCAGACCAGTTTGGGCTCCCACGCGAAGCCTCGGTGGTCAAGAGCCTTCGCCCCTCGTACGCTGGGACCCAAACGGCTACAGTCGTGGTAGCAGCCACAATGGCGGCTAACATCCTCAAAGTGGGCCGAATAAAGATCGGCTGGACAAGATGCCGCATCAAGGAGCAGGATAATGCTCCAAGATGCTACAAATGCCTGGAAAGCGGTCACATTGCCAGCAAGTGTCGCAACCCTGTTGACAGGAGCAACTGCTGCATAAAATGTGGCGAAGCGGGACACAAGGCAGCAGCCTGCAAAAACAAGGCTAAGTGCTTCCTATGCAGCCAAAACGGAGGAAGCCAAGGCCTAGACCACCAGGCAGGCAGTAGATGGTGCCCACTGACGGCGAATAGCGGAAGGCGACAAAACAAAAAATGCAGATAGTTCAGCTAAACCTGAACCACTGCTTGGCAGCGCAAGACCTGCTGTCGCAAGCAGTTCGCGAGCAACATGCAGATCTCGCGGTTCTCAGCGAGCCCTACAGGATCGGAGATGGCAGTAAATGGGCTGCAGACAGGAGTAGGATGGCAGCGCTTTGGACGTGCGGGGGACACTTATCGCTCCTCCACTTATCGTACACTCGGCACAAGGCTTCGTGCGTGCCAAGATCGGAGATCTGTGGGTGTACAGCTGCTACTTAGCCCCCAGCCTAACCCTGCAAGACTTCAGCGCCGTCCTAGACGAGCTGGTTGCAGACGCAAGAGGACGGCACCCGGTTATAATCGCTGGCGATTTTAACGCATGGGCCGTAGAATGGGGCAGTGTGCGCACGAACGCTAGAGGCCGAACTCTGCTCGAGGCGTTCGCCTTTCTTGATGTGGGTCTACTGAACCACGGAGCGGAGCACACTTTCAGCAGAGCTGGGCTAGGCTCCGTTATCGACCTCAGCTTTGCAAGCAGCTCTCTCCACAATACGGCTAGATGGCAAGTCAGCGATTGTTATACAGCCAGCGATCACATGGCTATTCGCTATGAAGTTGGACGCAGAGTTTCGGGTCTAGATAGGAGTGTGAGCAGAGGAAGAGTCTACCGGTCGGAGTCACTCAACACACAGGCCTTCGCGCACCACCTGGGGGAGCTCTCAGCCAATGGGAATGCGCAAGCGAGTGCTGACCACGCAATGGCGCAACTTCAAGCTGCCTGCAACGCCAGCATGACCAAGCCAGGAACCTACAGGCGCCACCACGAGCCAATGTTCTGGTGGAATAATACCATCGCAGAAGCTCGACGTGCCTGCATCAGGGCCAGACGCAGATACCAGCGATCGCGTGGGCGTCCCTCGTTTCCGGAACGCCAAGTCATCTACAAGGAGTGCAGGGACAGGCTAAAGGCGGCCATCAAAACCAGCAAGCGGAACTGCTTCCTGGAGCTCTGCGACTCAGCTGAGCGCGACCCATGGGGCCGGGCCTATAAACTTGTGGTGAAGAGGGTGCACGCAAGAGCACCTGCGAAACTAATGGAGCCGGCGGAAATAAAGTGCATAGTCGAGCACCTTTTCCCAAACCATAGCGGTAGTATGCCTTCTACAAGCGCACCACCTACGCTAGGCAGACAAGATGCAATCCAGACGGTCCAAGTGGAAGAAGTCCTCGCTGCTGCCCGCTCGCTTAAACTAGATAAGGCCCCGGGTCCCGACTCGGTACCCAACAGAGCACTGAAGCTGGCCCTATCGCTCCAACCGGAGTTTTTTGCGGAGCTGTTCTCTAGATGCTTCTTGGAGGGCGTCTTCCCTGCCCAGTGGAAGCTTCAAAAGCTTGTGCTGATCCCAAAACCAGGAAAGCCGCCGGATGATGCCGCGTCCTACAGACCCATCTGTCTACTTGACACGGCAGGAAAGGTGCTGGAAAGACTTATAGCCGAGAGACTGGATGCCGCAATTTCCATCGGCGGCGGCCTTTCACCAGCACAGTATGGCTTTAGGAAGGCCAAATCCACGGTGGACGCAATCAAGAAAGTGACCGACCTGGCCGCAGAAGCGATCGCGGGAACAAGGTGGAAAAACGGTAGCAAGGAGTATTGCCTCATCGTCACGCTGGACATAAAAAAGGTTAAAAGGGTTAGGGTGTTTTGGGGAAATTTTTGTGTGGGGGGGGGGGGGGGGGGGGGGGGGGGGGGGGGGAGGCAGTGTTAGTGAGCAGTCGGAAGAAGGTGGAGACAGCTCACGTCACAGTTGGTGGCCTGGAAATAGCATCAAAGCGAGCTATCCGCTACCTGGGGGTCATGCTAAACGCCAGACTGACCTTCCGCGAGCACATGGAGTATGCGAATTCCAGAGCAGCGGAGACCTGCAGGGCTCTATCGCGCATTCTGGTTAACACACGAGGTCCAAGGCAGACGAAAAGAAAACTCCTAACAAGTGTTGTGAGGTCGACCATACTCTACGCAGCACCAATCTGGCACAGCGGTCTGCAAGTTAGCCATCCGGATAGCTAGCGCCTTCAGAACGGTGTCCGACGACGCAATCCTCGTCATCGCCGGCACCATGCCAATCGAGGAGCTAGCGGCGGAAAACGCAGCCGTGTATCACGAGTTGCACGATAGAACGCACCGTCTCCGTAACAAGAGGCTGATTCGGGACTCGGCGAGAAGAGAGTGCCTGCTTCGCTGGCAAGAAAGACGGTACAATTCAACCAAGGGCCCTTGGACTCATAGGCTGATCCCGGAAATAGAGCCATGGGTCGCCAGAAGGCACGGAGAGGTGGACTTCTACCTAACGCAACTGCTAAGCGGCCACGGCTGCTATAGAAGTTACCTGCACCGCTTCGGCCACGAGACCACCAGCGAGTGCACGTGGTGCGGCAATAGTGTGGAAGAGGACGCAAACCACGTCTTCTTCTGGTGCGGCAGGTTCGACCTGGAGAGACAACGGATTCACAGCTTGGTAGGCACCACGGTGTCCGCGGTTAACATTTTGCCACTAATGCTATCCAGTGAACTCAACTGGAGCGCAGTAAGTACTCTCGCGGCGTCAGTCCTGCGAAACCTACGGACTCTTAAACGAGCGAGGAACGCAGCTTAATCGGGCAAGGAGTCCCCGCGAAGTGAAACTTAGCAGCCATACCGCGGGAAAAACACATCTTCACTAAGCAGAGCGCATTAGCTGTAATGTAAACTAGACATAAGATATGCAAACAATAATAAAAATTAAAAAAAACACATACACATACACATACACATACACATACACATACACATACACATACACATACACATACACATACACATACACATACACATACACATACACATACACATACACATACACATACACATACACATACACATACACATACACATACACATACACATACACATACACATACACATACACATACACATACACATACACATACACATACACATACACATACACATACACATACACATACACATACACATACACATACACATACACATACACATACACATACACATACACATACACATACACATACACATACACATACACATACACATACACATACACATACACATACACATACACATACACATACACATACACATACACATACACATATACATATACATATACATACACATACACACACACACACACACACATTGATTGAGTGAGTGTTGCAAATCTAAAACGGACGTGTTGGAGCTCCGGGTTTTTATTCCCAAGCTGCGACTGCGACGGCTGAAACAAACACAGGATGGTAGTGCGTGCTGATTCAGGCTGCAGTACATACCCTAGCCTCCTGTAATGACGTGGGCGAGATGGCGTCCATGCGATTCCATTATCGGAGAATCCAGGCTGAGTGAGTTGGGGCCTTGAGTGCCTCTGGCCCTTTTTTCACACATTACTCGAAGAAATGCGGCCCACTTATTGGTGCGTGTGCATGTTTTGGCTACCAATTTTCTGCCGGTCACTGATCGGCCAGCTGATCGTAAATCAGCTGTGGTGTCGGTAACCCCAAACTAACGGTCTGCCAACGCTGACGCCACTACAGGCTGTAACTGGCAGTTGGGAAAAAAAGAAACCATAGATGGCGCCACAATATATGCCAATATTTGGAACTCTGACAAATGTAGCAACTAAGCTAACCATGACTTCTCGGGGACCAACGGATACAGAAGGTCGCGGATCTTACCAATCCAACCCTCCCGCTCCGGCGGCGTATCCATCAAAGGGGCTCTGGAGACCGAAAAGGGGCGGTTAAACTCCCACCGGTTAAACACTTGAGGGAAACCTCGAGTCAACGTGGGACGCCCCTTACAGAGAAGATCAGTCACTCCAACACGTAGATACCGCAGAATCACTTTGTAGCCTACTCCAAGTGATATCTGCTGGCTATCCCACACCCTTTGCAGATAGATAAACTGACTGATCTGATCTTGACACTTTATAAATTGACGATATTCACCAACATGTGTACCAAAATTGGTTGCTCTAGCTCAAAGATAAAGTCAAAAAAATTGCGTTCATACGGATTTTTCGTAAACCCAATATACTATTTTTCCCTTCGGGAACATAGTATAAAAAGTAGATGTCACGGGACACCCGGATATAGCAAAGCTCATTATGAATTTTAAATTATTAAATTAAATGTTTCATCTTTGATTTCAGTGTTGTTTATCTCGTTGCTGAAATTCAATTATTTTATAATATTCCACGACTTTTTATTTAACAAATAGATCTATTATTTTCGACTGCAAATTATCTAATAAACATTAACTAATTTATAAAAATAAATTGCACACGTACAATAATCAGTTAAAATTTCTTCAGTCGATGTAGCAAAAGTTGTGAAAATTTATATTTTTACAGCCTGTTTTCAGCTGTTTAATTTGAACTACTGAATCAGAAACCGCTCACTAATGAAAAGTGCAGCACAGCAGCACCCATCGCTTAGAATTCGTATTCTTCTGCTGTTGCTTTCGGTCAGCAGCGGAAGTTGAAGCAGTAGCAAATATTGCTGTTCAAGTCAGTTGCGTAAGTCGAGGCAGCGCCTGCATAGGAATTTATGTAGTTTGACACTTAAGTCGACACTTAATTAATAGCTCGCGAACGAATCAAAATTTTTTGATTTAATGTTTTGAGTTGGATATTTATAACCAATAGAAAGTGGATTTACAAAGAAAACGTGGTTGTGGCACCGACTTTATTTTGAGAATGCTTAGCTAAATTATTACTAATAGTGAAAAACAAGCATTGGGCATACTTGTAACATTTTTATAATAAAATAAGAGCCGTGGCACGCCAATAAAAAATTTAATATTAAAATAAAAAAAATAAATTTATATTACCGCCGCCGGTTACTACAAGATCTGCAGCCTGCCTTCTTCTACGACTTTTCTTTATATATCGAGCCCTTCCCGCGAAAATAACGTAAGCGCCAAAAATTTAATTTTGAAGAAGTTTTTTTTTGTAAGTAGTTTACATTAACGTGGATGACGGATTTCAGTGAAACTGAAACTGAATAAAGAATGTTTGAGATGTTATATACGTAATATATCCGTCTTAAGGCTTACTTTGAGCAAAACTACTATTTTTGGCGCTTACGTTATTTTCGCGGATCGTCGCAATCGCATATATGCTCAAAATACTGTTGCTTACGTACAAATTATGTTTTCAAAAAATTATGTTTCTATGTTTGTAAACTCTTTTTATACCCTAGCAGAGGGTATTATAATTTTGTTTCGAAATGTGTAATGGACAGAAGGAGACGTTTCCGGCCCAACAAAGTGTATATATTCTGAATCAGCACGAATAGCCGAGTCGATATAGCGATGTCCGTCTGTTTCTATGCGAACTAGTCTCTCAGTTTTAAAACTATTTTATTGAAACTTGGCACAGACCCTTCTTTTTGCTGAAGGCAGTACATATGTCGGAACCGGCCGGATCGGAGCATTATAACATATAGCTGCCATGAGAATGATTGGTCGACAACTATGTTTTTGTATGAACATTTTTTTTGTTTATAGATGTATCCTCACTAAATTTTCCTTAACATAGTCTCAAGAGAGTTTATATAATCTGACAAAATTTGGTCAAAATCGGACCACTATATCAAACTTTTTGTTTATACAAATATTTCATCCAAACTAAGTGAGAGTTTTATTATACTTCAAATAGTTTCCTATAATTTCATACACAATTAAGTTTTTTCCTTCTTTCAGTTTTTTCATGTAACTGATTTTAAGATTTTTGGAAGGGTTACACATTTTTGTGAATTTAGCCAATCCACATATTTTCGTTCAGACACCTTTCCATTTGACCTGCATTTCTCGACTGCTCGACTATAGAATTCTTATTTGATTCGAATTGTTTTTGCTGACTAGCTGGGGTATTTGACGGCGATGCTTCGAACTGGTCGACCCTTACGTATGACTTTAAAATGAGTTTAATTTGGCTAGGCTTATTTTAAATTAGACTAGTTAGTCTATTGTTTTTATACGCGGTTTAAAAAAAACAAATGTGAAGGAGTATTGAATCTAGCGCAACCAAACTTGGTACACATGTTTGTATATAACCTG
The DNA here is from genome assembly GCA_037075165.1 of Hirtodrosophila histrioides. NCBI lineage: Eukaryota > Metazoa > Arthropoda > Insecta > Diptera > Drosophilidae > Hirtodrosophila > Hirtodrosophila histrioides. The sequence goes on from JBAMCL010000029.1 coordinate 436,528, forward strand.
AATTTATAAAGTTTCACGATCGACGTCCGCCCCAACTCGCTCGTCCGCAATTCAACAGAGATCCAAATCATAAAAATTTTATTTTGAGCTAGAGACACCAAATTTGACACAGACTAATGTTGACCTCCTTAAAAAATCTCCATCAAAAATTTTTGCCACCCCCTTCCCCACAAATCGGCAGAGCTTTCCCCAAAACACGTTTTTCACAGGGGTCTATTTCCAAAAGTTTCATAGCTAGAGTCACCAAATGTAACATACACACTACTGTAGACGTCCTGCACAATTAAGCAAAAAACAATTTGAGCAACCCCTCATCCGCAAATGAGTAAAATCTATATCTCCCACACCTGTATATGTAGAGTCACCAAATTTAGAACACAAACTAGCACAATTGACTCTCTTGACAGATTTGGCAAAAACAATTTTGGTAATGCCTCCCACTCTCCGGCAAATGAACAAAATATATTGTCAAACACCTGTTCAGGTAGATTCACCAAATTTGAAATACAGACTACTATGCTTTTCTCTTCTTCCCACCCCAAAAGTTAACAAATCATACCGGACTTGAAACCGAGTATTTTGCTGTCGGGTACGAGCGACTGCAACATTCTTATTTGTTAAGTTTATTTTTGCATGCTCCCGTCTACATTATTATTAAAAGATTTCCAAATCTAATTTTTTTTCCGCCATACTTAGGGAATTACAATCACGCGTCGATGTTGATGTACTGAATGAGACTAAATAAATTTCTAAACAGTCCGTGCGTTGATTTGCGCAGCTCACTGATCTTGACACTTAAATTGAGAGTATACACCAACATGTGTACCAAGTTTGGTTGCGCTACCTTCAAGGGTGTAGAAAAAAAATATACATCAAAGAAAGCCAGGTTTTCGTACTGTAACTGTATCTGTTCTTGGGAATTAGTGCAGTTTCCAATTTATTTAAAGGCAAGAGTAACGAGCGTCTCTGAATCGTCTTAAAATTTTAGTAGCCATGTATAAAAGATGTTAACGCCTCGTCGATCAGTGCAATGGAGTTCATTGAATCCCCTCTGCAGTATTGAATCTTGTTTATTGAATAACGTTCATGTTTATCATCCGATCAACTTAAATTTTTTGTACAGTAGATTAAGAGTGAGTAGTATTACATATGCTAAGTCCCAAGGCTATACCTTTACAATTGTCCATATTCGCAATCGCAACGGTCGGCGTTTTTTTTTGCGCCTCGTATTGTTTGATTTTCCTCGATATTTCAAGTTATAACTTGTGCTTTTTTTTTATCTTGTGACTGGTGTGATACATCGGTTGATTTTTTGGAAGATTTGGGTATCCTTTTAGATCCCAAGTTTAAGTTTATCAAGCATATCTTTTCCACCGCTAATCGTGCCTTTTGTGTTCTGGGTTTTATTAAGCGCGACTTTCGTAACCGCACGTAATGCGTCCATGTTGGTGAAAAAAAAAAAATTCTTATCGATTTGCGTGGGAGGGGTGGGGAATATTTGAATTCTGAAACAAACGTGATTTGCGTACGGCATACAGGAACACATTCCAAATTTGTTGTCTCTAGCTTTTATCGTTGCTGAGATCGCTACGTTCATATGGACGGACAGACAGACGGACAGGCCCAGATCGACTCTGCTATTGATATTTAGAATATACATGTGCTCTATAGGGTCGGTGATGTCTCCTTATGCCTTTTACATACATTACATACATTAAATACCCCCTTTATACTAATTTTATGGTTACAGGGAGTAATAATATTTAAGTATGACACCAATCAGTCATGATCTGTGTTTTAAGAAGAGGAAAATAAGAAAGAAAGAAAATTAATGAATCATCTGTTATAATATTTTTGTTTTACCTTACAGTACTATTACTTTTAATACCAGCTTTACTAAACTATTTATAGTATCCGAGCACGTGTTGACTGGCAAAGTGTTTACCAAAATCGTTCAGTTCTCCCTTGACTTTGTGCGGTTGTATGGTTCTGCTTTCCCTTGCTATTGGTAAGTCAAAAGTACTTTTTTCAGGTTCGGTCAATAATGAGCTTATGTATCTGACTTCTTTTCTATCCCAGATTTCCTGTAAAACGCTGTCATTATTTATCGGACCGTGAGGCCTACTAACCCAACACTTACATCCAATTGATAAAGTTTGGTAATGCAGGCATATAAACAGGAGGCCAATAAACGTATCATCTGTGGCGAATTCAAATGTATGAGTGCGATTAATTCATTATTTTTTAAACGACATTAAGCAAATATGATACCAAAATATTGAAGTGTACGAGAACTAGAACACAATCGATAGTCAAACAAAAAATCCATTTATATCGTTTAAAATTGCCGCAAACGAAATAATCATATGATACTGTGAAGAGAATGGAACTACATTTGTTATTGTGTCGACTGAGAAGCTAAGCAGCTAGTATAGTATATGCAGAACGAGATATATGTAGGTATAGATAAAAACGAGTAAGCAAAGTCGTTGCATAACTTCGAGTATATAGAAGAAATTTCATTAAAAGGGGACACTGTAAATCCAAGGCGCAATCACATCTTGGCGAAACGCTGCCCGTAAACGACATTAACATTAGAAAAAGAATGAACGCTCGATCCCAAGTATTTGATCTAACCATGGAGGGCCGACAGGTGGACGAGGCGGTGGCTAGCATATTTCACACAGTGCTTTTCCATCGCTGTTTGGGCAAATATATGTATACAGGAGATGCACAATACTCGATTGGCACGGTGGGATATTCCGATGTTGACTGCGACTTTATCGACTTCACATACGTTTGCTGCACATCGGAAAGTCTCACGCGCAGGGTGAAACGTGCTGTCAATCTGTTTAGTGAAAAGTTGCGCTCAAATGAGAGTTGTGGCTCCGGCCAGATTAGTTTGGAATTCTTTCAGAAAAAGAAAAATCGGTGGCCATTTCCACAGGAGTCTATACCATGGGAAGTGTGGACGGTGCATCTTGATTTGATCAAACATGAGAACGAAGATGAGCGTCAACTTTGCCGTGAGAATGTTTCAGATCTGCTTACTGACAAGGTTATATACATAACGGAACTTATGAATAGACACGACTATGTTCCCAAGACTCCCAGCCAAAGTGAGCTGGATCTCATCTTCGACACTTCGTTTCCAGATGTTCAGCCATATTTGTTTAAGTTCGAATATTCCACATCTGGTTCCACCGCACCCTCAATGGGAAATGCCATGAAAAAGATCATTAAGGAGACGCTTGCAATGTGACTGGCTGGATATGTGAGCAAAAAGTCTGGTGCCTTTGGCTAACCAACTATGCCATCTTCTGTTCGCATTCTGTTCTAAAATATATATATGCAAGTGAATTAAACTTGGCACCATTATGTATATTGAATTTAGCTATTGTTGCATTTGTTTTAATATGGCTAAAAGTACAATTCACAAAGTTGGACCATTTTTTTTATTTTATTTAAGTATTTGAAAAATTTTGACGGTTGACGGTAACTATACTCTATTCTGATCATTTTTTATACTCTGTTTCCGAAGGAAAAAAGAGTACATTGGTTTTGCGAAATGTCCTTATGGCCGTCCGTCCGTATGAACGCAATTTTTTTCCACACCCTTGAAGCTAGGGCAACCAAACATGGTACACATGTTGGTGTATATCCTCAATTTATGAAGTGTCAAGATCGCCCGTCTTTTTCCGAACCCACAAATAACGAAATTATTCAGGACTGGGAACAAGGTATTCTGCAGTCGGGTGCGTCCGACTGCAACGTTCTTACTTGTTTTTTTTTGTCAAGGTCGCAAATTTTTATCATCAAAATCTATATCTTCCGCACAAATTTGACACACAGACTACTGTTTTTTTCACGTTCCCTTCCTGCCCCACAAATAACCAAATTATACCGGATTAGAAACAGAGTATTTTGCTATCGGGAACGTTCGACTACAACGTTCATACTTGAAGAATAGCAGGGACCGTAAATTATGATTATGTACACATTTATTTCTTAAAGAAAAAAATCATAATGAAAGAATTTCTACATGAAAAAGGACTACATCTAGAGCATCCTTGTTGCTAGGATTATCCATTGTTGCAATGATTTTAATTGTCTTAAGTTATATAAAAAAGCTCAATAATAAATTTTATTTTTCAGGTTTATTTTTTCCTTAAAAATAGAACTTATTTTATAAATATATTTTTCGCTCAGAAATATTTTTCGAAAATCAAGAAATACAACAAATACCAAAAGAAAAAATCTGAAAATTCGGTATCAATATCAATTAATACCAAAAATCAATATTTATTCGGAAATCAATACCAAACACCAGTGTTTTTTGGTATTTTTTTGTGTCGGAAATATACTAAATTTTGTGATTTCTAACATTTTTATTTTATTTTTGAAAAAAGTATTGGTATTATTATTAATTTTTACTCCCTGTACCCATAAAATGGGTAAAAAGGGGGTATTGGATTTGTGCAAAAGTATGTAACAGGCAGAAGGAGACATCTCCGACCCTATAAAGTATATATATTCTTGATCAGTATCAAAAGAGATTTCGATTTGGCCATGTCCGTCTGTATGAACGCGTCGATCTCAGCAACTATAAGATCTAGAGACACCAAATTTGGAATGTAGGTTCCTGTATACCATACGCATATCAAGTTTGTATCCAATCTCTGATATCTTACCCCGTTCCCCCGCAAATCGATCAAAACGTTTTACAGCCACAGTTTTAAAGATATAGCTTTGGGATTTGGCACGTACACTACTTCGGTCACTCTTAATCTACTGTCCACATTTCAAGTCGATCGGATAATAAACACGTTTTTCACAGGGGTCTATTTCCAAAAGTTTCATAGCTAGAGTCACCAAATTTAACATACACACTACTGTAGACGTCCTGCACAATTAAGCAAAAAACAATTTGAGCAACCCCTCATCCGCAAATGAGTAAAATCTATATCTCCCACACCTGTATATGTAGAGTCACCAAATTTAGAACACAAACTAGCACAATTGACTCTCTTGACAGATTTGGCAAAAACAATTTTGGTAATGCCTCCCACTCTCCGGCAAATGAACAAAATATATTGTCAAACACCTGTTCAGGTAGATTCACCAAATTTGAAATACAGACTACTATGCTTTTCTCTTCTTCCCACCCCAAAAGTTAACAAATCATACCGGACTTGAAACCGAGTATTTTGCTGTCGGGTACGAGCGACTGCAACATTCTTATTTGTTAAGTTTATTTTTGCATGCTCCCGTCTACATTATTATTAAAAGATTTCCAAATCTAATTTTTTTTCCGCCATACTTAGGGAATTACAATCACGCGTCGATGTTGATGCACTGAATGAGACTAAATAAATTTCTAAACAGTCCGTGCGTTGATTTGCGCAGCTCACTGATCTTGACACTTAAATTGAGAGTATACACCAACATGTGTACCAAGTTTGGTTGCGCTACCTTCAAGGGTGTAGAAAAAAAATATACATCAAAGAAAGCCAGGTTTTCGTACTGTAACTGTATCTGTTCTTGGGAATTAGTGCAGTTTCCAATTTATTTAAAGGCAAGAGTAACGAGCGTCTCTGAATCGTCTTAAAATTTTAGTAGCCATGTATAAAAGATGTTAACGCCTCGTCGATCAGTGCAATGGAGTTCATTGAATCCCCTCTGCAGTATTGAATCTTGTTTATTGAATAACGTTCATGTTTATCATCCGATCAACTTAAATTTTTTGTAGAGTAGATTAAGAGTGAGTAGTATTACATATGCTAAGTCCCAAGGCTATACCTTTACAATTGTCCATATTCGCAATCGCAACGGTCGGCGTTTTTTTTTGCGCCTCGTATTGTTTGATTTTCCTCGATATTTCAAGTTATAACTTGTGCTTTTTTTTTATCTTGTGACTGGTGTGATACATCGGTTGATTTTTTGGAAGATTTGGGTATCCTTTTAGATCCCAAGTTTAAGTTTATCAAGCATATCTTTTCCACCGCTAATCGTGCCTTTTGTGTTCTGGGTTTTATTAAGCGCGACTTTCGTAACCGCACGTAATGCGTCCATGTTGGTGAAAAAAAAAAATTCTTATCGATTTGCGTGGGAGGGGTGGGGAATATTTGAATTCTGAAACAAACGTGATTTGCGTACGGCATACAGGAACACATTCCAAATTTGTTGTCTCTAGCTTTTATCGTTGCTGAGATCGCTACGTTCATATGGACGGACAGACAGACGGACAGGCCCAGATCGACTCTGCTATTGATATTTAGAATATACATGTGCTCTATAGGGTCGGTGATGTCTCCTTATGCCTTTTACATACATTACATACATTAAATACCCCCTTTTTACTAATTTTATGGTTACAGGGAGTAATAATATTTAAGTATGACACCAATCAGTCATGATCTGTGTTTTAAGAAGAGGAAAATAAGAAAGAAAGAAAATTAATGAATCATCTGTTATAATATTTTTGTTTTACCTTACAGTACTATTACTTTTAATACCAGCTTTACTAAACTATTTATAGTATCCGAGCACGTGTTGACTGGCAAAGTGTTTACCAAAATCGTTCAGTTCTCCCTTGACTTTGTGCGGTTGTATGGTTCTGCTTTCCCTTGCTATTGGTAAGTCAAAAGTACTTTTTTCAGGTTCGGTCAATAATGAGCTTATGTATCTGACTTCTTTTCTATCCCAGATTTCCTGTAAAACGCTGTCATTATTTATCGGACCGTGAGGCCTACTAACCCAACACTTACATCCAATTGATAAAGTTTGGTAATGCAGGCATATAAACTGGAGGCCAATAAACGTATCATCTGTGGCGAATTCAAATGTATGAGTGCGATTAATTCATTATTTTTTAAACGACATTAAGCAAATATGATACCAAAATATTGAAGTGTACGAGAACTAGAACACAATCGATAGTCAAACAAAAAATCCATTTATATCGTTTAAAATTGCCGCAAACGAAATAATCATATGATACTGTGAAGAGAATGGAACTATAATTGTTATTGTGTCGACTGAGAAGCTAAGTAGCTAGTATAGTATATGCAGAACGAGATATATGTAGGTATAGATAAAAACGAGAAAGCAAAGTCGTTGCATAACTTCGAGTATATAGAAGAAATTTCATTAAAAGGGGACACTGTAAATCCAAGGCGCAATCACATCTTGGCGAAACGCTGCCCGTAAACGACATTAACATTAGAAAAAGAATGAACGCTCGATCCCAAGTATTTGATCTAACAATGGAGGGCCGACAGGTGGACGAGGCGGTGGCTAGCATATTTCACACAGTGCTTTTCCATCGCTGTTTGGGCAAATATATGTATACAGGAGATGCACAATACTCGATTGGCACGGTGGGATATTCCGATGTTGACTGCGACTTTATCGACTTCACATACGTTTGCTGCACATCGGAAAGTCTCACGCGCAGGGTGAAACGTGCTGTCAATCTGTTTAGTGAAAAGTTGCGCTCAAATGAGAGTTGTGGCTCCGGCCAGATTAGTTTGGAATTCTTTCAGAAAAAGAAAAATCGGTGGCCATTTCCACAGGAGTCTATACCATGGGAAGTGTGGACGGTGCATCTTGATTTGATCAAACATGAGAACGAAGATGAGCGTCAACTTTGCCGTGAGAATGTTTCAGATCTGCTTACTGACAAGGTTATATACATAACGGAACTTATGAATAGACACGACTATGTTCCCAAGACTCCCAGCCAAAGTGAGCTGGATCTCATCTTCGACACTTCGTTTCCAGATGTTCAGCCATATTTGTTTAAGTTCGAATATTCCACATCTGGTTCCACCGCACCCTCAATGGGAAATGCCATGAAAAAGATCATTAAGGAGACGCTTGCAATGTGACTGGCTGGATATGTGAGCAAAAAGTCTGGTGCCTTTGGCTAACCAACTATGCCATCTTCTGTTCGCATTCTGTTCTAAAATATATATATGCAAGTGAATTAAACTTGGCACCATTATGTATATTGAATTTAGCTATTGTTGCATTTGTTTTAATATGGCTAAAAGTACAATTCACAAAGTTGGACCATTTTTTTTTATTTTATTTAAGTATTTGAAAAATTTTGACGGTTGACGGTAACTATACTCTATTCTGATCATTTTTTATACTCTGTTTCCGAAGGAAAAAAGAGTACATTGGTTTTGCGAAATGTCCTTATGGCCGTCCGTCCGTATGAACGCAATTTTTTTCCACACCCTTGAAGCTAGGGCAACCAAACATGGTACACATGTTGGTGTATATCCTCAATTTATGAAGTGTCAAGATCGCCCGTCTTTTTCCGAACCCACAAATAACGAAATTATTCAGGACTGGGAACAAGGTATTCTGCAGTCGGGTGCGTCCGACTGCAACGTTCTTACTTGTTTTTTTTTGTCAAGGTCGCAAATTTTTATCATCAAAATCTATATCTTCCGCACAAATTTGACACACAGACTACTGTTTTTTTCACGTTCCCTTCCTGCCCCACAAATAACCAAATTATACCGGATTAGAAACAGAGTATTTTGCTATCGGGAACGTTCGACTACAACGTTCATACTTGAAGAATAGCAGGGACCGTAAATTATGATTATGTACACATTTATTTCTTAAAGAAAAAAATCATAATGAAAGAATTTCTACATGAAAAAGGACTACATCTAGAGCATCCTTGTTGCTAGGATTATCCATTGTTGCAATGATTTTAATTGTCTTAAGTTATATAAAAAAGCTCAATAATAAATTTTATTTTTCAGGTTTATTTTTTCCTTAAAAATAGAACTTATTTTATAAATATATTTTTCGCTCAGAAATATTTTTCGAAAATCAAGAAATACAACAAATACCAAAAGAAAAAATCTGAAAATTCGGTATCAATATCAATTAAAACCAAAAATCAATATTTATTCGGAAATCAATACCAAACACCAGTGTTTTTTGGTATTTTTTTGTGTCGGAAATATACTAAATTTTGTGATTTCTAACATTTTTATTTTATTTTTGAAAAAAGTATTGGTATTATTATTAATTTTTACTCCCTGTACCCATAAAATGGGTAAAAAGGGGGTATTGGATTTGTGCAAAAGTATGTAACAGGCAGAAGGAGACATCTCCGACCCTATAAAGTATATATATTCTTGATCAGTATCAAAAGAGATTTCGATTTGGCCATGTCCGTCTGTATGAACGCGTCGATCTCAGCAACTATAAGAGCTAGAGACACCAAATTTGGAATGTAGGTTCCTGTATACCATACGCATATCAAGTTTGTTTCCAATCTCTGATATCTTACCCCGTTCCCCCGCAAATCGATCAAAACGTTTTACAGCCACAGTTTTAAAGATATAGCTTTGGGATTTGGCACGTACACTACTTCGGTCACTCTTAATCTACTGTCCACATTTCAAGTCGATCGGATAATAAACACGGAAGTTATTCAACGAACAAGATTTAGTACTGGAGCGAGGGTGGGAAGAAGAAGCACAGCCAATACTTAAAATGCCTTGCGTACGCTGTGGCTCGGGTGTGTGCGGCTGTGTATGAGTGCGTGCATGTGTAAGAGACGAACATATGATTGGAAGTTTTAGACCTGGGTACAGGAAGTTTCGTAGTCGGGTATACTCGACTAGAGCATTCTTACTTGTTTAAATTTATTTATTTATTTATTTATTTTTTTTTTTTTCAAAAAAGAAATCTCAAAACGTAAATTTTATTTTTAAGCAAAATATGAAGCTCATAAAATAATTGGTGTTTTAAATATAAAGTAAAAAAAATTAAAAAGTAATTTTTATTTCTCAGCGAAAAAATGTATTTATAAAAAGGTCGTATTTTTAATCAAAAAATATTAATCGTAAAAATAAGTTTTATTTCTTGAGCTATAAATAAATTCAGGAAATAATGCTTAAAAGGCAATTCTTTAAATATTACTTATAACCGTTACGGTCCATGAATAAAAGCTATCATATACATAAATACTTACAATCAAATGTTGTTTCTTATATGTATATCTACACAATGGCGAAATTAAAATGTTTTGGGCTCCATTTATTTAAAATGCTTAATGGTTTTTCACACGTTTTTGTATGCTAAAATTGTATGCTATCATTCGCTCATAAGATAAATATATCACAAGTGTCAACTCTAAAGTAATATATCCTACAAGATGAACTTAGATTACGAAGTCTTTCTCTTCTTAAAACCAAATACAAAAATGTTATATATTATATATGTATGGACCAATCGATGAATATCAAGTGGAATTTGTTACCATTATAAAGCACCTTACGCAAAACATTCGCACACATGGATACATTTACACTAAGTTGAATTATTTGTGAGTCCAACGACACAAAAATTATTTTAGCTAGTTTTTGGAATGAATATTAAATATTATGATAATCAGTTGTAAGTTTCCTTAAATTATTGTATTTGTAAATACTGTATAGAAAAAATCCCACTAAAATTTTTGGAAGTTGAAGTTGTGCAACCAGAAATTCCATAAAAGATTTGTGTGACGCAGAAAGTGGGAATGAAAAAAGGAAGAATAACAAAGAACATATGTTTAAAATTTTAAGAGTTTTCTTGCTGGGATTGCTGTTTAGATATTGCTTTAAATGTCGATAAAGTATGTAATGCATAAAACATTTGTATAATCTGTGTTTTTTTAATAATGTATACATTGTAGCTGTAAATTATGTAATTAAGTGTAATTTATCACTTTACTATTGTTTTATAGCTTGAACTAACGAAAAAATAAAAATGTAACAAACATATGAATCACCAAAGCTTAATTTGCGTTAGGGGCGCACCTTAGTTACATATGGGATTATTTGTTGGTTTTTTTTTTTTGATTGATGATCAACGGGAAAATCTTACCCCCGCTATCGGAAAATTGTTGTATGAATCTTTAAACTTGCATGAAAGAGTGTTACCATATACTGATAAATTCTACGCCCACCCGACACCATATGGAAATGGGTTTAAGATCGAATGTGTGAGAGAAGGTTTTTGTTAAAACGGCTTCTATTTTTACTCCCTGTAACCATACAATGGTGATATTAAATTTGGGCAAATGTATCTAAAAGGCAAGACAAGAAATCTCAGACCCTATCTATATATATAAAAGAGTTCGTGCTGACTGACTGATTGGAAATCATCGCACAGCCCAAACCATAAGAGCTAGGATGCTGAAATTTTCACAGTAAGTTCCATCCATGATGAAAGTGGGTAAATATGCTGCGCTAGGCCCGACTAGAAAGAAAGCACGGAGAATATTGGTTTTATACTCAAAAAACGCGGAAAAAATCCAAGAACCGATTTATGGTGGGGGAGCTTAACTTTATTGCACAATTAATTAAAAAAACAATGATCAAAGCCCGTCCCATACAAGCGATTGCCGACCTGCTGTTGTAAACTAACAGAGCAGGGTTGCGTGTACCGATAAGTTTCTGTTATTAACAGAGCGCAGTTCTGGTAAACGAGCTCCTGTTATTGGAGTAGTGTTGGTAAGTACCGCAAACTATTTGGAGATGGAGATTATATTTTTTAAATATATATTTTAAAATACATACATATATAAAAACCAACGGTAATCATAAAATGTATGTTTTCGTTTATGCTCAACCCAATAGGGAATCCAATTAAGGCACTAACGAACTCTTTTAGGCTTGATAATTAACTCATACATGTAATCATGACATGCATTTTAACGTATGCATCTTTGAAGAAGTTTGTAAGAAGCTTATACATTAATACCTAAATAATAAAATTTATTACATTCTCAACCTTAACTACCTATTTGCAGCTACTGATGATGCTGCTGTTTTTCCTGATATAACTAATTTATACAATGAAAGAATGAAAAAATCATAACGAAACATTAAAAAACAACGACTGCATACATATGTACATATGTTTGTTTACGTTTTGGTCTCTGACTTTTTGTCTCGTTTTGTCAAGTGCGTATCTATATGTGCGGGCTGCTCTGTTCTCTGTGTACATGCATACAGACATACTCTATGGTTGTCGTTATTATCACATATGTACATACATTCGCATACACATTTACATGTATGTATTTGTATGTATGCATATGCGATATTTTGAAGATCAACCCCAAAGCGCATTGTTGTCGTAGGTCAGTTAGTTGGTTTATTATTGTTACATAGGGAGAGGCAGAATCAAGTGATAGTGGTTTATATTAAAATTAATAAAGACATATTTGTACACCTACACATTATGTGTAAATTAACTGCTTTATTGATTTCCTTGCAGTTCTGGAGGCTATTTCCAAATGAAGAAGAGCGCAAACATCTGCAGTATTGTGCATCTGATGCCACAGGCCTATTTGGACAAATAAAATAAAAACATAAAATTTGACATTTATAATTTGTTTTATAAATAAATGAATAACAGAAACAACTTACATATATTATATGAAATATGTTCTTAATATCTACTTACTTTAATAAAGATAATATATGCATGTATGTATACAAAAAGTTCCTTATACCTATGTACATAAAACTTCATTTAATTATAATATAAAAAAAGTGAACATTAGCGATCGAGGCGACGCGCTCGTTCGCAGTTGTGGGCGGTCGTTCAGTTCGCCAATATTATACAATATTATAAGTTCTTAAAAGCGCCCGAAAACTTATTTTTGGTGGTTTTAAATGATGACTATAAATAAATATCTATGTAGATATAGAGGGAATGTGCCTAGGGCTCCTTGACGGCAAAACAGAGCAACTGCAACCGCATATTGCGCTTTACACGTTCCAGAATCTCATCCGCTTTGCGCTTTTGCTCGCCGTTGAGCGGGGGGCTGACGGCTTCCAGAGCCTCTAAGAAATTTCCTGCAGGGTAAAATGGTTTAGTTGAGTTTAGTTAAGTAAAAAGGACTATGGTATGTGAATACTCACTTAGCCGTCTCGTTGGCATAGTTCTCTAGAGCATCTCGCAGTAGCCGTATGTCCACATGCGCTTGGATGGCGCCCGTGTAGCTAAAACGTTGCACACTGCTCATGAGACGCGCCAGCTCCTCGGAAATGGTCTGCACTATGGACTCGAGTATGGGCCGCAGCAATGCGGGCCAAACGCTATAGATCTCGGACCAGATTATCGCAGCATTCGTGCGCATAGGGACGCATCTGACCCAGACCGATTTCCATCTTATAATCCTACTGAAAGCGACCCAGATACATGGAGGGCTCAATGGTGCCCACCAGCGGATCGCCCTTGTGCGCCACATACTCCTTCAGCAGGTAGGTGAACAGCTGTTTGACATTGTAACGCGCCGTCTCAATGGCCAGCGTGGGCAGTGGATACCCATAGCGTACGAAGAGTCCGCCTATTTGCGGAAAGAAGCTCTTGTTGCAGCACGCATAGTTGGCCATGCAGCAGATCATGCGCTGCTCCCTGTTGACTGTTGGCTGCTGGGCGTGGGGTTTCATCGTCGTGGGAGGGATAAGCCAGTACCGCTATGACGCCGCTGAAGGCTGATAACAACTTCTGCAAACGTTGCGTCACCTCGCGCTGCCCATCTGAATGTGGCTCCAGGAGAGTACCCTCACGTGCTTCCGGCTGCATACAGACTGACTGCACCTCGTCGTTTCCACCAGCAGCGTTTCTAGCGTAGCGGGCAGCAGCGTCGCGCCCGGATAATCCTCTACGCCCATTTTCCAGGTCTCATGCACGCCCATTTTCTTGCAGCGATCCGTGGCGCGCTTAAAGATGATGGAGAAAGAAAACAAGCGCACTTCATTAATTAGAATTTTGGCCAGCGCCTCCGAGGGCAGATCCAGCCCAATCAGCGTCATTGCGGTATCCACGGTAGAAAGTGGTGCGTGGCCGAGGAGAAGCCAATGGGCTAGGCCAAGCCGCTGGTGTGGCGCAAGGCACGCTGGTCGGCGGCAATGAGTATGGCCAAGCGCAGGTAGACACAAAACTTCTCAATGGCATTCAACACCATGCGCTTAAAGTTACCCGGCTTGGGATCATGCGGTCCACGCAGCTCGCCCGTGAAATACAGCTGACCCAGACGCCACAGATCGGGTAGCTAGGAGGCGGGAATATCGCAGAGTTCCTCACAAAAGTTGACGCGGCTGGTCGCTTGGCTTGGATCGCAACTCTTGGACTTTTCCTGCGTGGAAAACAAGCAAAACAAGCGCTGCAGGCATTCCATTTTCGACATCTGCTGCGGTTCCTGGGACTGGCGTAGGGCTGCCTCTAGTTCTGTGACACGATTCTGTAGCTGCTGTGATCTTAAAGTCCTGCAACTCCAACCCACGATCACATGAACATGACGTATACGTACATAAACACATATACGCACATACACATGTAAATATATGCGAATGCCAAAAACAAATAAATATGTTTTTTGGTTTTCTTCAGACATATATTATTATTATGTATTTATGCATACATATATGGTAGCTGGTAATAACCCAGCATTGCCCGGTGTAATATATAGAATTTAATCAATTATATTGAATTTGAGGTTGAAAAATGAATTTGAAGCCTATTGTAAGTATAATACTACCAGACAAAGCCTATTTCCCCTCGTTGGGTTGACACCCAATAAACCAAAATCCCGTCTTAGTGTGTACCTTGGACATACATATGCACATATGTAGATGGAAATTACTGGGAAAATTTCAGCATTCTAGCTCTTATAGTTTAGGCTGTGCGATGTTAGCCAATCAGTCAGTAATAAATATATTAAATGATCATGTACTTTCATACATACAAATAAATGTATTTGCAAACACGGATATGAAACTATCGCGTGAGCATATATCGTCACCAACGATTGTGTTCATGTGTATTAAAGCATTTCGAACAAGTTCGGATCACATGAACATAACGTATACGTACGTATGTATACACGTACATACATACACATGCAAATATATGCGAATGACAATTGAAAACGGTAATCCCACGAACTGTCGTTACCTTCTGATACAAATGCACACATACATACATACATATGTCTGAAGAAAACCAAAAAACATATTTATTTGTTTTTGGCATTCGCATATATTTACATGTGTATGTGCGTATATGTGTTTATGTACGTATACGTCATGTTCATGTGATCGTGGGTTGGAGTTGCAGGACTTTAAGATCACAGCAGCTACAGAATCGTGTCACAGAACTAGAGGCAGCCCTACGCCAGTCCCAGGAACCGCAGCAGATGTCGAAAATGGAATGCCTGCAGCGCTTGTTTTGCTTGTTTTCCACGCAGGAAAAGTCCAAGAGTTGCGATCCAAGCCAAGCGACCAGCCGCGTCAACTTTTGTGAGGAACTCTGCGATATTCCCGCCTCCTAGCTACCCGATCTGTGGCGTCTGGGTCAGCTGTATTTCACGGGCGAGCTGCGTGGACCGCATGATCCCAAGCCGGGTAACTTTAAGCGCATGGTGTTGAATGCCATTGAGAAGTTTTGTGTCTACCTGCGCTTGGCCATACTCATTGCCGCCGACCAGCGTGCCTTGCGCCACACCAGCGGCTTGGCCTAGCCCATTGGCTTCTCCTCGGCCACGCACCACTTTCTACCGTGGATACCGCAATGACGCTGATTGGGCTGGATCTGCCCTCGGAGGCGCTGGCCAAAATTCTAATTAATGAAGTGCGCTTGTTTTCTTTCTCCATCATCTTTAAGCGCGCCACGGATCGCTGCAAGAAAATGGGCGTGCATGAGACCTGGAAAATGGGCGTAGAGGATTATCCGGGCGCGACGCTGCTGCCCGCTACGCTAGAAACGCTGCTGGTGGAAACGACGAGGTGCAGTCAGTCTGTATGCAGCCGGAAGCACGTGAGGGTACTCTCCTGGAGCCACATTCAGATGGGCAGCGCGAGGTGACGCAACGTTTGCAGAAGTTGTTATCAGCCTTCAGCGGCGTCATAGCGGTACTGGCTTATCCCTCCCACGACGATGAAACCCCACGCCCAGCAGCCAACAGTCAACAGGGAGCAGCGCATGATCTGCTGCATGGCCAACTATGCGTGCTGCAACAAGAGCTTCTTTCCGCAAATAGGCGGACTCTTCGTACGCTATGGGTATCCACTGCCCACGCTGGCCATTGAGACGGCGCGTTACAATGTCAAACAGCTGTTCACCTACCTGCTGAAGGAGTATGTGGCGCACAAGGGCGATCCGCTGGTGGGCACCATTGAGCCCTCCATGTATCTGGGTCGCTTTCAGTAGGATTATAAGATGGAAATCGGTCTGGGTCAGATGCGTCCCTATGCGCACGAATGCTGCGATAATCTGGTCCGAGATCTATAGCGTTTGGCCCGCATTGCTGCGGCCCATACTCGAGTCCATAGTGCAGACCATTTCCGAGGAGCTGGCGCGTCTCATGAGCAGTGTGCAACGTTTTAGCTACACGGGCGCCATCCAAGCGCATGTGGACATACGGCTACTGCGAGATGCTCTAGAGAACTATGCCAACGAGACGGCTAAGTGAGTATTCACATACCATAGTCCTTTTTACTTAACTAAACTCAACTAAACCATTTTACCCTGCAGGAAATTTCTTAGAGGCTCTGGAAGCCGTCAGCCCCCCGCTCAACGGCGAGCAAAAGCGCAAAGCGGATGAGATTCTGGAACGTGTAAAGCGCAATATGCGGTTGCAGTTGCTCTGTTTTGCCGTCAAGGAGCCCTAGGCACATTCCCTCTATATCTACATAGATATTTATTTATAGTCATCATTTAAAACCACCAAAAATAAGTTTTCGGGCGCTTTTAAGAACTTATAATATTGTATAATATTGGCGAACTGAACGACCGCCCACAACTGCGAACGAGCGCGTCGCCTCGATCGCTAATGTTCACTTTTTTTATATTATAATTAAATGAAGTTTTATGTACATAGGTATAAGGAACTTTTTGTATACATACATGCATATATTATCTTTATTAAAGTAAGTAGATATTAAGAACATATTTCATATAATATATGTAAGTTGTTTCTGTTATTCATTTATTTATAAAACAAATTATAAATGTCAAATTTTATGTTTTTATTTTATTTGTCCAAATAGGCCTGTGGCATCAGATGCATAATACTGCAGATGTTTGCGCTCTTCTTCATTTGGAAATAGCCTCCAGAACTGCAAGGAAATCAATAAAGCAGTTAATTTACACATAATGTGTAGGTGTACAAATATGTCTTTATTAATTTTAATATAAACCACTATCACTTGATTCTGCCTCTCCCTATGTAACAAAATTAAACCAACTAACTGACCTACGACAACAATGCGCTTTGGGGTTGATCTTCAAAATATCGCATATGCATACATACAAATACATACATGTAAATGTGTATGCGAATGTATGTACATATGTGATAATAACGACAACCATAGAGTATGTCTGTATGCATGTACACAGAGAACAGAGCAGCCCGCACATATAGATACGCACTTGACAAAACGAGACAAAAAGTCAGAGACCAAAACGTAAACAAACATATGTACATATGTATGCAGTCGTTGTTTTTTAATGTTTCGTTATGATTTTTTCATTCTTTTATTGTATAAATTAGTTATATCAGGAAAAACAGCAGCATCATCAGTAGCTGCAAATAGGTAGTTAAGGTTGAGAATGTAATGAATTTTATTATTTGGTTATTAATGTATAAGCTTCTTACAAACTTCTTTAAAGATGCATACGTTAAAATGCATGTCATGATCACATGTATGAGTTAATTATCAAGCCTAAAAGAGTTCGTTAGTGCCTTCATTGGATTCCCTATTGGGTTGAGCATAAACGAAAACATACATTTAATGATTACCGTTGGTTTTTATATATGTATGTATTTTAAAATGTATATTTAAAAAATATAATATGCGCGCCTCCAACAGGGTGGCATCTCCAAATAGTTTGCGGTACTTACCAACACTACTCCAATAACAGGAGCTCGTTTACCAGCACTGCGCTCTGTTAATAACAGAAACTTATCGGTACACGCAACCCTGCTCTGTTAGTTTACAACAGCAGGTCGGCAATCGCTTGTATGGGACGGGCTTTGATCATTGTTTTTTTAATTAATTGTGCAATAAAGTTAAGCTCCCCCACCATAAATCGGTTCTTGGATTTTTTCCGCGTTTTTTGAGTATAAAACCAATATTCTCCGTGCTTTCTTTCTAGTCGGGCCTAGCGCAGCATATTTACCAATTTTCAAAGCACCTCACATGTGCTTCCGGTTTTGGAAAATACACGTGGCTTTATACTAATTTCCAAATATACATACAAAGGCCTCGGTACTTTGCGGGCAATACAACGGGCGGAAACAGTTGGAAAGATTTAGTCTGGATTCTTATTATGTAAGGAGGCTGTTAAGAAACCCCCTCACAATATCAGAATAAGTGCAGGAAATACCATAAACTATATATATAAATATCAATTATATGTAGTTATTAGTTAATTAAGTAAGGCAAGAAGCCATACGAATTTTGTTGCGCAAGGAGCGCCAGCGCCTGGCGCACTGTAGTTGTAGGCTGTTAGAATAGACATTTAAATTTAAGCCTTTAGCATTTGAGTTTAAACGCAACTCTGTCACAGATGGCACGCGCAGCTGATACAGTTCTCAATCCTGCCACCAGAGCGTGGCTTCAGTCAGAGCAAAGCTGTGAGGTGAATAGCGAAAGCTCTGAGGTGGAGAGCGCAAGCTCGTGTTAGGATTGAACTTTTCAGGCTCGCGCGTGGCTGAGGGCACGTATGCACCACGCGAGGTATAACACGGCACAGGAGTTGCACCGTATATAAGAGAACGCCGGCGGCAAACCGGATGATGAGCCAGGGTGACGGGAGAGGATTCGATCCGCGAAGGGCGTGCCACCGGTGTGGGCAAGAAGGCCACTTCGCCAGGGAATGCCCGAATGGGCGGGTAGCGTTTTGTCGGCAATGTGAGAAAAAGGGAATCACTACGCCAGAATGCTGCAGGCGATCGTAGGCGGGAAACGGGCAGCGGAGTCTCGAAAGTAAATCCTCCCCTGACCGTAGAGGGTGGCCGAATCGGCACTACAGTGGAGATTGGGGGGCAGGTCAGGCCTGCCACGATCGACACTGGGGCGACACGCAGTTTCGGGAGCGATGATTGCGTGCGCAAGGGGGTGATTCGGGGGAAGGCACAGGATGTGCAGACACGGATCCACCTAGCACACGGATCGACCCTAGAAGTTAATAGGCTGCTGAGGATGGATGTCAACATGGCCGGCAAGACGATTAGCATGCCAATGCCGATTATGCCCTCCATGTTGGACCACAACATCCTCGGTATGGATTTTCTTTGTGCCATGGGCACTACCATACGATGCGGCAACGCCGAATTGATCCTGGAGACGGTGGTGGTACCGACCGCAGGGCTGGCAGTACCGCCCAGCAACGAGGAGCCGACAGAGGGCATCTCGCTCGCGGAGAGGGGAGCGCCTGCTTGGCAACCGGGTGGCGTGGTCGTAGAGGGTAGGACGGGAACCAAGCGTAGTTCAAAGATGGAAGGGGCCGATTCAGGCCGGGAAGAGGCTACCGCGGAACAGCAGAAGCGGCTCAGTCTGCGTCGCACCAGTTCGTCGACAGAGGATTGTCAGGCGATGGACAAAGGGCGGGAGCAGATTGAGTCCTGCCCAGGTTTAACAGGGGTTGCCAATAGGAATCGGGGGGGCCGTGAGTGTGGGTAAGAGCCAAGTCTACCCGCAAGGCGAGGCATCCTGTCTCGAGTTGTCGGTCTTCCAAGAAGAAAAAAACTGTGAGTCCCCCGTAGCGGAGGCAGAGTGGCCAGCAGATCTGGAACCAGAACTGCAAGAGTTCTTGGAATCAGAGCTGGCACTCTTCGATAATCTAAAAGGAGTCTCGCATATCGCCGAGCGTAGGATAATAATGAAGGATAGCAAGCCGTTGAAACAGAGATATTATCCAAAGAACCCGGCTTTGCAAAAGATAATCGACGAGCAGGTGGAGGAGCTCATCAAGGCGGGTGCTATTGAGCCGTCGCGTAGTCCACACAGCGCCCCAATAGTCTTGGTCAAGAAAAAGACTGGGGAATGGCGCATGTGTATAGACTATCGGCAGCTCAATGCGCACTCTGTGCCGGACGCTTATCCAGTCCCTCGGATTAACCACATCCTCGAAAGATTGCGCCATGCTCGTTACATTTCTACTCTAGATTTGAACAACGGGTATTGGCAAATCCCCATGGCGGCCGATAGCAGAGAGTGCACGGCGTTCACTGTGCCCGGGAGGGGTTTATTTCAATGGCGGGTTATGCCATTTGGTCTCCACTCAGCCTGCGCGGCGTTTCAGAGGGTGTTAGATTCGGTGATAGGGCCCGATATGGAACCGCACGCGTTCGCGTATCTGGACGATATCGTGGTGATAGGAGCGACCCTGGAACAACATGTTGCCAATCTAAGGGAAGTTTTCCGCCGTTTGAGGGCCGCTAACTTGAAGGTGAACAGAAAGTAGTGCAGCTTCTTTCGGCAACGGCTGGTGTATCTTGGGCATGTGACTAGTGGGGAAGGCATTCGGACGGACCCTGACAAGGTGGAGGCGATCAGAAATCTAAAGGCCCCATGCTGCGTTAAAGAGTTGCGCCAATGTCTCGGTTTGGCTTTGTGGTACCGGCGATTTGTGCCCAATTTTGCGACCTTGGTACAACCCATGACGGCACTTCTGAGTAAAGGTAGGAAGTGGTCATGGGAGAAAGAACAGGAGGAGGCAATTTGTCAGTTGAAAGAGAGCCTGGCCACTGCCCCTGTTCTAGCGTGCACGGACTTCTCGGCCAAATTTGTGTTGCAGACCGACGCGAGCAATTATGGGCTCGGTGCGGTACTGACGCAGACAATAGAGGGGCAGGAGCGGGTGATAGCCTATGCGAGACCGGAAGTTGCTTAAGGCTGAGGAGAATTATTCCGCCACTGAGAAGGAGTGTCTCGCGATTGTGTAGTCGATCAGGAAGCTAAGGTGTTACCTCGAAGGGTACCGCTTCGAAGTGATCACAGACCACCTCGCTTTCAAGTGGTTGAACTCCTTCCGGTAGGATAGCACGATGGGCGCTAGAACTGCAATAGTTTCAATTTGATCTTCAGTATCGCCGGTGCAAGCTTAATGTGGTTGCTGACTCGTTATCCAGGAATCCTCTAGAGATCTGCCAGCAAGCAGTGGTGGTCGAGACCCCCTGCAAGTAGATCGCGAGTATGCGGTCAGATAAGTATCCCGATTTTGTGGAGGAAAATGGGCAGCTCTACCGTTACTTGGGTCATAGGCCAGATGACGAGGATTACATTCCATGGAAACCTTGTGTTGCCATTGGTCAGCGGGGAAAGATGCTGCAGGAGTGCCACGACGCTCCCACTGGCGGACACCAAGGCGTGAGGAAAACCGTGTCTAGACTCGCCCAAAGGTATTATTGGCCAGGCATGTTTCGGGATGCTGCCAAATTAGTAAAGTGCTGTGAGCTGTGCCAAAAATTTAAGATGGAACAGCTAAAGCCAGCCGGTCGGATGCTGACAAGGCAGGTGGCAGAGCCTATGGCAGTGTTATGTGCCGACTTCGTTGGCCCTTGCCGCGTTCGAAGCACGGCAACTCGATGTTGTTAGTGTTTCATGATGCTTTTTCGAAGTGGATCGAATTGGTCCCCCTCCGGGAAGCCACGGCAAGTCAATTGCAGACAGCATTCAGGGAACGAATCTTGAGCAGGTTTGGGGTGCCCAACAATTTCGTGTGTGATAATGGGGACCACTTCACGAGCAAGAATTTTAAGTCGTTTTTGGGTTCATTGGGCGTGAAAATTCAGAATACTGCCCCTTATTGTCCGCAGAGAAATCCCAATGAGAGGACCAACCGCACTGTGAATACCATGATAGCGCAATTTATTGAAGGCCATTAGAGTTCGTGGGACGAACTGTTGCCTGAAATATCACTTGCGGTCAACACAGTGCGGCTGACTCGACCAGGTTCACTCCAGCATTCTTGATGCACGGTAGAGAACCGCGTCTTCCCGGCGCTTTGTACGACGAGGTCACGCCGGGGTCGGCAACTACTGCACTTGACCCTCGGGAAAGGGCTAACAGGTTAAAAGAAATCTTTGATATCGTCCACAGCAACATTCGGCGTGCCTCTAAGGACCAGGGGCGGCATTACTATCTCCAAAGACGTGAATGGCGACCTGCTCTAGGCGCGAGGGTTCTGCTGAGACAGCATCAGCTGTCTAATGCTGTAGAGGGCCTTGCAGCGAAATTGGCGCCGAAGTTTGACGGCCCCTACCGCGTTATCAAATTCGTCTCCCCCAATATCGTACGTCTCGTGAAACAGGGCGAACGCAAGCGAAGGGTGGCCAATATAATGCAACTATAACCTTTCTTTCAGGGAGAAATAAACAAAAAAGAGGACTAAGAGGAGCCTAACCCCAGCGGGAGTAAGAACGCGACCCGTCTATAGATTTCACCCTGTATTTTTAAACTAATCTAAGTAACGTAAGAACACCTTAACACCGGGGAGGTGACGGTGTCAATGCTGGAGTAAAGAGAGAGAGGAGGGGGGGGGGGGGAAGAATCAGTACAGCAGAGCAGGAAGAATCAGCGCAGCCACCACTAACCTCGCTTGCGCTATTGCTTGTGTGCGTGCATATTTGTGTTTTTTAAAATTTTTTAAAAATCATTTGGTTGCTTACCCGGACCATACACGCGCCAATTCAGTTGCCCAACTTGAGTGAGTTTTTCGGGTTGCGGCAACCGATTGCAATGTAATTGGAACGGTTGGTAAAATGTTGGGCCAACTGAATTCTGTATCAAAACTTTTTGATACGAGCAGCGAGTTGCCACAACAGGTTGTGTTGTAGTTGGACAACGCACAACTCGATTGGTACAATTCGTGGGCGTTTCCCTTTGGTTTTGTACTTTCTTGCTACTGTTTTCGCTGATCGCCTGGTTCAAATGCTGTTCGTTGTATGCAAAACACTAGCAGAGCTCTGCTTCAGGTTCGGGGGTGGGTTTGCTATAGTTGGGCTATAGTTGTGCATAGTTGTGCATAGTTGTGTACATCTTTGTGGGCGTCTCCCTTTTCGTTTTGGTTTTTCCCGCTACTGTTTTTTTTGTTCGCCTGGTACTTGTCTGTTGTTTTGTGCGAAACATTTGAAGATCTTTTGCTGCCGTTGATAAGCGGCATTGTTTCGCAGAAAATACTGACATTATTGGATATTCAGATTTTCTTTTTGTTGTTATTATTAACAAAATTCAAAATTTTAAAATTTTTTTCTAAATTTTTGGTTTTTTGTTTACTTAATATATTTAAATAAACCTGTTAGTTACAATAATTAGTTTATCAATTATTTATAAATTCGGCACTTGCCGACGCCATTTCTCGAGTTTAGCTACGAAGTTGGCTGATCTGATTGCGGCGTGCGAGGCAAAGACCCAATTTGAGTGACAACTGGTTGCCGCAACCGATTGTGCTAAAATCGGCCCGTGTATGGTCTGCTTTACACTATTTAACAATTTCTATCTACAAAAAATAAGTAATGGAGCTTTTGGTTTGTATTGTAGAGTGGCTGGCCCCTGCGGTACGGCCGTAAATTTTTGCTTCGCAGGGGCGCGTGCCTCATCTACAAGGTTCTGCTTCTTTCCCGCTCCGCTCTGCGTAGGTCTTGAATTGCACGCGCAGAGAAGTTGCACACTGCCTTCTAGACCTCTGGACTTGCGAGCATCTCCTGGGTCAGGTTCTGCTCAATTAGCGTCAGGCCCACTACCGAGCGAAGCTGATGCCTCTCAACTTCGAATCGCCCACAATGGAAGAGGATATGACCGGCGTCTTCAACGGTCTCGTCACCACACCAAGCACAATACGGCGAGGAGGCATGGCCGAACGTATGCAGGTACTGCCTGAGGCAACCATGCCCACTTAGTAGCTAAGTTAGGTAGTATTTCCCAGAGCCATGCTTGCACTTTATCCACCGCTCAATGTTGTGGATCAGGCGGTGCGTCCAGCGTCCTTTAAGTGTCGCATCCCACTTTGCTTGCCACCGCGAGATGCTCTCCTCTCTTGTCTCCAGACGAGTCCTTCTTCTTGACTGGCCCTCCCTAGTGGCATCTGCCACGAATTTCTCCTCAGTAGGAAGGAGGTCGATGGGTAGCATGCCCGCAATAACCAGTGCGGCGTCGTCCGAAATGGTCCGAAACCCGCTGCATATTCGCAGTGCACAAAGACGGTGCGTCGACTGGATGCCCCTGATATAGCTCAGGGTTTCCGTGGCGTTAGCCCAAATATTGCTTAACTATTTACACATAATGTATGAATATTACGAGAATGCAATTAATCATCTTCATCTGTTTCATTTAAAGAGTTTCTCACTTGAATAGAATTGTTCATAATGAAACTCTTTTGGAATACTTTTTTTTTGTCACTTAGCTCCTTTGAATCGTGTTTACCTACTATGTTCGTTCAGCAAAATCATGTTTTTTAGTTTTCTTTTATTCACATTCCTTCTTTCAGTTTTTTCATGTAACTGATTTTAAGATTTTTGGAAGGGTTACACATTTTTGTGAATTTAGCCAATCCACATATTTTCGTTCAGACACCTTTCCATTTGACCTGCATTTCTCGACTGCTCGTCTATAGCATTCTTATTTGATTCGAATTGTTTTTGCTGACTAGCTGGGGTATTTGACGGCGATGCTTCGAACTGGTCGGCCCTTACGTATGACTTTAAAATGAGTTTAATTTGGTTAGGCTTATTTTAAATTAGACTAGTTAGTCTATTGTTTTTAGACGCGGTTTAAAAAAAACAAATGTGAAGGAGTATTGAATCTAGAACAACCAAACTTGGTACACATGTTTGTATATAACCTGAATTTATAAAGTTTCACGATCGACGTCCGCCCAACTCGCTCGTCCGCAATTCAACAGAGATCCAAATCATAAAAATTTTATTTTGAGCTAGAGATACCAAATTTGACACACAGACTAATGTTGACCTCCTTAAAAAATCTCCATCAAAAATTTTTGCCACCCCCTTCCCCACAAATCGGCAGAGCTTTCCCCAAAACACGTTTTTCACAAGGGTTTATTTCCAAAAGTTTCATATCTAGAGTCACCAAATTTAACATACACACTACTGTAGACGTCCTGCACAATTAAGCAAAAAACAATTTGAGCAACCCCTCACCCGCAAATGAGTAAAATCTATATCTCCCACACCTGTATATGTAGAGTCACCAAATTTAGAACACAAACTAGCACAATTGACTCTCTTGACAGATTTGGCAAAAACAATTTTGGTAATGCCTCCCACTCTCCGGCAAATGAACAAAATATATTGTCAAACACCTGTTCAGGTAGATTCACCAAATTTGAAATACAGACTACTATGCTTTTCTCTTCTTCCCACTCCAAAAGTTAACAAATCATACCGGACTTGAAACCGAGTATTTTGCTGTCGGGTACGAGCGACTGCAACATTCTTATTTGTTAAGTTTATTTTTGCATGCTCCCGTCTACATTATTATTAAAAGATTTCCAAATCTAATTTTTTTTTCCGCCATACTTAGGGAATTACAATCACGCGTCGATGTTGATGCACTGAATGAGACTAAATAAATTTCTAAACAGTCCGTGCGTTGATTTGCGCAGCTCACTGATCTTGACACTTAAATTGAGAGTATACACCAACATGTGTACCAAGTTTGGTTGCGCTACCTTCAAGGGTGTGGAAAAAAAATATACATCAAAGAAAGCCAGGTTTTCATACTGTATCTGTTCTTTGGAATTAGTGCAATTTCCAATTTATTTAAAGGCAACAGTAACAGCGTCTCTGAATCGTTGTCTTAAAATTTTAGTAGCCATTTATAAAAGATGTTAACGCCTCGTCGATCAGTGCAATGGAGTTCATTGAATCCCCTCTGCAGTATTGAATCTTGTTTATTGAATAACGTTCATGTTTACCATCCGATCAACTTAAATTTTTTGTACAGTAGATTAAGAGTGAGTAGTATTACATATGCTAAGTCCCAATGCTATACCTTTACAATTGTCCATATTCGCAATCGCAACGGTCGGCGTTTTTTTTTTGCGCCTCGTATTGTTTGATTTTCCTCGATATTTCAAGTTATAACTTGTGCTTTTTTTTTTATCTTGTGACTGGTGTGATACATCGGTAGATTTTTTGGAAGTTTTGGGTATCCTTTTAGATCCCAAGTTTAAGTTTATCAAGCATATCTTGTTCACCGCTAATCGTGCCTTTGGTGTTATTTGTTTTATTTAGCGCGACTTTCGTAACCGCACGTAATGCGTCCATGTTGGTGAGAAAAATAAGTTCTTATCGATTTGCGTGAGAGGGATGGGGAATATTTGAATTCTGAAGCAAACGTGATTTGCGTACGGCATACAGGAACACATTCCAAATTTGTTGTCTCTAGCTTTTATCGTTGCTGAGATCGCTACGTTCATATGGACGGACAGACAGACGGACAGGCCCAGATCGACTCTGCTATTGATATTTAGAATATACATGTGCTCTATAGGGTCGGTGATGTCTCCTTATGCCTTTTACATACATTACATAGATTAAATACCCCCTTTTTACTAATTTTATGGTTACAGGGAGTAATAATATTTAAGTATGACACCAATCAGTCATGATCTGTATTTTAAGAAGAGGAAAATAAGAAAGAAAGAAAATTAATGAATCATCTTTTATTATAATTTTTGTTTTACCTTACAGTACTATTACTTTTAATACCAGCTTTACTAAACTATTTATAGTATCCGAGCACGTGTTGACTGGCAAAGTGTTTACCAAAATCGTTCAGTTCTCCCTTGACTTTGTGCGGTTGTATGGTTCTGCTTTCCCTTGCTATTGGTAAGTCAGAAGTACTTTTTTCAGGTTCGGTCAATAATGGGCTTATGTATCTGATGGACTTCTTTTCTATCCCAGATTTCCTGTAAAACGCTGTCATTATTTATCGGACCGTGAGGCCTGCTAACCTAACACTTACATATAAACTGGAGGAAAATAAACGTATCATCTGTGGCGAATTCAAATGTATGAGTACGATTAATTCATTATTTTTTAAACGACATTAAGCAAATATGATACCAAAATATTGAAATGTACGAGAACTAGAACACAATCGATAGTCAAACAAAAAATCCCTTTATATCGTTTAAGATTGCCGCAATCGAAATAATCATATGATACTGTGAAGAGAATGGAACTAAAATTGTTATTGGGTCGACTGAGAAGCTAAGTAGCTAGTATAGTATATGCAGAACGAGATATATGTAGGTATAGATAAAAACGAGTAAGCAAAGTCGTTGCAAACCTTCGAGTAAATCCAAGGAGCAATCACATCTTGGAGAAACTCTGCCCGTACACGACATTAACATTAGAAAAAGAATGAACGCTCGATCCCAAGTATTTGATCTAACAATGGAGGGCCGACAGGTGGGCGAGGCGGTGGCTAGCATATTTCACACAGTGCTTTTTCATCGCTGTTTGGGCAAATATATGTATACAGGAGATGCACAATACTTGATTGGCACCGTGGGATATTCCGATGTTGACTGCGACTTTATCGACTTCACATACGTTTGCTGCACATCGGAAAGTCTCACGCGCAGGGTGAAACGTGCTGTCAATCTGTTTAGTGAAAAGTTGCGCTCAAATAAGAGTTGTGGCTCCGGCCAGATTTGTTTGGAATTCTTTCAGAAAAAGAAAAATCGGTGGCCATTTCCACAGGAGTCTATACCATGGGAAGTGTGGACGGTGCATCTTGATTTAATCAAACATGAGAACGAAGATGAGCGTCGACTTTACCGTGAGAATGTTTCAGATCTGCTTACCGACAAGGTTATATACATAACGGAACTTATGAATAGACACGACTATGTTCCCAAGACTCCCAGCCAAAGTGAGCTGGATCTCATCTTCGACACTTCGTTTCCAGATGTTCAGCCATATTTGTTTAAGTTCGAATATTCCACATCTGGTTCCACCGCACCCTCAATGGGAAATGCCATGAAAAAGATCGTTAAGGAGACGCTTGCAATGTGACTGGCTGGATATGTGAGCAAAAAGTCTGGTGCCTTTGGCTAACCAACTATGCCATCTTCTGTTCGCATTCTGTTCTAAAATATATATATGCAAGTGAATTAAACTTGGCATCATTATGTAAGTAAAACAAATCCCATTTGTTCGTATAATTGAGTTTATTTGATTGAGGAGATCTTTGGATCTCCACAACCGTTTCTTTGTGTTCCAAATTATAAACTAAATCTTAATTACATTAACTCTAAGCTGCAGATCCCATGGCCTGCGGCGGCACCAGCACATAACCCATGCCTCGCGGCAGAGCCAGCAACAGAACGCTGACTCGGCGCCTCGTGACCGCTCTTGCCTCGGTCACCCAGCGCTGGTGAGCGGGTGTCAGGTTCCGTCGGCAACTGTATTGCAACGGCGTCCGGTCTGGCAGCCTGGTCAGCACATTTGTGTTTGCGCGTGTTAACTCCTCCCGGCGTTAAGTGGAAGCCGTCCTCGGTTTCTTGCAGAGATGCCATTTGTTCATTTTGCAAATTTTGCAGGCGACGGCGAATTTTACAGATGATCAAATAGCCGGCTATGACAAGGGCAAGGGTAACGCAGCTACTCAACAGTGGTCTTGATAGTAGGTCGGATTTTAGTTCGCTGATATGCCGAAGATTTTTTAGGCTGAGCTCGTGAAGAAAGGGAAGGCTCAGATGTTGACGATGGCTAGTCACATTGATTTGAGCTGAGGCCGACACCGCAGGTTTTTTCGATAGGACACGACGGCTGTTGACGTACAGTGTCGTTCAGTAAGATGCGGTCGTCATAAGTTGCCAGGTATGTTCCGGTGATCAGTTGGCTAATATCTTTGGTATCTTCTACCTTGAAGGTTGCGTCGCTGGTAATCAGGATGCCTTCGTCCACAAGCGTCACAGGTTCTAGGTGTCCAGGTCAAGTAGCGCAATGAGCAGCAGCACCAGAGCACCAACTGCTGAGCACAAGTCGTGATCTGTAGCCTCTTACAAAACGTAGTGCTTACCGCCTTGTCGCATTCACCCAAAGCGAAGGTTTGAGTGCCGCAATAGGCTACCGTGCTACTGTTTTCTAAGTCTAGAATTAAATTCTTATGCTGAATTGGGTAACCAATAATTTTTTTGCAAATTAACTTAGGTCTAGGATATTTGATTAAAAAATGTAATAAGTCAGAATTTTAAAAAGCCTTAATGCTGGAAACTTCTAAGATATCTGATAGGCTAATATTTGTGAGATGTTCATTTGCCAGTTCATTGATATCTACGCTATCCAGAGTAATGTTAAGTTAATTTTTGCTAATGTTACTGATAGTATTAGATCTTCCAAATTTGCAATAATCATTCTATTTTTTGCCAAAATGGTTTCGTACAAGTGTTCGTTATCTGTATCATCTGTTTTGCGAACTTCATTTAGGGATCTTGTAATGTCATTTAGTCGTTTTTGGAATTTTGTGTTAAGCTCTATTTGTCCATTTTCTGATTCAATTAATTGTTCTTGCCGAAACTTAATCTGTTCCCAGTCGTCGAAGTCCGGAGTGCCAGCTACTACCTTTAATGCCGTTCCCAGCAGGTTAATGCTCCGAGCGTGGCTATGATGAACTCTTAATGTAGCTATTAGCGTCTCTATATGTCTGAGGTCAGTACTTAATATTTATTTCATATGGTCTTTTGGAAAAAAGTCTAGCGTCCTCCTGGTCTCGTCGGTGTACGTCTCGTAAGATGTTATGTTGGTCGTGTGTCCTAAGTACCCCTGTTCGTCCCAAATGGTCACGTCCCCGTTCTCTATGAGTATATGGTCAGCGTAGGTGTAATCCGTAAGTTTTGCTGTCGTTGCTGTCCAGGTATACGTTGTCAGGGTCACTAACAGCAAATATCCTAACCTACAAACATAAAGATACAATTTTTTTTTTTTTGTAATTCTACTTTTATAACCTATAAATAAGATTGTAAAATATAAAATAAAATTTTTTATATTGGGTAGGGTGCCTATTTTAAGTTGTCTTTATAGACCACCCTCCCTTTTATGAGAACGGTCGTTCCTAAGTCTGCCTCTATAATTCCTTCAGTATATAGAGGAGACAGTTTATTCCCGAGTCTCTTGTTAGACCTTTCTAAAACTTTTTCCCCGATTTCATAAGTTTTGAACGACCTGTTCTTGTTGGTTCGTTCCAGCGTTTTTTCCTGAGCTCTTTTTATTTTTTGTTTAATACCCATTTCGAGAGCCGTACAATTTGAGTGTACGATCTCGATTGGTTTTTTATCAGTAACAGAATGTACTGACCTATTATATCCTATTATTATTATTATTAGCCATTATTATTGTATCAGGGGTCTCATCCCATCCCTTTTCCTCTTTCTTGGCCGTTTGATGTACTATGCATTGGCGATTCTAATATCGAGGTTGTTCAACATCGGCTTTATTGTCTCTGAATTTAGCGACTTTTCGTTGTCGCAATAAATGAGACTTATTTTCGGAAAAAAATTTATGAGTTGTAGTATGGCCATTTTCACGTCGACTATTGGCCGTGAACTGATAGGCTGGACCACCGCGAACTTAGAAAATTTATCTAAACACGTAAGGAAAATATGTCTACATGTAAGATTTCGCCAACATATGATGGGACCGGTGTTTCGCTTAGCACGTGTCACTGAGGATGTCTGTCATATTTTGACACGGCGCAAGTCCTGCAATTTGCGACTATTTCCTCAACAAAGAAAAGAAAAGAAATAGTCCCTCATTATTTGCTTAATATCCTCTTGAGCTGCCCTGTGGGCTCTATTATGTTCTACCGTTGCTATTTCCCTTTGTTCATTTTGATCAAACACGTCCATCACCCTATATTTGCAATGTCTGAATACCGTCGCCGGGAACGTTTCCACAAGTCTATGTTGAATGAACGCTAGTATCGGTAACTCGCATTGAATTGCGTTTACCACATCAACCTGTACGACTTCTTGTAATATATGTAAAAGTTTGTTTCTATCGCAAAATTGGGTTACATGTCTCGTTTTTGTTTTAAAGACTATGTAATTTCGAGTAGAGGCCGTCTCCGATTCCACGAGGATGATCTGATTTTAAAACAATTTACTGGCTTATCTATTGATTCAATTGTATACGTCAGTGATTGTTTACTGTGAATCGTGGCCATATCGGACTCAAGGGCATTTTGTAAAGCGTTCACGTTCTGGCGCGACAACTATGCGCGTGAGCTACGTAATTCTCCTTACCGGGCTTGTAAATAATATTTGCGTTATGTTCTTCGATGAAGGCTTTCCAACGCTTTAATTTACCGTTTGGTTTTTTATCTGAGACCGCAATTGTTAAAGGCTGGTGATCAGTGTAGATGTTCAAATTTCTTACACCGTAGAGGTAGATCCTCAGATTTTCAAGTGCCCATACTATTGCTAACAGTTCTCGCTCATTGGTTGCAAAATTTCTCTCGTTATCGCGCAACGTGCGTGATATGAGAGTAATGGGTCGCCCGTCTTGAGACAACACCGCGCCCAGGCCATGTGCGGAGGCGTCCGTGGTTAGATCGAACCGTTTGCTAAAATCGGGGTAAACTAACAGGACATCCTCTGAAGCTAACACACTCTTCAACTTGTCAAATGCTGCCAGTTGTTCCGGGTTAAGTTTAAGCATTATTTTCCTTGACTGGTTTGCGTTCACTTTTCCATTTTCGCCTTTTAAGGCGTCCGTTAGGGGCCTAGCAAGGGCTGCGAACCCTTTGATAAAGCAGCGGTAATAACTCGCTAGTCCCAGAAATGATCCGAGACCGAACAGAGTTTTTGGTGGTTGGAAATCTTTGATAGCCTGAACTTTTTCAGGTGAGGTTCTTATTCCGCTTCTGCCCACCGTGAATCCCAAGTACTCTACGCTCTTTTTAAAGAACTTTGATTTCTCTTGAGATACCCTCATTCCCGCATCCCGAAGACTCTTCAACACCCTGTGATATGTAATTTATATAATAGACACTGGTACGTCTGTGCCGTTTGACTTTGGTTTTTGAATGTTTTATTCAATATATTCTTATAGCTAAAACCGCATAGCTGCGCTGCCGGTTACGCCAGCAGCGGAGCAGCTTCATACATATTTTGTCGTATCAGCATAATCGGGAGAGAGTCTTACGTAAATATTTGCATGTATATATACTTATATATGCTACAAGTGGTCAGCGTGGGACTGCTGACTTAGCGTAGCTCGTAAGTGGACGATCATATTACACGCTCACTTAAAAAGGTTTTGTTTGTGTACTGCAACAAAGTGTTGCTGATATATTTATGCTTAACCGATGTTACTTTATTGGTACAGTGTACCCTCAATATACGCACATACTACATCTCCCTCCTTTTGAAAAAAAACGTAACTTGGAGTTATTTTACTTAAATTTATTTATGTATAAATTTTTTTTTTTTTTAAATTTGAAGATTTATTATATTTTTTATTTATTTATTTATTAATATTGATAGCTTAACTTTAAAATTAAACTAACAAGTAGTTTTTATAGCGCTGGCTACCGAGGCCTTCGGCTATTTGTTACAATAATTTTGGTTTAGTGTGTGCTTATATCTATGTGTAACTGTAATGATGTGTATGTGTAAAGTAAAATTAATAGGTGTAGAATGGTATATACAGAAATGGTAATGTTATTTGTAGATATGTTATAGTGCTTGTAAGGTAAAATTAATAGCAATAGAAAGATATATGCAAGGTAGTGTTAATAATTTTTATATTAACAAAAGTATTTTATATATGTAGTTAGAGGGTTGAGATTTGGTATGAAGATTTTAAAGACTTTATTGTCTGTTTTGAAATTTTAGTTCAATTTCGTGGTAAATGTTAGATTTTTTAAGGAATTCTATGATTTTATTAATGTTTTCTTTATTAGGATGGGATAGAGTGGATGTAGGTTTAGTATTTCCAAATTTTTTGTCCCTGGCTTGACTAAGTGTTGGACAATGATCTAGTATATGTTCTGTATTTATGTTTGTATTGGAATTACATAGTGTACAGTTGGGTGAGCAATTTTTGTCGAAGTAGTGTTTATTTGTTATTTTTGTGTGACCCAAGCGTAACCTAATTATCTTAATTTGGTCAAGCCTGTTTATTTCGTTTTGATGTAGCTGAGGGATGTAGTCTGTGATGTTTAAATGGTTATTGTTAATTTTTTTATACCAATTAGAGCAAAGTGTTATAGTTTGTTTTTGTCTGTCAAACATAATTTTCTTTAAGTATTTGTGGATGTCAATGTAGTTAGTGTTTGGTTTAGCACAAGGGGCATTTGTATGGCAGCCTTTGCAGCTTGGTCTGCGAACTCATTGCCTTTAATGTCGCAGTGTCCTGGTACCCATAAAAGTTTAATTCTTGGGTAAAAGCAGATTAGTTGTGATCTAATTATTGATGGATAATTATTTGTGTTTGTTATTGCCTCAATGGACGACAGAGTCAGAGCAGATAATAAAATTCTTTTTTTTTGATTTTATTATATTGATGGCTTGCAGTATTGCTATGATCTCTGCTGTCATTACTGATGTGTAGAAGGGAAGGAGTCCTGATTTTAATATTCTATTTTCTGTTGTTACGGCGTAGCTAATTTTGTCATTAATTTTTGAACCATCTGTATAAATAAAGGTGTGTGTTTTGTTTTCGTTTTTTATATTTTCAAAGACTTGTCTGTAGATTTGTGGCATAGTATTTTGTTTGCTAAATTTACGAAGATCATTAAGAATAGTGTTCTTTGAGAAGTGCCTTGGAGGTTCTATGTTGTAAGCTCTATGTGGGGTGAATGGAATTTCGTGAGTGGTACAAAAGTCGATAGTTCTGGCTAAGGTGGATGGTATTTGTTTCTGTTTAGTTTTTTTATAGTTTTTTAAAAGTGCAAAATTTGGGGTGCTACGGGAATTTAGTAGGCTTTTGTAGATTGTTGTTGTAAGGTAATTTCTTTTATTTTCTATTTCAGGTATATTGGCTTCGTAAAGTAGATTTTTTATTGGGGGTTCGGTAAGCACCTAGTGCGGTACGTACAGCGGCATTAAAAGGAGTTTTTATTTTTTTTATAGTTGTTGTGTGTGCATTTCCGTATAGGAAAAGTGCATAGTCAATTTTTGAGATCAGCATTGCCTTTGTTACATTTATAAGTGTGCTCGTATTGCAGTTGAATTTAGGGCTTGCTAAACATTTTATAATGTCTAGTCTTTTAGAGAGTGATTGTCTTAGTATGTCGATATGTGCGTTCCAGTTGTATTTGTTATTAATTATTAGTCCCAGTATTTTTAAGGAGGGTACATTTGGGATTTGGGTGTTGTTGCAGGATATAGTGCATCTGCAATTTTTATATGCAATTTTTTTGCATATGTGAAGTTGCTTGCATTTACTTAATGATAATGAGGCACCTGAGTAGGTGCACCAATTTTCCATATTTGTAAAAAGTGTATCTAAATTGTAGTTAGTGTGTTTTTGGTTTTTTTTTAAATGTAGCAATTAATTGAAAATCGTCTGCGTAGGCACAAAATTGTATGGCTTTTTGGATAGAGATTATGTTTGCTAGTTGGTTGTAGGCAATAAGAAACAATATTACTGACAATGGAGATCCCTGAGGGATTCCGTTATCTAGTGGGTAAGAGTTAGACAAGTAGTTTATTATTTTGGGGCCTAGCCTTCTCATATGGCGTGTATGCCTATTCTCTCAAATGCCTTCGAGAAGTCAAGTGATATGATAGATAGGTGTCTTTTGTTTTTTAGTGTTTTGGCTATTAAATGGTCTGCGTATATCAGGACATCTGTAGTGGATTTCCCCTTTTTAAAGCCAATTTGGGTTTCGTTTCGCTATAATTTTATCTAAAGTTTTTGCGAGGCAACAATTAAGTGAAATTGGTCTATATGAACTAAGTTGAAGTTTGTCTGCTTGTGGTTTTAAAATTGGAATTGTAAGGTTAGTTTTGTATGTTTGTGGCATAAGTGTGTTAAAGATGTTATTGTATAGTTTAATAATTCTATTTTGGAGATTGATGGATGAATTTTTTATCATTGGGTATGCTATTCTGTTAAGACCGGAGGTTGTTCCTTTGAGTGATTGGATGGTTGAATGATATTCGGGGTAGGTTATTTGTTTTTCTATTATTGAAGCATTTGGGCGGGTTGGATAATTAGGTTGAGCGTTATTGAATTTGTGATTTGTAAATGTTTGGCTAAAGTTTATGTCTTGTGATAGTTCTGACCAGTATTGTGCAAAGCTGTTGGCTATTATTGTGTTTGTTGTAGTTTTTTTGTTATCTATTGGGTTATAAATGCAGTGTATGGCTTTTGACGGATTTAGTCCACAAAATCTTCTAGTGTTGGACCAAATTTGAGATGTGGGAGTGGATGGATGTATTTCTGACGTGAATTCGATGGTGGATTTTCTTTTACTTTGTTTTATATTTAGTCTATATAGTGCGTTGGCTTTTTTAAAGTTTACTAAGTTTTCTTGGGTTATATTTCTTTGTAGCTGTCGCCAGGCCCTAGTTTTGTTTTCCCTAAGTTTTGTTAGGTTTTTATTCCACCATGGAACTTTGCAGTGTGCACTTTGTAGAATTGTTTTGCATATATTAGCATTTTCCTTATTGATGTTGGTACTGATTGTTAATTGGTTGCTTAACTTGTCTGTGAGTTCACCAGTTTGCTTGTTTTATTTTAAAGTATGGTCGGCTGTGGTTTTGGATACGGTCTATTTTAAATATTTTGATAATTATGGGAAAATGATCACTTCCGGAGAGATCATTTATTGTTTTCCAGTTTGTATGTGGTGTAAGTTCTGGTGAACAGAATGTTAGGTCAATGTGTGTAAAAGTATTGTGTGTGCTGTGGTGTGTTGGCGATTTGTTGTTTAACAGTGTGTGGTTTGATTTGTCAAGAAATTTGGCTATGGATTTTCCTCTGCTATTGGCAGTTGATGAGCCCCATCTGGGGTGCCAGCTATTGAAATCTCCGGTGATAACTACTGGAGAGTTTTGAATGTTAAAAACTCGCTTTAAGTTAGGGTACGTAAATGGTGTTGATGGTGAGATGTAGGAGGAAAATATGGTAATTTTTTTAATTGAATCTATTTCTATTGCTATTGTTTCAAAATCTGTATTTGTGTTTATTTTATTGTACTGAATGGATTTGTGTACTAAAAGTGCGACGCCTCCAAATTTGTTTGTAGCAATGTTATTGATAATGTTGTAGTTAGTGGGTATGGGAATGTTGTTGAGGTTGTTAATGTGAGTTTCTTGTAAAGAAATTATGTTAGGTAATTGTTCCTTAATTAGTATTAACAGTTCACTGTAATTATTTAGGTAACCTTTAATGTTCCATTGAAGGATAGATATAGACATTTTGGGAAAAATAGAATTAGTTTTGTATGTCAAATGTAAAATGCGCCTAGGCGCACGCAAAATTTTTAAAGTGAACATTTTTGTTGTGTGTTTCGTTTTGGTCTCGGCCCGACTGACGGAGAGTGAGAGAGGTAGGTCCTACGTTTCGGCTCATTGAGTACAGAGAGGGAGAGAGAGAGAAGTTCGAACGAACTCTTTGTCTCTGTCACTCTACACCAAGTGTTTACACTCAAAAGGCTTGGCCCTAAGAGCGGCCGAAAGCGTCACACTCACCGTCAGCCGTGTCGAGACCGAGGTAATGTTTTTAGTTGATAATAGTCTGATCTGAGTCAGAATCTGGTTGAGTATTTAGTTTTGTTTTTGAGTTTGATCTTAGTGTTTTAGTTTTAGGTGTGTGTTTTAATTCATTTAGTTTACGTTTTGGTGTGTTTTTGGGGAGTATTAATAAATTACATATCTTATCTGGTGTTGCTGATGTTGATGGGGACATCTTAGCGGTGTCTTCCAGGTCGTCGTAGGATACCGACTCCCTCTTCTTGTTGCTTGCTTTTGTTTCTTTAGTGTTGCTTAGTCATTGCTTGTCATTTTGTTCTCATGTGTAATTTGTATGGCAATTACTTCTTGTTTTTCGATAAAGACTGGGCATTTTTTGTCAATTGATGAGTGTTTGTTGTTGGTGTATTTTTTTGCTGTGCAGTTGACGCAAGCTAATTCATTTTTGCTGTTCCTCATTTCGTTAGGTTCTGTGTGTTGTTCTTGGCCGCAGAGTATGCATGTTTTGTCGCCCTTGCAAACTTTTTGGGTATGTCCAAATTTAAGGCAGTTGTTGCAGCGCATGGGTAATGGTATATAAGGTCTTACTTGAGTTATTTCATATCCAATAGGTTCGTGTGCTGGAAGTGTATGTGTAGCAAACGTCAGAATAATCGGACCTGTTTCTATGAGTGTGTTGTCTTTCTTCCTTTTTATTTTTCTTATTTCGCAGACGGCGTGTTTTTCCAGTTGCTTCAGTATTTCTTCCCCTGGTATATTTCTGAGTGCGTTTGAGTATATTATACCTTTGCTTTGGTTGAGTGTGTTGTGTTCGGTGACAATTACAGAAATTGTATTGGAGAGTGAGGTTAGTTTGAGAAGTTTGTTTGCTTGCTTCTGGTCTTTAGTTTTGATTAGCAGTGTGCCGTTGCGTGTTTTTTACATTGGTCTACTTCACCATTGCAAGTGTGATCAATCATTTTCTTGATGTGAAATGGTGAAACATTTGCTAGTGTTTCGTCGTCGTTGTTGTTGCGTTTCATAGTTAGGTATTTCGGTCCGGGGATTTGGATGTTTTTGTTGGTGTACGTTTTATACGGATCCGGTTGATCCGGTGGATCCGGTGGCTGTCCCATTGTAGGTGCTTGGCTTAAGTTTTTGGCTGTTGTATTTAAAAAAAAAAAATTGAGTAATTTTTTTGACGTTTGGAAAAAACGATGCTCTTTGCTGAGAAACACGTCCGCTGTTTATTATATTTATAATGTATTTAAAATTTTTTTTGTTTTTTTGTATATATATATCTATATTTTTGCATACCTTGTATAATTAAACAAGATCCCAAGTAATATTAATGTAGATTTTTATTCAACGTAAGTCTTTGGACTGTATCTTCGAGAATCCACTTAAAAGCTGAATTAAGCTAAGTAAATTTGTTGGCTGCAAAGCTCATGGCCCGCGGCAGCGCCGGAGCATAGTCCACGCTTTGGTGCAGAGCTGGGGACAAAACGCTGACTCGGCGCCTCGTGACCATTCTTGTGTTGATCACTCAGCGCTTGCATGCGGGTGTCAACTTTTGTTGGCAACTTTGTTGCAACGGCTTCCGGTCTGGCAGCCTGGTCAGCACATTTGTGTTTGCGCGTGTTAACTCCTCCCAGCGTTAAGTGGAAGCCGTCCTCGGTTTCTTGTAGAGATGCCATTTGTTCATTTTGCCAATTTTCCAGGCGACGGCGAATTTTACAGATGATCAAATAGCCGGCTATGACAAGGGCAAGGGTACCGCAGCTACTCAACAGTGGTCTTGATAGTAGGTCGGATTTTAGATCGCTGATATGCCGAAGATTTTTTAAGCTGAGCTCGTGAAGAAAGGGAAGGCTCAGATGTTGACGATGGCTAGTCACATTGATTTGAGCTGAGGCCGACACCGCAGGTTTTTTCGATAGGACACGACGGCTGTTGACGTACAGTGTCGTTCAGTAAGATGCGGTCGTCATAAGTTGCCAGGTATGTTCCGGTGATCAGTTGGCTAATATCTTTGGTATCTTCTACCTTGAAGGTTGCGTCGCTGGTAATCAGGATGCCTTCGTCCACAAGCGTCACAGGTTCTAGGTGTCCAGGTCGAGTAGCGCAATGAGCGGCAGCACCAGAGCACCAACTGCTGAGCACAAGTCGTGATCTGTAGCCTCTTACAGAACGTAGTGCTTACCGCCTCGTCGCATTCACCCAAAGCGAAGGTTTGAGTGCCGCAATAGGCTACCGTGCTACTGTTTTCTAAGTCTACAATTATATTCTTATGCTGAATTGGGTAAACAATAATTTTTTTGCAAATTAACTTAGGTCTAGGATATTTGATTAAAAAATGTAATAAGTCAGAATATTAAAAAGCCTTAATGCTGGAAACTTCTAAGATATCTGATATGCTAATATTTGTGAGATGTTCATTTGCCAGTTCATTGATATCTACGCTATCCAGAGTAATGTTAAGTTAATTTTTGCTAATGTTACTGATGGTATTAGATCTTCCAAATTTGCAATAATCATTCTATTTTTTGCCAAAATGGTTTCGTACAAGTGTTCGTTATCTGTATCGTCTGTTTTGCGAACTTCATTTAGGGATCTTGTAATGTCATTTAGTCGTTTTTGGAATTTTGTGTTAAGCTCTATTTGTCCATTTTCTGATTCAATTAATTGTTCTTGCCGAAACTTAATCTGTTCCCAGTCGTCGAAGTCCGGAGTGCCAGCTACTACCTTTAATGCCGTTCCCAGCAGGTTAATGCTCCGAGCGTGGCTATGATGAACTCTTAATGTAGCTATTAGCGTCTCTATATGTCTGAGGTCAGTACTTAATATTTATTTCATATAGTCTTTTGGAAAAAAGTCTAGCGTCCTCCTGGTCTCGTCGGCGTACGTCTCGTAAGATGTTATGTTGGTCGTGTGTCCTAAGTACTCCTGTTCGTCCCAAATGGTCACGTCCCCGTTCTCTATGAGTATATGGTCAGGTATACGTTGTCAGGGTCACTAACAGCAAATATCCTAACCTACAAACATAAAGATACAATTTTTTTTTTTTTTGTAATTCTACTTTTATAACCTATAAATAAGATTGTAAAATATAAAATAAAATTTTTTATATTGGGTAGGGTGCCTATTTTAAGTTGTCTTTATAGACCACCCTCCCTTTTATGAGAACGGTCGTTCCTAAGTCTGCCTCTATAATTCCTTCAGTATATAGAGGAGACAGTTTATTCCCGAGTCTCTTGTTAGACCTTTCTAAAACTTTTTCCCCGATTTCATAAGTTTTGAACGACCTGTTCTTGTTGGTTCGTTCCAGCGTTTTTTCCTGAGCTCTTTTTATTTTTTGTTTAATACCCATTTCGAGAGCCGTACAATTTGAGTGTACGATCTCGATTGGTTTTTTATCAGTAACAGAATGTACTGACCTATTATATCCTATTATTATTATTATTAGCCATTATTATTGTATCAGGGGTCTCATCCCACCCCTTTTCCTCTATCTTGGCCGTTTGATGTACTATGCATTGGCGATTCTAATATCGAGGTTGTTCAACATCGGCTTTATTGTCTCTGAATTTAGCGACTTTTCGTTGTCGCAATAAATGAGACTTATTTTCGGAAAAAAATTTATGAGTTGTAGTATGGCCATTTTCACGTCGACTATTGGCCGTGAACTGATAGGCTGGACCACCGCGAACTTAGAAAATTTATCTAACCACGTAAGGAAAATATGTCTACATGTAAGATTTCGCCAACATATGATGGGACCGGTGTTTCGCTTAGCACGTGTCACTGAGGATGTCTGTCATATTTTGACACGGCGCAAGTCCTGCAGTTTGCAACAATTTCTTCGACAATATGACTCATTTTTGGGAAGAAGTAATCCCTCATTATCTGTTTAACGTTTTCTTGGGCTGCCCTGTGTATTGTGTTCTAAGGTTGCTATTTCCTTTTGTTCACTTTTGTCAAATACATCTATGACCCTATATTTGCAATGTCGGAATACTTTCGCGAGAAATGCCTCCACAAGTCCATGCTAGATGAAAGCTAATATTGGCAGTTCACACTGAATAGCATTTACTACGTTAGCTTGTACGGCCTCCTGTAGAGTATGCAAAAGTGTATTCCTATCCGAAAACTGAATAACATGTCTGGTTTTCGTTTTAAAGACTATAAATTTTTGAACTGACGCTGTTTCTGACTCTTCAAGGATTATTTGGTTTTTAAAGCAGTTTACCGGTTTATCGATTGATTCAATTGTGTAAGTCAGAGATTGCTCACTGTGAATGGTGGCTCTATCGGACTCTGGTGAGTCTTGCAACGCGTTAACGTTCTAACGCGACAAGACGTCGGCAACGTGATTCTCTTTACCGGGTTTGTAAATTATGTTCGCATTATGTTCTTCTACAAAGGCTTTCCAACGTTTTAGTTTGGCATTCGGGTTCTTATCGGATACCGCAAATGTTAGAGGTTGGTGATCAGTGTAGATGTTTCAATTTCGCACTCCATAAAGGTAGTAACGCAGGTTTTTTAGAGCCCATACTATTGCTAAGAGCTCTCGTTCATTAGTTGCGAAATGTGCGTGATATGAGCGTAATGGGGCGTCCGTCTTGAGACAATACGG
This sequence comes from Hirtodrosophila histrioides, assembly GCA_037075165.1. Classification (NCBI taxonomy): domain Eukaryota; kingdom Metazoa; phylum Arthropoda; class Insecta; order Diptera; family Drosophilidae; genus Hirtodrosophila; species Hirtodrosophila histrioides. The sequence continues at coordinate 477,860 of JBAMCL010000029.1, forward strand.
CACCTAAGCCGTGCGCGGAGGCGTCCGTAGTTAAGTCAAACCGTTGCTAAAATCAGGGTAGACTAACATTACATCCTCTGAGGCTAGCACATTCTTTAACTTTTCAAAGGCTCCCAGTTGCTCTTGGTTCAATTCAAGTTTAATTTTCCTTGAATGATTTGCGCTTACTTTACCGCTTTCGCCTTTTAAAGCGTCCGTAAGGGGCCTGGCGAGGGCTGCAAACCCTTTGATAAAGCAGCGATAATAACTAGCGAATCTCAGAAACGATCTAAGACTGAACAGGGTTGTGGGGGGTTGGAAATCTTTTATTGCCTGAACTTTTTCAGGTGCAGTTTTTATACCACATCTGCCCACGGTGAATCCCAAGTATTCCACGCTCTTTTTGAAGAACTTGGGTTTCTCCTGAGAGACCCTCATTCCCGCATCTCAAAGGCTTCTTAAAACCCAGTTAATGTGTTTGACATGGTCTTCTTTGTTTGTGGAGAAAATTATTACGTCATCCACATAGACGTAACAAGTTTTACCAATTTGGTCCCGGAGGACGTCATCAATTACCCGCTGAAATATACTAGTGGCATTCTTTAGACCAAAGGGAAGCCTGCAGAATTCGTACTTCCCGTTGTTAATTGAAAATGCGGTCTTTACCCTGTCTCTTTCTGCCAATTCTATTTGGTGGAATCCTGATTTGAGGTCAAGTATTGTGAAATACTGAGCCTCACCCATATTTGACAGTATTGTTGAAATAGATGGGATCGGATATTTGTCATCCGTTGTTTTTTGGTTCAATTTGCGAAAATCGATAACCAAGCGTTTAAGCTTATGTCCCGCTTCGTCGACACCCTTTTTGTCGACGACCCACAATGGGTTATTATAAGGGGAGTTTTTGAACGGTCTTATTATGCCATTCGCTAGAAGTTGTTTAATTTTTGCGTTGACAAAATCAGACACGCCCATTGGATATGGATACATTTTTGAGTACACCGGCTCACCGTCCGTTTGGATAGTGGCGACGGTATTTATGTTATATGGTAGGGACTCATTTACGTCCGCAAATGCCTTAACCGTTTGGTCAATCATATTGTCAAAGGATTTTCTGACGGCGATGGAAACATCTGCGTCATTAATTTGAATAAAATTTACGTTGTGGCATTTAGTGAATTTAATCGGTTCTGATCGTGCTTATGAAATTTTTTGTAAAATCTATTTATGCATTTTCCCGCTTTAGCAGGTCTAAGCCAATTATGCCATCAAAATCCTTAAGACTATCCAAAATAAAAATGTATGTCTTAACATTAAACAAGTGAATTGGACATTTGAGTTCAATTTTTGTATGCCCGTGTATTGACTTAACTTGAAAAGGGCTGTCGACTGGCACAAAATGTGCTAGTACGGAAAGTGGCTTCTGAGCCTGAGAGCGTTGTCTCGAACTATTTGCCTTAGAATTTACTTTTTGGAAATGAGGATTTTTCTGTAGGTAATTATTGTCAATGTCTTGCTGCTGGTTCTGACGCCAGCCTTAGGCCCGTTGACTACCGGGTTTTTGTGATTTTTCCTCGGTATGTTTAGCGAAACTTGCCGCGAAAATACTCCTATCATTACTCGATTCGGCCTCTTGTGCCAATGCCAAGGCGTTTGGCAAATCGCGAGGTTGAGCTGGAAAAACAGCCCATCTAAGATTTTTCTTTAATCCTGAAATAAACGTGTGAAGCGCATCGTTTCTGTATTTTTTGTTGAGGACTGCCGCTGCGGCGGAGTCGTGCGTCATTAAGGTTTGTTCGTCAGTAAAGTCAACTTTCTTTCAACGTCATCATAGTATTTTAATAGGGGCATATCGCCCTGTCTTAAAGTACTAAGTTCCTGTTGGATCACATGCACCGGTGTTTTATCGGCCAATGTGAAGTCCAATCTTGCAATAATCGCCTTAAAATTCAGAGCAGTACTAAAAGATGCCAGCACTGCATCTGCTGGTCCTCTGATTTTGTTACGAATTATTGCGAAAGCCTGATAATGGCGAGAGCTCCCGTTGTAGGGCTCGCAAAACTTTGTAGGCGTTACTCGCCGTTTGTCTCCAAGAGACATAGCTTTCCTGTTTCCCATCAAATTCGGGAATAGACTTTACAACGTCCAAAGGCTCATCACACTTTTCACCCTGCCGAATTTCAGCATCCTTAAATATCTCGACTTCTGGTGCCACCACCCTAAGTCTACTCAGTTCATCTGTTATTGTTGCTATCCTCTGCTCAAAAAGTCTTGCCTGTTGTGTAAGGCACTCCTGCATCTGATTTCTCAAATCTACTATTTGCTGTTTAGTCATTATTCTAACTTTTCTTGTTTCTAAAAAAGAGGCTATTAAGTCGTCTTCGCTATCGTTGTCCGATGCAATCTGTCCTCTATGCATGAAAAACGCAAAACAAAAATTTACAACCGACACGAAAGGGCGTTAAATTTCAAGGGACTTAATTATAAACAATAGCAAGTTCTTCTCTAAATATTCTATCGAAGTTATTCTGGACAGGTATTTATCTATTTTTATTGCAAAATGAACATTTCACTTATATGTTTATGTTACTGCTGTGATATAAATTTCTTAATTTGATCCTCTGTAGCAGTCGGTAGCCAATGCGTCGCTGGGAACGATGAAACAATTTTTTTTGTTGTTGATATGTTATTTTGTTGTTGTTGATTGTTTTTTTGCCGTAACTCGCTCAGCTTTTGCTGGGGTTTTATTTTTTTGGCATTTGTTTGTTGCTGGGGTTTTATTTTTTTGGCATTTGTTTGTTTTTTTTTTTTTTTTTATATATTTCTGCCGTAACTCGCTCAGCTTTCGCTGGGGGTTTTTTTTAGGCATTTATTTAATTTGTAGTTGATATTAATTTTTTTCACTTTTGTTTTTGTAAATATTTTCACTTTGTTTTGTGCGTAGTTTTATTTATAAAAAAATCTGCACTCGAAAGATTATTTGTTCTCGCGGCGTTAGCACTCCGAGGTTTAAACAAAACGGGTATCGTTACTGTTGGATTATTTGTTCTCGCGACGTTAGCACTCCGAGGTTTAAACAAAACGGGTATCGTTACTGTTGGGCGCCAGTAAACAAGATCCCAAATAATATTAATGTAGACTTTTATTCAACGTAAGTCTTTCGACTGTATCTTCGAGAATCCACTTAAATACGGAATTAAGCTAAGTAAATTTGTTGGCCGCAAAGCTCATGGCCCGCGGCAGCGCCGGAGCATAGTCAACGCTTTGGTGCAGAGCTGGGGACAGAACGCTGACTCGGCGCCTCGTGACCATTCTTGTGTTGATCACTCAGCGCTTGCATGCGGGTGTCAACTTTCGTTGGCAACTTTGTTGCAACGGCGTCCGGTCTGGCAGCCTGGTCAGCACATTTGTGTTTGCGCGTGTTAACTTATAATTCATTTTAAAAATTCATTTTTGTGTTTCTGTTATGAATTTAAAAGTTTTTAACCTATCTTTATGAACTGTTTGTTTTTTACTCTTATTTCCGGAAATAACTATATTATCATTATCTTCTACTTTTTCAACTTTATAGGGCCCTGTGTATTTAAAATCTAGCTTATGGCCTACTTCATTTTTTAGTAAAGCTTTATCTCCTATTGATAGAATTATGTTCCTAGTTTTTAAATCATATAATTCCTTATTTTTCTGTTTATTTAATTCGAGCATATTTCTTGCTCTTTTGTATGCTACTTCTAATCTATACCTACTTTTTTTAGCGTAATCTATATAGGTTCTATATTATTTATGCTGCTAAAGTACTTTGGTAGATTACTAGTCTTACCAAATACTAACTCATATGGACAATAATTATGTGCCATAGAGGGGGTTGTATTGAAGCAATAAACAAAATATTGAAGCCATACGTCCCAAACATGTTTTATTCACTGATACATAGGATGTATATATTCGTTAAATGTTCTGTGACTTCTTTCTATTGTTCCAACAGTTTGATGATGATATGCAATTGATGTTATATTCTTTATTTTTAAATATTTGCACAAATCATTTATAATTGAATTTTTATATTCCGTTCCCATGTCCGAATGGACCGTACTTGAGAATAAATGATTCAAATATTGCTGTTGCAACAGTTGCTGCGCTTTTGTTAGCGACAGGTATAGCAACTAAATATTCAGTCAAGTCACAAATGAGCGTGTGACTGCATATTCATTGCCTTTTTCCGACTTTGGTAGTGGACCAATTGCATCCACTATCACTCTGTCAAAAGCCTTCATCGGGGTTTCAGTAATTGTTAAAGGGGTCTTAATATTTGTTGTTGTTTTTGCTTTTGGACATTTCTGGATGTACTCTGTTATACCACGAGTCATACCTTTCCAGTAAAAATGTCTTTTGACCTTGGCCATTTGCATGTATGACCTTGTACTGGATCATCATGTAGTGTAGACAATATAGCTTCTTTCTCTTTAACATTTGTTAATGTGGTCACCGGGTTGAGTAGTGCTACTCTCAATGTGTTCAATATTTTATTGCCCATAATTTTGAAATCATCTATTGAAACTTTTTCAAAGATATTTTCCCACGGTGTCATTTTCAATTGGCTGATTTTTAAAATACCGGCTTCTATTTCGAACCTTGGAAATAGTTGTCCTAAATCAATATTTGCATTATCAGTATATAAATCTCTAATATCAATTCTTGCTATAATTTTCTTACCATGTTTAAAGAAACACAGCATATCTTTTATATGCAAGGTCACTACTTTACGTACTTCATCATTATTAATGACTTCGTATACGTTGGGCTGAGAAGCTGTCTCGGTAGATTGCCTTGGCATCTCTACTTTGTTGTTTTCTGCGCAGAATTTTTGTTTACTTTGATACCTGGCAGTGACTTTCATTTTCTTTTGTTATCTATGGATTTCTTTGGTACTAGTAACAGTGGACTGTTGTATTCTAAGACTGAATGTTCAACTATTCTATCTTTAATTTGTTTATCGACTAGTTTCATTATTTATTTCGAATATATATAATTTGCTAATGGTTCATAATTCAACTTGTTTATATTAATCATTTGATCGGTACTAGTTGTATTTAGTATACGGTCGAATGCATTTGCAGATATTACGACTGTGTTTGCTGCATATATACCAGGTTGAATTTCCTGGTTCGGAATTAAAATGCTACCTTCATTTGAAATTAACTCAATTTTTCGGACAACTTCGGATCTTGCTGGTTACACTATTGTATTGTTACCAGAGCTGTTTAGATTGTCTGGTCTTATTATGAGCAGATCTTTTGAGGGTGTGAAATCTAGTTGACAATTATATTTTTTAATAAAATCTATTCCTAAAATTCCATCACACAGTATAGAAAAAGTTGATTCGACAATATGGAAGTTGTGTGGAATTATATATTAAGTTGTTTGTATTTCTAAGGATGTTAGTCCTTTAGATTGAATTAATACTTGATTGATTCCCTGAATATTTATTTTGTTGTCAATGTTTATATCATTAAAAGTGTCAGAATTGTCTTTTAACAAGGATATATCTGCACCAGTATCTATCAAAAATATTAATTTCTTGCCTGTAGCTACATTTGTGAATGTTACAATATATTTACACTAAGATTAATCAAATGAACTTCTTACTCCCTGTACCCATAAAATGGCTAAAAAGGGGGTATTGGATTTGTGCAAAAGTATGTAACAAGCAGAAGGAGACATCTCCGGCCCTATAAAGTATATATATTCTTGATCAGTATCAAAAGAGATTTCGATTTGGCCATGTCCGTCTGTCTGTCCGTCTGTCCGTCCGTCCGTCAGTATGAACGCGTCGATCTCAGCAACTATAAGAGCTAGAGACACCAAATTTAGAATGTAGGTTCCTGTATACCATACGCATATCAAATTTGTTTCCAATCTCTAATATCTTACCCTGTTCCCCCGCAAATCGATTAAAACGTTTTACAGCCACAGTTTTAAAGATATAGCTTTGGGATTTGGCATGTACACTACTTCGGTCACTCTTAATCTACTGTCCGAATTTCAAGTCGATCGGATAATAAACACGGAAGTTATTCAACCAAAAAAATTCAGTTCTGGAGCGAGGGGGAAGAAGAAGCACAGCCACGACTTAAAATGCCTTGCGTACGCTGTGGCTCGCGTGTGTGCGGCTTTCTGCATGTATGCGTGCATGTGTAAGAGACGAACATATGATTGGAAGTTTTAGACCTGGGTACAGGAAGTTTCGTATTCGGGTATACTCGACTAGACCATTCTTACTTATTTACTGTCTATTTCTGTGTACTTAAGGGCTGTTGTGAGTTTTCCGAAGCATTCTGGGCAGTTCTCACATTATTGTTATTGCCATTATTATTATTGTGGCCTCTGTTTGAATTACCACGACCTCTAGAGTTTCCTCTTTATTGGCCTCTATTTCCATTGTTGCCATAATTATTATAATTATTATTATGTCTATTACCATTATTCTGGTAATTTCCACGGTAGTTTCCGCGGTTATACCCTCGATTGGGTCTATATCTTTGTTGCTGCGCAGCATATAGGACTGTTGTAATTCGTTTATTCCACCTGGAACAACCGTTCCGATGTGTTACTTTCTTCAAACTGAATCTTATATCTTTATGTTGGGTTTTGCTAACCCGAAACATGCAATGCTTATATCTATGTATTTGTATGCTTATATCTATGTGTTTGTATATATATATATGTGTGTTGATATATACATATGTATGCAGAAGGCATGCATATGTTGTATATGTACTTGACCACATGAGCTGCAAAGTGCACGCTCAGCATTTCCCACGTGCTACGATTGGCTTGTATATAAGCGGAGGATCGTATTACTGGTATGTTTGTATGTTTGACTGTGGTCTTTTGGGTATTTGTATTTGTGATCATTATGACAAAGTGTCACAATGTATTAACGGATTGTTATACCCTTTGATTTATGATAATGATTTTTTTTTTTTTTTTGTGTTTTTGTATCTTATTTTATAAGTGTATTAAAAATGTATAAAAAGTGTAATTATAAATATATATAAAGTATATAAAGTGTATTAAAATTGTGTTATCTCTATTTATTAAAACATTTGTGTTCATTGACAAAACTTTTTTTTTTTTTAATTTTTTTTTAATATATATGAAAATTTTACTGTTACTTCACTCAAATTTAAATTGTCATTCGACTTTCTTTATTTAAATTTATTTAATTTAAATTTTCTTTTTGTTATTCCCATTTGTTTTTCAATATATATTTAAAAAATAATAATTTTTTTTATCATTATTATTATTATTATTATTATTATTATTATTATTATTATTATTATTATTATTATTATTATTATCATTATTATTAGGTTGATCAGGCCTGTTATTTTTTTTTTCTTCATGAAACGTTTCATTGAATATATATTTTTAACCTATCCCTTTGTACTTTTTGTTTCTTATTCTTACTATCTTTAATGAAAATGTTATCATTATCTTCTATTTTCTCTACTATATATGGTCCTAAATATACTGGGTCTAATTTGTGCCCTGTTTCGTTTCTAATAAGTACTTTATCTCCTACATTTAAATCAAAATTCTTAGTATTTTTGTCATATACTTATTTCCTGTAAGCCTTGGCTTTTTCTTACATAATTCTAGCTCTTTTGTATGCTATTTCTTATCTAAACTTTATTTCCTTAGAATAGTCATCTAAATACTCATGCGTTGCTGATGGTGTCGTATTGAAGCAATAAGTGAAATATTGAATCCAGACATCCCAATCAGTTTTGTCTGCAGAGATGTATGAACGAATGTATTCATTTAATGTTCGATGACTTCGTTCTATTGTCCCTAATGTTTGATGATGATATGCAGTAGAGGTGAGATTCTTGATCTTCATATACTTGCATAAATCAGTTAAAATCTGTTCCCATGTCCGAAATGAACGTCTTCATTGGACCAAACTTGAGTATGAAATTTTCGAATATAGCTTTTGCGACATTATTGGCTACTAAATATTTTGTAAGGTCACAAATTAATGTGACTATGTATTCATTGCCATTTTCCGATTTAGGTAGCGGACCAACTGTATCCACTATCACTATATCGAAAGCATTAACAGGTGTTTCTGTGAGAGTCAAAGGAGTTTTTGTGTGCGTCTTTGTTTTAGTCATTTTGCATTTTTGACATCTACGTACGTACTCTTTTATATGACGTGTCATATTTTTGCAGTACTAGTGTCTTTTTTTTTTCGCTAGCGTTCTTGTTATGCCGCTATGACCTCCTTGAATTGGGTCGTCATGGTGTGTAGACAATATTTGTTGTATCTCTTTTTCATCTCTTGTTTGGGTCACCGGCTGGAGTAGCGCTACTCTTAAAGATTTTAATATTTTATTGCCCATATTTTTAAAAGAATCTATTGAATCTGATTCAAAGTTCTTTTCGCTCGGTGCCACTTTGAGTTGGCAGATTTTTAATATACCGGCTTCTGTTTCAAGCCTTTGGATGAACTGACCTAAGTCGAGGACTCCATTAGTATATAAATCGCTAACTTCAATTCTTGCGATAATTTTATTTCCATGTTTAAATAAACATTTATATTCTGTTATGCGCAAGATCACTACTTTTCGTACTTCATCATTTGTAATAACTTCATGTACGTTGGGCTTAGATACATTTTTATGACTTTGCCTTGGCAGAAGTTCATAATTTTCTACTGTACAGTTTTTATTTTGTCTACTTTGTCGCCTGGTGGTGACTTTCAGGACTTTATGTTGCATATCTTTGAGTTCTTTTATATTAATACGCGAAAGTGCGTCTGCTACGAAATTATCATTCCCCTTTAGGTATTCTACTGTAACGTTTTCTACGTTTGTAATTCTTCCAGACGTTCGTGTTGTTGATGTGCAAGTTTTCTAAAGCTTCGAGAGACAGTATCCTTAATCGCCCCATTTCTTCTGGAGTGATTTGTATTATGGGTGTTCCCGTTTTTACTATTGTCGTTTCCATATTGTTGAATTCTTTTCCGTTTATTATAATTGACTCGTTCCAAAAACTGATGAGGTACGCCCCTTCCAAGTGTCTTGCGTTGTTTTGCTGTGTTAAGGTGCCGTTGAAGTTGTTGAGCATTACCAATCCGGAGCCGATTTCTTCTAGTTTCTCGATATGATCAGCATTGCTGAACCCACACAGCGATTTTTCTCCCTTTAGGAGCCTAGGCAAACATTTACTACTGCTAAGGTTTACAATTTCATTTTTCTTACAGATTTTAACATTGTTATAGTTTTTGCAATTCTTAATTATTCCATACATTGTTTTGTTACTTGACAGAATTTCTTTATATTTCATTATATTTTTATAATCATATTATTTTTAATTATTGGTTTTACCAAAATGTTTTCATATTCTGTTGTTTCTAGATTTGGTATCTTGATTACATAAAGTAGTGTTGTTTTGTTATGTAATATTGACACATCAGAAAATTCTAACATCTCTTCAATTGATAGAGAGGGCATGTTTCCAGCTTTAAAGATTTTATCGATTTCGTATATCTCGTTTTCTCCGAGCAAAAATGTGTTAATTAAAATAAATTTTGCCCATTGTATGGCGTATTTAATATTTATGACTTCTTCTTTAATTAATCTTATCTGATTTTGAAGACTTATGGCAATCTCGTTATTGAATCTGTCGTCTCTTTTTATAGTGTTCGTTAAGCTATTAGTAATTTTAGTTAAGCTATTTAATCTTTGTACCAACTGAGTGTTAACGATTACTTGCTTGTTGCTATTTGAAATTACTTTATTTATATGTTCCTTTAATTGAATGAAATCGTCATGATCGGGACTACCCGCTACATACTTCCATGCAGATCCTAATATGTTGATAGCCCTAGTGGTTCTTTTATTGGAGGAGGAAATAATGGTGTGGAAAGTAGAGTAGGTCTGGTTTATTTCATGGTGTAATGTATGGTAGAGACTGCTGAATTTGAGGTCTTGTTCTGTATAGAATTTTAGTTGATCTAACGCTTTCTCTATTTGGTTTAAATCTATCACATGGATGATTCTTGTTGTTGTAGCACGTATTTTCCCTAGTCCTTTGTAAATTGTTACTGTCTGTGCATCCGTGTAGTTAGTAATGTCCAGTAGTCCATTCGTCCCGTGTATGGTCCATGTTAACAACAATCTGAAATTAGACATTTTTTATGTTACTCTTGTGTACTGTTCTGTTTGTTTCTGTGGTGATTGTTGTGTCGTGGTCTTCTTTTACGATTTCCTTTTTGAATCTAGCTGATAATTTTGATCCTAATCTAGTTCTAATTTTGACAAATATTTCGTCGCCTGGTTTGTATGTTCGTAAAGTCTTCCTATTTTTGTTATGATATTCTAAGTCCTTATTTTGTTTTTGCCGAAGTTTGTCGATGTTGTCTTGTCTAGTCTTTTCGTATTGTCCTGGGCTGGTAGTCACAGTTCTTCCGAAAAATACTTCTAGTGGTCGTTTATTTGTGACGGAATGAAAGGTGTAATTATATTCGTAAATGGCTCTGTCTATAATCTCTTCGAAAGTTCTATGAATTTTGTCTTTTTTTATAAGTCGTATGATCTCAGAAAATGTGGAGTGGAATCTTTCAATTTGCCCATTAACCGTGCTTTTATACGGAGGTGTTGTGAAAGTTTCAATTTGAAGTTGGTCTGTGAGCATGAATTTAATTGAAGCTGAATTTAATGATTTCTCGTTGTCCATGACGATGTATTTGGGGACACCAAAATAGAAAATTATGTCTCTTAGGGGGTTTCTTATGTCTTCGATTGATTTTGACTTTATAACCCTTCCTTGTGCTAACTTAGAAAACTTGTCAATGGCTGTTAGGACGAGTTTTCCTTCTGTTGAGTAGATGTCTATATTAATTATATGACCAGGATATTGTGGAATTGGAGTTTCTTTGAGTTTGGGGTTCGTTGGATGTCTGTCGTATTTCTGTTCCTTGCAAGCTGTACATTGTTTCACTAGTCTTTCAATCTTTTGTTTCATTTTTGGGAAATAGAACCTTTCGATTAATTGAGCCTTATTTTCTATGGCGTTGCGGTGGGCTCTCGTATGTGTTTTAAGGATTTCTTCGTCCTGTTGTGTTTCGTCTGTTATGTCTTCTACGATTCTCTGTGTAAATCTGACTTTAAAATTGCTGAAGTGTTCGGGGTAAATTAACTGGATTTTGCCTATTATGTCCTCTGTCGTGTAAATCCCGTTGATTACTGAGGGATTAAGGTGTTTTTTAAGAATTGTCGTTAGTTCGTCTACGTCATATGTTTGTCTTCGTATTTTATGTCTGTGAAATGTTGGAAAGGGTAGACTAAATTTGTAGTCAGAAGAGTCTGTTGTGTGAATGAATATTTGATTTTTGAAGACGTTAATTGGTACTTCCACACTGGGCATTAGATTGTGGATAGAACTTTCGTCGCTATGTTGGGTACTGACTGAGTTTAATTCATTTGGATTAACAATTCGGGACAGGGCATCTGCTACAATGTTATCTTTTACTGGTTTATATAACAATTCATAGTCGTATTCTTCTAGATGGGTCTTCCATCTCTTTATTCTTGGATTACCGTTCCAACTACTGAGTGAATGGGTTAGAGGCTGGTGATCAGTGAAAATTTTTACTTTAGCTCTACCATATAGGTAGTTTCTCAGTGCCTTAAGGCCCATATTATGGCTAACATTTCTTTTTCGTTAGCTGCATAATTTTCTTCTGCCTTGGAAAGGGTTCTAGATATAAAAGATATCGGTTGATTGTTTTGGGACAAAATGGCACCTATTGCAAAGTTAGATGCGTCTGTAGTGAGATGAAATTCTTTACTAAAGTCGGGGTATCGTAAGATTACCTCATTGGATATTAATGAGTTTTTACTCCCTGTACCCATAAAATGGGTAAAAAGGGGGTATTGGATTTGTGCAAAAGTATGTAACAGGCAGAAGGAGACATCTCCGACCCTATAAAGTATATATATTCTTGATCAGTATCAAAAGAGATTTCGATTTTGCCATGTCCGTCTGTCTGTCCGTCTGTCTGTCCGTATGTATGAACGCAAGGATCTCAGCAACTATAAGAGCTAGAGACACCAAATTTGGAATGTAGGTTCGTGTATAGCGGGAGCAGGTCAAGTTTGTTTCTGATCTCAGATATCTTACCCTGTTCCCCCGCAAATCGATCAAAACGTTTTACAGCCACAGTTTTAAAGATAGAGCTTTGGGATTTGGCATGTACACTACCTCGGTCACTCTTAATCTACTTAATGATTTCTCGTTGTCCATGACGATGTATTTGGGGACACCAAAATAGAAAATTATGTCTCTTAGGGGGTTTCTTATGTCTTCGATTGATTTTGACTTTATAACCCTTCCTTGTGCTAACTTAGAAAACTTGTCAATGGCTGTTAGGACGAGTTTTCCTTCTGTTGAGTAGATGTCTATATTAATTATATGACCAGGATATTGTGGAATTGGAGTTTCTTTGAGTTTGGGGTTCGTTGGATGTCTGTCGTATTTCTGTTCCTTGCAAGCTGTACGTTGTTTCACTAGTCTTTCAATCTTTTGTTTCAATTTTGGGAAATAGAACCTTTCGATTAATTGAGCCTTATTTTCTATGGCATTGCGGTGGGCTCTCGTATGTGTTTTAAGGATTTCTTCGTCCTGTTGTGTTTCGTCTGTTAGGTCTTCTACGATTCTCTGTGTAAATCTGACTTTAAAATTGCTGAAGTGTTCGGGGTAAATTAACTGGATTTTGCCTATTATGTCCTCTGTCGTGTAAATCCCGTTGATTACTGAGGGATTAAGGTGTTTTTTAAGAATTGTCGTTAGTTCGTCTACGTCATATGTTTGTCTTCGTATTTTATGTCTGTGAAATGTTGGAAAGGGTAGACTAAATTTGTAGTCAGAAGAGTCTGTTGTGTGAATGAATATTTGTTTTTTGAAGACGTTAATTGGTACTTCCACACTGGGCATTAGATTGTGGATAGAACTTTCGTCGCTATGTTGGGTACTGACTGAGTTTAATTCATTTGGATTAACAATTCGGGACAGGGCATCTGCTACAATGTTATCTTTTACTGGTTTATATAACAATTCATAGTCGTATTCTTCTAGATGGGCCTTCCATCTCTTTATTTTTGGATTACCGTTCCAACTACTGAGTGAATGGGTTAGAGGCTGGTGATCAGTGAAAATTTTTACTTTAGCTCTACCATATAGGTAGTTTCTCAGTGCCTTAAGGGCCCATATTATGGCTAACATTTCTTTTTCGTTAGCTGCATAATTTTCTTCTGCCTTGGAAAGGGTTCTAGATATAAAAGATATCGGTTGATTGTTTTGGGACAAAATGGCACCTATTGCAAAGTTAGATGCGTCTGTAGTGAGATGAAATTCTTTACTAAAGTCGGGGTATCGTAAGATTACCTCATTGGATATTAATGAGTTTTTACTCCCTGTACCCATAAAATGGGTAAAAAGGGGGTATTGGATTTGTGCAAAAGTATGTAACAGGCAGAAGGAGACATCTCCGACCCTATAAAGTATATATATTCTTGATCAGTATCAAAAGAGATTTCGATTTTGCCATGTCCGTCTGTCTGTCCGTCTGTCTGTCCGTATGTATGAACGCAAGGATCTCAGCAACTATAAGAGCTAGACACCAAATTTGGAATGTAGGTTCGTGTATAGCGGGAGCAGGTCAAGTTTGTTTCTGATCTCAGATATCTTACCCCGTTCCCCCGCAAATCGATCAAAACGTTTTACAGCCACAGTTTTAAAGATAGAGCTTTGGGATTTGGCATGTACACTACTTTGGTCACTCTTAATCTACTGTCCAAATTTCAAGTCGATCGGATAATAAACACGGAAGTTATTCAACGAACAAGATTCAGTACTGGAGCGAGGGGGAAGAAGAAGCACAGCCACGACTTAAAATGCCTTGCGTACGCTGTGGCTCGCGTGTGTGTGTGTATGCTTTGTGTATGTGTGCGTGCATGTGTAAGTGACGAACATATGATTGGAAGTTTTAGACCTGGGTACAGGGAGTTTCGTAGTCGGGTATACTCGACTAGAGCATTCTTACTTGTTTATCTTTCGGAATGCTTCGGCCGCCTCTTGATTGAAGTTAATTGTTTTCGTGTGTGAAGTTTTTTTGCTAACGTGTCCATCCAAGCCTCTTAGCATTGAAGTTAAAGGTTTAGCAAGTTTCGCATAATCTTGAATGAACCTTCTATAGTAACCTGAAAGACCTAGGGAAGCTCTCAGTTCTCGGACTGTTTCCGGACGGGGATGTTGAGCTATTGCTGAAACTTTTTCTGGATTAGTTTCTACTCCTTCATCGGAAATGACGAATGCCAAAAATTCTACTTTGGTTTTAAAAAACTCACACTTATCTAGCTGACATTTTATGTTAGCCTTTTGCAAAGTGTCGAATATGGTTTCTATGTTTTTGAGGTGGGATTCTCTATTTTTACTGAAGATTACGATATCATCTATATAGATGTAGCAAATTTTTCCTATATGATCACGAAGGATATCATCTAGGTCACGTTGGAAAATTGAAGGTGCATATTTCAGCCCAAAGGGGAGCCGTGTGAACTCATATTTTGCATTATTGATAGAGAATGCCGTTTTCTCGATATCGGACTCTATTAATTTTATTTGGTGGAAGCCACTCTTGAGGTCGAGTACGGAAAAAATTTTGTTGTTGCCTAGTTGAGCAAGTACTTCGTTTATCTCGGGTATTGGGTATTTGTCGGCGACTGTTACTTTATTGAGTTTCCTATAATCTATTACAACCCTGTATTTTCTTTCTTTTGAAGCGTCTAGTTTTTTTGATACAAGCCACACGGGTGAGTTATACGGGGACCTGGACGGTCGAATAATACCGTCCTCTAGTAGTTGAGAAATTTGTTTGTTAACTTCATCTTTGAGAGACATCGGATATTGGTAAAATTTTGAGTATATTGGGGTTTCTGAATTTGTTCTTATTTCCGCGGTAACATTAGTTGTATAGGTAAGTTTTTCTTCGGGTTTGGCGAATAGCTGTGAGTAATTCGAAAGTAAATTGTGCAATTCTGATCTTTGTTGTACTGTCAGATGGTCTGTTCGGGGGTTTATGTTATTAACTGCTTCTATTTTCTTTTCTTTTATTGGTATCCTAACTTGGTTATTAATCACTATGCAGTTTTCGTTGGTGTAAATTATGGCATTTAGCTCTTTTAAACTGTCATTACCCAGAATGGCGTCAAATGACTTAAGTGTAGGGAGCAAGAAGAATTTTATGGGTACGTCCGTGATATTGAATAAATTGGCTATTTTGTGGTGTGTAATTTTGATATTACCTCCCACAGATATGGCTTCGAAAGGTTTTATGTTCGGTATAGGGTAGGTAATTAATGTAGGTTTTATGTAATTACGGTTAGACCCTGTGTCAATTAGTATTTTTAAGATTTGTCCGCCCCTCACTCTAGCTTCAATGTAGGGTAACGAGGAGCTAGTTACTCTAAAAAATGTAAGTCGGTATATTCTGTTTGTGTAGAGTCTGTGGATTGTTCGTATCACCACTTTCTTGATATTCTTCTAATGTTTCCTCATAATCGTTGGTAGCCTCATAGTTTTCTAAAGTTTGTTCGTACTCTGTCAATGTACCTGCGTAACCGTTCGGGTCTGTTTCGTTCTCGTTGGTTTCTATATTAAAGTTGCGTTGTCTTTTGTCAAATTGTGGCATGTTACTTGTCGTTGCTGGGGGTCGTTTGCCGGCTTCGAAGTTAGTTCGGTTTATGTAATTTATCTGTCTAGTTCTGATACTGGGGTCCACGTCCATAGGTTCTGGTCGTGGCTGAGGTTTAGGTGCCGAGGGGCGAGGTGGTGCAATTGGCTGTTGTTGGTGACTTGCTACGTTATAGCGTGGGGCCGCTGTAGGTTGCTGCTTTTGGTTGTAATAGTTTTGAGGATACTATAAATATTGTTGGTTTAGTTGGGGCATAGCGTGTTGTGGGCGGAAACCCTGTGTGTTAGGCACTGTTTGCATTCTAGGCATTGGCATTGGTTTTTGCCCAGACGATCCAAATGGAATTGGTTGTACCCTAGCGGCTGCATGATTCGATCGGAAATTTTTGTTTTCGATTTTCAGGCAAAGGTGTAAAGCCTCAGGTAGATCGTTTGGTCCCTTCATACCCAGAAGACGTGGGAGATCACCGCGAAGGCCTCGGATAAAAGTGTCCAACGCTTTGTCCCTGTAAAGTTTGGTCATTAGTAAGTCAGATTCTCGGGATAGTTCCATGCATCCAATCTTGTTAAGGATCAATGACAAATGCTTATAGACTGTCTTATGGAACTCTTCCACTGATTGGTTACTACCTTGCACAATAGTTGTCATTTGATACTCCAAAGTGCTTAAGTCACGTTTATCTGCGTAGTGCAGAGTTAAACACCTTGAAATAGCATCCCAATCTAGCGGAACATTATAGGATTCTAGAGCCGTGTCGGCATTACCAACTATTTTGTTTCGTATGGTGTGTATTATACCGAAATATTTTGGGGTACCTTGTAGTCCCACATAGTTTCTGAGTATCCTATCTACTCCCTTTTTCCAAGAACTGAACTGCGAGGGTTCAACATAAAATTCGCGAATGCATTTTACTACGTCCGGGACTCTATCTAGGTCGGCTAAATTTCCATTGTGTTCTGGATTAATCCCTTGGTCTGAAACATTGAGAAAGTTTTGGTTCGGATTGTTTATTTGTCTCACTATGTTTGGTACTTGTTCACTTATAACTTGAGTCACTATACCGGTAATGAAAGTAGCTAGTTCTGCTTGGTTGTTCATATTTCTACGCTGTTGATGTTCTTGCTGTCTTTGAACTTGTCTTTGTTGCACTCGTAACTGGCGGTCGTTTTTTTGTTCTTGTTCTTCTAAATTAAGCAAAGGTGGTCCAACGAGATTATTCTGTTTTGCCATTAAGTTTTATCGTTCAATTATTTAAACATGGGGTATACATTTTTTTTTATTTTTTTGTTTAATTAATTATTTAATTAATTACTTAATTAATTTTTCCAAATAATTATTTATTTTTAAAGTTTACTTATTTGATTTCAAATACAGAATTGCAATAACTAAAAAATTTTCATTAAATGTTTCGACAATGTTGCCCCACTGTTTGAAGATATCATTTGTGTGTGTTTAATTTTTATTTGCCTTTATTTTGCTTGTGGCTTAGATTTCAGTTTTATGTGTGTGTGTGCGTTTGTTGGGCAACTATTGTCACGTATTATTTTTACTTATTTAATTTTTCACTTATTAGTGTTAATTACGTTATAATTTTCGTTTTATGATTCTTTCTTTTTTGTTGTTGTATTGGCTTATTCACTAGCTTACGTTAATATTGTTGATTATTATTGAGTCTTTCGGTTTTTGAAAAATATTTTTTCTTTAAGCACGACGAAGGTTCACGACGTATAGTCTTTTTGCTATTTTATCAATCCGCGATTCTTGGATTTTTAAAGAAAAAAAAGAAGCCAACGAAGGGTCGCGACGTATAGGCTTTTTGGTACTTTATCGAACCGCAAACACTTAGAAACGTTTTGTTCTATCGTGTTTCGTTGGTCCCTGCTCGGGCGCCAATTAAATATTTATTTAATTATTTATTGAAAGCAATACAAGTGTTACATTTGTATGGTGTTTTAAGACTAAATTATAAAAGAATAATTGGGACCCTAGCTAGCTGTGGGTAACAATCAAAACGGAGGCAGCGGCTTGGCGCTGCTGGCAGCGACGCAGCTTGTGTTGACGGCGGCAGCGGCTCGGTTGACGGCGGAAGCGGCTTGGTTGACGGCGGCAACGGCTGTGTTGACGGCTGCAGCGGGGCAGCGGCTGCGTTGGCGGCGTTGGGGAAATTGGTAGCGTCAGCAGTTTTGGGCAGTGCATTGTTTATGGCTGCAAATGTGGTTGCGGCGCAGCCTATGTTGGCAGCGTTGTGGAATTAGCTGCATCAGTAGAATTGGAAGATGTTGCAATGTGTTGTCCAGAACTGCAGCTATGTTGGCGAGCTTCTTAGAATTGTTTACTTGGCGTGTGCAGAAAATTGTGTAGACGCTGAACCAGCGTTTAGGTTGTAGTTTAAGCTTAAAGGTTGTTAACTTGTATGCAGAAGGCATGCATATGTTGTATATGTACTTGACCACTTGAGCTGCAAAGTGCACGCTCAGCATTTCCCACGCGCTACGATCGGCTTGTATATAAGCGGAGGATCGTATTATATATGTGCTGGTATGTTTGTATGTTTGACTGTGGTCTTTTGGGTATTTGTATTTGTGATGATTATGACAAAGTGTCACAATGTATTAACGGATTGTTATACCCTTTGATTTATGATAATGGTAGGGTAGATATACTACACTGTATTTGCGTGTCCTACTGCGTCTGTGCAACTATCGACGAACACAGTTGTAATCTCACCCATTGTATTGAAATTTCGTGATTTCATTACAGACCTTACTTCGTCAATTGTGCTGTTTGCTATGATTGATTTTACAGCAACTTGTAGGCTCAGTTCTTCGGCATATTCTTGCGATACACCGTTTATCATATGTGCTGAATGCAAAGCCCTTGTCAACTGTTCAACTTCTTGAATATATTGACTTGTTGTCTTCTGCTTTTGCTGCAGATTGAACAATTTAGCGGATAATGCTTTAGCTGTTTCGCCTTTTATACCACTTTTTAGTATGTCTATTATGGACACTATTGTTTGTTCAGTATTGATTAAATTTCGAACATGGCCTTTGAGTCTAGTTTTTATTAGGCTGACTGCTGTAGTTTCATGTGTTCCTTTTAGTGAATCCACTAAACTAAGAGCATCAATGAAACTTTGTAGGTTCTCAGACTTTCCACTAAACTCAGGTATGAGTGAAGAGGCTAGCTTAAGAAATTCTACTTGTGACATGGCCATATTTAGAGTTTTTACTTCAGTAATAGACTCTGATTCTGACTCAGATAGTTCGGTTAGTGTGATTACTGCTGGGTATCGTAAGATCGCCTAAATCTTCTTCTTTTATATGTTTATCTGAACCGCTTGCGATTTCATATTCGCTTACTGTCTCTAAGTCTGTGTTTGTTTCTTCTTCGACCAATACTGGAGTATTCAAAATAGAAGGTATAGTTATGTCTAGCGAATATTTTAATTTAATAACATTTAAGTTTGTTTTTAATCTGTGCAGAAATCTTGATACATTCGACCAATGTTGAGTATTAAACCTTTCTTTATTGTCGTGTATCAGGGAACGAGCTTGGTTTAAACATGCAACTAGTATTGTTGCGTGTCTACTTATAGTCTCGTTTTAAATATTCATATTTTGTGATAGACACTTGTATGATTTATCAAAATTTTCTTTTATTTTAATTAATTCGGCATTATTATTTTGCCATTTCATTTCATTTCATTTTAAAATAAATTATTAAAATGTGCAAAAACATATATAAATTTTTAATCAAATAGTTATATATTTTCATTCATGTATTCTTTTTGAACTTTTTCTTAAATATTTTTTTTTTACAATCTTTGTTACTTTTTACTATAAATTTGTTTTAAATTTTGTCCAGGTCATTTGCCTGGCTTTGATAGCGTTTTTTAATGCATCTATTGTGCTGTTTATACAATCTATATAATAGATATATATAATGATTATTATAAAAATAATAACAATAAGTATTGTTATTAACTTTAGATCGGTGTTATTGACTTCGACTTTGTTTATTACATTTGCTGTCGAATCTACTGATTTTATATCTAGTAAGCCCATTGTGTCAAAATTTTCGACTATTTCTTCAGATTTACTTATTTTGTTTGTTTCTATTGACATATGTAATTTAATAAAAATTTTGCATTTTTATACTTCTGTATACATTTTAAGTTAATTTTTCAATTAATTAATTCATATTTTTTTTTTTTTTGATATTATTTCCTGCCTAGTGTTTGTGTGGCTTTACAGGCCGCATTCTAATTGGGCGGATGTTCTTCCGCTCACTTTTACAATTTTGAATTTCAAAATTAAATTTTATGCATCGCAGTGCATTGAAAAAAAAATTTTGTTATCGGTGTTTCACTTTTCCGGGTCTAGCTTGTTGCGCTAGACGAGGCCGGTGCTGGCTGCACAGGCTGCTACTGCTTCTGTGTTGGGGCACCGGTGCAGGCTGCACAGGTATGTTCACAATACGGGGAGTATAAAGGTCCCTCGCAGTCATTCGGGCATGTCTTCCTCAATGTTGGTATCTCTTTCGCTTGGGGTGGTTGAGATTTTATAGTATTTTACTTATATTTTGTATTGCAGTGTAGATGGTTGTGTGCATCGGCTCTTGCTTTTTCTTTTCTGCTAGCAACGATTTCATGTGATCGAGCTCTGCGTGTAATTTCACAGATGTGCTCCACGGCAAATTCTCGTTGCTATTTAGCAGTCTAAGAAGTTTTGCCTTTCGGGCTCTCAGGCGTTTTACTACGCCGCATCTTCTGCCACACATACCACTACCTACTTACTGCGTTAAGTTTTCGTGTGCGAGACTCAGACCGAGTCACGGTCGCCATGTGATATATAATTTATATAATAGACACTGACACGTCTGTGCCGTTTGACTTTGTTTTTTTAAATATTTTATTCAATATATTCTTATAGCTAAAACCGCATAGCTGCGCTGCCGGTTACGCCAGCAGCGGAGCGGCTTCATACATATTTTGTCGTATCAGCATAATGGGGAGAGAGAGAGTCTTACGTAAATATTTGCATGTATATATACTTATATATGCTACAAGTGGTCAGCGTGGGACTGCTGATATAGCTCATAAGTGGGCGATCATATTACACGCTCACTTGAAAAAGTTTTGTTTGTGTACTGCAACAGAGTGTTGCTGGTATATTTATGCTTAACCGATGTTACTTTATTGGTACAGTGTACCCTCAATATACGCACATACTACAACCCATTCAATGTGTCTGACATGGTCCTCTTTGTTTGTGGAAAAGATTAAGACGTCATCTACATAGACGTAACAAGTTTTACCTATTTGGTTCCGGAGCACGTCATCTATTGCTCTCTGAAATATACTCGGGGCGTTTTTTAACCCGAAGGGAAGCCTGCAGAATTCATACTTTCCATTGTTAACAGAGAAAGCGGTATTTTGTCTGTCCCTTTCCGCCAATTCTATTTGGTGGAAGCCCGACTTGAGGTCTAGTGTTGTGAAATACTGCGCTTCGACCATATTTGACAGTATTGTCGATATGGATGGGATCGGATATTTGTCGTCCGTTGTTTTTTGGTTTAATTTATGACCCGATTCATCGACGCCTTTTTTATTGACAACCCACAATGGGTTGTTATACGGGGATTTGGACGGTCTTATTACGTTATTCGCTAGAAGTTGTTTAACCTCTGCATTTACGAAGTTTGACACGCCCATTGGGTACGGGTACATTTTAGAGTACACCGGCTCGTCGCCTGTCTGGATAGTGGCGACAGTGTTTATATTGTAGGGTAAAGACTCGTTTACTTCCGCAAATGCCTTGACCGTTTGGTCGATCATTTTGTCAAAAGACTTTCTGATGGCCATGGGAACATCCGCGTCATTTATTTTAATAAAATTCACGTTTTGACATTTCGTGAATTTTATTTCCTCAGAACCGTGATCACGCTTGATTCGGTTCTTAGTGAAATGTATTTTTGCGTTGACCTGTTTTAACAGATCTAGGCCAATTATACCATCGAACTCCTTAAGGCTCTCAAGTATAAAGAAGAATGATTTTACATTGAAAAGTTGAATAGGGCATTTCTGTTCGAATTTCGTATGCCCATGAATTGATCTGACCTGGAAGGTTCTATTGACTGGCACAAAGTGTGCCAGTACAGAAAGTGGCCTAATGTAATTTTTTGAGGCTCCTGTGTCAATCAGGCGTCTAATTGTATGCCCTGCTACTGTACGTGTGATGTACGGTAATAGGGAGCTTTCCCTAAAAAATTGCAACTTTCTACCTCGGACAGGTCATCTTCGACTGCTGCCACTTCTGCCTGCGACTGAACTTCGTAATTGTCGTTACCCTGCTCCTGAGGCATATGGTTTATTGATTGCCTGCTCTGCATAGACTGATCTCCGTTATATTAAGGTTTCCTGTATGATTGGGCCTGTGTTGGTTGTCTAAAACGCGAGTACGTGTCCACGTCCATTGGCTCGGGAGGTTGCCCCTGTGGCTTTTGGGTCTGAGAACGCTGTCTAGATCTACCTGATTTAGGATTTCCCTGATTATTTCTTTTTTGACTGAGAACGCTGTCTAGAACTACCTGATTTAGGATTTCCCTGATTATTTCTTTTTTGACTTTTCTGAAAGTGTGGGTTTTTTTGTTGCTAGTTATAATCGCTGTCATGTTGATTACCTTGACGCCAGCATTGGGGCCGTTGGCCACCGGGCTTTTGCAATTTTTCTTCTGCGTGTTTTGCGAAATTTGCCGCGAAAATGCTTCTATCATTGCTTGACTCGGCTTCCTGGGCCAATGCCAGAGCGTTTGGCAGATCGCGTGGTTGTGCTGGAAAAACAGCCCACTTAAGGTTCTTTTTCAAACCGGAAATGAATGTATGAATTGCGTCGCTTCTGTACTTTTCGTTAAGGACTGCTGCTGCAGCGGAGTCATGTGTCATTAGAGTCTTGTTGGTCAGAAGGGTCACCTTTTTTTCTACTTCGTCGTAGAATTTTATGAGTGGCATGTCGCCTTGTCTTGGAGTACTAAGATCTTGTTGAATCACATGTACCGGTGTCTTGTCGGCAAATATGAAATCCAACCTTGCAATATTTTCTAGACAGCTCGATCAATGATAATAATAATTCCTTTAGTTTTAGGACGGAGCGACTGTTGTCGTTTCTCCGGATACTTTATACTGATTGTCACATTGTTCTTAGAGTAATATTAAGCTGGCCGCGCACTGCGCTGCCAGAAACGCCGGCAGCGGAGCGACCGCATTATGTACTTAGATATATAAAGCGCTGAGAGCCACGCTGAGAGAGTGTGTGTTATATGCATTCATGTACTGGGCAGTCGGTTTGTGTGAGAACCGCTGACAGTGCATTTATTCAGTCTGTAGCATACTTGTGTGATCATATTACACTCACACTTGAAGTATGCTTAAGAATGTTTATGTATACACTGCAACAAAGTGTTATAGTGTGCTCTGTTCTAATGTACTTAAAATATACAGGGTACAGTGAGTACTCCACATGTGTGCAAATTAGTTCCCTAAAGGGAAACGCGTGAGAATTAGAATTTACGAACTTTATTCAGCGGGCGATACAGCTCGCTTTGTTGAATCAAAACTAAAACTAAATGCAACAATCTATCAAACTTAAAGCTAGTTCTCAACCATGCAGCTGGTGCTGTCGCTGGGCTGCCGCTGGGCTGCCGTCGCTGCCCGAAAACTGCAGCAATAGCGCCTCGTGTTCGGTGATGTATTACCGCCGCGGCGCGCAGCATTGTCGCGGCACATCCGCCGCGCTCGTGACTCCAGTCATTGACTTTCCCAAAACGCTGGGTCAGCCAATTCCGAGTGTCAGTGGTTAACTACTCCAACTGTTATTTTCTTGCACAGCTTGGTTAGTATAGGGTACTGTATGATAAGATTAATTATATTATTTTTACGATCTATCTTAATGTTAGACACATTTTGAATATGTCTGTAATGGTAGTCCCTGTGATTTGGTCAGTGAGAATTGACGTAAGATCAAAGTGATCTAGTATAGCTGGATTTACTACGTTTAATTTCTCCAGAGTTAAAATAAGCATTAGGTTCCCCAATTCGGTGATCAGAATCCTATTGCGCATTGCGAGTGTCTCGAACAGGTGACCGGTATCGGCTTGACCTTCCTTTGCTACTTTCAGAATTTTGGTTGATTTTCTCCTGATTTCTAGAATTTATTAAAATTTGCCTATTGCTTGCAGTGACCAGTTGCGTCTGTGTTAGTTCTATCTGTCTCAGGTCGTCCGCGTCAGGGGTACCTGCCACAACTTTAAGGGCTGTCCCCAGAAAGTCTAGACTTCTTACCCTACGATGGTGTATGTCGAGGGCCGATAGCATGTCCTGTACGTGCCCTGTGTCTATTGCCAACAGCTTCTTCATATGAGACTGCGGGAACATGACCGTCAACCTCATCGCGTCGTCAGCCATTCTTTTGTATTCCGTCAGGTTGGTTGTGTGACGTAAGTACCCGTACTGGTTCCACAATAAAATGTCGCCGTTCGTAATGGGAATGTAGTCCGTGTGGGTGTAGTCCGTTATTCGTGCTGCCGTCATGGTTAGTATTGAAAGCATCACCAAGGTAATCCTAGAGCGTTGATTAATTTTATATGTAAGTACTCGTAGATGAAAAATTTTAAAGTTTCTCCTTCAACGGAGGTTGTCCTTGTGGACCACCCTTCCCCCAATGAGGACCGTTGTCCCCAAGTCCGCTTCAACCTTCTTCTCGATACAAAAGGGAAGATAACTTGTTTTCCAGTCTGCGATTTGTTTTCACTAGGACTTTTTCGCCTACCTCGAATACTCTATTCTGACGTTTCCTGTTAATTCTGGCGTTCTGTTCGATTTGAGCCCCTTCTATTTTCTCCCTAACGTCGCGAATGCATTCCTGCGACGCATCATGCAATATTTCATTCGGCCTTTTGTCGACCACTGAGTGAATGGACCCGTTATACGCTATGGTTGCCTGTAAGATAAGGTTAACTGTGTCGACAATTTTCCTCTGGCGCCTCAGGCACCTGGATATTTCCAGCAGGGTGCCATGGAACCGTTCCACTTGGCTATTCGATGTGCTGTGGAGCGGTGGCGCATTTACAATGCTTATACCGTAATTGTTCATTAATAGGGACCCTATAGTGTCCGACTTGAACGCGAGTTCGTTATCACAATATATTTGCTTTGCCAGTGGGAAGATGTTTATCAGCACCAGCAGAGGGGGCATTGTGTCCTCTATTGTATGGGAAGCGATGGGCTGCACTACCGCAAATTTGGAGAATTTGTCTAAGCAGGTGAGAAAGTATTTTTTGTCCGTTGAGAAAATGTCGATGTGCAACATTTCTCCAGTTTGTGAAGGAATTGGCGTCTGGCCGAGTTCCTGTTTCTTCGGGTACCTATCGTACTTTTCGCTGGCGCAAATTCTACAGTTAAGGACCACCTCGTTAGCCAACCTTGTCATCTTTGGAAAGTAATATTCCCGCATGACCTGCTTTATGTTTTCCTGAGCGGCCCTATGGGCTCTATTATGCTCCTTCGTAATTATTTCCCTTCTGTCATTAACGTCGAAGACGTCGGCTACAAAATTCTTACAAAACCAGAATTTTGTGGAAGGGAAGGTCTTTACAAGATCATGTTGGATTTTTGCCAAAGCTGGTAAACTGCAATGAATAGCGTTCACTACATTTGGGTTGACGACGGCTTTGACCGTCTCGAACAGTGTTTCTCTATTATTGTAACTTATTAAATGTCGAGTTTCCTCAGATAATATGATGAAATTTCTCTTTAAAGGAAATCGATCTTCCTCTAGAACAATCTGATTCAGAAAACAGTTTAACGGCTTGTGAGTTGACTCTAGGGTGTAGGTCAGGGACAACTCACTATGGATCGTAGCCGCGTCAGACTCTGGTTCATTGTTGATACCCTGCAGGGCAATCAAGTTTTGGCGCGATAGCGCGTCGGCCACATGATTCTCTTCGCCTGGCTTATAAAAAAGTTTAGCTCCTGTTTCATCAATCCGCGCTTTCCAACGCTTGATCTTGGCGTTAGGATTGCTCTCGGATACATCGAACGTGAGTGGCTGGTGATCGGTGAATATGTTAATATCCCTGACCCCGTAGAGAAAATGTCGAAGCTTAGCCAAGGCCCAAACGATAGCTAGCAATTCCCGCTCGTTAGTAGCGTAGTTTGCCTCCCTGTCTTTTAACGTGCGGGATATCATCGTAATAGGTCGGCCATTCTGGGAGAGGACTGCCCCTATGCCGTAGGCGGGGGCGTCCGTGGTCAAATCGAATTGCTCCTTATAGTTTGGGTACA
Source organism: Hirtodrosophila histrioides (assembly GCA_037075165.1). Classification (NCBI taxonomy): domain Eukaryota; kingdom Metazoa; phylum Arthropoda; class Insecta; order Diptera; family Drosophilidae; genus Hirtodrosophila; species Hirtodrosophila histrioides. The sequence continues at coordinate 503,941 of JBAMCL010000029.1, forward strand.
TTAATGTTACGTCTTCCGACGCTAATATATTCCTTAATTTTTCGAACGCGTTGGAAATCGTTAAGTTGTACCGGAATTTTCCTTGACCTATACTTGCTCACTGAGCCATTTTCCCCTTTAAGGATGTCGGACAGAGGTTTCGCGATTGCCGCAAAATCCTTGATAAAGCAGCGATAATAGCTTGCTAAGCCCATGAAAGACCTTACGCTAAATACCGTTTTCGGTTCTTCGAAATGCTGAATGGCTTTAACCTTTTCAGGGTCTGTTTTCGCGCCGTTATTATTATAAAGCCGAGATACTCGACACTTTCTTTGAAGAATTGTGACTTTTCGTGTGCCACACGCATGTTTGCATCCATGAGGCTCTTCAAAACCCAATCTACGTGCTTGACATGGTCCGTTTCGTTTTCCGAGAAAACGATTACGTCATCCACGTAAACACAACAGGACTTTCCGATTTGTTCTCGCAGAACATCATCGATGGCCTGCTGAAAGATGCTGCCGGCATTTTTCAAACCAAAGGGGAGTCGACAGAACTCGTACTTCCCACCGTTAACTGAAAAAGCCGTTTTTTCACGGTCTCGCTCTGCCAGAGTGATCTGGTGATAACCTGATTTCAGGTCGAGTGTTGTAAAAAATCTGGCTTTTCCCAAAATTGCTAATATCATTGCAATGCTTGGCATGGGGTATTTGTCGGCAGTCGTTTTAAGATTGAGCTTCCTAAAGTCTATTACTAGACGTTTATTTTTATTGCCCATCTCGTCCGAGCCTTTTTTATCCACCACCCACAACAGATTATTGTATGGCGATTTGGATTTTCTGATTATGCCATTATTTAGGTGGTCGTTGACCTCTGCTGCGACAAAATCTTCTACACCTTTCGGGTAGGGGTACAACTTCGAATAGACCTCGGTCTCGTTTGTTGTACGAATCGTGGCTACGACGGTCGTGTTATAAGGCAGCGCCTCGTTAGAGTCAGCAAAAGCCTTTTTATTCCGGTGAAGCATTCGCAGAAAATCTGCCTTCACCGCAGGAGGTGCCTCGATTTCCCTATTTTTCGTATGGTTGACGTCCGTGCATTCATAGTACTGCAACACCTCTGAAACCGCACCAATTTTTATTTTGCTCTCTTTTAAGCAAAGGACCGCACCCACTTGTTTAAGCAGGTCAAGGCCGATGATTCCATCAAAGGTGGACAAGTAATCTAGTAAGAAAAAAAATTGTGTCGCAACCAAACATGGACAATTTGCATTTTTCGGCAACATTGTTGGAACCATGAATGGACTGAACGACGAAAGCGGACTCGACTGGGGTGACGCCTTTTAGACGCTTGTGCGGCTTGATATAATTCTTTGGCGCGCCCGTGTCGATTAGAAATGTCATTACTGTCCCTGCCACTGTCCGCCGGATGAACGGCAGCCGGGACGTGCCCCTAAAAAATTAGCGCTATCGCTATCGTAATCAGGTTCGTTACTGTCCTCTATCTCGGCTGACGCCTCTTGTGCCGCGTTGGCGTAACCTGACCCCTCCTCTGCACTTGCCTTTAAGTGCTCCACTCTTTGCCGTCTTTGACCTGTCATGCGATCGGAACCGGCAGAGCGTTTATTTGTGTGGCCCTGGTTAGCGTTTAGCCTCCCCGAGCCCTGGCCTCTCTGAAAATTGGTTGGCTGTCTAAACTTCGAAGAGGACGGGTCAACGTCCATTGGCTCCGTGGCATTCTCGCCCCCAGTGCTGGCTTGGGTCTTGTCCGATGACTGACCGATCTGCCTTTTAAAATGCGGGTTCTTACCCTGACTACCCTGAGGACCGCCCCTCTTTTCCTGTGGTTGCTGCTGCTGGCGCCCTTGTGAGCGTTGCTCCGAGCGCCCTTTTTCTTCTTGCCCTCTAGCAAAACTCGCTGCGAAGGCGTACCTTTCATGGTTGGCTTCGACTTCTTGAGCCAGCGCGAGTGCCGAAGGCAAGTCTGACGGGTGAGCCGCAAACAACACGTCGGTTAGGCTGCGTTTTAACCCAGAGATGAACACACGAAGTGCGTCACCCCTAAATTTTTCACACATACCCGTTGCCAAACTTTTGTCGTATGTCATATGGGCTTTGTTAGTAAGTAAGGTGAGCTTTTTCTCCTCTCTATACACTTTTACCTCTGGTACCGACAACTGAGTGTTTCTTAATCTAGAGGACACCTGCGAAATTTGTTGTTCCACCTCTTGCTTGAGGCTCGCCTCTCTTGCAAGGTACTGTTGGTCTCCCGCCGCTACTGCCTGTTGCACTGCGGCATCAATTATCGCGCGCAATTGTTCAGATTCCATTTTCAAATTGATTTCTGTCTTGGAACTAAACGAACCAACGCTCCCGAATACCTGCAATGTATCAAATTCTTCAAGTAATTGATCAAAAATACTATCGTTGCTGTCGTAGTGTGTTCGTCTGTTTTGATACGCGAAACCGTCCCTGTCACTCATTCGACTGAAACGCACTACACAATTGACCCTGGCCTGGCCCGAAAATAGAATTCCTTCCGCTTACTGATTTTTGTTTTATTAGCAAAATAATTACAAATCTCACTGCAAATCACTTACATGCTTCTTATTTTTTATTGTAATAAAAATAAAATAAAAATTATATTGTCCGGAGCTCAGCATCCAACGCCGCCGTCAAAAATTCTCGAAGACCACCCGCGGCCTTGGTTGATTTGATGATTATTTGTCTTGCAAATTATTTATTAATTTGCGGCTGCGCACTTGAAAATTACGTTTTATTGTTGTTTTTTATTTTTTGTACTCACTCAGTGCAGTTACTTGCACTGGGGTCTTATTTTTTGTTTTGTATCTGGCAACTTTTCGGAATGAAAGAAGTATGCTTTTATGTTTCTGATACAGAGAGTCAAAGAGGTATTGGGACACTTCTGTTTTTTTTTTTTTTAAACTTGTACAGTGAATTTCTATTCACTTAAATGAGTTAGGTATTGTTCCTTTTATAATGGAATAAATACACACAACTATTGTTGTTACGGAATTGTTCCTTTTATAACGGAAAAAACGCACACAAACTACTGTTGTTACGCACTACCGTGGGTTTATTTAAACCGTGTTGGGCGCCAATTAATTCCCTAAAGGGAAACGCGTGAGAATTAGAATTTACGAACTTTATTCAACGGGAGATACACCTCGCTTTGTTGAATCAAAACTAAAACTAAATGTAACAATGCATGAAACTTAAAGCTAGCCCTCAACCATGCAGCTGGTGCTGTCGCTGGGCTGCCGCTGGGCTGCCGTCGCTGTCCGAAAACTGCAGCGTTAGCGCCTCGTGTTCGGTGTTGTACTACCGCCGCGGCGCGCAGCATTGTCGCCGCGCTCGTGACTCCAGTCATTGACTTTCCCAAAACGCTGGGTCAGCCAATTCCAAGTGTCAGTGGTCAACTTGCACATATTCGGCCACAATCCGAGTGAAACTCTTGAATTTTATATGTGACGTTTTTTTTTTTTAGCCTTATCAGCGTTTGATGTGCACATATTCGGTCACGAATCATTATAACTATGCATTATTTTATTTAAAAGTTTGAGTGAATATTTCGATTACGTGGTACCGATGCCTTATCAGCGTTTGATGTGCACACATTCGGTCATGAATCTTTATAATTATGCATTGTTTTATTTAAAAGTTTGAGTGAATATTTCGATTACGTGGTCCCGGTGCCTTGTCAGCGTTTGATGTGCACATATTCGGTCACAACTCGAGTAAACACTTGCTCTTGTACACTTGCACGAATTAATTCATTTACATTTTTGGCTTTCACTTTACTTCTTCCTCTCTTTTTTACACCGCCATTAGTTCACTTACCTCTCTTACAGGTATAATACGATAAGGAGTTGGAGCATTTTTAATCTCCTGGTTCGAGTCCGGCTGCGCCAATTACAGTATCTAAATATACTGTCTTAAGAATCCAGTGCCAATTGTAGTATATATATATATATATATTGTTTTAAGAATCCAGTGAGGGTTTTTGCATTTCAATAAACGAACAACTTCGTTGGTTGACAATAAGAATTATAATGATCGTTTATTCATTTGTAAACTAAAAGTTACCTTATGGAATGAAGTGGGATATATGAGAATGAAATGGAATAGGGAATGGGAATCTGCATAGTTGGCAGATTCCGCGTAGCTGCTAAGGCGGCTGACCTCGTTCGCTGCTGAGTCGACTGGCTCCGGTTACTTCCGCCGGTTTCCTAGCTCAGCGTTTATGCACACAATGTATGGGCCAATGACCATTCATGTGTCGCTGCGGTTTGGGGGGCGGCGGTGTGTGGTCAGATAAACAAATGATAGTCTTACTTTTTAACTTACACAAATTAAATTATTCTTGAATTGCGAATCCAAAAAAATATACCGTTTATTACAGTTACAAAAATGGAACTAATTCTAAATACAAAATTGACTTAGCTTAAAGCCTCTGCCGCTGCTGCCGTTGTCGCTGTAGCTTTTGGGTGCATTGACTCCCGTGGTGTCAAATGCCCCAAAAGACGGTCCCACGGTGGCAATCGTTACGCAAGATCCCACGGTGGACGTCGTAAACTGATGACTTGGCGCACGTGCAGATGTGCTGCATGCGCTGCAGGCGTGTTAGGTTTTGGCCAAGTGCATTTTGGGTCATTTTGCGTCTGCACTGGCCGTTTTGCACATGGCAATTATGGGAAACATTGTTGTCAACTCCTCCCCCTTTAGACGCGGACGTCCTCAGTCGCGATGTAAAATCGTTTTTGGGTTTTGCTGCCTGTTGCTTCGACCACACCACACACGGGGTGACGTTTTGCATGTCGACTTGGGGCTTGATGGAAGATTTTTGTTTCCATGCCCATGCCGCTATTATGACCAATAGTGTGGCCAAAATTCCGGAGAGTGATGGTGGCGGACTTGAAGTTAGCTATTTTTAACGTCTGCAATCTTCTGGTGTTATTGATATTTATTTCGTTTAACATTTGTAGCGAAAGTATTTCGTCTACTTTCGTTTTTTCCGCCACCATTTGGAAGAGTGGGGGAGTAGCCTCTGCGTATTTCGATTCCCTCGCCTCGTCGATCTTTACTGTTGAATTCTGGAACTGTATTAGATAAGTTCCTAACAGCTCCAATTCTTCCTGTTCGATTTTGATTTTTCCCTTGAAATCGTTGAGCAGTATAGTGCCGGTTAGAATTTCCTGATGGTCCGGGATGTGCTGGCTATTGACGGACTTGCAGTATGGCTTTCGATTTTGTAGGAGTGGTGTTATACAAGAGTCATTACTTAGATCTAGTATGTTATTTCTAGTACAAATTGTCTTATCGCTATGAGTTTCGCATTCCTTTATAAGGGCATATATTGTTTTATTACAGGTCATGATATTTTCATATTTGATTTCATTTATTAATTTATCTTTCTTCATTGCCTTAATTATCATAGAAATGCAAGGTTCCTTCTCGAGTAAAGGTACGTATATCATGTAGAGCATATTTTTACTTTTGCGAATTCCAACAGTACTTCTACGTTGATAAACATTCCTCCCTCGCTATCTAAGACTTCTTCTATTTTGGATACCCCTGCCTCTGACAATATTATTGAATTTACAGTGTTCGTTTTTGGCCAATTTATTGCATGAATTAAGTTATTTAAGTCGTTATTAAATAGTTGCAATCGGTATTTTAATATGGATACAAATTTTTCCTGGAAACTCTCGTCTCTTATTGTAGTTTTTATTATTGAGTTTGATATGTTGCTTAACTCGTTTATTCAAGTACTTAACGCCTTATTAATAACAACCTGTCTGTTATTGTTTTCTAACTGTTCGTTAATTTCTGCTGTTAGAATTTCATGGTCGCTTCTGTCTGGCGTGCCAGCCAGCCATTTCCACACTGTTCGCAGAGCATCTATAGACCTGGTCGCCCGTTTGGGTGGCCTAAGCCTGCGCAAATCGCCTTTTATTGCTCTTAACTCATAATCCAGGAATGGGTACATATCGTGGGTGCTGCTTATGTTTTTAATGCTTCTGCCAAACCTCGTGCGACCTTTTCATACTCCTCCATATTGAGAATATGAATTACTCTGAATATGCCATTCTGCACTGCCGCTACTCCCGTTTTAATTGAAATCAATTGCGAATGGGAGTAGTCTAGTATGGTTGACAGCCCGTGGCATAATGGTAAAAAAAATCCTGTGGATGAAATTATGTTCTGATATTATTTTTGTGAACTATATTGCCTGACCGTGTTTTGATGGTCGTATTTTGATCTATCAGAACTATTTCTTTTTTGTACCTGGGAGTCAATTTCGATCCCAATCTCTTATCGATTTCTACATAGATCATTTCCCCTTCTTTATAATTCTTAATTGGCTTCCGGTTATGGTATGTGAGGTCTTCTTCTTGTTTTTTACCAATATCTTTGCTGACTTGTTCCCTGTTTTTTTCTAATTCTTGTGGGTCCGATATGTGTTTATTTTCGAAAAATATATCTATGGGCTTTTTCTTGGTAGTGGAGTGATTTGTCTGATTGTAGTCTTGTACGGTTTTAATAATCAAATCTTCGAAACTGGCTGTGTCTTCGTCTTTTTTAAGACACCTCATAATTTTTGACATTGTTGAGTGAAATCTTTCGATTTGTCCGTTGCTTGTGGATGCATACGGTGGTGTTGTATAAACATTTGCTTTGAGCTGGTCTTTCAACAAAAACCTGATCGAAGCTGCGCTCAAGGCCTTTTCATTGTCCATGACAACTACTTTTGGCATGCCGAATGCAATCATGATCTCCTGCAGGGGTAATTTCAAATCTTCTGCTGCTTTTGATTTTACCACCTTTATTTGGGCGTACTTTGAAAATTTATCGATTGCCGTGAGTACTACCTTTTTTCTGTCGTGTACAAGTCTACATGAATGATCCGCCCTGGATACGTGGGGATTGTTGTCGCCTGAATTTCGCCATGTTGTGGGTGTCTATCGTATTTCACATTATTGCATATCTCGCATTGCTTAGCGATGGCACTGACCTTTTTTGTTGATCCGGGGAAGAAATATTTAGATAGTATTTGTATTTTGTTTTCTATCAGATTTATATGAGCTCGCAAGTGTTCTTTAGTTATGATCTCTGTCTGGTCTGATTCTAATGTTACGTCCTTTACCTGAGTTTGCGTGTATCTGATCTTGTAACTACTGAAGTGAATGGGGTAGATTTTTTGGATTTTTCCCATTATCCTCTCGGAAGTAAATAAGCCATTTATTAATTTAGGGTCAAGCATTTCTTTTAATATTTTCACCAATCTTCCTCAGATAGTCGCTCTTCTTGACAGTATGCTGTGATACTGTGGAAAAGGCAGTTCGAATTTATGATTTTCCTCCGAAGTTTCAACATTGGTTTTTGAGACATTGATCGGAGCACCTATAGCTGGATCAATTATGTGAACTATCGTCGCTGTGTATTTTAACTGTGGTACTATTGATCTGTGCACCGGGGGGATTCCTAGAAAGGGTCGGCTACTACATTTGAAGTTCCTGGTTTGTAACGGAGTTCGTGGTTGTACTCTTCAAGGTAGCTTTTCCACCTTTTGAGCTTGTCATTGTGGTTTTTACTGCTTAATGTGAAGGTAAGAGGATGACGATTGGTGTGAATGATGACTTTGGAGGTACGTCAGGTACATACGTAGGATTTCAAGAGCCCATACTATCGCCAACATCTCTTTTTCATTTGTGGCGTAGTTCTCTTCTGTTTTTGATAGCGTACGTGATTTGAATGTAATGGGTATTCCATTTTGTTCTAGTACTGCGCCGATGGCGTAGTTCGAAGCATCTGTTGTAAGTTGAAAGTCTTTTTGAAATCTGGGTATTCAAGTATCACGTCTTGCGCAACCAATATATTCTTAATTTTCTGGAAAGCTTCTATGCAATTATGGTCAAACGTTATTTTTACTTTATTGGAGATATTTTTTGAGAGGCGACTATTCTCTCCCCTGAGTAGGGTTGTTAGCGGTTTCGCTAGTTTAGCGTAATCGCGAATAAAACGTCTGTAGTAACAAGATAGGCCTAAGAAAGACCGCAAGTCCTTTAATGTCTTAGGCTCTGGAAAATAATGGATAGCTTTAACTTTATTGATATTGGTTTTAACGCCGTTCGCGAAAATACTAAACCAAGAAAATCATCTCGGTCTTGAAAGACTCGCATTTGTCAATTTGGACCTATATTGGCTTTGGCCAAGGTAGATAATATTGCCTCGAGATCTTGAGTGTGCTCACTTTCTGATTGACTTATAAATATAATATCATCGATATAGACGTAGCATCTCTTTCCGACTTTGTCTCGTGAGATGTCATCTAAAGTTCTCTGGAATATCGATGGAGAATTCTTTAGTCCAAACGGTAGTCTAGTGAACTTGAATTTCTCGCCGGTCACTGAAAATGCTGTCTTTTCTATATCTCTTCTCTTGAGGGGGATCTGATGAAAACCGCTTTTTAGATCGAGCACCGAGAAGTATTTATTTTCGCCCAATTGTGCGATAATCCCCCCAATCTCCGGGATAGGGTACCGATCCAATACTGTTGCCGCGTTTAACTTTCTATTATTTATGACAATTCTATACTTCCTCTCTCCAGATGCGTCAGCTTTCTTTGGTACTAGCCATACGGGTGCATTATAGGGTGACCGTGAGGGTCTTATTATACCATCATCCAACAGTTGGTTACTCTGTTTCTCTACTTCTGTTCTTAGGGAAGCGGGGAAATTATAGTGCTTGTTATATACCGGTGTGTCTGATGTGGTCCTAATCTCGCCTTCTACTGCTGTGGTATAAGTTAGCTTTTCGTCGGGCTCAGCGAATAGTTCTGCATGGGTCTAGGTGATTCGTTCTATAAGTTGTTTCTCACTTGTTGACGTGTGGTCTGCTCTAATTTTTATACTATTTACTGCTTGTGTTGCTAGTTGCTTGATATTGATTCTATAATCCCCATTTATTATTAAAATGTCTTTCTTGACATGCCGTTTACTGTATTAAGTTGTTGTTAGTGTGTTGAATTTTTTAGTAATGTGGTTGCGACTGTATAAGCTAAGATGAGTGTGGTGAGTGATCTTCGTCTGGCCACCAACTGAATTTGCAAAAAATGGTTTTTCGTTAAGATTCGCATTTGGTACTAAGTTGGATTGAATGTAATTTTGATTTGAACCTGTGTCTATTAGAAATTTAAATACTTTACCGTCCGTCGTAGTACAGTTAAAGTAAGGCAACAAGAAACTATTTAGCCTAAAAATGGATGTCAGCGTTTCTTCGTATGAACCTACTGCTCCCTCTTGTTCCCACCTTTCGTAATAGGCTTGCTCGGAGATCTCAGTATGATACAAGGATTCATATTCTCTCTCCTTTGCGATTGGTTCTACTTTTCCTGTGGTTACGTGGAATTGTCTCTGGTATTTCTGTGGAGGTCCCGATTGCATTGTGCGGGGGGAGTGCCTCCTATATGATTAGAACTTTATCTGTTCATGTAATTAATGCGGTTTGACCGATCAGAAGGGTCAATGTCCATTGGAACTGGTTTAGGTTCTGGTTTAGGAGCGGACGGACGCGAGGTCACCTGGTGGCGTTCGTAGGAATGGTGCTGATATGGTCGTTGTATTGGTGAGGTTGGTTGTTGGGGTGCGTAGAGTTGTGGTTGGTCTGATTCCCGCTATCGGACGGCTATGGTGCTATACTAGGGCAATTTTCTTGATGAGGGGTGTTGAGGTGGTTCTGACCTTAGGAACAAAGAAGTTTCGGTGTTCTTGGTTTTCCAATAAGTACACAAATGGAGTGAGTGGCTCAGGTCTCTCGGCTCTTTTATTCCCAAATGTCGTAATAAATAGCCAAATGAAAGTGTCTACGGCCTTCCCGCGGAAGTTATCAGTCAATGCCCTAATGGTTTCTGGAGATTCTTCTTGTGCTCCTATCTGATTCAAAAGCAATGCCAACTGATAGAATTCGTTAATACGTCCCTGAGTCAGCGTAAACATCTGGTATTCGAGAGTTTTTAGATCACGTTTTTTTTTTAAATCAGCGTAATGTGTTGTAAGACATTTTGTGATAGCCTTCCAAGTCATTGGGCTGTTATGAGACTCCAAGACTATCTCAGCTTCGTTACTAGGTAGTATTTGTACGTTGATTCCTGCCCTTCAAAGATACTCATTATTCGTTCGACATTTTTTTTTCATGAGTTGAACGATGTTCTGTCCCCTGAGAACTCTTTGATCAAACGACATACGTCCGGGTACTTTTTTCAGATTCTTCGCCTAGCCTAGGTCTCACGAACGGTATGTCACTATAGTGTTCGTGCCCGTGAGCTGCTGTCTTTTGGGGAAATAATTCACTGATCATGTTTTTTATTACATCTTTTAACTCGGAGCTAGCTGCAGGGGTGTTAGTGTCTGACGGCAGCGGAGGTTGGGAGCCACTAGCTATGCCTAGACCCGACATGGCTGCTACTAAGTTTATCTGGCATATTTTTTATGAAACGGTTTTTAAAACGGATAGAAATAGGTGCACAATTCGGACGATACTCGGTTATATTTCAGTGAACAAAAGCGGACTGATTTGTGAAATATTTGTGCGAATTGAGAATTTGAACAGCAATAACTAAGATTGCGATTGAGTGTTACTTAACGTATAGGTTCATTTTTTCTTCTTTCTAATTTTCTTACACTAAGGGTCTGATTTCATTGATAGGTAAAATTAGTATAATATTATTTTAGTTTATCTTCTTTTCTTTTTGAAAACCTGTAGTTGGTTTGTTCCTTTTACCCTGGAGGGTCCCTTGGGAATCGCAGAATTGGAATAAGTTATACTGCGTTTGCAGTGAAGTTTGTTTTTTATGATTTTACTGTGTTTGATAGGGAATTTTTTCTTTTTACGTTTCTGTTTTTAGTTTGATTCTTAATTTCTAATTTTCAATTTGGTTTTGTTTACTTTCACAATATTCAATATTTAACTTAATGACTATGCTTACAGTAATATTTTCAACATTGGCGATTCCCGCGACTGTGGCCTGGATGCGTCCTTTTCCTCAGGTCCCTCGGTGGCATCCCGTTACTGTTCTTCGACGCGTGAATTTTTCCGTTTGTTTAACACGGTCCTTGCTCGGGCGCCAATTAAATTATTCTTGCATTGCGAATCCAAAAAAATATACCGTTTATTACAGTTACAAAAATGGAACTAATTCTAAATACAAAATTGACTTAGCTTAAGGCCAACTGCTGCCGCTGCTGCAGTCGCCGCTGACGTTGTCGCTGTCGCCGCTGCTACCGTTGTCGCTGTAGCTTTTGGGTGCATTGACTCCCGTGGTGTCAAACGTGGCGATCGTTACGCAAGATACCACGGTGGACGTCGTAAACTGATGACTTGGCGCACGTGGCGGATGTGCTGCATGCGCTGCAGGCGTGTTAGGTTTTGGCCAAGTGCATTTTGGGTGCGTCTGCACTGGCCGTTTTGCACATGGCAATTATGGGAAACGTTGTTGTTAACTCACGTGTTGGTGTATATCCTCAATTTATGAAGTGTCAAGATCGCCCGTCTTTTCCGAACCCACAAATAACCAAATTATTTAGGACTGGGAACAAGGTATTCTGCAGTCGGGTGCGTCCGACTGCAACGTTCTTACTTGTTTTTTTTTTGTCAATGTCGCAAATTTTTACCATCAAAATCTATATCTTCCGCACAAATTTGACACACAGACTACTGTTTTTTTCACGTTCCCTTCCTGCCCCACAATGACCAAATTATACCGGTTTGCTATCGGGAACGTTCGACTACAACGTTCATACTTGAAGAAAAGCAGGGACCGTAAATTATAATTATGTACATATTTATTTCTTAAACAAAAAAAATCATAATGAAAGAATTTCTACATGAAAAAGGACTACATCTAGAGCATCCTTGTTGCTAGGATTATCCATTGTTGCAATGATTTTAATTGTCTTAAGTTATATAAAAAAGCTCAATAATAAATATTATTTATTATTAAAAATATTATTATTTTTTAAAAAAGTATTGGTATTATTATTAATTTTTTTAAATTATTTATTTATTTTTTTTTTTTTCAAAAAAGAAATCTCAAAACGTAAATTTTATTTTTAAGCAAAATATAAGGCTCATAAAATAATTGGTATTTGAAATATAAAGTAAAAAAAATAAAAAATAATTTATATTTCTCAGCGAAAAAGTGTATTTATAAAAAGGTCGTATTTTTAATAATAAAAATTTTAATCTGAAATATAAGTTTTATTTCTATTATTACGGTCTATGAATAAAAGCATATACATATATACATAAATACTTACATTCCAATGTTGTTTCTTATATGTATATCTACACAATGGCGAAATTAAAATGTTTTAGGTTCCATTTATTTAAAATGCATAATGGTTTTTCATACGTTTTTGTATGCTAAAATGTGTATGCTATCATTCGCTCATAAGATAAATATATCACAAGTGTCAACTCTAAAGTAATATAGCCTACAAGATGAACTTAGATTACGAAGTCTTTCTCTTCTTAAAACCAAATACAAATATTTATTATATTATGTAAGTTATGGCCATAACTATGGCCAGGTTACCTAAAAGATGTCTCGTGCATTTCCACGCCTCTTCCTCAGGTGTTTGGAATGATTCGATTAAAGTAAAAACGATTGTATTGATCTGTGTTATTCTTTAATATTAAAGCCAGAAGCAGTTTATTCGCTTATCGACTACTCAATTTGAATGTTACAAAAGAATTCAAACTAAGCCACAAGAAGAGTGGCTGCCTACCCGATGGCTCGACCATATTCCGTCAGCGCATTCCGTCGCTGGCACTGTCGCAGCGGATGTTGCGAAACGGCCAGCGCCGGCCAATGCTTATTTGGAGCAACAAGCTTGGCGTAGAATGCTGACGCTGCAGTTCGACGTTGTTGTTGGGTAGCGTACGTTGGCGTAGCGACCGTATGTCGACGCTGCAGTTCGTTGCTCCGTGGTCGGCACGACTGTTGGGTATCATGCGAGGGGAGGGAAGGGGAGCGCCAGCCGGTGTTAACTCCTCCCCATCACAAGATCTGCGTCCCGCAGATCATTGGTCCTTGGCCGCAGTTTCGCCAACGAACTGCGATTCCAGGTCCATAGCGAAGTCGCGTGGTTTTGGGATCCCTTTGGCTGAAGTCATCTTCCTCCATACTAAGTAGATTGCCGTCATGACAGCCAAAGCTATGACTGTTTCTGTGAAGAAGGAGAATAGAATTTCGTTCGACATGTTGGATAATTTCTGCAAGTTTTCCAGGCTGAAGTCGTGAATGTACTTCAACGACAGTTGATAACCCGTGGCGGTAACTTTGGTGAGGACGGCCGGCATTGCCATTACGTGGCTCGACGAATAGCTGCTGTAGTTCGTGTTCCTGATTGAGATCGTTTCATTGTCGTACTGGACGATAAAAGAGCCCTCTTGGTGATACTCCCTTGCAGCGGCGGTTACCGTCCCGTTGAAATGGGTGAGGAAGATGGTCCCGTCATCGACCAATTCCACCACTTCCTGACTATTCCTTAGGTAAGCGCATGCGGTATGTCCTCCTTTTAACAATCTGGGGATACAACTATCTTCCTCCAATTTCCGAAGATCCTTCTCCTGACAGACTGTTGTATTTCCAATAGAAAGGCAGCTTCCCAGGACGGCGTATGTCTCCGATGGGTCCATAGCCAATCTGTTGTACTCCAAGACTATCTGCTTCCCATTGGATATTGTTGGGAAAAGTAACATATGTCTATATCTTCTATCCGCTACTTTGGGCATTGCCAACACGTACAACAAAGAAGTCCCGTTGGTTAAGATGGTTGGACGAGAGAATTCCACCGCCTCGACCACATTCTGATATGGGAGGGTGCTGACTTCAGACAATATTGTTTCGATTTCTCTATGGTTCAGTAGATTCGTGTTGATGACGCCGGTCTTCGCCAGCTGGCAGGCTCTTGATATTTCGTCGACCTGATTGGCCAACACTATGGCCTTATGCAACACAGTTGTTGTCGCGTGGATGTCGCCGTCTATGGCATTTATCCTTCCAATGACCTCGTTAAGCTTCTGGAGCGACTCGTGTGTCGCGTCGAACAGTCTTGTGTTGATTTTTATCTGTTGATTGCCATTCCTTATCACGTTGTCCTGTGAATGAATGATGGCATTCCAGTCCGACGCGTCGGGTGAACCTGCTACCCATTTCCAGGCTGACCCCAACCAATCCACGGACCTTTGTTTCCGAGATGGCGTGCTTGTCATTCTGACGATTCCCTCTGCAGCGTTCTGTAGATAATGATTCGCCAGGGCACCGATCCTCTGGTCGGAGATCGTGGTCACTTCGTTTGAAATTTCCGCGATGAGCCGCTGCATACGATCCAGGTCGATGACGTGAGCCAATTTAAAGACGCCGTTAACGCGCCAGACCATTCCCTGTTGTAAGGGTATGACAGGGCCATCATATTTGAAGATATGAATAGCGACCGCTACCTGAGCCAAAGCCATTCTTGTATGTTAGGGAAGAAACAAATGCACATCAGATAGTAAATTACTTACAATAAGGTATTTGAAATGAATTTGTGTTTTTTTATTTTTTTTTTTTTTTTTTTATAAATATTTGAATATGTACTTATTCTAATTTGTGTTTTTTTTGTTTCTAATACATAGTGTTTTTTGTGTTTTTGTGTTTTTTTTGTGTTTTTATGTTTTTTTTTGTTTCTAATAATAAGATATTTGAAATGAATTTGTTTTCTTATATACTTATTCTAGTTTGTGTTTTTTGTTTGGATATAAAGTTTTTTTGTGTTTTTATGTAAGTTTTTGTTTCTAACATATAGTGTTTTTTGTGTTTTTATGTTTTTTTTTGTGTTTTTAGGTTTTTTTTGTTTTCAATATGTAATGTTTCTTATGTTTTTATGTTTTTGTTCTTAACCTAGTCAGATTTTTATATGTAATTTTTTATGTTTTTGTTTGTATTACTTATTCGTGTAGTGTATTGGATAAGTATGTTAAAAAAAGATGAATTGTGAAACGCTGCCATCTATTTGTTTACCAAAGAATCACTCTTTAGATGTGATTTATGAAAGATTTTACCAGATCTGGTCTTGACCGTGACCTTCCTATCCTCTTGCACTTCTTCTGGCTTATAGCGTTGCTTTTCTTTAGTTTTAATTTGCTTGCTTACTACGTATACTGTGTCGCCCTGGTTGTAACGAATGGGGTCCGATCTGTTCTTATTGCGACTGATGTTTGTCATGTCCTGTTTGTGTTGTATTAGCCCCCTGATGTCCTCTAAAGTCTGCTGTTTGAAGTTAGCTAACCCCTGGTAGTTTATTCTAGCCGACCGATCGAAGAAAATATCTGATGGTTTTTTCTTAGTCACCGAATGAACAGAATTATTGTATCTATCCACGGCTATCGGAACCAACTCCGTGTTCTTGAAAGTCGGGTATTCATCTTTCAAACACCTATAGATTTCTAAGAATGTGGAGTGGAATTTCTCTATCTGTTCGTTGACCTCGCTTTTTTGAGTTGGTGTGTAATATAATTCGATTCCTAAAGTTCGCAAGTAATTGAGAACTGTTGGGCACAGAAGACCCCTCTCATTATCGGACACTATTGTTTTCGGCACCGTGAAATAGTGAAGGGCTTCTAATAGCCTTTCGCGAAGGTGAACAGACGATTTCGAGTCTAAAGGGAAAAGCTTTGCGAATTTGGTAAATTTGTCTATGCAACTCAAATATAATTTTTTCTCCAACGTGAAAACGTCGATGTCAAGTATTTCACATGGGTAGTTAGGAATGGGAGTTGGTTGACACGAGGGTTTATTAGGGTGCCTGTCATACTTAGATAATTTGCAGCTTTCACAAGAAAATACCTGGTTCCGTATTATACTGGACATTTTGGGAGAA
This sequence comes from Hirtodrosophila histrioides, assembly GCA_037075165.1. Lineage (NCBI taxonomy): Eukaryota > Metazoa > Arthropoda > Insecta > Diptera > Drosophilidae > Hirtodrosophila > Hirtodrosophila histrioides. The sequence goes on from JBAMCL010000029.1 coordinate 519,866, forward strand.
TAGAATTTCTCCAAAATTTGAACACGCATTTCTCTCGGACTTCTATGAGCCCTGCGGTGCTCTTTTTCGATCGCCTCGCAAATCTCCTCTTCATTCGTCAGATCTAACACAAACCGTTGCGTTATACGAATCTTGTATAATTTAAAATTTTCAAAACAACAAGTCTGGAAGAACTGTAAGTATGTCTCTGGCATTTTGACCCCATTTATTATCGAAGGCTTCAAGTATTTTTGTAAGTGACTCGCCAAATTTGACATCGTATGATTACTAATTGGGATTAAGTGCCGCACATAACCTACGTGCGGGTGTTCACACGCGTATTCTGACAAGGTAGGTTCGAATACTAACTGATTTCAAAATGCGTTTATAGGAGCTTCAACATGGGGAATTAGGTCTGAGGCGTCTTGGAGAGCGCTATGCATGGTGGCCATGGAATCCGTGTCTCCCTCAGCAACAGTAGCCGTTTCTGAGCCCAAATGGTTCACATATGTGGTGATACGTGAAAGAGCATCGGCAACGATATTAGACTTGCCTGGCTTGTAGATTAGTTCACAGTTGTATTCCTCAATACGGGACTTCCAACGCTTCAATTTAGCATTGAAATTCCTGCTTCCTAACGCAAATGTTAAAGGCTGATGGTCGGTATAAATTTTAATTGACCCCGCACCGTACAAATAAGACCGCAGGTTGTCCAATGCCCAGACTATTGCGAGCATCTCCTTTTCATTAGTGGCATAACTTTCTTCTGCCCTATTCAATGACCTTGAGATGTACGCAATCGGACGATCCTTGTTTTTGTCGACTTGAGAGAGGACAGCCCCAATGGCATAATTCGATGCGTCTGTGATCAAACGAAAAGGTTTGGAAAAGTCGGGAAATGCTAACACTTCTGACGAGGAAATAATGATTTTCAAATCTTCGAAAGCTTTTAAAGCTTGCTCGTCGAGTTCTATGGGAACCTTTTTAGATTGTGATGACTTAACTCTAGCGAATTCTCCTCGAGTTAAGTTCGTCAAAGGTTTCGCGACTTTTGCGTAATCCTTGATGAATTTCCTGTAGTAAGAGGTCATACCCAGGAAACTCTTCAACTCTTTGACATTAGATGGAGGTTTCATCTTAATTACGGCTTCTACCTTTTTTTCGTCCGCTTTAATACCGTTTGCAGTTACTACGTAACTCAGAAATTCAACATGTGTTGACAAGAAATGTGTTTTCTCCAAGTTTACTTGAAGTTTTGCGTTCTTTAAGTTGTTGAAAACAGCGCGAAGGTTCTTCCAGTGACTATCATAATCCTCACTAAAGACTATTATGTCGTCGATGTAGACATAGCAGATTCTACCGATGTGTTCCTTTAACACATCGTCGATCATGCGCTGAAAAATCACAGGAGCGTTCTTCAACCCGAATGGAAGACGAAGAAATTCGTATTTCCCATTTAATGTTGAAACGCGGTTTTCGGGGTATCGGATTCCTTCATATAAATCTGATGAAACCCTAAAGTTAAGTCGAGAGTGGTAAAAGTATTTAGCTTTACCGAGGCTGGCTAGGATCGAGGTAATGTCTGGTATCGGATAAGCATCCGATGCTTCTCCCCGTTGGGCTTCGGTTTCTTTGGCACCACCCAGATCGGAGAGTTATACATACTTTTGGAAGGTCTAATTACGCCTTCACGCAAGAGTTCCTCGATTTGCCTATCCACCTCCCCTCTCATATTAGAAGGGTATGGATAGCTTTTCGTGTATATTGGGTCTTGGGTATTCGTACGAATCTCAGCCCTAACGCTTGTGTCCACAGCCTCTCCGGGCGAAAGCGGTTCGAAAATGCTTGCATATTCGTCTATGAGCGCATTTAGCGCTTGTTTGACGCAGTCAGGATGCTCTGCGTCAAGTAACGGATACACGTTCAGAGATTGTCTAGCTAAGAGGGGTAACCTGATTCCGGGTGATATCACCAAGAAGTCGTTTTTGCGGTCGATCAGGGCTTTAACTGCCTTGAGGGTATCATCTCCTATGATACCGTCAAAGGAAGTTAAACCGGGGAGGACGAAAAAAGTGAGAACGGAATCGTTCCCAATTGTTTTGAAAAATTGGCCTACAAGGCGATGCGTGATTTTGACGCTGCCTGCGGCGGACTGTACAAAGAAAGGGTTGGGTAACGGGGTGCACCCGGCGGCATTTTGGGGCTGATGAAATTCTTGTTTGCGCCGGTGTCTATTAAAAACTGTAACCTAGCCCCATCCTTGGTTCCATATTCTATGTATGGTACACTGGAGAGGCGTCGGTCATAAAATTTACCCCCTCGTCGTTAACGCAGACTGTCTCGTCAACGGGACAATTTTGACTTGTATCTTCCGACGGGGTTTCGAGTTGCCTACCTTCGTTATCGTGGTGTAACTCGCTGTAGTAGGGCTCGTGAGGCTGTCTTTGAGCGAACTCGCTCGACATGGGAACGGGGGAGGGTAGGGTCGGTTCCATATGATATAATCTCTGGGCCTTTCGGAAAGGATTCAGGTTAGAAGAAGCACTCGGGCTTCGTTTGACGCTACCGCCGTCGTCTTGGCGTGAGCTGAACCCGGATCGGTACGTTTGACCCGACTGGTTATACTCAAACTTTATAGCAGGCCTCGGTCCCTGAAATCTGTGCGCAGATTGTGCACTTCTTCCTGGGCCAGCGTGGTACCCAGCACCTATTGGCGTTCGGGGGTGGGGTTTGAATGTTGGGTGGAATCTGGGTGCACCTGTGGGACGGTAGTCCGAAGTAAAGGGTGGGAATTTACCCACGTAACTCGTTTGACCGAGGTGCCCCCTTGAGGTCACGTTTTGCAATTCTAAGGAAATGGAATATGCCTCTGGCAAATTCTTTGGTCTGCGAATCACCAACAGCCTAGAGTTTTCTCCGTTAAGGCCCCTTATAAAAACGTCTAACGTCTTATCTCTATAAGTTTCAATTAGAGCGCTTACGACGCTTGGTGGGTGACTGCCGTTCTTTAGGCTGGTTAAAATTAAAGAGAAGTGACTATTGACTTCCATGTAGAATTCTTCAAGAGACTTAGCCCCCTGAGTCATTTGACTCAGTTGGTACTCCAAAGTTCGGACGTCCCTCTTATCGGCATAGTGGAGTGCCAAGACCCGCTTAACCTCCGGCCAATCGTCATCCTGCACGTTATAAGAAACAAGCGCCAGGTCAGCGTCGCCTATTATTTTTTGCCTAATGTGTAAAACGATTGCCCTATAGATAGGCTTATCCCTGACGATTTGGTAATCATTTAAAATTGATTGGGCCCTGTTCACCCAAGAGACGTATCTCTCGCGCTGCCCCTCAAACGTTTGTAGTTCCTTGACACAATCCGGCAATGTTGAAGTGTCCTTCAACTCGAACTCGTTGCGCGGACGTGCCAAAGGCAAAGGTTCGTAAACCACTGGATTACGACGTTCGTAATCGGTCTCTAATGTAGCTACTCTGTCATTTACTTTCTTAAGTTCGTCGTTTACCCCTACCATTTTATTGAGCAGCGCACTCAACGTTGCATCAAATCGGTTTAAGGTCTCCTTAATTTCTTCCATATTTTCAAAAATTGCTTATTAAAAATAAGATCGCAGTCGGTGTAAGGTTCTTTAAGCAAAAGCTTCGTGCAAGAGGATGAACATAAAATTCCAAAAAAATAGCGTGGCAATTTGTAGACAGCAGGCGTTTCACTCACCCTTCTTTAAAATTTTCGTGACGGTAGCCAATTTATATTTTAGTTTATATAGTTCCTTACAATGCGTAAATTCTGAAAAAGAAATAACTTTAGTATTTGTTTTTTTTTTTAAATTTTTTTTATATCAATTTGAATGTGCGGCAATGTGTTAGCTCCCTTTTATTCGTGTGTGTGTCTTTGCATTTTCGTGCGCATTTTCTTTCAATGTTTTCCATTTATATTTCTTAAAAACTATGTTAACTTCGGTACTGGGCGCGGTGGTCCGTATTTGTCCTCTTTGGCATTTTGCCTACTAGGGTACGGTTGCACACACAATCCACCAGGCGGCTATTTCGAATGCATTCCACACTCTTTAGCTTATCTGGTAGATTGCCACTGACCACTTTCATTTTTATAACATTTTTTATTATTATAAAGCTGCCGCTCGCAATTGAATTGCCGCAGCAGTTATCTCTTTTTAATTTTATTGTTACAACTTTGACGCTCGCGAATAAGCCACTCAACAATGTGTGTGGACAAATCGCCGCAGCGGGTTGTTGTTTCTTTTTGATATTTACACAATTTTTGCGCCCGCGAATGAACCATTCACAAAATGTGTGGGCATGTCGCCGCGGCGGGTTATTGTTTTAAGTGATTAACAACATTTTGCGCCCGTGGGGAATGTTAGACTACTACGAGGAGCAGCATCCCCACCGCGGCGGGTGGTTGTATTTGACGTAGTTGGAAAAGTTGTTTCTATTTTTCACACTGCACATGCAACGCACCGACACTGGGAACAAAAAGACACCACACATGCCACTCATTTTTCACTTGGGGATTTTGGAAAATTCCACCCACAAGCGTTGAAAATCGCGGAAAACCGTTGTGTGAAACTTTTTTGTTTACCATCCAATCGGCTTCAAACTCATTGTCAAAGTACTACACAAAAATTAATTTGACACATATTTCACCGATTTTCAAATTCAAGCACATGGTCGAAAAATCGGTGGAAAACTCTGGCATTCGCCATTTTTAGTTTTCATGCGATTGGCTTCAAACTCATTTTCAAGGTTCTATGGGAAAAAATAAAGATTTTGGAAAATCTGCCCCCAAAGTCGAAAAATTAGCAGAAAACTGTTGTATGAAATTTTTTTGATTATCGTCCATTTGACTTCAAACTCATTTTCAAACTTCTGTTTATCATTCAATCATTTTGAAACTAATTTTCAAAGCATCTCACATTAAATAAATTGTCACATGTGCTACCGGTTTTGAAAAATACACGTGGCTTTATACTAATTTCCAAATATACATACAATTTCGGTACTTTGCGGGCAATACAACGGGCGGAAACAGTTGGAAAGATTTAGTTTCGATTCTTATTATTATTTTTAAAAATTGGCTTTAAAAATTTACTCCGCGTCGCCACGGACGGGAAATGGAAGTCAAGGACAAATGAGTGGCACATTTTTTTTTGACACTATAATTTGACGATATAGACCAACATGTGTACCAAATTTGGTTGCTCTAGCTCAAAGATAAAGGCAAAAAAATTGCGTTCATACGGACAGACTGACAGACGGACATTTCGCAAACCCAATATACTAATTTTCCCTTCGGGAACACAGTATAAAAACATTAGTCACCTGGCTCAACTCTTTAGTTGTATTTCTTACGGTTGACGAAAGTAGTCAAATTAAAATAAAAATGCACTTTCATCTAAATATATATTTCCGGGCAAGACCAGGATATTAACTGCTAGTAAAATGCATTTATATAAGCTAATACAAATAACATTCCCAAAGAGCGCAACACGCGCATAAGCTTGCGCAATTACACCCAGAGGTCGGAAACCCGAAACAGTAGCTGACGCCGCGGCTATTGCACTTCCCGTGGGAATCGACGTGTCAGCATAAGTGCCTCCGGGTGCAACTTCGCTGCCAACGGCGCTGCCAACGGCGCCGATAGCAAGTTGAGGTATCATTAAGAAGAACAATTGTAATTGAATTTAGTTTAAGATTGGATATGAACGAATAGAGTTTTCTTTTTTTATACTCAAATATCCCCAAGGATATTAATTGGCGCCCAACGTGGGGCCTCGTCGTGTAAAGTCCTTCGTCCTTCGGTCGCGTTTAGCTTAATATGCTATTGTCGCAAAAAAAACTTCGCGAAAACAGTGACGTCCAAATACACCCCAAGTGGCTGTCGGATTTTTTTAAAAATAAACCCCAAGTGGTTGTAAATAAAAAAGAACTGTTGGCGAACGATCCAGAAGCACGCAAAGCAGTGCAGGATCTATTAAAAAAGCACCCCAAGTGGCTGCAAGGACAACGCGGGCAAAAACCGAAGGATAAGCGCCTCAAGTAGCTGCGAAAAGGCATCGACGGAGGTCCAGAGTTCGAACCAATCATCAGCCTGTAGATACGTTCGCAGGCACCGTAGACGGCGTGTTGAGGAGAGGTACCCTAGTAGCAGATAGCAAACCGGAGCATACCCCCCAACCAGTTGCAGCATGTATTGGATTTTAATGTAAGTATTTTTAAGTGATTTACAAATTTAAGAAAAAATATTGTTTGAAAGAAAATCAGGAATTAAAAATGTTCTAAATAAGTATAGTGAAAAAAAATATCAGGAATTAAAAATGTCCTAAATAAGCATAGTGAAATAAAATATGAGGAATCAAAAATGTCCTAACGAAATATAGAAAAAAAAAAAAATAGGGAATTAAAAATGTTCTTATTAAAAGTAGAAATAAAGGAAAACCGATAGAACAAACACAAAAGTTACAACACGATAAGAAAAACATATACCCAATAAAGTAAAAACCTTTGAGAGTAAAATTTGTTGACCAAGGCATATCCGAGGTATAGAATTTCTGTGTGCATGCATTAAAATACTTGAAGTAAAACATCAGTACCTACATATTTCCCTTCATATAATTCAAATACGTCAATTACTTAAAAGGTCTTAAAATGGCCCAGTCGAAATGAAAATGAGAGAATTGCAGAGCCAGATACAAAGTGTAGTGTAGAACCTGTTAGACGCTAGATTAGGAGATACATCCCGAGCAGCTCAGTTATTAGTACACCAGGAAATAAACGTAAGCCCTACGAATCTAGCAGACCTAGATAAAATCCCGGACGTAGTCAAATGCTTAAGGGAATTCTCTGGTCAGCCTGGAGAATTTAGCTGATGGAAAAAAAGCGTAGAACGAGTGCTAGAGGTTTATGACAGTTTAATTGGGACACCAAAATACTATGGAATGCTCAATGTAATTAGTAATAAAATAGTGGGAAAAGCAGATCAGGTTCTCGAGTCAGCAATATCTAGATGTTTGACCACACATTACGCCGACAAACGGGACACCGGTACCCTAGAGTATCAAATGACGTCTCTGATACAAGGGAACCAAACGGTACCCGAGTTTTATCAGAAAATTTACTCGCATCTTTCACTTATTTTAAATAAAATTACATGCATGGAAATGAGTCGGGAAGCAATGGACTTATTTAAGTGTTATAGAGACAAGGCGTTGGACACGTTTATCAGGGGCTTAAATGGTGACCTTCCCAGGCTACTAGGTATGAAGGGGCCAGCAGATCTGCCAGAAGCACTTCAGTTATACGAAAAACTAGAAAATCAAAATTTCAGGACTAATTATGCCAACAGTAGTCAAACAACTTCAAGAAGGACTACTGCCCATCTAGCACCGCCACTTCCAATGCGAAGAAATCCACCGCGACCAATGCAATATGCATCTGGCCAGCAATTCTTTCCACAGTTAGCGCATATGCCTCAGGTTTCACGGCCATATGACACAACAACCTAGTAGCAACCCAACATTCAGTCGTCCGTCTGGCAACATGCCATCAATGATCCAACGTCCGACTGCCCCGAAACCCCTTCCGAAACCTGAACCGATGGAGGTAGTCCAAAGTATTCAAACACGACGAGTAAATTACATGAACCGACCGTTTAATGACCCTTCTGGAAAAAGACCATTACATAACACAAACGGACCGATAGATAAGAGACAGAGAAACTTCCATTTGACTGCAGAAGAAGAAGGGTATGTTGAAGCCGCATATGAAAGCGAAGATACAGGAGGAGAAGCTCTCGCAGACTACATTAATAGCTTTAGCCAGAAGACGAAAATCAGGAAGAAGACGAAGATCAGGTTCCACTTAACTTTACGGATATCAATTTTTTAGGCTAAAGTATTCTTCGTTACCGTACATAGAATGCAGATTGGGTAACGGAGAAATGATCAAAATTCTAATAGATACAGGCTCGAACAAGAATTACATGCAAGCCACAATGGCAAAAAACATTAAAGAAAACGAGAAGGCTTTTTATGTGAATTCAGTTGGAGGCAAAGCTAAACTTGCACACCATGCAATTGCCAATCCATTTGGTCTTAAAGACACTAATGTAAAATTCTTCATACTTCCCTCACTAACTTCCTTCGACGCGCTTATAGGCAACGACACGTTTCGAGAACTTAAAGCCGAAATACATATGCAGCAGGGTTACATTTCAATTCAGAACAAGCTTCGAATAAAAATAAAACTAAAAGCGGCTCGCGAAGTGAACAAAATTGATATAAGACTCGGGCATACAAGCAAAGAACAAAAGAAGAAAATACACGTACTATGCGAAAGTTGTCCTAATTTTTTTATCAGAACCACCAACGAAAATCGACTATACTCTCGATACTACCCATATCCCGAATCACTAACACCAGAAGTAGAAAAGCAGATTAAAGAACTTTTAGCCGTTGGCATAATAAGACCTTCACGGTCACCGTACAATTCACCAATTTGGGTGGTGCCAATAAAATTAGACGCGTCAAATGAAAAAAAGTTTAGAATGGTCATTGACTATAGGAAGTCAAATTCAGTAACGATAGCAGACAGATACCCTATTCCAGACATTAATAAAGTTCTTGCACAACTAGGAAAAAACAAATTCTTCTCTGTCCTAGACCTGAAAAGTGGATTTCATCAGATTCCATTGAGGGAATCTGATATTGAAAAAACAGCATTTTCAGTCAACAACGGCAAATACGAGTTCACTCGGTTGCCTTTTGGCCTCAAGAACGCCCCAGCAATATTCCAACGTTGCCTTGATGACATATTAAGGGAATACATTGGAGTAAGATGGTTCGTCTATATAGACGATATTATAATATTTAGTGACAGTGAAGAGAAATATATGTGCGAAATCAGGGAAATTTTCGAAACACTGGAAAAAGCTAATATGAAAGTTCAGCTTGATAAGTGCGAATTTCTAAAAAGCGAAGTGGAATTTCTGGGTTTCATTGTAGCCGAAAAGGGTGTGAAACGAATCCGAAGAAAGTGGAAGATATACTGAATTTCCCAGCACCTGAAACACTCAAAAACCTTCGGTCATTTTTGGGACTTTCGAGGTATTATCGCCATTTTATAAAAGACTATGCAAAGCTTGCAAAGCCCCTTGAGTCTCTTTTAAGACACACGAATTACGTTAGACAAGGAGGCCCTTATGGCATTTGATAAACTAAAAAGAACTCTTGTAACTGAAGATGTCATGCTAGCATACCCGGACTACGACAAAGATTTTCAACTGACAAGGGACGCATCTGATTATGCCATCGGAGCTGTACTGGCACAGGGTGACCGACCGATCATTTTTATATCTAGAACTCTTAGTAAGACAGAAGAGCACTATGCTACGATCGAAAAGGAGATGCTCGCGATCATTTGGTCTTTAAAAACATTAAGAAACAATTTGTGCGGAACAGCTAAGGAAAAAGATTCTTACAGACCACCAGCCTCTAACTTATGCGCTTAGCCATAAGAATCACAATAACAAAATGAAACGATGGAAGGCGATTTTAGAAGAGTACAATTACGAACTGACATACAAACCCGGCAAAGCAAATGTTGTGGCAGACGCGCTAAGTAGACCATCAAGACCATATGACAATCAAATAAATTCAATCTCGGCAACAGTTCATAGTAGCGACAGTTCGTCCGAAAATCTAATACAAATAGCGGAAGAGCCAATCAATGTTTTCAAGAATCAAATAATATTGGTCGTAGTGGAAGAAGCGTCATATAAATTCGAAATTATTTTTCCAACCTACCATAGGCGCACAATTGTGGAAACATCATTTAACTCAGAAAATCTTATTATTATTTTAAAACAACGACTCAACCCGTTAGTCATTAAAGGGATCCATACAGAAGAGCGGGTATTGGGGAAAATTCAGGAAGTCTACCCCTCTCACTTTAGCAACTACAGGGAACGCTTCTCCAGTAAAATAGTAAAGGATATAGTCGATGAAACAGAGCAGGAGAACGCTATCATAACGGAACACAAAAGAGACCAGAGAAAAAGTGTGGAAAATAAACAACAAATCCAAAAAAAAAAAATGTATTTTCCTCAAATGCAGTCTAAAATAAAGAGAATAGAACTATAAATTATTGACTATACGAACTCAGAGACAGTGACTATGACGACCGGACTCGCGAAGGTACACAACGGGACATATAGGCTTGTACATTTAATAATTATTTAATAATTGTCAAAGAACGAACTAAAAGGCACATAGAATTTATAGGTACAGCATGGAAGTGGATAGCAGGATCTCCAGACCATAGCGATTTTCAAATAATCAAAAGCAAAGTTAACAAGGTTCTACAAAACAATAACTATCAAGTCATTATTAATATGATCATAGTAGAGAGAATAAACAATATGACTAGAGTAAATTTAGCAAACAGCATAAAATACGAGGGCAATGCACAAAGAGACATTAGTATGGTATTGATGTACCAAATCCAAACTTTAAATGATGAAATTCTAAACCTCAATCATGCCATACAGTGGGCAAAAGCCGATATCAGCAGCCCACATATTCTTAGCGAGCAGGAAATAAAAAAAAGTAAAAGAAATAATAGATCTTGACCAGATACCATCTGTTAACTTAGAAGAAGCAATGCAAATCGCTGACGTTAACATAGCAAGTAGCGGATCTACTCTAATTTACATAATTAAAATTCCAATAACGGATAAAGAACTTTGTGAAGAGATCCTTGTAAAACCCGTAAAAAAGGGTAATTTTGTTAATAAAATAGAAAACGAAAATGTAATTAGATATAAGAACAAAATTTTCTCCATGAATTCCAAATGTAAAACTTAAAATAATATTAAAATATGTAAAACTAATAATATAATAGACATTAGTAACTCAACTTTCTAACCGCACCTACTGACCGGGAAACCAACAACTTGCACCAAGATAAATAATCAACACATCCCCAGCATAGAGAGCATTCAGCCCGGCATGATACTCCTAAACCAATTCACGGGTGCCATACACGTGGATGAGAAGCCGACGAACCTGAGTGGAACGTTTTTAATTAAATTCTCCAACTCAACAATAGAAATAAACGGGCAAACATTTGTCGCCAAAAGTAGTACAGATTACAGACCGCTCCTAGCAATCCTCCAACCCAACGAAGCTATTCGAAAAATCGAGCAGATACTTACCTTGGAAATGGTAAAAGAATTGCACCTGAATAACACTCATACCATAGACCTGTTGAAAGCGACTTTCAACACCATGGACCTAATAATTGGTTCCATATTGGTATTCAGTCTTCATGTCCTCATGACCAGGTACACGGTCAAGAGAAAAGGGTTGGCAATGATCACAGGAAATGCAGACAAAATCACCGATCGAGGACGCTCGGATGGAAGAGAGGGGAAGAGTTACTACAAATAACATTCCCAAAGAGCGCAATACGCGCTTAAGCTTGCGCAATTGCACCCAGAGGTCGGAAACCCGAAAGAGTAGCTGACGCCGCGGCTATTGCACTTCCCGTGGGAATCGACGTGTCAGCATAAGTGCCTCAGCATAAGCTCGACGCATCCGGGTGCAACTGCGCTGCCAACGGCGCCGATAGCAAGTTGAGGTATCATTAAGAAGAACAATTGTAATTGAATTTAGTTTAAGATTGGATATGAACGAATAAAGTTTTCTTTTTTTATACTCAAATATCCCCAAGGATATTAATTTATATTCTTGATCAGTATAAATAGCCGAGTCGATTTGGCCATGTCCGTCTATCTCTCTGTCTGTTCATATGAAAGTGTCGATCTCGGCAACTATAAGAGCTAGAGACACTAAATTTGGAATGTAGGTTTCTGTATACCATACGCAGTTTGTTTCAGATTTCAGATATTTCCCTCCTCTATAAAATCGATTGTATAAGAACAATTTTAAGTATATAGCTTTGGGATTTGGCATGAATAATACTTGGGTCATTCCTTATCTACTGCAAATTCAAGTCGATCGGAATCAAATCATGGAAGTTATTCGCGAGGGAAGAATCAGTACAGCAGAGCAGGGAGAATCAGCGCAGCCACCACTAGCCACGCTTGCGCTATTGCGTGTGTGCGTGCGCATTTGTGTTTTATAAAATTTTTTTTTTAAATCATTTGTTTGCTTACATTCTTTAACAATTTCTATCTAAAAAAAATAAGTAATGGAGCTTTTGTTTTGTATTGTAGAGTGGCTGGCCCCTGCGGTACGGCCGTAATCTCCTCGGTCAGGTTCTGCTCAATGAGCGTCAGACCCACTAACTTCTGCCTCTCAACTTCGAACCGCCCACAATGGAAGAGGATATGACCGGCGTCTTCAACGGGCTCGTCACCACACCAAGCACAATACTGCGAGGAGGCATGGCCGAATCTGTGCAGGTACTGCCTGATGCAGCCATGCCCACTCAGTAGCTAAGTTAGCTAGTAATTCCCAGAGCCATGCTTGCGCTTTATCCACCGCTTAATGTTGGGGATCAGGCGGTGCGTCCAGCGTCCTTTAAGTGACGCATCCCACCTTGCTTTCCACCGCGAGATGCTCTCCTCTCTTGTCTCCAGACGAGCCCTTCTTCTTGACTGGCCATCCCTAGTCCGAAATGGTCCGAAACCCGCTGCATATTCGCAGTGCACAAAGACGGTGCGTCGACTGGATGCCCCTGATAAAGCTTGGGGTTGCCGTAGCGTTAGCCCAAATATTGCTTAACTATTTATACATAATGTATGTATATTACGAGAATGCAATTAATCATCTTCATCTGTTTCATATTAAGAGTTTCTCACTTGAATAGAATTGTTCACAGTGAAACTCTTTCAAATACTTTTTTTTTTGTGTCACATAGCGCTTTGGAATCGTGTTTACCTACTATGTTCGTTCAGCAAAATCATGTTTTTTTTAGTTTTCTTTTATTCACATTCCTTCTTTCAGTTTTTTTATTTAACTGATTTTAAGGTTTTTGGAAGGGTAACACATTTTTGTGAATTTAGCCAATCCACATATTTTTGTTCAAACACCTTTTCATTTGACCTGCATTCTTATTTGATTCGAATTGTTTTTGCTGACTAGCTGAGGTATTTGACGGCGATGCTTTAAACTGGTCGGTACTTACGTATGACTTTAAAATGAGTTTAATTTGGTTATATTTTATTTTAAATTAGACTAGTTAGTCTATTGTTTTTATACGCGGTTTAAAAAAAAACAAATGTTGTAAAGGAGTATTGAATCTAGCGCAACCAAACTTGGTATACATGTTTGTATATAACCTGAATTTATAAAGTTTCACGATCGACATCCACCCCAGCTCGCTCGTCCGCAATTCAACAGAGATCCAAATCATAAAAATTTTATTTTGAGCTAGAGACACCAAATTTGACACACTAATGTTGACCTCCTTAAAAAATCTCCATCAAAAATTTTTGCCACCCCCTTCCCCACAAATCGGCAGAGCTTTCCCCAAAACACGTTTTTCACAGGGGTATATTTCCAAAAGTTTCATAGCTAGAGTCACCAAATTTAACATATACACTACTGTAGACGTCCTGCACAATTAAGCAAAAAACAATTTGAGCAACCCCTCACCCCCAAATGAGTAAGATGTATATCTCCCACACCTGTATATGTAGAGTCACCAAACTTAGAACACAAACTAGCACAATTGACTCTCTTGACAGATTTGGCAAAAACAATTTTGGTAATGCCTCCCACTCTCCGGCAAATGAACAAAATATATTTTCAAACACCTGTTCAGGTAGATTCACCAAATTTGAAATACAGACTACTATGTTTTTTTCTTCTTCCCACCCCAGAAGTTAACAAATTATACCGGACTTGAAACCGAGTATTCTGCTGTCGGATACGAGCGACTGCAACATTCTTATTTGTTAAGTTTTCGCTACGTTAATTTGGACGGACAGACAGACGGACAGGCCCAGATCGACTCTGCTATTGATGCTGATTAAGAATATACATATGTACTCTATAAGGTCGGTGATGTCTCCTTATGCCTTTTACATACATTACATAGATTAAATACCCCCTTTTTACTAATTTTATGGTTACAGGGAGTAATAATATTAAAGTATGACACCAATCAGTCATGATCTGTATTTTAAGAAGAGGAAAATAAGAAAGAAAGAAAATAAATGAATCATCTGTTATTATATTTTTGTTTTACCTTACGGTTACTATTACTTTTAATACCAGGAAAATAAGAAAGAAAGAAAATAAATGAATCATCTGTTATTATATTTTTGTTTTACCTTACAGTACTATTACTTTTAATACCAGCTTTACTAAACTATTTATAGTATCCGAGCACGTGTTGACTGGCAAAGTGTTTACCAAAATCGTTCAGTTCTCCCTTGACTTTGTGCGGTTGTATGGTTCTGCTTTCCTTGCTATTGGTAAGTCAAAAGTACTTTTTTCAGGTTCGGTCAATAATGAGCTTATGTATCTGATGGACTTCTTTTCTATCCCAGATTTCCTGCAAAACGCTGTCATTATTTATTAGACTGTGAGGCCTGCTAATCTAACACATCCAATTGATAAAGTTTGGTATATGCAGGTATATAAACTGGAGGCCAATAAACGTATCATCTGTGGCGAATTCAAATGTATGAGTACGATTAATTCATTAGTTCTTAAGCGACATTAAGCAAATATGATACCAAAATATTGAAGTGTACGAGATTTAGAACACAATCGATAGTCAAACAAAAAATCCCTTTAAATCGTTTAAAATTGCCGCAAACGAAATAATCATATGATACTGTGAAGAGAATGGAACTAAATATAGCTAGTATAGTATATGCAGAAGGAGATATATGTAGGTATAGATAAAAACGAGTAAGCTAAGTCGTTGCATAACTTCGAGTATATAGAAGAAATTTCATTAAAAGGGGACACTGTAAGTCCAAGGCGCAATCACATCTTGGAGAAACGCTGCCCGTAAACGACATTAACATTAGAAAAAGAATGAACGCTCGATCCCAAGTATTTGATCTAACCATGGCGGGCCGACAGGTGGACGAGGCGGTGGCTAGCATATTTCACACAGTGCTTTTCCATCGCTGTTTGGGCAAATATATGTATACAGGAGATTCACAATACTCGATTGGCACCGTGGGATATTCCGATGTTGACTGCGACTTTATCGACTTCACATACGTTTGCTGCACATCGGAAAGTCTCACGCGCAGGGTGAAGCATGCTGTCAATCTGTTTAGTGAAAAGTTGCGCTCAAAGGAGAGTTGTGGCTCCGGCCAGATTAATTTGGAATTCTTTCAGAAAAAGAAAAATCGGTGGCCATTTCCACAGGAGTCTATACCATGGGAAGTGTGGACGGTGCATCTCGATTTAATCAAACATGAGAACGAAGATGAGCGTCAACTTTGCCGCGAGAATGTTTCAGATCTGCTTACCGACAAGGTTATATACATAACGGAACTTATGAATAGACACGACTATGTTCCCAAGACTCCCAGCCAAAGTGAGATGGATCTCATCTTCGACACTTCGTTTCCAGATGTTCAGCCATATTTGTTTAAGTTCGAATATTCCACATCTGGTTCCACCGCACCCTCAATGGGAAATGCCATGAAAAAGATCATTAAGGAGACGCTTGCAATGTGACTGGCTGGATATGTGAGCAAAAAGTCTGGTGCCTTTGGCTAACCAACTATGCCATCTTCTATTCGCATTCTGTTCTAAAATATATATATGCAAGTGAATTAAACTTGGCAGCATTATGTATATTGAATTTAGCTATTGTTGCATTTGTTTTAATATGGCTAAAAGTACAATTCACAAAGTTGGACCAACATTTTTTTTTATTTTATTTAAGTATTTGAAAAATTTTGACGGCTGACGGTAACTATACTCTATTCTGATCATTTTATATACTATGTTTCCGAAGGAAAAAAGAGTACTGTAAAGTAGTTCTTGGGCTGGGGTGTAGCTGAGTCACGCCCAGGGTCTTTTACAAATAATTTATAAAATGCCGAGACTCCGGGATGTGTGGGACATGTACATATCCGACTGCCACCGGGTTTCCCAGAGCACTACCGAGACTCTCTGGTGTACCCTGGGACACCCGGCGGCGCCTCGGGTGGGATCGGGACCCGTAACGCGTGCTGAGAACGCTCTAACGCGCGGTTGGACCCCGGCCCACCGCCGAGGTAGGGTTAAGGAAGGGGACACTTCAACACCAGGGCCACCCAGCACACTCACTGCGACACTCGAGTTTGCGCATTGGAGTACCTGGGGCGATACAGGCGGAAGACCAGATCAGCAGGTCACGTCGAGGACGCTCTAACGTGCCCGGCTGGTCCGGTTCCCCGCCCGAGAGAGCCGAGAGAAAGAAAGGGAAAGCAAAAAAACACGTGGGTTGCACCGCCACATTTCCCCAACACGCACTGAGACTCTCTAATGCATGTGGGGGAGGGCTCCGACGGTGGCCCAAAAGGAAAGCCAGGGCCGATAGAGTATGTTGAGACTCTCTAATATACCCATCGGCTCTGCAACCCCGACCAGGCGGAACGCACATCACTAGAATTTGAAAATAAGGGGGACGAAACGAGATTTTTTGACGTGTTCTCTAGGCTTTTATTGTGGCGTTTGGTAAAAATTAAACTTCCCTAACCGCACCAAGAACTTTTCCCAGCTCGCTCCTTTGAGCACGCATGGCCAGCTTACCTACTCTGGGAAATCCTCCTCGCAGTATTTTCCGGCTTTTAATGGTCGCGTTGCGCGCGGTTCTCAAATTTCAATTTGTTTACGAGTCCCGTTACCGTACGGTGTGTACCCGGTCTTGGTTCTTTTCCGTTTTCGCGTACTCGCACTTCTGTCCTGTTCTCTATTCCCCCGGCAACTGACTCGACCTCATTCTTGGACACGCGCTTTGGCCTCTTGCTGCCCAAGCGCTGCTCGATCGCTTCCCTTTTCCCCAGACTCCTTTTCCTTTTCTAGCCTGTGCCCTAATTCCTAGGAAACTGGTGTGTGTGAGCGAGTGCGTATGTCTCCGGTGAGTTTGTTGGCTGCTGTCAGCGCGCGTCTATTTGGGGAGTCTGCGCAATGAGCGCATTTTCTCTCTGTGCTGCTTATGTTGATCGTGTACGTGTGGCTGTGTGTTCTCTCGGCTTGGCGCGCGCTTTTGGCAGTGGTGGGTTTGTCGGCTGCTGTGAGCGCGCGTCTATTTGGGTAGTCTGCGCAATGCGCGCATTTTCTCTCTGTTTGGCGCGCGCATTTGTCAGTGTTGCCCGTGCTTATCAGTGATGCTCTGTTCTAATGTGTGCCTGTCCGTGCCTGTTAGTGATGCCCGCCTCGGATCACATAATGTACTAGGGTTTTCTTGCTTATTATATATTTTTATAGAAATCAAATCAGCTTCGTGTAGCTTTACCTAAAAATAAAAATATAAATATGTGGGGGAGCGTTCTACGCTTCTTCACACCCCATCCTTACTTCGGGATGATTTGGCGCATTGTGACCTCGCGTCGCGTGCTTATTTTCCAACGGAAGATGTTGGGCCCACTGTGGAATAGGTTTCGGGCCCGCGGTTTGGCGGCCGGGTCGGCCAAGTAGTGTTCCAAGAATACCAGCAGGGTCATCGGTAGCTTCCGCTCTGGGGTTTCCACGCTCCAAGACAGCGGCTCGACACCCCACTCCTCTTCATCCCCCTCGGTCGTATCCGGGGCCTCTTCCATATTGGTGTCTATTGGCTGGGGTTGTTCGTGCGCCTGCTCTTCCAGCACTTCACACTCTGTGGGGTGAGGGTCCACTTCCTCCACGTCACACACCGTGGGGTGGGAGTCTAGCTCTTCCAGCACCTCTGCTAGTGCGTCTGCGTCCAGGCTCAGCTCCATACTCCCTGTCGTGGACACGTCGGAGAAGGCGGTGAACCGGAGGACCTGGTCCGGTCCCATCAGCCACGACCCATACGCTGGTGGTGGCGACGCGGGGTATGGTGGTGGCGGGTCCTCCCAGCGTCCGCGCATGTCCTCGTCGGACTCCTCCGTACCTTCCTCCTCGGTTGTGTCCATGGCCTCGTCTTCTGTTGCACTCTCTTCCCATTCCTCCTCTCCTGTGTCCTCGTCTCCCGTATCATCGGTATCCAAGCCCTCATTGACCCCGAACGGTGAATACGGCCGGAGGGGAGTGCTGGCGTTCTCGGATGGCGGGGAGGTGTTGGGCCCGGATGCAATTGGCGCCAAACCGCCCGTCGGGCTCGACCTCGCTGTCATCCGAATCGATGATTATAGCGCCCGCTGGTTCCGCCTCAGTGCTCGGCGACTCCTCTGGTATGTCCTCGGTGTTTTGGCATGCTACCCAGCCTGACACGGCCTCCATCCGGTCAGCCATATCCTGTGGGGGCCACAATCCAGCCGGGATGTCTACCCGCTTCAGCCTCACCGTTGGGTTCAGCCATTAGTCCAAGGGACGGTCCTTCTCTCCGTCGTCTGCCCCCATGGACCCTGTGGCTGACTGCTCTTCGCTGCTTGCCATCTGATGTTGCCTGGCATTGGTAAGAAAAGATTCCTCAGATTATTTAACCATCCTACCTATCCTAACAACTGGCCCTGCGGTGCGGTGTACAAAGTTTTTACTTAGTCTAGTCTGGTTCTGCTCTGAAGGAGCTTTAACGTTTGGGATTCCGATGGTAGTCCATCAGGTTTGACGCTACTCTAGCCGTCTGCTGGTCATTTCCTTTGCCACTGCTCGATTTTCGGAGTGGTGGTTGAGATTTCCTCCCGTGGGGGCGGGGACGTTATGATGGCGAACCATCAAAAGTGGCCACCGGGAATCTTAGTGTTGTCTATGTGGCGCTGGGGCACTCCTGGTCGTCTGGTGCCCCTTGTCCTGTCTCGGTTGTCTTCGTCTGTTCTGGCCTGGAACTCTTTTAAGTCCGCCAAGCAGGCAGTCCTCCATTGTCGGCCAGGGTGGCTCTGCAGTCTTACTATGTTTGGCGATATGAACTTGATCACCTTGTACGGTCCCTAGTACTTAGGGGCTAATTTCGCCGCGAAGCCTTCAGTTGCTTTTGATAGATGGTGTTGGCGTAGGAGCACGAGAGATCCGAAAGTGGGCCTCCACTCTCTTCTGCGGAGATTGTAGTTCTTACTTTGTTCTTGTGAGGCCCGTTGGATGTTGTCCTGTACCACTTGGAATACGTCTTTAAGGCGTGAGGCCTTCTCGGCTGGTTGTTCGGTGACCTCGCCTAGTCCCGGCGTGACTTCCTCGTAAAGAGCCCCCGGTAGTCGGGGCTCCCGTCCCTGTAGCAGGAACGCTGGGCTGAATCCTGTAGTGTCCGATGGGCTACTGTTGATTGCTAGACTTAGTTCCGGTAGCAACTCATCCCAGGTGTTTTGGTCTTCCTCGATGTACCGGGCCACCATTGTCTTGATCGTCCGGTTTGCCCTCTCAGTCGGGTTCTGTTGCGGTGTGTATGGCGCCGTCCATTCCTGCTGTCTTCAGAAAGTCCGAAACGACTTACTCGTGAATTGTGTCCCGTTGTCACATACGAATTTCCTGGGCACTCCGAACCGGCTCAGAATCCGCTCCCGAAATGATTTTTCCAATAGCGCCGTGGTGGCCTTCCGTAAGGGAACCAACTCTACCCATTTGGAGAACAAATCGAAAAAGACCAGCAGCATTGTGTTCCAATGCTTGGAACGCGGTAACGGTCCCATGAAGTCGGCACAAAGAATGTCAAACGGGCCCTGTGCTTGCCGGGTATACATTTGTCCGGCTGGTCGGGTTTGGCTTACCTTGAATTTCTGGCACTTCTCGCACTGTCGGACGTATCGCGCTACGTCTCGGAAAAGTC
The DNA here is from genome assembly GCA_037075165.1 of Hirtodrosophila histrioides. Taxonomy (NCBI): domain Eukaryota; kingdom Metazoa; phylum Arthropoda; class Insecta; order Diptera; family Drosophilidae; genus Hirtodrosophila; species Hirtodrosophila histrioides. The sequence goes on from JBAMCL010000029.1 coordinate 539,732, forward strand.
CTGGCCAATAGTAACGCTGGGTTACTCGGGTCGCCGTTTTCCGGATTCACAGATGTCCTGAGGTCGGATGATCGTGGCGCTCTTCTAGCACGTGACGCCGATGCTTGCCACCCACACAGAGCTTCCATGTCACATGCTCTAGATCTGCCGGTAGATCTGCCCATTTTCTTCGATGAACTCTGAGAACTTCTCCGGCTGTTCCCGCATTCGCTTTTGTAATCGTTGTATCCACGAGCACTTCGTAGTGTCTTCCTGCGCTCGTTGGAGGACTTCCATCGGTTGTCGAGAAAGCGCATCGGCAAGTACATTCTGACTGCCGCGTCGGTAGACGATGTCGAACCTGTATTGCTGAAGTTCCAGCGCCCAGCGAGCGATGCGTCCTGTCGGATTCTCGATCGTGTTGAGCCACTTTAAGGCGAGATGATCTGTGATGATTACAAAGTGGTATCCTTCCAGGTAGCAGCGTAGCCTCCGAACGGCCCAAACGATGGCTAGGCATTCCTTTTCGGTCGCGGAGTAGTTTTCTTCTGCCTTGAGGAGGCGGCGACTAGCGTATGCTATCACTCTTTCGCCTCCTTCTAGATTCTGAGTTAGTACTGCGCCCAGACTATAATCACTAGCATCCGTCTGCAGCGAAAAGGTCTCAGCGAAGTCTGGACACGCTAGTTCCGGGGCCTGGGTTAACTTGGTCTTCAAGTCCTCGAACGCCGTTTGCTGCTCTTCGCTCCACTCCCACTTCGTCCCCTTCCTTAGCAAGCTGGTCATCGGCTGCACAATGGTTGCAAAGTTCGGCACGAACCGCCGATACCACGACGCCATACCCAAACAACGCCTCAGCTCTTTCGTTGTCATGGGTGGGAGCAGCTTCCGTACTGCCGCGATCTTGTCCGGGTTGGTGTGGATGCCTTCCTCACTGATGACGTGGCCTAAGCAGACTAGCCTCCTTCGGAAAAAGCTGCACTTTTTCTCGTTTAACTTCAGGTTGGCCTTGCGCAACCTACGGAAGACCTCGCGCAAGTTGTTCACGTGCTCCTCCAGGGTGGCTCCTATGACAACGATGTCATCCAAGTATGCGAAGGCGTGTGGCTCCATTTCTGGGCCGATAACGCTGTCCAGCGCTTGCTGGAAAGTGGCCGGAGCGAAGTGTAATCCAAACGGCATAACCTTCCAGTGGAAGAGACCCCGGCCTGGCACTGTGAACGCTGTGTATTCGCGGCTGTTTTTGGCCATTGGGATCTGCCAGTATCCACTCTTCAAGTCCAGTGTCGAAATGTACTTCGCATTTCTTAGCTTTTCTGTGTGATTTATGTGATTTGTCCTGGGGAGAGGGTACGCATCTGGCACGGATCGAGCATTCAGTGCCCGATAATCCACGCACATCCGCATTTTCCCCGTCTTTTTACCAACGAGAACAATGGGCGCGCTGTGTGGGCTTACGGAAGGTTCGACCATCCTGCAATAATTCGTCCACTTGGTCATTGATAATCTTCTGCATTGCCGGGTTCTTTGGGAAGTACCTCTGCTTCACCGGTTTGTCATCTGTCATGACAATCGTGTGTTGAGCGATGTGGGAGACCCCCGTCAATCCTGTGAACTGGGCCAATTCGTAGTCCAGAAATTTCTTAACCCAAGGCACGAGTGGGGGTTCCGGCTGTTGCTCGTGAGAGATGGTTTCTTCCACCATTGCCGTTGTCATCACGGTTGCTAGGCCAACCAGATCGCCGCTTTCTAGCGCCTCTCGAGCATCTTGCTCTGGCCCTCCCGCTTCCTTGTGGTCTGGTTCCTTTCCTCTACACTAGCCTGCTCGATCTCTACGAAGCTGGCAGGCCGCGTGTTTGCCGGGGTTGTGTCCCGCGATGTCATATTGGGCGCAACACTAGCCTGCTAGGTTTCTACGAGGCTGGCAAGCTGGGTGTCCGCCGGGGTTGTTTCCTGCGATGTCATATTAGGCGCAACACTAGCCTGCTCGGTTTCGCCGCTGTGGTGTCCTGCGATGTCTTATTGGGCGCGACACTAGCCTGCTCGGTCTCTACGAAGCTGGCAGGCTGGGTGTTCACTTTTGCTGTGTCCTGTGTATCCTTTTCGGTGTTGGTGCCTGGCGTGGGGTCATCAGTACGGGGCGGGGTGGCGTGTCTTTAGGACGGGACAATTGGATGTAGGCTCGCCCACATTGGATCTTCGTCTGTATCCCGCACAAAAAATCCAAACCCAGAATTACGTGGTCCAAAATCGTAGGCATCACCAGTAGGGCCACCTCCGTTGCTTGGTTGTCCAGCCGTACTTGAGTTACCACGGCCCGGTTTATCTCTTTCGAGGAACCGTCCGCCAAGGTTATCCGAATCCGTATGTCCCGCAGATTTGTCTCCGTTGCCAGCACCCGTACCATACGCTCACTGACGAAGGATCGGGTTGCTCCGGTGTCGACTGTAGCTGTCATCGGGACTCCTCCTATCGACACCATTGCCTCCCCTCCTCCAGTCGTAGTGGGTGCGTTACTGGGGGTTCCAACTGCTGCTGCTCTCCGCCCGGTCCCCTGCCGGACGGAGACGCTGACCGTTTCCCGAAGTTGTAGTTGATGATAGTGGTTGTCCTTGGTGTCTCGGGGATCATGTCCTGGTGACGGGGACGGGGAGCGGTTGTCCCTGGGGCTCGGTGCATCTCCGTAACTGGATTATAATTCTCCGAGTCGCGCCTGAATCGCATACGGGTGTCCGCCTCTGGAAACGAACGCTGAGATCCTGCCACGCAATTCTTCCACAGAGCCGGTGGCCCCGAGTCCGAATTCCTGCGCCAGCTGCTGCAGTTCGTCCTTACGACGGAATGCGATCCATCTCACTCCCATTTTCCCGCGTTTATTAATTCTGAACTTGGATTGCGTCTTCGTTTTGCTGGCGCGAGTATTGCTCAGAGTGTCCTGCGGATCTACCCCTGGCTTACACTTATCACTGATTCACGCCTGCAATGGTGCAGGGTTTTAATGAACGATTAATGTCCTTGCTCACTGACCGCGACGGATCCTTTTCGAGGATCTTGACAAATATCAAAAGGACTCGGCTATTGTTCTTGCAGGACTATCTGTGCCTATCACCAAGGATTCACTGCGTTATTTGGGATTTGCGAATTGTTCACTTTGCGATGTTGACTTCTTGACTCGATGTCACTGACTGTCCCGTCCTCGTTCAGGTGCACTCCTTATATTGGCCTTCCGCTGTGTTCTGCCGATGCCTCTGCCGCTGTCCTCGTATGCTGCGCCAACGCTGACGCTGTCTTGCTCTGCGTCGGCGTTCGGCTCTGCTGCTGTGCTCGGGTCGATGCTGTACTTGGTTTGGCGGCCGGGTCGGCCAAGTAGTGTTCCAAGAATACCAGCAGGGTCATCGGTAGCTTCCGCTCTGGGGTTTCCACGCTCCAAGACAGCGGCTCGACACCCCACTCCTCTTCATCCCCCTCGGTCGTATCCGGGGCCTCTTCCATATTGGTGTCTATTGGCTGGGGTTGTTCGTGCGCCTGCTCTTCCAGCACTTCACACTCTGTGGGGTGAGGGTCCACTTCCTCCACGTCACACACCGTGGGGTGGGAGTCTAGCTCTTCCAGCACCTCTGCTAGTGCGTCTGCGTCCAGGCTCAGCTCCATACTCCCTGTCGTGGACACGTCGGAGAAGGCGGTGAACCGGAGGACCTGGTCCGGTCCCATCAGCCACGACCCATACGCTGGTGGTGGCGACGCGGGGTATGGTGGTGGCGGGTCCTCCCAGCGTCCGCGCATGTCCTCGTCGGACTCCTCCGTACCTTCCTCCTCGGTTGTGTCCATGGCCTCGTCTTCTGTTGCACTCTCTTCCCATTCCTCCTCTCCTGTGTCCTCGTCTCCCGTATCATCGGTATCCAAGCCCTCATTGACCCCGAACGGTGAATACGGCCGGAGGGGAGTGCTGGCGTTCTCGGATGGCGGGGAGGTGTTGGGCCCGGATGCAATTGGCGCCAAACCGCCCGTCGGGCTCGACCTCGCTGTCATCCGAATCGATGATTATAGCGCCCGCTGGTTCCGCCTCAGTGCTCGGCGACTCCTCTGGTATGTCCTCGGTGTTTTGGCATGCTACCCAGCCTGACACGGCCTCCATCCGGTCAGCCATATCCTGTGGGGGCCACAATCCAGCCGGGATGTCTACCCGCTTCAGCCTCACCGTTGGGTTCAGCCATTAGTCCAAGGGACGGTCCTTCTCTCCGTCGTCTGCCCCCATGGACCCTGTGGCTGACTGCTCTTCGCTGCTTGCCATCTGATGTTGCCTGGCATTGGTAAGAAAAGATTCCTCAGATTATTTAACCATCCTACCTATCCTAACAACTGGCCCTGCGGTGCGGTGTACAAAGTTTTTACTTAGTCTAGTCTGGTTCTGCTCTGAAGGAGCTTTAACGTTTGGGATTCCGATGGTAGTCCATCAGGTTTGACGCTACTCTAGCCGTCTGCTGGTCATTTCCTTTGCCACTGCTCGATTTTCGGAGTGGTGGTTGAGATTTCCTCCCGTGGGGGCGGGGACGTTATGATGGCGAACCATCAAAAGTGGCCACCGGGAATCTTAGTGTTGTCTATGTGGCGCTGGGGCACTCCTGGTCGTCTGGTGCCCCTTGTCCTGTCTCGGTTGTCTTCGTCTGTTCTGGCCTGGAACTCTTTTAAGTCCGCCAAGCAGGCAGTCCTCCATTGTCGGCCAGGGTGGCTCTGCAGTCTTACTATGTTTGGCGATATGAACTTGATCACCTTGTACGGTCCCTAGTACTTAGGGGCTAATTTCGCCGCGAAGCCTTCAGTTGCTTTTGATAGATGGTGTTGGCGTAGGAGCACGAGAGATCCGAAAGTGGGCCTCCACTCTCTTCTGCGGAGATTGTAGTTCTTACTTTGTTCTTGTGAGGCCCGTTGGATGTTGTCCTGTACCACTTGGAATACGTCTTTAAGGCGTGAGGCCTTCTCGGCTGGTTGTTCGGTGACCTCGCCTAGTCCCGGCGTGACTTCCTCGTAAAGAGCCCCCGGTAGTCGAGGCTCCCGTCCCTGTAGCAGGAACGCTGGGCTGAATCCTGTAGTGTCCGATGGGCTACTGTTGATTGCTAGACTTAGTTCCGGTAGCAACTCATCCCAGGTGTTTTGGTCTTCCTCGATGTACCGGGCCACCATTGTCTTGATCGTCCGGTTTGCCCTCTCAGTCGGGTTCTGTTGCGGTGTGTATGGCGCCTGCGCCTGCCATCCTGCTGTCTTCAGAAAGTCCGAAACGACTTACTCGTGAATTGTGTCCCGTTGTCACATACGAATTTCCTGGGCACTCCGAACCGGCTCAGAATCCGCTCCCGAAATGATTTTTCCAATAGCGCCGTGGTGGCCTTCCGTAAGGGAACCAACTCTACCCATTTGGAGAACAAGTCGAAAAAGACCAGCAGCATTGTGTTCCAATGCTTGGAACGCGGTAACGGTCCCATGAAGTCGGCACAAAGAATGTCAAACGGGCCCTGTGCTTGCCGGGTATACATTTGTCCGGCTGGTCGGGTTTGGCTTACCTTGAATTTCTGGCACTTCTCGCACTGTCGGACGTATCGCGCTACGTCTCGGAAAAGTCCTGGCCAATAGTAACGCTGGGTTACTCGGGTCGCCGTTTTCCGGATTCACAGATGTCCTGAGGTCGGATGATCGTGGCGCTCTTCTAGCACGTGACGCCGATGCTTGCCACCCACACAGAGCTTCCATGTCACATGCTCTAGATCTGCCGGTAGATCTGCCCATTTTCTTCGATGAACTCTGAGAACTTCTCCGGCTGTTCCCGCATTCGCTTTTGTAATCGTTGTATCCACGAGCACTTCGTAGTGTCTTCCTGCGCTCGTTGGAGGACTTCCATTGGTTGTCGAGAAAGCGCATCGGCAAGTACATTCTGACTGCCGCGTCGGTAGACGATGTCGAACCTGTATTGCTGAAGTTCCAGCGCCCAGCGAGCGATGCGTCCTGTCGGATTCTCGATCGTGTTGAGCCACTTTAAGGCGAGATGATCTGTGATGATTACAAAGTGGTATCCTTCCAGGTAGCAGCGTAGCCTCCGAACGGCCCAAACGATGGCTAGGCATTCCTTTTCGGTCGCGGAGTAGTTTTCTTCTGCCTTGAGGAGGCGCCGACTAGCGTATGCTATCACTCTTTCGCCTCCTTCTAGATTCTGAGTTAGTACTGCGCCCAGACTATAATCACTAGCATCCGTCTGCAGCGAAAAGGTCTCAGCGAAGTCTGGACACGCTAGTTCCGGGGCCTGGGTTAACTTGGTCTTCAAGTCCTCGAACGCCGTTTGCTGCTCTTCGCTCCACTCCCACTTCGTCCCCTTCCTTAGCAAGCTGGTCATCGGCTGCACAATGGTTGCAAAGTTCGGCACGAACCGCCGATACCACGACGCCATACCCAAACAACGCCTCAGCTCTTTCGTTGTCATGGGTGGGAGCAGCTTCCGTACTGCCGCGATCTTGTCCGGGTTGGTGTGGATGCCTTCCTCACTGATGACGTGGCCTAAGCAGACTAGCCTCCTTCGGAAAAAGCTGCACTTTTTCTCGTTTAACTTCAGGTTGGCCTTGCGCAACCTACGGAAGACCTCGCGCAAGTTGTTCACGTGCTCCTCCAGGGTGGCTCCTATGACAACGATGTCATCCAAGTATGCGAAGGCGTGTGGCTCCATTTCTGGGCCGATAACGCTGTCCAGCGCTTGCTGGAAAGTGGCCGGAGCGAAGTGTAATCCAAACGGCATAACCTTCCAGTGGAAGAGACCCCGGCCTGGCACTGTGAACGCTGTGTATTCGCGGCTGTTTTTGGCCATTGGGATCTGCCAGTATCCACTCTTCAAGTCCAGTGTCGAAATGTACTTCGCATTTCTTAGCTTTTCTGTGTGATTTATGTGATTTGTCCTGGGGAGAGGGTACGCATCTGGCACGGATCGAGCATTCAGTGCCCGATAATTCACGCACATCCGCATTTTCCCCGTCTTTTTACCAACGAGAACAATGGGCGCGCTGTGTGGGCTTACGGAAGGTTCGACCATCCTGCAATAATTCGTCCACTTGGTCATTGATAATCTTCTGCATTGCCGGGTTCTTTGGGAAGTACCTCTGCTTCACCGGTTTGTCATCTGTCATGACAATCGTGTGTTGAGCGATGTGGGAGACCCCCGTCAATCCTGTGAACTGGGCCAATTCGTAGTCCAGAAATTTCTTAACCCAAGGCACGAGTGGGGGTTCCGGCTGTTGCTCGTGAGAGATGGTTTCTTCCACCATTGCCGTTGTCATCACGGTTGCTAGGCCAACCAGATCGCCGCTTTCTAGCGCCTCTCGAGCATCTTGCTCTGGCCCTCCCGCTTCCTTGTGGTCTGGTTCCTTTCCTCTACACTAGCCTGCTCGATCTCTACGAAGCTGGCAGGCCGCGTGTTTGCCGGGGTTGTGTCCCGCGATGTCATATTGGGCGCAACACTAGCCTGCTAGGTTTCTACGAGGCTGGCAAGCTGGGTGTCCGCCGGGGTTGTTTCCTGCGATGTCATATTAGGCGCAACACTAGCCTGCTCGGTTTCGCCGCTGTGGTGTCCTGCGATGTCTTATTGGGCGCGACACTAGCCTGCTCGGTCTCTACGAAGCTGGCAGGCTGGGTGTTCACTTTTGCTGTGTCCTGTGTATCCTTTTCGGTGTTGGTGCCTGGCGTGGGGTCATCAGTACGGGGCGGGGTGGCGTGTCTTTAGGACGGGACAATTGGATGTAGGCTCGCCCACATTGGATCTTCGTCTGTATCCCGCACAAAAAATCCAAACCCAGAATTACGTGGTCCAAAATCGTAGGCATCACCAGTAGGGCCACCTCCGTTGCTTGGTTGTCCAGCCGTACTTGAGTTACCACGGCCCGGTTTATCTCTTTCGAGGAACCGTCCGCCAAGGTTATCCGAATCCGTATGTCCCGCAGATTTGTCTCCGTTGCCAGCACCCGTACCATACGCTCACTGACGAAGGATCGGGTTGCTCCGGTGTCGACTGTAGCTGTCATCGGGACTCCTCCTATCGACACCATTGCCTCCCCTCCTCCAGTCGTAGTGGGTGCGTTACTGGGGGTTCCAACTGCTGCTGCTCTCCGCCCGGTCCCCTGCCGGACGGAGACGCTGACCGTTTCCCGAAGTTGTAGTTGATGATAGTGGTTGTCCTTGGTGTCTCGGGGATCATGTCCTGGTGACGGGGACGGGGAGCGGTTGTCCCTGGGGCTCGGTGCATCTCCGTAACTGGATTATAATTCTCCGAGTCGCGCCTGAATCGCATACGGGTGTCCGCCTCTGGAAACGAACGCTGAGATCCTGCCACGCAATTCTTCCACAGAGCCGGTGGCCCCGAGTCCGAATTCCTGCGCCAGCTGCTGCAGTTCGTCCTTACGACGGAATGCGATCCATCTCACTCCCATTTTCCCGCGTTTATTAATTCTGAACTTGGATTGCGTCTTCGTTTTGCTGGCGCGAGTATTGCTCAGAGTGTCCTGCGGATCTACCCCTGGCTTACACTTATCACTGATTCACGCCTGCAATGGTGCAGGGTTTTAATGAACGATTTATGTCCTTGCTCACTGACCGCGACGGATCCTTTTCGAGGATCTTGACAAATATCAAAAGGACTCGGCTATTGTTCTTGCAGGACTATCTGTGCCTATCACCAAGGATTCACTGCGTTATTTGGGATTTGCGAATTGTTCACTTTGCGATGTTGACTTCTTGACTCGATGTCACTGACTGTCCCGTCCTCGTTCAGGTGCACTCCTTATATTGGCCTTCCGCTGTGTTCTGCCGATGCCTCTGCCGCTGTCCTCGTATGCTGCGCCAACGCTGACGCTGTCTTGCTCTGCGTCGGCGTTCGGCTCTGCTGCTGTGCTCGGGTCGATGCTGTACTTTTTTTTTTTTTTCCACTCCAAGAAACAAAAATGGGTTAGTAGTAAACTAGCCGCTACTGTACTTCCAAAACGAATGTCGGTCAAGCTCCCACGTGCGGATGAAGAGAGAGAAAAAAAAACTATCATTGTCTCTGTCTGCCAGCCGTTTTGTTTGGATTGAATGGGTTGGAAAAAAAAAACAACAAAATTTTGTTCGACATGTCTGTTAAACGCGTAATCTCACGGAGATTGTGAGAGGGGAAGTGGGGGGAAAAAAAAGGGACGGCTTTGCGGCGAGACACGTGCTTCGGGCTGTGCGTTCGCTCTCGGGCGTGGTGAGAGAAGAAAAAAAAAAAAATTCCTAACGGTTCTCACCCGTTAGGTTTTAGTTGTCACCTCGTGACTGTAATATCGCGACCAGCCGTATGCAAAAACGGCTGGGCACGATCTCGCCTATCTGGCGTAAACAAAACTAAATTACTAACGGCTCTAAGCCGTTAGTCTGTAATTGTCACGTGGTGACTATACTTTTCACTGCCCCGCAACGGGGCAAACGGGGCGATCCAGGCGGAGGCCGGGTCAGCAGAGCACGTCGAGAACGCTCTTACGCTCCCGGCTGGCCCGGCTCCTGATGGGGAGAGCGGAAGATATAGAAAGGGAACAGGGGAGGTAGTTGTTGTATCACTAGGTCCACCCAGTGCACACACTGAGACACTCGATCGGTCACGTCGCGGACGCTCTTACGTGCCCGGCTGGTCCGGTTCCCCGCCCGGGAGAGCCGGAGAGAAAGAAAAGGGAAAGCAAAAAAAAAAACACGTGGGTTGCACCGCCACATTTCCCCAACACGTACTGAGACTCTCTAATGCATATGGGGGAGGGCTCCGACGGTGGCCCAAAAGGAAAGCCAGGGCCGATAGAGTATGTTGAGACTCTCTAACATACCCATCGGCTCTGCAACCCCGACCAGGCGGAACGCACAACACTAGAATTTAAAAATAAGGGGGACGAAACGAGATTTTTTGACGTGTTCTCTAGGCTTTTATTGTGGCGTTTGGTAAAAATTAAACTTCCCTAACCGCACCAAGAACTTTTCCTAACTCGCTCCTTTGAGCACGCATGGCCAGCTTACCCACTCTGGGAAATCCTCCTCGCAGTATTTTCCGGCTTTTAATGGTCGCGTTGCGCGCGGTTCTCAAATTTCAATTTGTTTACGAGTCCCGTTACCGTACGGTGTGTACCCGGTCTTGGTTCTTTTCCGTTTTCGCGTACTCGCACTTCTGTCCTGTTCTCTATTCCCCCGGCAACTGACTCGACCTCATTATTGGACACACGCTTTGGCCTCTTGCTGCCCAAGCGCTGCTCGATCGCTTCCCTTTTCCCCAGACTCCTTTTCCTTTTCTAGCCTGTGCCCTAATTCCTAGGAAACTGGTGTGTGTGAGCGAGTGCGTATGTCTCCGGTGAGTTTGTTGGCTGCTGTCAGCGCGCGTCTATTTGGGGAGTCTGCGCAATGAGCGCATTTTCTCTCTGTGCTGCTTATGTTGATCGTGTACGTGTGGCTGTGTGTTCTCTCGGCTTGGCGCGCGCTTTTGGCAGTGGTGGGTTTGTCGGCTGTTGTGAGCGCGCGTCTATTTGGGGAGTCTGCGCAATGCGCGCATTTTCTCTCTGTGCTGCTTATGTTGATCGTGTACGTGTGGCTGTGTGTTCTCTCGGCTTGGCGCGCGCTTTTGGCAGTGGTGGGTTTTTCGGCTGCTGTGAGCACGCGTCTATTTGGGGAGTCCGCGCAATGCGCGCATTTTCTCTGCTTGGCGCGCGTATTTGTCAGTGTTGCCCGTGCCTATCAGTGATGCTCTATTCTAATGTGTGCCTGTCAGTGTTGTCCGTGCCTGTCAGTGATGCCCGCCTCGGATCACATAATGTACTAGGGTTTTCTTGCTTATTATATATTTTTATAGAAATCAAATCAACTTCGTGTTGCTTAAGCCTAAAAATAAAAATATAAATATGTGGGGGAGCGTTCTACGCTTCTTCACAGTACATTGGTTTTGCGAAATGTCCTTATGGCCGTCCGTCCGTGTGAACGCAATTTCCACACCCTTGAAGTTAGGGCAACCAAACATGATACACATGTTGGTGTATATCCTCAATTTATGAAGTGTCAAGATCGCCCGTCTTTTTCCGAATCCACAAATAACCAAATTATTCAGGACTGGCAACAAGGTATTCTGCAGTCGGGTGCGTCCGACTGCAACGTTCTTACTTGTTTTTTTGTCAAGGTCGCAAATTTTTACCATCAAAATCTATATCTCCCGCACAAATTTGACACACAGACTACTGTTTTTTTCACGTTCCCTTCCTTCCCCACACATAACCAAATTATACCGGATTAGAAACAGAGTATTTTGCTATCGGGAACGTTCGACTACAACGTTCATACTTGAAGAAAAGCAGGGACCGTAAATTATGATTATGTACACATTTATTGCTTTAAGAAAAAAATCATAATGAAAGAATTTCTACATGAAAAAGGACTACATCTAGAGCATCCTTGTTGCTAGGATTATCCATTGTTGCAATGATTTTAATTGTCTTAAGTTATATAAAAAAGCTCAATAATAAATTTTATTTTTCAGGTTTATTTTTTCCTTAAAAATAGAACTTATTTTATAAATATATTTTTCGCTCAGAAATAAAAATTATTTTTTAAGTTTTATATTTCAAAGAAAAATAACGATTATTTTTGAGTTTTATATTTTGCTTAAAAAATAAAACTTACTTTATTTTATTGTTTTTTTCAAGAAAATAGAACTCAAATCTGTATTAATTAATACTGCTTTAATTTTTTGTATTATTTGAACTATTGGACTCAAAAACTATCAGATATCCCAAAATGCAGTATTTTTTTGATAATCAAGAAATACAAAAAATACCAAAAGAAACAATCTGGAAATTCGGTATCAATACCAATTAATACCAAAAATCAGTATTTTTCGGAAGTCAATACCAAAAACCATTGTTTTTTGTTATTTTTTTGTGTCGGAAATATACTAAATTTTGGGATTTCTAACATTTGTATTCTATTTTTGAAAAAGTATTGGTACTATTATTTATTTACTTATAATTTTTTTTTTTCAAAAAATAATTCTCAAAACGTAAATTTTATTCTTAAGCAAAATATAAAACTCATAAAATAATTGGTGTTTGAAATACAGAGCTCGCAAAAAAGTGTCAACACTTTCAGCCTGTCAGAAAAAATCTGTCTCATTCGGACATAATAAAAATTTGAGGGAGAGAAAACAGACTCAATTCTGCAATGACAGATTTCTCCGTGTTCTGTTGGCTTGTGTTTTCCCAAGACAGATTTGTTGAGCACAAACGTATGTATGTGTGTTTTTATGTGTAACAGGCAGAAGGAGACATTTCCGACCCTATAAAGAATATATTTTCTTGATCAGAAGGTTCCTGTATACCATACGCAGATCAAGTTTGCTCAGATTTGGAATGCTCTGCTTGCTGTGCAGAGCGCTGTCGCTTATTTGTATGTGTACTTCATATACTTAAAGACACATTTTGCTTCCACTTTTGATATTTTGCTCATCTGTAGATACTCATTTAATGACAGCTCGACAATTTTTCTCACTTTGAGCGGTTTTTGCCAGTCTGTTTCGTGTTTTGCTCAATTTCTCAGCAAAAAATTGTATTTATAAAAAAGTCGTATTTTTAATAAAAAAAATATTAATCTGAAAATAAGTTGTATTTCTTGAGCTATAAATAAATTCAGGAAATAATGCTTAAAAGGCAATTCTTTAAATATTACTTATAACCGTTACGGTCCATGAATAAAAGCTGTCATATACAAGTTAACACATAACACTCAATATGGGGTATTTCATAAGTTAAAGAACAGCCCTCGCAATCGCGGCGCTGTATACTTTGTATCAGCGCGATATAACTGCAATGGTCAGCGGCGGTAACCGGACACTTTTGTTTTGCTGCAAGAGCTTCCGTTATTGCCTAGGATTTTGCTGAGTCGGCTTGCCGACCATGACATTGTGGCGTGATGCGAGTTTTGGCTTAGCTTAAGTGAAATATTCTTTGTACTTATAGTTTTAGTTTGAATACAGCGCTCTTCAAGTAAGTTGGTTAATAAAGATTCACTCCGGCACTTGGCCGTTAATCATTATAATCTTTTATTGCTGAGCCACAAGGCCAGTGATTGGAAAGCTTAAGTATTTCCCAACATAGTCATCCGTAATCTTCATAATTTTCGCCCAACGTGGGGCGGACTCCACAACCAACAACAATTTAAGCAGCAGCACAGGAGCTGCAACAACCAACAACAATTAAGACAGCAGCGCGGGAGCTGCGAGTGACCAGTTATATTAAGACAATTTTTTTGTGTTAACTGAATCATGTAAGTGGACACTCTAGCTAAACACAAAAATTTTATTTTATAAAAAAATATTAGATAGTACTAGTGAGTATTTTATATTGCAACAGATCATATAAAAAAAAATTAAATTAAATAATAATCAGAAGTTTCTGAAACACGTGAGAGTGATTGCTTTGAGAATTTGAGTTGAAACAGTTTATCATCCAGATTGTTAATATAATTACTTTGTGTTCCTTTCTGTGTGTCTAAAATTGTGCTATAACAATACATACAGTTCTCGTAGTTCAGAGCTGCTACGTAATTCGACCCCTCTTTCGAAGGCCCGTTTTGTTTTTCGCGGCCGTTGGCCTGCGCATGCCACAGTTCAGCCAATATAGAAACCATCGCAAGCAGTCTAGCGACTCAGATTTCGACTGTGACATTTGCATCAGACTTCTCCCCTTTTTTCCCCTACCATTAGGTAAAATCATCAGGTGGATCCAGAATAGCTTAGGGAAGTAGTAAGGACGGCTATCAGCAATGCTATAGCCGAACAGGCCGTTGCAAACCAGCAGAGGGAGCAAGCATTGACTCAAAGAATTGATGAGTTAGCTGAACAAATAACAGCAGCAAACGTTGCCGCCCCACAAGTAGTAGCATATGCTGCTATAGGAATTAGAAACGACATTCGCTGTGACGAGCCGCTAGATGCCGTCAAGTGCTTAACTGAGTTTGCAGGAGTACAGGAATCTTATGTATCTTAGAGGCAGGCAGCATTAGCCGCTTACGAGATCTTCAGACCATATAATGGCAGTTCTCGTCATTATCAGGCTGTTATCATCATAAGTAGCAAGATTAGGGACCCCGCAGACGCGGTGCTGGCCTCATTTGGTACTGTATTGAATTTTGATGCGATAATAAATCGCCTAGATTTCACATACAGTGACAAGAGACCAATTCATGTCATCGAACAGGAATTAGGTACCTTGATGCAAGGTGGCTTGTCCCTGCTTCAATATTACGATGAGGTAGAGAAGAAACTCACTCTTCTTACTAACAAAGTTAACATGTCATATGAGCCAGCTTTAGCAAAGGGCCTATGTGAAAAATTTCGCGACAATGCGTTGCGTGTGTTCATATCGGGTCTCAAGCGCAGTCTTACAGATGTGCTCTTTGCAGCAAAGCCCAGAGATTTGCCTTCAGCGCTAGCTCTCGCTCAAGAAGTCGAGTCAAATCATGAAAGGTACGCATTCGCGGCTAATTTCGCAAGAAGTCTAGAAGACAAAGAGCGCAAGCCGCATGCAAAAGGGCAGGGTCACCAACAGGAGAGGCATTCGCAACAAGCCGAAACACAAGCTAGCGGTACAAAGAATTCGCACTTTAGCAAGCAAAGCATGGCCCCAGTGCAGACTGACCAGCGAAGCAGCAGGCAGCACAATAATAATGGCGCACAGGTGCCCAAGGAGGTCGATCCTTCCTTCTCAAGGGTCTTGCAGCCCACTCAGGCCCCTGCTTACACGAATAGGAAGCACTCCGCATCTGACCGCACAGGCGGTCAGAGAAGTCAGCAGAGGTTGAATCACGTCACGCAAGACGCGGGACAAGGGGCAGAGGCGTATGCTGATGCCGCCTCCAGCGCAGCGGCACAAATCAATGACGACGCTAGTTATGACTCCGATGCCGTTAATTTTTTAGGAGCAAATCCCTGCTACCCGTCACCAGACGAAGAGTAGCAGGGACTCACATGCGATTCCTCATAGACACGGGCGCGGCCAAGAATTTCATTCGGCCACATGAAGGGTTGAAAGGCGTCCGCTCGGTAGAATCCCCCTTCAAAATTCATTCCATTCATGGCGAGACACAAATTACACACAAATGCCTTGTTTCAAAGCAGGCAGCTGCTTCGCTTTGTCTAGCTTCTGGACAACTTAAGTGGGGTACGGAGGTTGAAAAAATCACCTTCCACACGTGCAAAAATGTAAATTTCACAAATGTAGACTGTGCAGAGGCATCCCCATTAGCTAGAAGTTCTTTTTTGAAAATGCTAAAGACCAGACAAAAGGCTTTTGCAGACCCAGACGAGGCGTTGCCGTATAACACATCAGTCGTGGCTACCATTAGGACCACAGATGAGCAACCGATCTATGCCAAGCTTTACCCATATCCAATGGGAGTAGCTGATTTCGTTAATAAAGAAATCAAAGATCTACTAAAAAATGATATAATTCAAAAGTCCGTCTCTCCCTACAATAACCCATTATGGGTAGTAGACAAGAAGGGCACTGATGAAGCAGGCACAAGGCAAATAAGATTGGTAATAGACTTTCGTAAACTTAACGAAAGAACCGTACCTGACAAATACCCTATGCCAAATATATCAATGATATTGGGGAATCTGGGGAGAGCCAAATTCTTTTCAACATTAGACCTCAAGTCTGGTTATCACCAGATCATACTCGCTGAACTCGACCGTGAAAAAACCTCTTTCTCAGTCAACGGGGGGAAATACGAGTTCAAAAGACTCCCCTTTGGATTAAAAAATGCAGCAAGCATCTTCCAAAGAACCATCGATGACATACTGCGAGAGCAGATTGGCAAATTTTGCTATGTTTATGTCGACGACGTAATCATCTTTTCAGAAGATGAGGAATCCCACATTAAACACGTGGATTGGGTCCTAAAAAGCTTGCACGAAGGAAACATGAGGGTCTCCGTCGAAAAGTCACGTTTTTTTAAGAAAAGCGTGAACTTTTTGGGGTTCATAGTCACCAGCACTGGCGCCACGACGGATCCCGAAAAGGGTAGGGCAATACAGGAGTATCCAGAACCCAAAACACTGTTCGAGTTCAGATCATTTCTAGGCCTTGCAAGTTATTACAGATGTTTCATTAGGGACTTCGCCGCAATAGCAAGACCCATCTCGAATATCTTGAAGGGTAAGAATGCAACAGTCAGTAAACATAGGTCTAGAAATATAAAGGTTCAATTCTCTGAAGTGCAGCAAAGGGCGTTTCAGAAGTTGCGCGATATTTTGTCATCCGAGAATGTAATGCTCAGGTACCCCGATTTTAAGAAACCATTCGATCTAACGACCGATGCTTCGGCTAACGGCATAGGTGCAGTTTTGTCTCAAGAGGGTCGTCCTATAAGAATGATTTCGAGAACATTGAAGGACAGCGAGGTTAACTATGCAACAAATGAGAGAGAGTTATTGGCCATCGTATGGTCACTTGCCAAGTTAAGGCACTATTTGTATGGGGTGAAAGACATTAATATCTTTACTGACCATCAACCCTTGACCTTCGCAGTTTCGGAATCCAATCCAAATGCGAAGATCAAAAGGTGGAAAGCGCGCATTAACGAGTCTAATGCACGCATCTTCTATAAACCTGGCAAGGACAATCTGGTTGCGGATGCCTTGTCAAAACAGCAGCTCAACGCTGTAAATGAACAAGAAGTTGAGTCCTGCGCAGCAACGATCCACAGTGAGGTATCTCTCACCAACACCATTGAGTCAACAGACACACCCTTGAACTGTTTTCAAAACCAAATAGTGCTAGAAGAGGCGAATTTCCCCTTAAAACGGAGTTTTATTTTATTTGGAAATAAGAAACGCTACTTGATCAACTATACTTGCATTGAATCGCTCCTAGACGAGATCGAAGATTTAGTTTCACCCAAATGCGTAAATGCTCTCCACTGTAATTTACACACGCTTGCAATGATACAAGATGCATTGGTTCGAAGATACCCGGCCACAAAGTTCTGGCTCTGCAAAAATCGCATAGTGGACGTATTTGCGATTGGAGAAAGAAGGGAAATCCTCACAGCCGAGCATAATAGGGCCCATAGGTCCGCACAGGAAAATATTAAGCAGGTACTCTCCGAGTACTACTTTCCAAAGATGTTAAGAATAGCCAATGAAATAGTACAAAATTGCAAAACATGTGCTAGGGCTAAATATGATAGACACCCCAAAAAACAAGAACTTGGGGAGACACCGATCCCCTCACATGTAGAAGAGATGTTACACATAGACATTTTTTCCACTGACAGGAAATTTTTTCTCACTTGCATCGACAAGTTCTCTAAGTTTGCTATTGTCCAACCGGTCCCTTCAAGAACCATTGTGGATCTAAAGCCAGCCTTAATGCAACTAATGAACTTTTTCCCAAAAGCCAGATCTATTTACTGTGACAATGAACCGTCATTGAATTCAGAGACCATCGTGACTATGCTTGCAAACAACTATGGGGTCAGCATTTCAAATGCACCACCATTGCATAGCATCTCGAATGGACAGGTTGAGCGCTTTCACAGCACTCTGCTAGAGCTAGCCAGATTCCTAAAGATCGATAAAGGCATAAGTGACACCGTAGAAGTCATTTTACTGGCTACAACTGAGTACAATAAGTCGATACATTCGGTCATCGACCAGAGACCAGTTGATGTGGTTCAGGCGCACCCAGATGAGCCACAAGAGAAGATACAAAAAAGATCAGGAACGCTCAGACGACGCTCAGAGCTAGGGAAAACGCAACTCGGCAGAATAGGGTCTTCGACGTTGGTGACAAAGTTTTGGTCAAGTCCAACCGACGGCTCGGAAACAAACTCACACCTTTATGTGATGAGAAGGCCGTGGATGCAGACCTGGGGACCGAGGTCCTAATTAGAGGGAGGGTGGTCCACAAGGACAACCTAAGGTGACTCCCTTGTTTTTTTTTCATTATTTTGCACCTTTATTAAGCCACTAGGCAAACTCGTATAAGTTAGATATAGTTTTTCAATTTACTATTAGCCACTTGGCATAGGTTTTATAAAACATTTTTGGTGGTGGGCAAACCTCTTTAAAAAGAAAAACGGAAAAATTGCTAATAAATGCCAACAATAGACAAATAGAAATAAACACTAGAGTTCAAGACCAGATTAATCAGTTAACAGTCACTGTCAATAAAATTCTCAAGATAACCAAAAACTCACAAGTTGACACTAGCCATTTATTTGAAACTTTACTGTCTAGAAACAGAATGCTGATGATGGAGTTGCAAAATTTAATGCTTGCTGCTACTCTTTCGAAGGCTAACATTGTTAGCCCAAACATTTTGGACCACTCAGATTTGAAATCAATTTGGCTAGAGGAACCCACCAACACTCCCAAGGAGATCTTATGTCCGTTGCGTCCGTAAAAGTTCTTCAATCCATTAACACTATACATTTTATAATTAAATTCCCAAAGATTAAAAAAGCTTGCAGAAAAATCACGATTTATCCTGTCATCCACAAGAATTTCATATTGCGATTGTTTGACAACGTCATAGCCAAATGCGATGGAGAAACCCACACACTGCAGAGTTGCGCCGCTTCACCTGGAGCCACATTTTGTCGTCTGGCATTAGAGAGTTCATGTGCCAAAGAGCTTCATGCAGGTGGCATGGCACACTGCGAGATCCAGCCGAGCAACCTGGAAACAATCACCCATGTAGATGACGGAATTATCATCCTCAACGACGGGTCCGCAAGGATTCAGGCGGACAACGGCACTGAGATCCAGGTACAAGGCACGCATCTCATCACATTCGGAGACCGAGTCGCAATTAACGGGACTCTGTTTTACAATCACAACAACGTACGCAATAGAGTCCCGGGTATTGCCAATTCTCCCTTGCTGAACATCACTGCCAGCCAAGATGTCCTCAGCCTCCCTTACCTTCATCGTTTGAATGAACGTAATTTGGAGGTGATACAGCAATTCAAGGAAGACGCCGGAACTGATCAAGCCTATCGCGTGGCATTCATCATTGGAGCCATATGCTGTGCTTTAATCTGCGTTGGCCTGACTCTTTGGCGGATTATCGACGCAAAGAAGTTTTCGAAGCAATTACGAGAAGTCGTCGCCGGGATTGGGTTGGCCGAGGACGGCCTTATACTTGAAGGGGGAGTAGTTAACACATAACACTCAATATGGGGTATTTCATAAGTTAAAGAACAGCCCTCGCAATCGCGGCGCTGTATACTTTGTATCAGCGCGATATAACTGCAATGATCAGCGGCGGTAACCGGACACTTTTGTTTTGCTGCAAGAGCTTCCGTTATTGCCTAGGATTTTGCTGAGTCGGCTTGCCGACCATGACATTGTGGCGTGATGCGAGTTTTGGCTTAGCTTAAGTGAAATATTCTTTGTACTTATAGTTTTAGTTTGAATACAACGCTCTTCAAGTAAGTCGCTTAATAAAGATTCACTCCGGCACTTGGCCGTTAATCATTATAATCTTTTATTGCTGAGCCACAAGGCCAGTGATTGGAAAGTTTAAGCATTTCCCAACATAGCCATCAGTAATCTTCATAATTTACATACATAAATACTTACAATCAAATGTTGTTTCTTATATGTATATCTTCACAATGGCGAAATTAAAATCTTTAGGATCCATTTATTTAAAATGTTTAATGGTTTTTCATACGTTTTTGTATGCTAAAATGTGTGTACATGTCAGAGCCCTACCATCCTATTTTAGTGATATCATTCGCTCATAAGATAAATATATCACAAGTGTCAACTCTAAAGTAATATATCCTACAAGATGAACTTAGATTACGAAGTCTTTCTCTTCTTAAAACCAAATACAAAAATGTAATATATTACATTTTGTATTATTATACTATGTTCCCGAAGGGAAAAATAGTATATTGGGTTTGCGAAATGTCCGTCTGTCCGTCCGTATGAACGCAATTTTTTTGCCTTTATCTTTGAGCCAGAGCAACCAAATTTGGTATACATGTTGGTGTATATCGTCAGTTTATAAAGTGTCAAGATCAGCACCCCACCCCCACCCCATCCCCAAAAATTTGGGGAAAACCTGTATCTTCCACATTTTTAAAGCTAGAGTCACCAAATTTGGCATACACACTAAAGTTGAGATTCCTGACAGATCTGCATCAAAAATTTTTGGACCCCACCACCCCCACCCCCCCAATGGAGTAAAACCTATATCTCCCACACCAGTAGAGCTAGAGTCACCAAATTTGGCATACAGATTAATGTTGACCCCCTGGATAGAACTGCATCAAAAATTTTTGGACACCAAAAATTTGTTAGCATTATAAAGCACCTTACGCAAAACATTCGCACACATGGATACATTTACACTAAGTCGTTATTTGTGAGTCCAACGACACAAAAATTATTTTAGCTAATTTTTGGAATGAATATTAAATATTATGAAAATCAGTTGTAAGTTTCCTTAAATTAGGCTGGCGAAAACCCTCAAACTGAACCCTCCACGAGGGTGCTGGCCGGGCAATGGACACTGTATTAACCTTGGAGTAAACGGGTTATACTTCGTGTCACTTGCTCGCCTACAGCCCCAGCGCAGTGTCTAGTGAAGGCGACGGCACAGTATTTCCTATCGGCTTTTGCCAAGATGGGGGCACTGCGACCGGACCCATGGTTCGAGGTCCCTGGCGGCAGGTATAAAACGCTAAGGGTCATTCCCCGACAGAAAAGTTATCAGCAACTCGAACTGCGATGTCGGTCCAAACGTCGGTGGGAAGCGTGACTGCTACCACCGGCAGGCACGGGGAGGAGCAATCCTCTCTGCGTGTCGCCAGCGGTCACACCTCTACCATAGTTGGAGCTAAGCTGTGGCGTGGCGGTGCCGTAGTCGAAACAGGCTCGGACTGCGAATCGCACGGCGACAGCATATCAACGGAAGCCGAAAACAAGCTTCTGCTCTCCCCTGTTCAGGCGAGTGCCAGTACCTCTAGTGGGGTCGGGCCTAAGCGGACAAAGGAGGGCATGAGAGCCACGGCTCGTTACATAGCGGCTCTCAAAATCAGGGCTTGGCTCAGCGGCAGCGGCGACCTCACCCCCGAGGAGAGGAGCAGGCTGGCGTGGGCTGAGCTCAAGATTGGCGAGGGTCGCAAACATTTTTCCCAGAAGCCTACTCTACGGGCTTCGAGTGGCAACTACGCGAATAAGGTTGAGGAGCAATTGGCCACTAAACGCCAGCGCTCTACTGAGACAACAAATGCTGGAGTGCCCGTGAGCAAGCGGCCCCGCCCCACCAACAAGACCACCAGGGAGTCCGCGAGCGACGTAGCAAAACGACATCTTGTCGTGGCGCTCGTCGACAAAAGAGACCCCAATGGCAAGATGTCGCAGAACGGTGAAAGCTAGTGGAGACACGACTGCTCGAGGCGACGCTGAAGAGGATGGAGATTCGGGATGCCGTACCCACCACATTCGATGGTGCAGGTTGGCTCAATGGAGTCAAAATTCTCGGCTGCAGAGACGACCTTGGACCTTGGAGTTGGTCTCTCAAACAGTCGCCTCGATGGCCGCCCTGTGAAAGGGCGCCAAGCTGGAGGTAGTGGACAGAACTAGTATTCCGTCCGCACCAAAGGCAAAACTGTTATTCCCGAGGGTTGTGCCTAAAGTGCAGGCTCTTAATCTACTCAAATGGCAGAATCCTGACGTGCCCACCACTGATTGGCAGGTCATTCATGTCGCTAAGCCTGATAAAAAGGGACAGCACGTGATCCTGAAAATTAGCAAGGAAGCCGAGGTTCTGCTGTATCCCAGGTACGGGAAGATGACGTGGGGCGTGGGTAGTGTATACCTGCGTCTCAAGAAACGCCACCCCCATGACAACAACGACAACACTCTGATGGATGGTGAGGTGGAGCAGGACCTGGGCCTTGCGTCTATGGTGGAAGCTACCCTCAGCCTGGAAATCGTGGAAGTGGCCACGGAAGCCACGCCCGAGGACCAAAGAATGGAGGACAACGAGGATGGCGACACGACATTGGTAGTCGAGTCACCGTGCGTGGAGGAATCCAGCAGCCATGCAGCTGAAGGTCCTCCAGCTCAACCTACACAAAAGTAAGCTGGCGTCGGCGGAGCTCCTTATAGCCCTGGAGCAGGGGTCCGCCGATGTTGCTGTAGTCAAGTAACCTTGGGTGGCAACGGGCAACAAGGTGTCTGGGCTAAAGTCCGCTAACTTTAACACGTTCCACTCGTCAACAGTAAGTAGGAAAAGAACAGCTGTCCTAGTAAGGAAAGGCATCTACTCTTACCTTATGTCTAATTACAGTACTGATGATCTCACAGTCGTGGCGCTGGAGGGTAACAAGGATGAGCCCACGCTCATAGCGTCCTGTTACATGGCGCACGACAGGGAGGCAACATCCGCTGAACTCAGAAGACTGACCGCGGAGGCAGGCCTGCGGAGGCAGCCCCTAATTGTCGGAACGGACGCCAACGCTTATCATACTGTGTGGGGCAGTCCGGATATCAACGACAGAGGTGAGTCTCTCCTAAACTTTATATAACAATCTAGTATAAGGATAGTAAATGTTGGGGGTGAGCCTACATATGTGGGACCCACGTCTTCCAATATCCTAGATCTAACACTTGCAGCCGGGAATAGTACACAAGTGACGGAATGGAGGGTTCTCGATAAACCCTCCTTCTCGGATCACAAGTACATCCAATTCAAGGTGCAATTCGACTATACTCCTCCTCAAAGTTCATACAGAAACCCCCGGAACACAAACTGGGAGAAGTTTGTAACAACGGTGGGAAGGAACACCCACCCACAATCTCATCAGAAGACGATATAGAGAGGTCCCTGAAGACTCTCACACATCACCTTATTACTGCGTACCACACTTCGTGCAAGCCATCAAAAAGCAAAAGGAGGACCAGGCCACCCTGGTGGACTCCAGAGCTTAAAGCACAAAGGAAAGATGTACAGGATCTCTTCAAGCTTACAAAACAAGCCGAAGAAGAGATTATCTGGGACGAGTACAAAATACTGCTACGTAACTTCAAAAAAGAATTTCGGAAGGCAAAGAGAAACACATGGAGATCCTTTTGCTCTAGCATTGAGAAGGTCACAGAAACGGAGAGACTCCGGAAGCTGCTTTCGAGACAGCCAACCATACAGAGTCAGCTAAAAACAGATGATGGACGATGGGCGGAAAACAGCAGGGAAACAATATGCGCTCTTATCGATGCGCATTTCCCTGGGTGTACAGAAGTTACAGAGCCTGACACACCTCAAACTATCCGAACAATAAACTCGGACCTACCCACAGACATAAACACACCGAAGAAAATCCAGTGGGCAATAGAATCGTTCTCGAGCTACAAATCTCCTGGACTGGACGGAATTTTTCCAGCGATGCTGCAGATGACCAAGCATTGGATCATCCCATGGCTGCATCCACTGTTTGAGGCATGTCTGCAACGCGGCAATGTGCCTGTGCCCTGGAGAACTGCACGGGTCGTGTTCCTGCCCAAAACAGGCAAGGTCAGTCAGGACTACAGATCCATAAGCCTAACCTCATTCATGCTGAAAACATTGGAAAAAGTACTATAGCTCCACGTTAGGGAGAGCGCAAGCTCATTCCTGGAGCCCAACCAACATGCCTACAGCAAAGGAAAATCGGTGGAGACGGCGCTGGTAGCTAATATAGAAAAACCCCTTTACCACCAAAAATACGCACATGAAGCATTTTTAGACAACTCCGGTGCATTCAACAACGTATCAACAGAAGCGATAACGCGAGGCCTGATAGCCACAGCATCCGACTCGGCAATACACTCGTGGATACAGAACCTGTTGAGCTGCAGAAGAGTCAAAACCGAATGAGGAGCCACCACCATAACAAAGGAAGCTCATGGAGGCACGCCCCAAGGCGGAGTCTTGTCTCCTCTGTTGTGGAATCTAGTGGTGGACAAACTACTTAGAAAATGATACAGAAAAGCCCCAAAGATAACTGCCTATGCGGATGACATAAGCATTATTATCACGGGAAAATGTCCATCGACCCTCAGCTCAGTCATGAAACACACGTTACAATAAATACTAAGATGGGCCACCGAAGCCGGACTTAGCATCACCGCGGATAAGACGGACCTCATTCTCTTTACTAAGAGATACAAGGTACCGCGGTGGAACCCGCCAAGGTTGAACGAAATACCACTCACGCCAAAAAAGAACTTAAAATATCTCGGAGTAGTCCTGGACAGCAAACTGACATGGAGACTCAAAGTTGAGGAAAGGGTGAAAAAAGCAACAGTCGCGCTTTACGCATCGCAGAAGATGCTAAGTAGTACTTGGGGCCTCTCACCACGACTGATGCATTAGATCTACATCTCAGTAGTGTGACCGATACTACTATACGGCGCCCTGGTGTGGTGGCAAGCCACGAAGAAGACCACAAACCTGAAGCTGATGGAAAGGCTCCAGCGACAGGCACTTGTCTGTATCACGGGGGCGTTGAGGTCCACTCCAAACAAGGCACTCGAAGCACTACTGTGTGTCAACCCCCTGGACATACACGCTTACCTGCTTGCACAGAGGACCGCCCAACGTCTATGTGCAATGGGTAACAAGGCACTGCAAAGTTTTGGACACAGCTCGATTGGGAGGGCGATGCGAAGTAGCACGGACTACATGCCCCTCCAGCTAACTTCAAAGAAACGCAAACGTCAATGGGACCAGAAGATTGGTGTACTGGACTGGACCAATACGCCATTAAGATCTTCACGGATGGCTCAAAAATGGATGCAGGAGTAGGTGCGGCGGTGTATTGTGCAGAGCCAGAAATAAGGTTGCCGTACAAGTTGCCTGAGTACTGCAGCATATTCCAGGCGGAAGTCTTCGCAATAAGGAAAGCAGCAGAAGTAGCTCTATCCACAACAACTATGAACGAGCGCATAAACATATTCGTAGACAGCCAAGCTGCTATAAAATCATTGCGGGCGTCCTCCATTGGTTCCAAAAATGTCCTGGCAAGCAGGGATCTTTAGATAATCTAAGCACTGCTAGAACAGTGCATATCTATTGGGTTCCCAGCCACCGGGGCATTGATGACAACGAAATGGCGGATCGCCTGGCAAAAGATTGAGTCGGGCTACCTCTTGAGAACGAAGGAAATATACCAATCTCATTGCAGTCGCTATATAGCGAACTGGATGAATTCGCTTGGGCTAAAGCTGGTGAAAGGTGGCGGAACACTACCAACTGCAAAATCGCTAAAATTATGTGCAAGAAGCGAAATCAGAAACTCATTAACTTCCTGCTATATCTTCCAAGGAAAGATTGCAGACTAATGATAGTAGTATTAACTGGACACTGCCTAGCAGCAGCTCATGCTAAAAAGCTGGGGATACTAACGAAAGACGGCTGCCGGAAATGTAAGGAACCAGGAGTTGTGGAAACCTTGGAACACCTTATATGCTGCTGCCCAGCACTCGCAACACTTAGACATCGATACTTTAACAAACACTGGCTCGCATCACTAGAAGAAGCGGCCAGACACACTTCCAATGCGCTGCTGGCGGTTACCAAGCGCACACGAATCCTACAGGATCAAGAAACCTCCTAACTACCTTCAGTATCCGGCGACAATAAAGACCTGCTCAGTCTATGTGTGACGACCATGTGGTAGTCAACCGGTTCTACCTAACCTAACCTTCCTTAAGTTATTGTATTTGTAAATACTGTATAGAAAAATCCCACTACAAATTTTGGAACTTGAAGTTGTGCAACCAGAAATTCCATAAAAGATTTGTGTGACGCAGAAAGTGGGAATGAAAAAAGGAAGAATAACAAAGAACATATGTTTAAAATTTTGTGAGTGTTCTTGCTGGTATTGCTGTTTAGATATTGCTATAAATGTCGATAAAGTATGTAATGCACAAAACATTTGTATAATCTATGTTTTTAAAATATGTATATATTGTAGTTGTAAATTATGTAATTAAGTGTAAGTTATCACTTTATTATTGTTTTATAGCTTGAACTAACGATAAAATAAAGATATAACAAACATATGAATCACCAAAGCTTAATTTGCGTTAGGGGCGAACCTTAGTTACATATGGGATTATTTGTTTTTTTTTTTTATATTTTGGTCCAAATTAAAAAGAGGATGTTGGGCTTGCAAATAATCTGTCTGCTCTCCGTCTGAATGATTGCGGTATTATTTTCAGACTAGAGCAACCATTTTTATATATAATACTTTTTAACTTTACTGACTGATTGGCGACAAACGGGCAACCCAAACGGTAGAAGTTAGAAACCTGAAATTTTTACAGTAGCTTTATATTATATCGGAAAAAGGCCTATGTCCGGAAGCCCGGGACCTTAGAAAGTCTACACACATGGGCCGAAAACTGTTGTATGAAACTTAAAACTTGCTGTCACGACGGACGTGAAATGGGCTTAAGGTCAAATGTGTGAGAGTAGGCTTTTGGTAGATCGGCTTCTAAGTTCTTCATAACCTATACAAAATATCATAAGGAATAGGAGGGAAAATTGTGGAAAGCTTTTTTTTTGTTTATTTCTTACTTTTTCTTCCGTGCAACCATAACGTGCCACAGGAAAGTGAGGCAGGGTTCAATATTCACTATCGCAACTAACTGACAGACTGATTGATGATCAACGGGAAAATCTTACCCCCGCTGGCGGAAAATTGTTGTATAAATCTTTAAACTTGCATGAAAGAGTGTTACCATATACTGATAAATTCTACGCCCACCCGTCACCATATGGAAATGGGTTTAAGATCGAATGTGTGAGAGAAGGTTTTTGTTAAAACGGCTTCTATTTTGACTCCCGGTAACCATGCAATGGTGATAATAAATTTGGGCAAATGTATCTAAAAGGCAAAACAAAAAATCTCTGACCCTATCTATATATATAAAAGAGTTCGTGCTGACTGACGGACTGACTGATTGGCAATCATCGCACAGCCCAAACCATAAGAGCTAGGATGCTGAATTTTTCCATCCATGATGAAAGTGCACACCAAGACGGGATTTTGGAAAATTCCACCCACAAGCGTGGAAAATCGCGTAAAAATGTTGTATGAAACTTTTCCAATCGGCTTCAAACTCATTTTCAAAGTACTACACAAAAATTAATTTGACACATATTTCACCGATTTTCAAATATAAGCACATGGTCGGAAAATCGGTGGAAAACTATGGCATTCGACATTTGTAGTTTTCATGCGATTGGCTTCAAACTCATTTTCAAGGTTCAATGGGAAAAAATAATAGGAGCGGTGGTCAAAGATTTTGGAAAATCTACCCCCAAAGTCGAAAATTAGTGGAAAACTGTTGTATGAAATTTTTTTGATTATTGTTCATTTGACTTCAAACCCATTTTCAAACTTCTGTTTATCATTCAATCATTTTGAAACTAATTTTCAAAGCACCTCACATTAAATAATTCGTCATATGTGCTTCCGGTTATGGAAAACACACGTGGCTTTATACTAATTTCCAAATATACATACAATTTCGGTACTTTGCGGGCAATACAACGGGCGGAAACAGTTGGAAAGATTTAGTCTGGACTCTTAGTATTATTCATAAAATTGGCTTTAAATGCCAAATGATTTTGGAAAATCGACTCCGCGTTGCCACGGGCGGGAAATGGAAGTCAAGGACAAATGAGTGGGACATTTTAGCTTATTTTTTTTTTTCAGACATTTTCATAGCCCTATACAAAAAAACATTAGTCACCTGGTTCAACTATTTAGTTGTATTTCTTACGGTTGACGAAAGTAGTCAGCTTAAAAAAAAATGCACTTTCATCTAAATATTTCACGGGGCAAGGCCGGGATATTACCTGCTAGTATATACATATATATATTTAGAATGGACAATATTTAATAACATTTTCATAAGAACAGTTAAACGTTAGTATGCATTGCGCTTAGTTTAGCATAAAGCAGAAAAACATGTCTCGCAGTGCGCAAAAAATATCTATTCAAATTATTTCAAAACTTCAAGAAAATAACTTCACAAATCAGCGCGAGCTTCATTTGAGTCACTTGAGGTCAGAACATAACCTAGTCTTCCAACGGGCATATGGCGATGCAAAGGTTGCACGAGCACGCAGATGCCAGCAGTCTCCGGCCCTTTAACTGGAGCACGCCCGTCTTCTACCAGCATTAAATCCACCAGCAGGCTCTCGGTCTTTGGCGTGTCAGCTAGCAAGAAGACGGAAACGGTGACGGTGAAGAGTGCTATGATAAGCGGCGCTAAAGACCAAAATCCTGATGTATATACCCCTGGCTGCTCCAACACAGCCACCAGCCACTAGCCAGCCTTGAACTGGGGGAAAATTCTTACAGGCTGGCTTCTTTTTACCTCCCAATTACACCGAGGGATGTATCCCGTCAGCCACTTTCCGTGACCTGGTCACACAAAGTATGGGCACGAGGATAAATCTGATTATGGGAGGAGACGCAAGCGCTCATCACACACAATGGGGAAGTACAAACACCAACGAGCGGGGTGAGTTACTTTTTTACTTTCTACTTAGCACCAATTTAAATCTACGTAATAGAGGTAACGACCCCACCTTTATTATTAAGAACAGAAGCGACGTCTTGGATAATACCCATATCTCAGACTGCATTTCCCAGCGGGTGGCGTCCTGGAAAGTTCTACCAGAACACTCCTTCTCTGACCACCGCTATATTGAGTTTCAGATTGACGAATCGCGTCCATCCCTCAAGAAAACCTAAAACCCCAAAAAAACTAACTGGGGTAGATAAATGCGTATACTTAGAAAAATCTGGCACAGAATCCGCCCCTGACTCCGGACAATGCCGTAGTGGTTGATTCCTTCCTCCATGACTTCAGACCAATCAGTCTTTCTTCCTTTCTACTAAAAACCCTAGAAAGAATTTTAGATGCCCATCTCAGAAACTTCATTAACCCCTCTATACTATCGCGTACACAGCACGCATATACCAAAGGCATATCTACTGAGACAGCTTTGCACTCCCTGGTCTCTCGCACTGAGAGATCGCTAAGTGTTAAGGAATACAGTTTAGTTACCTTCTTAGACATAGAAGGGGCTCTCAACAACGTTCTCCCAGAAGATATTACCTGGGCACTGACGAGCCTGGGAGTTTAGGATCCTCTGTTGGAGCTCATAAGTCTGTTGCTACCAGTAGGACAGTGAGCTCTTGCTTAGGAGAGTCCTCGATAAGTAGGTGCGTCAGTAGAGGCACTCCCCAGGGAGATGTGCTATCTCCACTTTTATGGGTACTTGTGGTAAACCAACTGCTCTGTACTTTAGAGAGGGAGGGGCACGTGGCGGTAGCCTATGAGGATGATGTTGCAATCCTAACCCAGGGTAAATTTCTGCAAGCCCTTTGCGAGAGAATGCAATTAGCGCTTAATACTTTAGAAAAATGGTCCAAAAACTGTGGACTAGGCGTTAATCCGAGCAAAACAGGACTCGTTCTTTTCACTAGGAAATATAAACCCCCGAATTTAAACCTCCCTAGAATCAATAACACGATTCTCATCCAAAGCTTTCAAGCGAAATATCTAAAGTTCAAAGAAGTGCAGAAATCTGCATTAGTGGAGCCCTATGTACCACACCAACTGAAGCCCTGCACATCATGCTTAACCTAATACCGCTGGACCTTCTATTCAAAGAACTAGCTAGAAACTCAGCTATTATACTCAGGGAATCTGAGTCGGGCAACACGGGGCACACCGCAGTTCTCGAGTCCATACCTCAGATTCCCTCTATAACAGACTACTGCAGACTACACACTTCTGCATACCAAAACTGGCTTTCGACAAGTTGTACAAGGTCTGCATACCTAGTCGACAAGACTAGGAAAGCCGCTTGTACTTGTACCAGGTACGATCAGCTTCTTCACAGATGGGTCGAAGCTGGATGAACGAGAGGGCGGTGGCTTATACTCTCCTGATTTAGGAATCCGTCTTAGCTTTCGGCTTCGCGATCACTGTAGCGTGTATCAGGCAGAGGTGAGGACCGTCCAGGAAGCCACCCTTGCCTGCGCATGCATAACATCAGTGTGGGATATACTCAAGAGATCCCACATCTCGACAATCATAGGGACTCTCACAGGCCACTACCTAATAGGAACCCACGTCAACAGACTAGGCGTACCACACCATGACTTCTGCAGAAGTTGTAGTATAGCAGAAGTGGAAGAGAGCGTAGAGCATCTGCTCTGTCAATGCCCCGCACTTAGCAGGAAAAGGCTCCCACACCTGGGGCACTAGTTTCGATACCCTATCGGTACCACGCAAAATTATCACTCACAGTAAAAGGAGAATCAGTTGAAGTATTGTCAGCTAAACTCCTTAACTTGCAATAAAAGAGTAAAACTACCAACCAATATACACAAGAGGTTGAGCAGTTAACAAAGGCTTTAGAAGGAGCTTTTACTCATGAAGGCTTAACGTCAGGCAATATCCAAAAACTGCTCTATCGATAAGGTAAACTTATCATGCAGGCTGGCTCATTCAACAGCATGAATGATGCCATATAAAAATTTGTCAACAGGTGCACCGAAGCAACTGGACAATCTAATACTGCACTGTATTACCAAAATTACACTCAACGCGGCGGAAACCGTGGTGAAGGTAATAATAGAGGCCGAGCCTAGGATAGAGGCCATAAGTACCATAACAATGGTATATAACAATAATTGAGGCAGTCCTCGAGTAGGCGCATACAGATGCGGCACCAACAGAGGAAATAGATCACAAACTCAAGTACGAGTTACAAAAGGCAACTCGGAAAACCAGCAAACTCCCTTGAGCAACCAACAGTAAAAATATTAAACATAAATCTAAGTCTCAGTAGTCTCATTAAAGTACTTAATGAAAAAAATAATATTTCATTAACATTTTTAGTAGATACAGGAGCAAATGTCTCAATCTTAAAGAACAATAACGTAAACTCAAATATTAATCAAAATTACAATACAAATATAATAGGAATTGGACAGGGAATAATACAGTCAATTGGACAATCCACAATTGATCTACTTTTCGATTACTTCGTAATCAGTCACGATATTCAAATAGTCTACAATGAATTTGCCATACCATGCGATGGAATTCTTGGACGAGACTTTATTAGAAAATTTAATTGTATAATAGATTATCAACATGATGAATTCATCATGAAACCGAAATCGCTTAAATACCATATACATGTACCACTATCACACAATGATATTGACAATTCAATATTATTACCAGCAAGGTCAGAAGTAATGAGAAAAATCACACTTCAGACAAATAAAGATACTGCATTAATACCAAGTCAGGAAATTCAACCTGGGGTATTAATAGCTAACATCGTCGTAACAAGATATAGTGCAATAGTTCGTATTTTAAATACAACAAATAACAATATAAAAATACAAAACCCAAAAGTAAGATTTGAATCAATACAAAATTATGAAATTAAAACACAACCTTCCAACGAAAACAGTAGAAGTAATGAAGTTCTGAGAAAACTAAAGTTCCCTGAACAATTTTAATATTTGGTTTAGAAACAGAAGCAATTTCAAGTAATAATTTTTATAATCGAAAATGAAGATTAGCAGATAAAACCCCAGCATACATGAAAAATTATAGAAACGCAGAGACAGAAAAGTCAGAAATAAACAGACAGGTCGATAAACTAATAAAATATGGTATAGTTGAACCATCTATTTCTGAATATAACAGTCCACTTCTCTCGGTACCCAAGAAATCTCTTGATTGATATGGCGTTTAGTAGTTGATTATCGCCAAATAAATAAAAAAAACTCTTGGCAGACAAATACCCACTGCCAAATATGGAGGATATACAAGACCAATATTTTTCGTGTCTCGATCTTATGACTGGTTTCCACCAAATAGAACTAGATGAGAAATCTAGAAACATAACATAATTTGCCACGAACTCCGGTTCGTATCGCTTCACGCTATTACCATACGGTTTAAATGTAGCCCCGAATTTTATTTGTCAAATATTTGTGACCTGTGTAGAAAACACAACTTAAAATTAAACCCAGAGAACTGCTCTTTCTTCATGCATGAGGTTACATTCCTAGGCCATAAATGCACAGACTACGGCATCCTTCCGGATGATAAAAAATATTCGATGTTATTAAAAACTATCCAATCCCAACTGATGCGGATAGTGCACGACGATTCGTCGCGTTCTGTAATTAATACAGAAGATTCATTCACAATTTCGCACTACATTCACGTCATTTGACTAGACTGTGCAGAAAGAATATCCAATTCGAATGGACAAAAGAATGCGAATATCTCAAAAGGGCATTAATGAAACCAACATTACTGCAATACCCTGATTTCAGCAAAAAATTTTGCATAACCAAAGATGCAAGCAAACACGCATGTGGTGCTGTACTATCCCAAGAGTACAACGGTTTGCAATCACCAATTGCATACGCATCACGAGCTTTCACACAAGGAGAAAGCAAATCAACTACAGAGCAGGAAATAGCTGCAATTCACTGGGCAATAAAACACTTCAGACCATATGTTTACGGCAGGCATTTCTTAGTTAAAATGGATCATAGACCGCTAACATTTTTATTTTCAATAAAAAATCCAACTTCAAAACTAACAAGAATGAGATTAGATTTAGAAGAATACCAATTTACGGTAGAATACCTAAAGGGGAAAGATAATCACGTAGCAGATGTATTGTCGTGAATTAACATAGACTCACTAATAGAAATGAATAGAAAAACAATGATGGTCCAAACGAGATCATCAAAACGACAGAAAAACATCTGCGCAGATGATAAAATAAAATTGCAAAAAGCACAAAAAGAACCCAATGTCTATGAAGTCATTAGCAATAATGACGTAAAGAAATTTGTGAAACTAAAATTCTGAAAATCTAATTGTTTATTTAAGCAAGGAAAAATAAGTATTTCACAATTTTCAATTAATGATTTGTACTCCAATGAAAAATTCGACTTAGGTCAATTCTTTCAAAGGCTTAATGCAGAAAACGGATTACATAAAATTGTTGATTTACAGTTGTCACCAAGTGAACAAATCTTCGAATTTGTATCACTAAATGAATTTAAAAATATGGGCAATAAATATTTAAATACATTAAAAGTAGCGCTACTTACAAAAGTGACACAAATAGACAAAAATGATGAAAGTCAAATTAATGCAATACTGTCGAAATACCATGATGATCCTATAGAAGGAGGCCATACAGGGACTACGCGTACCTTGTTAAAAATTAAGAAATATTATTATTGGCCCCAAATGAATAAAACCATTGCGAAATATGTGAAAACTTGTGTAAAATGCCAACAGGCAAAGACCACAACACATACAAAAGCACCAATGGTAATAATAGACACTCCAAATACTGCATTTGACACTGTTTTAATAGATACCATTACCTCTTACAGAGAATGTCAATGAGTACGCAATAATATGTGGTCTCACAAAATTTCTAGTTACAATACCAGTAACAGACAAAAGTGCAAAAACAGTTGCCAAAGCAATATTCGAATCGTTTGTGCTAAAGTACGGTCCTATGAAGACGTTCATAACGGACATGGTTACTGAGTACAAAAATTCACTAATAAATGACCTGTGTAAGTATATGAAAATCAGTAATATACAATCAACAGCTCATCACCACCAGACTTTAGGAAGAGTAGAGAAAAGTCACCGATTATTTAATGAATATATTCTTTCATATATTTCGATTGACAAAGACGATTGGGACATATGGTTGAATTGTTTCACCTATTGTTTCAATACAACTCCATCGACAGTACATGAATACTGTCCATATGAACTCGTTTTTGGTAGATTACCAAGACAGTTCATATATCTTAGGTATGCATTTTCCCATGCAGCTACGTTCTGCGCTTAAGAATATAAACTCATGTAATTGTAATCAAAATTTAGTCTTAAGTTGAACATCAAGAAATAAAGATCATACATACTTTAATCGTCGTTCTTTGTTTTTTATTTTCATCGTCTGCCTTAGTTAAAAACGGGCAGTTAATTTGACTCGATAAAGTAAACTTTCTCATTGGCGCAGCCGGTAGGATGAAGAATTATTGATGCGATAGCCAATCTATTCAATTCTCTAATTTTTTCATCCTTCAAAGAACTTTCGCAGATCGTAGTGGTAATCTCGCTTCAGGTTTATAAAGAGTAAACCTCAACGTTAGTGACCGTGAATGTGATCGTGTCGAAAAACAAACTTAAATTAATTAAGAAGACGCCTTAGAATTCGTCGGAGTGATAAATCCATAAAGGTTGCTCTAACTTAAGCGAAATAGCTAAGTGTGCATCAAACAGTAACAACAAATAATTAAGTGAATAATAACCTACAAACTAAGTTAACAAAAGTAACAAACTAAATGAATAAAAACATACAAACTAAGTTAACAAAAGCTACAAACTAAGTGAATAAAACACACAAATTAAGTGATCAAGACAAACACCAAAAATAAGCAGATACAGAAACCGACAACAAAGCGAGTACGCAAACCAGCCGATAAACTAAGACGCATACTCGAACCAGCTATAAAACGAATATACAATGGCAGTAGCAGCACCCAAACCAATACAACTCTCTGAATCGAAATTGTTTCAAGTCGAAAGGCAAATACATGCTGTAGAGAATTTCCAAGGCGATCCAAATACATTATACACGTTCATAAGCCGTATCGACTTCATTCTGGCGCTATACCAAACAACAGAGGAACGACAAAAACTTATCATCTTTGGACACATAGAACGGAACATCAGTGGTGACGTCATCCGCACTCTGGGTGTTACCAACCTCACCAGTTGGACGGAACTCAGGACTCAACTTATTCTGAACTACATGCCGCAAGAACCAAACCATCAACTACTGGAGGAGTTTCGAAACACTCAATATCGAGGTAATGTTCGTCAATTTTTGGAAGAAGCCAAAAAAAGAAGGCAAATATTAACCAGTAAACTAGAATTAGAAAACGATATATATGTATATATAACGATATATCAGAAACAACCTTGTACACTAGATTAATCCAAACAAGCATTGAAAATTTAATCCAAAAGTTACCCACTCACATTCACCTTAGAATAATTAACTGTAATATTCCAAGTTTATAATCGCTTATAAATATTTTGCAAGAAAAAGGTCTTTACGAAGCACCAACTCTAAACAAAGATAATTTAAAATCAGTCCCAAATCACAGAATTATCTACATAATAAACAAATAAATAATCAAGGCAAACCAATTACACCTTTTCAGCCATTATATAATACAATTTATCAACCCTATTACCGACCACCTACCCAAATACCACCTCAAATACCCGGAACTAACCCAATTTCTTTTCCCCAACATCGTCCTCCACAATATAGTGCACCTATGATGCAAACACCCAGACCAAATCCACAATTTAACAGACATAACGTATTTGATCAGAACCGTTTTGGACCTAACTATGTAGGTACACCGGCTAACTTTCCACCAATATACGGTAACGAATAACCCGGCTAAGAGGCAGAGACCATCAGACAGCGGACAGTCAAAGATGAGTATAGATGAAATGAGATATCAAGAAGGAACACCAGTTCAATCCGAATACCCATATAACCTGGCTTACCCCTACTATCCATATTATCCAGACTATCCTCAGGTTGACTCTCATTCTTACCAAACGTATGACATCCCTAATCCAATTTACAACACTCCTGAACAAGGTTATGATAACTCAAACCAGGCAGAAGCAGAGCCACCAGTACTCAATAATATAGAACCAAACGATACAGAACAAGCTGAAAATTTTCGGTTAGCAGCCACGGATGAAGCCAATATATAATAGTTAAACATAATAATAACAATTTAAGGTGTTTAATTGATACTGGTTCCACAATAAATATGTTGACCCAAAATATTTTCGAAACACCCATCCAACAAACTAATCATTTAATCCATACAAGTAATGGCCCCCTAATTATAAATGAAATCACAAACTTAACACCGAACAACTATTTCCCTTTTGCTGAAGAGTTTTTAATTCACCATTTCTCAGACCAATATGATATGTTGATTGGACGCAAATTGTTGTCTAAGGCTAATGCAATAATAAACTATCAAAAGGGAACAGTCAACCTATTTAATAAAGAATACAAATTAATCAATACAGGAAATACCACAGAACAAAACCATATTCAAGAAACCAAACCATGACAAAATAAAAGCCATAATAAAATACCCATTACCTAGTAAGCCCAAAGAAATCAAAGCTTTTTTAGGACTCACAGGCTATTATAGGAAATTCATACCCAACTTTGCTGACATTGCCAAGCCATTAACTAAATGTTTGAAAAGAGAAGCCAAAATAGATACTAAACAAATAGACTACATAGAATCATTCCAAAAATTAAAACTATTAATTTCCGAGGACCCAATCTTGAAAATACCAAATTTTGAAAGAAAATTCATATTAACCACTAATGCGAGCAATGGAGCTTTAGGAGCTGTTCTCTCACAAGATGGACATCCGATTAGTTACATCAGTAGAACCTTGAACGAACATGAAGTAAATTACAGTGCCATAGCAAAAGAATTGTTAGCTTTAGTTTGGGCAACTAAAACAATCTGACACTATCTATTAGGTCGACATTTTGAAGTAGCTTCCGACCATCAACCATTGTGCTGGCTACACAAGTTAAAAGAACCCAATGCAAAATTAACAAGATGGAAAATTAGACTTTCAAAATACGACTTCGACATAAAATATATTAAAGGAAAAGAAAATCATGTCGCAGATGCCCTATCCAGAATAGCAATAGGACAAGCATTTTTCAGGGAATCTACACAACATAGCGCAGAAGAAGATAATAGCAATTTGATAGGATTGTCCGAAAACCCCATTAACTGTCACAAGCGTCAAGTCATATTTTCCAAAGGCCCTACTAGCATACAACATGAGACTTATTTCAAAAAACAGATCACACACATCTCTTATAAAGACATGACCTTAGAAACAGCTAAACAATATTTACTTGACCATTTTTGATCTACAAACAGTTCTTTGTACATAGACAACGATACAGATTTTGAAATGATCCAAAGCGCATATAAAGAAACCACGAATCAAAAATATACCAAAATTTTCCGAAGTCTTATTTTACTACAAAACGTACCCACTTATGCAAAGTTTAAAGAATTAGTTCTAACCACACATGAAAAACTTTTACACCCAGGCATTCAGAAAACTATGAAACTTTTCGGAGAAACATATTATTTCCTTAATAGCCAGCTCCTCATTCAAAACATAATTAATGAATGTCAAACATGCAACTTGGCGAAAACAGAGCATCGTAATACAAACATGCCAAAGAAAATCACGCCTAAACCTGAACATTGCCGCGACAAGTTCGTAATAGATATCTATTCTTCTGAAGGCAATCTCTATTTAAGTTGTATAGACATTTATTCTAAGTTCGCCACTCTAGAACAAATAAAAACAAAAGATTGGTTATAATGCAAAAATGCTCTTATGCGCATATTTAATCAGCTGGGAAAACCCAGACTCTTAAAGGCAGACAGAGATGGTGCCCTCGCTAGCTTAGCCTTTAAAATATGGCTCGAGAGTGAGGATATAGAGCTAAAACTTAATACTACAAAAACAGGTGTTGTAGACATAGAAAGACTGCACAAAACAGTAAATGAAAAAATTCGTATTATAAAAAATTCAGACAAATAATTACAAACCTTTCTATCCTTTTACTCTTATAAAGTGTTAAATCTCTTTATCTTTTTTCTCTGAAGTGCCTTACTATTGTGTCAAGTGTTATCAGTTGTGCATTGTAAGTTTATTTGCATTTTAATTTCATACGCGGCGTCTGTGCTGTGTTTGTTGTTGTGCATTTTAGTTTTTGCGCGCGGCGTCTGTGCTGTGGTTTGTTGTTGTGCTTTTCGTAATTTCTTCTTTTGTGCTTGCCTGCGTATTCTTCTTTGGTGCTTTGCGCTCAAATCGATTACTCTCCCTATTGCTCTGCAAACGTTGTTTGTTTACTTCCTAATTCTTTCATTTAACTCATTTTGAGTGCTTTTAATTTGCTCTTTTTTCTAAAGTAATATTTTTGTTTAACCCAGTAGACATGTCGTGCTGCAGTAAGTCCTGCTCATTTAAGTCGGCAGCTGATTCCCCTCAAACTCAATTTGTTGATTGCTGGCTGTGTGAGAATATGATGCATGCCAAATGTGCTGGTCTTACTGGTCGTGAATGCGACAAGATCAACATTGCTGCTAAGAAGCGCATGGGTGGCTTGAAATGGTCTTGCCCGTCGTGCTATGGCATGCAGTGTGATTTTTCTAAAATGTATAATTCTATTCGCACTCAATTCCTTAAATTGAGTAAAGTAGTTAAGACTCTTTCCGGTGATTTTGACTCAAGCATTGAGTTGCTTAGTCAATTCAAGTTTGAGTCTCCACCTAATCGCCGGATAGAAAATCAATTTTTATCTGTCCCCTCACCACTACCCTCTTTTTCTACTTTACCTTCACCTAATGACATATCTACTCCACCTTTACTTGATGTTTCTCCACTACTTTCTCTTTCGCCTTCACCAAATAATTTTATTAATAACTCTCATTCCCCACCATCTGTGGATGCACCCGCTGCTCCTTTACTTGATCCTTTATCGACTATTGGAGTTGCGGCTAAGCCCTCTAGTCGTAAAAGTAAACCCTCCCGTACCCTTGCTCTCTCTCCAACTATTAGTAATGTATTACCATCGACTTCTCCTACACTTCCTATTTCTGGCCTCCTCACATGATTGTTCATGAGTTTAAGCCAAAAAACGAACGCAACCACCACCTGTAACCCTGTCTCTTCCTAATACTTCCATAACTATTCCTATTAACACAGCTCCAAAAAACTAAACTTTTCGTCCGATTGTGTTACTATTCAATACCAGAATGTTAAGGGCCTCCTTTCTAAACTCCAACACTTGTATTTGAGTAGTACTGCCTTTGAATCTGACATTATCGCTTTTTCTGAGACTTGGTTAAACTCTACCATTTCTTACTGCGAAATATTGTCAAATAATTTTATAATTTTTAGGCATGACCGACCGACTAGACGAGGTGGTGGCGTTCTTATTGCCGTCAATACCACACTACAGTCGGAATTGTTATCCCTAAGTTCTTCTGCTGATGTTGAAATAGTTGCTGTTAAAGTTACTCTTCCATCATCAGTTCTCTATATTACCTGCTCTTATATTCCTCCTGCTTCTGATTTACATGTTTATATGCAACATATAGGCTGTATTAACGAAGTATGTTCCCAAGCGCGGGACATTGACGCAGTTCTTGTGCTGGGTGATTTCAACTTGCCTGCCGTAGCATGGTCATTTGTCAACTGCGCAAATTATCTTACTCCCTCCTCTCAGCATGACTTCTTAGACTGCCTACCAGACTTTCCTCTTTTCCAAATTAACTCTATCACTAATAACTTAAATAGAATATTAGATCTTGTTTTTACTAACGACTATCTAAATGCTTCCATCTCCAGGTCAACTCCCTTATCTATGCCTGAAGATTTATACCATCCTACATTAGAAATTGCTCTCTATTTTTCTAAGCCTTTTTGCTCACCTTCTTCCATTTCATCTGAGACATATCGTTGCTTTCGCAAAGGCAATTTCACTTTGCTTAATCAACTGATCGCTGCAACTGATTGGTCCTCGCTTGATAACGTAGTTGACGTTGATAACGCTCTTATCTCATTCAACACTTAATTCTCTATTAGACATATGTATTCCTAACTCTTCTCGCAAATCTAGTTGTGCTAAGCCCCTTTGGTTTACACCCAGACTCTGCAACTTAAAAAATATTAAATCTAGATATTTAAAAAAGTTTAAGATGTCTGGTTCTAGTCTTGACTTATCTAAATACTCTATTGCTAAATCTAACGTTTCTCTTCTTAACTCACAATGTTACATGGAATATATCGCCCGGTGAAAAAGTCAATTTGCATACAATCCTAAACTTTTCTATTCTTTTGTTAACTCTAAACGTAAATCTTCACGTCTTCCTTCTTCTTTCTTCCTTGGCACTGAAAAAAGCATGCAGTGACTCAACTGCTGTGAATTTATTTCCCAAATTTTTCCAATCCACCTATTCATCTATTCCTATTTCTAACACACCATATCCCTACAGTATTTCTTCTTCTAATAATATTTTCGCTCCCACTATTTCCGCGTCATCCCTTCTATCTGCTTTAAGTCCGTTAAACTTTCTTACTCTCCTGGGCCTGATCATATTCCAAGTTGTGTGTTAAAGGAGTGTAGCTCTTCTTTAACTCTTCCCTTACTTAAACTTTTTAATCTTTCGCTTACTACTGGAGTCTTTCCATCTCTTTGGAAAGACTCATTTATCATACCTCTTCATAAAAAAGGTGGCAAGTCTGACATTTCTAATTATAGAGGTATTGCAAAGTTGTCTGCTATCCCAAAATTATTTGAGAAAATTATTACAGAAACTTTGCAGCACTTTCTGTAAATCTATAATTTCTTCTTCCCAACATGGATTTATAAAGAGTCGGTCTACGACGACCAATTTGCTAGAGTTTTCATATATAATAAATGATGCATTCCAAAAGAAAATGCAAACTGACGTCATTTACACTCACTTTTTAAACTTAATAGTATTGGTTTTCCTATCTCTTTTCTGTCTTGGATTTCTTCTTATTTAAAAAATAGAACCCAAAAAGTACTACTTAGATCTACAATTTCTAAACCTGTTTTTGTAACTTCTGGTGTACCCCAAGGAAGTCACCTTGGTTCTTCATTCTTCACACTTTTTATTAATGATCTTCCATCTATTTTATTACACTCTCGTATACTCATGTATGCAGATGATGTAAAACTCATTCTATCATTTAATAATCTCTCCAAGCTAGACTACTTCAACGTGACCTAAACTCTATGCAACTTTGGTGCTTGGCTAATCATCTTCCTCTCAATTATTGTAAATGCATGTTTATGACATTCAGTCGATCTAAGCCCTTTCTTGGTAACTATTCTATTGATAATTTTCCCTTAAAACGTATTATCTCTGTTAAGGACTTGGGTGTCACTTTTGATTCAAAACTTAACTTTAACTTGCATGTTTCCTCTATTGTTAATGTTGCCAAGGGTGTACTTGGATTCATCAAGCGTTGGTCGAACGAATTTAATGACCCTTTCACCACAAAACTGCTTTATGTGTCGCTTGTACGCCCTATTCTGGAATACTGCTCATGTATAAGGTCTCCCCAATACAAAAATAGTGAGGTCCGTATTGAGTCAGTCCAGAAGTAATTTCTTTTATTTGCCCTACGAAGCTTAAATTGGGATCCCAATATTCGTCTGCCTTCTTATCCCAGTAGACTCTTACTTCTAAATTTTCCGACTTTAGCTAACCGTAGAATAATTCTTGGTGTGGTTTTTATACATAAGTTGATTAGTGGCGACATAGATTCTCCTTTTCTTTTAAGTCGCCTTAATTTCACTGTCCCTTGTAGACCTACTAGAAACTTTATTCCCTTATCTCTTCCTACATGCACTACTGATTATGCTTTACACAATCCTTTTCGTGTTCTATGCACACAGTATAATTCTGTTTTTCATGTTTTCTCCTCTGAACTCTCTCTTCCCTCTATTAAACTTTCTCTTCTAAATTACCTACGGGTAATCTCTGGCCGATCCCAGCTGTGAGCAGGGGCACAGCTTGCCGGCGTGGCAAATAATCTTCCTCCATCGGGTCGGAGATTGCCCACTCTATGTCCCACTCTATTTCCTACTCTACAACTATTATATTCTTTCCCATCCCTTCCCTTTCTAGGTCCTTCCCTCCTTAATGTAATCTCTAACCAACTTCGCTGTGAGTTGGGGCACAGCTTGCCGGACTGGCTACTAAAACTTCCCCCACCGGGTTGAAGATTTCATTCCTATTGTCTATCTTTATTCTTCTTATAACTAACCCTATTCTATCTTGCTATAGGCTCTAATAACGCCACCGGCAATTCTTTGCTGTGAATAGGGGCATAGCTAGCCGGACTGGCAAATAAACTTCCCCCAACGTGCTGGTGTCGTTATTAGTTTTCACTTGTAATTCAAAAAACAGAAAAAAACTAATCGATTTCCCATCCTATCCTTCTCCTCTTCGCTTGTATAAAACTATGCCAACCCCAACAAATCCAAATCAACAACATCGATACAGACCATGGGTACCTTCTATTTTCGGACAAG
Organism: Hirtodrosophila histrioides; assembly: GCA_037075165.1. NCBI lineage: Eukaryota > Metazoa > Arthropoda > Insecta > Diptera > Drosophilidae > Hirtodrosophila > Hirtodrosophila histrioides. The sequence goes on from JBAMCL010000029.1 coordinate 582,109, forward strand.
CCTGTAAAAATTCCGTCAGAATACGAACACCATTGTCTTCGCATCAACCTTACTGATATTGACAATTTAACCAATTACTTCAACACTAAAATAACCAACTACACTGATAGTCCACAAATTAAACTTTTACATAATAAAATGCTGAGAGAACTTAACGGTATAACCAAAGACTGTTTAACAACAAGATATCCAACGATTATTGTCCCTTATATAATGATACATGTACAGGGTATTTTGTAGTTCACAATGCACCATGTGCGTTCAGAAAATACAATCTTCCTTGGCACTGTAGGAAAAATTGAAGTTTTTCTGGCATGAGATAAATTTTTGTATCGAGAATCAATAATTTGTCTATTAAATTGTGGTTTTTAATTTAAAAAAAGGATGATGTCCATGGCCATTTTTTGTTCAAAAACTCTAACATGAATTCGGACGTTAACAAAGAAATACGACCCAAGATATTTAGTGATCTTTAAGTTAAAAATTTATGACACAAAATGTGTCCATTTATCCTATAGTGCAGTGCAAGCCACAACAAAAACAAATGAAAGAAATCGAGAGCGAGAGCGCGCCAAGCACTGCAGAGCCACGATTGAGAGAGCTCATAGGTTATGACAAGACGACTGCAACTTTTGGCTCTCACTGCGCATGTACGTCACAAGTCATGAAATTCAGCGCGCGCTTTTGAATTTGTTCGAAAATCACTGACTTTTTTTACTGTATCGGTTCGTGGGGCTGTAATTTCAGTCCAATTTTGAAAATCTTGCCAGCATATTGTACCGTGTCGATTGATAGGTCTTGGTGCTCTGTAGGTGCCATAGATTTTAAGTAATAAGTAGTTAAAGTTAGAAAATGTTGCCAGGCCGAATGTTTGCATTCAAACTTATCGCTCAATTTTAAAGCTATGATTATGAAACTTGGCAGAAGTCTTTATTTTCGATGCAACCAGTACATATATGAAAACCAGCCGGATCGAATCACTATATCATATAGCTCCCATACGAATAATAGGTTGACAACTATGTTCTTGTATGAAAAACTTTTTTGTTTTTGTAGATAGCGAATCATGTTTTACATATGCTCACCAAATTTCATTAAAATCTGACATATATATCTTATACCCGCCGTAGGAGCGACCGGAGTTGTTGTATGCAAACGCCTATCAATCGACGCGGTATGAAGTTCCCTACAATATGCTGGCAAGATTTTCAAAATCGGACTGGAATTACAGGCCCACGAGCCGATACAGTAAAAAAAGTCAGTGATTTTCGAACAAAATCAAAAGCGCGCGCTGATTTCCATGACTTGTGACGTCACAGGTTTGGTCGCCAAATAACGGCGACTAACGGACATGCGCATTGCGTAACCTACTGTCTCTCAATCGAGCTGCAGAGCGAAAAGCCACCTAAGCAACCGAGAGCAAGAGCGCGCTAAGCGAAAAGCCACCTGAAAAGCCACACTTAAAATTTCGTTGTCCATTCATTGTATGGGCGTTGGATATCTTGTTGTTAAACAGTCTTTGGTATACCCTACATAAAACAAACAGACAGAAACGAGGATTAATAAACATAGTAGGATGAGCGCTTAAATACTTATTTGGCACGTTAGATAATAATGACCAACTTAAAATCCAAAATCAACTAGAATCTGTGGCCACAAGTTCAATTAACATACATGAAATGGACGATGTCATCCAAATGATCAACAATAACTTGCAAATGATTAAAGATTTTGAAAATAAACAAAGTAACACAGAACAGCTATTATACGAACTAATCCAATTTACAGAATATATAGATGATATTGCAATGGGAATGCAACTTTCTCGATTAGGACTATTCAACCCAAAATTACTCAATTACGACAAGCTAGAAAACGTAGACAGTAGTAACATATTACTGACCAAAACATCAACCTGGATTAACACGAATCAAATACTTATCATATCCCACATTCCTATTAAACAAAGAATCGTTCATACCATCAAAATAATACCTTACCCGGATAGTAATGGTTACCAGCTCGATTATGTAGAAAAAGATACCTATTTTGAAGAACAAAGCAACATTTTTAACCAAGATAACAAAGAAGTATAACTATAACAGTAAAACAAATCATTAAACATGTAGAACCAAACAATATCCTAACTTGGAATGCAAACGATACCATTATAAACCAAAATTGCCAAGATATAAATAAAAATATAACGATTAAAGGCAACAAAATTATAACAATAGAACAATGTAAAATTAAAATAGGATAAATTGTGTTAAGCGAAAACCATTTGAATCCCGAAATAAATCTAACTCCATTGTATACACCCTTAGAAATAATAAAAATTAAACCAATAGAACAACAGACGTTGTAAAATTAATAACAAATAATAATGTCACAATTTGTATAGTTCTATTAATTATCAGTTTTTTACCTTGTATTGTTTGCATATATTTGAAAGTTAAAACTAAAACAACCATAGAAATACAAGATGCCAACCCAATTGCATTACCCAGACTGTACCCATCAACCTCAGCAGAAGCATCGGCTTCTCTTTAAGGCGAGGGAAGTGACATATTTATGTCTACATACTCACGTCCGCAGCTCGTGTTCTGACATATTTATGCCTACACAACATAAGTAATTTTGCCAAATCAGCACAGTTGATACTCATGTGCTCAGTTCGTATTAGTTACGTATTCATGCTTATATCTTACGTATGCATTTTCCCATGCAGCTACGTTCTGCGTTTAAGAATATAAACTCATGTAATTGTAATCCAAATTTAGTCTTAAGTTGAACATCAAGAAACTCATGTAATTGTAATCAAAATTTAGTCTTAAGTTGAACATCAAGAAATAAAGATCATACACACTTTAATCGTCGTTCTTTGTTTTTTATTTTCATCGTCTGCCTTAGTTAAAAACGGGCAGTTAATTTGACTCGATAAAGTAAACTATCTAATTATATATATGTCGTAGATTCATTAAACAAAATATGTTAAGATTTGAATGTAACCGAAACTATGTTAATAAAAGTCCAATATTGAATAAGCAAGTATGTTAACGTCCTGTTAATTCGAGAGAGCAACATTTGAGTACAGCTCAAATGAGCATGGCGCCTGGCGTTGTTCTGCTGAATACCGTATGAGGCGATAATGATGAAATAATTGCGTGAAATGATGAAATAGAAAAGAGATTGAGCGAGAGCGGATGGCTTGCGAGTCAGTTAGCTCCTGAATGCGAAACAGAGACATCACACAGGCGACTTGCTGTGCTACAATCGGTTAACGAATCATGGATGAAGTAGATGAACCGACATCTCCACCGATGCAACCTGGTCCTCCGACATCAGAAGTGGGATCGGCCTCGCCACAAAATTTATCAAACGATCAGTGGCGTGCCTTATTAGAAGCGCAAAACAAAACTTTTCTGGACTTTGTCAAATCCATCCAGACTCCCAAATTGGTGACGCAACCCAGCAATAAAGTAATGCTCCCAAAGTTTTGTCCCGATACGGCGAATGCAGATGCTGCTGCATGGTACAAAACTGTTGACATAATCATGGCGGAGAACATGCTGGAAGGTAGCGCTCTCGTTATGGCGCTAAGTAACTCCTTGAAAGGAGGAGCATCTCAATGGCTGCCGCAGATCTGCTACAGTGGAATAAGGTGGCTGGAATTCCGAGAATTGTTCATCCAACGATATGAAGGTGTAGAGACGCCAGCCGCCATTTTGTTGAATATGTCCAGCAGTGGACCAAGGCCAAGCGAGTGTTAATCTGTGTATGCCAGTAGACAAGTAACGGCACTGCTATCGAAGTGGAAGAAAATGAGCAACGAAGAAATTGCGGTATCGGTCGTACACGCAGCGCAAATAGACAAACGATTGCAGCGATTATTATTCACAACGATAATTAAAACCCGAAGTGAGCTGGAGCAACAATTGCGTGCCTATGCGTTTGGTAAGCGCAGTGATTCCAATACACCGGACTATACCAGTGGCCCAGAGCGTAAGAAGCCGAGATCGTTGTGGCAAGGGAAGTGTCACTTTTGTGGCAAACCTGGCCATAAAATGGCAGAATGCCGAAGCAGAAAATATGGAGACACAAGTGAGCCAAAAAGCAAGTCGACCCGTAGCAACTCCACACCGAAGAGGGACATGTCAGCCGTAACCTGCTACAAGTGTGGCCAGCTGGGCCATATTGCAACCACATGTACGGCCAAGTCATCGTCAAGAGAAGGTAAAACGTTCGAGAAGCGAGTGGATGTGTGCACCGTCGTCGATCCAAGAGGGATCTTGTACCAACAGGGTGAGCCCGTTCCATACTTTTTCGATTCAGGGGCAGAGTGTTCCTTATTAAAAGAAAAATTAGCTGATAAGTTTATGGGAAGAAAAAAAAAAAATGTGTTATAAGGGGTTGGGGAAGGTTGTAAATGAATGAAATTTTTGGAAAGTGAGTTTTCTATTGAGATTTTGTTTCACGTTGTCATGGACAAACATTTAAAGTATGATGTACTGATTGGCCGTGAAATTCTAGGTCAAGGCTTTGGCGTAACAATTGATGCCAATAAGTTTGTTTTACATAAAATTAATACTGTCAATACACTGTCAAGCATTGCTGAGTTGAATTTCATGGACGCCATAAATGGTGATGTTAATCTAAGTCAGTCCGACCAAGCTGAACTTGCAGAAATATTAAAGTCGCATGCACCAACATTTAATAAGGGTATACCCAACCGTCGAGTTACCACGGGTGAATTAGAAATCCGTCTGATTGATGCCAATAAAACGGTAATGAGGCGTCCGTATAGACTGAGCACAGAAGAAAAATTAATTGTAAGGGGCAAAATACAGGAACTCTTGGCATCCAAAGTCATACGCCCAAGCTGTTCCCCTTTTGCGAGTCCAATGTTGCTAGTTAAGAAGAAGGATGGCAGTGATCGTTTGTGTATCGATTATCGAGAATTGAATGCTAATACGGTCTCTAATAAATATCCGTTGCCCCTAATAATGGACCAAATTGACAGACTGCGCGGCAGCAAGTATTTCACAAGTTTCGACATGGCGAGTGGCTTCTACCAAATACCAATACATCCCGACTCGATAGAACGTACAGCATTTGTTACAACAGAAGGTCAATATGAATTTATGGCCATGCCCTTTGGCTTAAAGAACGCATCATCAGTGTTTCAGCGAGCCATAATACGAGCCTTGGGTGAAGTGGCATATTCGTATGCAATTGTTTATATTGACGATGTTTTAATTGTGGCCAGCACAAAAGAGGAGGCTTTTATTAGACTTAAGGAGGTATTGTAAAGGCTGTCCAGTACTGGGTTTTCTTATAACATAAATAAGTGCTCCTTTCTACAGTCGAGTGTCGAATATTTAGGGTATAAAATTGAAAATGGTGAAATAAGACCAAATCCGCGAAAAATTCAGGCATTGGCTGCATTGCCACCTCCACAGACTGTTACGCAACTGAGGCAATTCTTTGGCTTGTCATCCTATTTTCGACAATTCATCCCTCGATTTTCTGAATTGATGAAACCTTTGTATCTGCTAACGTCAAAAAACAGCAAGTTTGAGTGGCGTGATAAGCACGAGCAGGTGCGCCAAGAAATAATATCTGCATTAGTTAGCGATTCGGTTCTTATCATTTATGACCCACAGCTTCCGGTTGAACTCCATACTGACGCTAGTGCAGATGGCTATTGTGCCATATTGATGCACAAGGTAAACGGTAAACCAAGAGTCATAGAGTATTTCAGCAAGTGTACTACGGGAGCAAAAACAAGATACCACTCATATGAGCTGGAAACGCTGGCTGTGTACAACGCCGTAAAACACTTTCGCCATTATCTACATGGCCGCTCATTTGTAATGTTTACAGACTGCAACTCACTCAAATCTAGTCGTCATAAAAAAGATTTGACGCCGAGGGTCCATCGTTGGTGGGCATATTTACAGTCCTTTGAGTTTGAGGTAGAATATAGGAAGGGAAATAGTATGGCACTTGTAGACTTCCTCTCACGCAATTCACTACCAATTGATAAGCCTAGTAATGCAACTTAAATAACTGAAGTGCGCATAGAGTTGGCAGATATCACAGATAACTGGCTACTTGCGGAGCAGCATCGGAAATATCGGATTTAATGACAAAGTTGCAAAACAACGAACTTACACATGAAGACGCAAAAACGTATGAATTGCGATCTGGTATGTTATATAAGAAGATACAGAGAAATGGACGAAGTCGATGTCTGCCGGTAATCCCGCGAGCATTTAGGTGGTCTGTGATTAATCACGTCCATGAGGCCATAATGCACCTGGGCTGGGACAAAACACTAGACAAGGTATATACGCAGTATTGGTTCCAAACATGACCAAATACGTGCGAAAATTTGTTGAAAATTGCATCACATGCAAACTTTCAAAATCAACTTTGGGTAAGGCCCAAATAGAACTCCATCCAATTCCAAAAGTCTGTATACCATGGCATACAGTGCATATGGATATCAGTGGCAAGTTGAGTGGTAAAAATGACATCAAAGAGTATGTGATAGTGCAAATAGATGCTTTCACTAAATATGTTAACTTGCACCACGCTCTTAATCTTAACACGGACAGTTGCATTGAGGCATTAAAATCTACCATATGTATGTTTGGGGAGTACCTAGTCGCGTGATTGCCGACCAAGGCCGTAGTTTTGCCAGTAATGACTTTAAACAATTTTGTTCAACACTGAAAATTGATTTACATCTAATAGCAACAAGTGCTAGCCGCGCGAATGGTTAGGTAGAGCGCGTTAGAAGTACAATTAAAGCAATGTTGTCAGCGGTAGAGACGAGTGAGCGATCTTGGCAAAGACCTTAAAGGAGGTGCAATTGGCCATGAATTGCACGGCTAATAGAGTTACAAAAGTTAGTCCGTTAGAGCTATTAAATGGTAAAGAGGCTAGACCAATGGGCATGATGCCATTGGTAGAGGAAGAAGAAATGGACACTGAATGTGCTAGAGCAAAAGCCTTGCAAAATATAAACAAAAATGCCGAATATGAGAAGCAACGATTTGACAAAAATAAAGCTAAGATTGTGAGTTACAATGTAGCCGACCATGTCCTGCTCAAAAGTGAGGAACGGCACCAAACAAAGCTGGATCCAAAGTTTAAAGGACCCATTGTGATTATAGAGAAGCTTGATGGTGACCGATATGTGTTGAGATCTCTGTCAAGTAAGCGAACTTATAAGTATGCCCACGAACAGCTGCGTGCTATGCCTGATGAGGTGGATGCAGATCAATACGAGAGATCGCCGACTGAGGCACTCGTAGGTATCAAAGACTCGAATTAGATCATTTACAAGGCTACAGCCGCACCATGTAGTTATCTGCGCAGTAACTGCATGGCGGGGGCTATGTGGGTCCAGAGGGACCGTGCCTCATAAGGTGCGTTTGAGCGTTGCAAGGTGTGCAGCAAGAGCCTGAGAGTGTAAAGTGATGGAGAGATATTGAGAAAGTGAGAAAGAGTCATGATACGGAAAGATATGAAGAAATTGAAAGTAAAGAGTAATGTGGCAAGATGTTCGATGAATTAAATGTAAAAAAAAAAAAAAAAATGAGCAAGGCAAGGGACGCCATTGAAATACAACGTACTAAATAATTTTATGAATTTTGTTTTATTGATTTTTGATTTTTTTTTATTTTATTATGAAAAGTAGAGTTTAGTTAATACCCAATAGAAATAAACAGAAAAATAAAATGATGTAAAATGTTAATTATAAATAAGGAATAAGAGAAAGAAGACAATGAATAACAATTGATGTTATGTTTAATTATATTAAGAGACACGACACGCGAGGACTCGTGAAAGTCAGGAAGGCCGTGTCGTAGATTCATTAAACAAAATATGTTAAGATTTGAATGTAACCGAAACATTGTTAATAAAAGTCCGATATTGAATAAGCAAGTATGTTAACGTCCTGTTAATTCGAGAGAGCAACATTTGAGTACAGCTCAAATGAGCATGTCGCCTGGCGTTGTTCTGCTGAATACCGTATGAGGCGATTATGATGAAATAATTGCGTGAAGTGATGAAATAGAGAAGAAGTGGAGCGAGAGCGGATGGCTTGCGAGTCAGTTAGCTCCTGAATGCGAAACAGAGAACATCACCCAGGCGACTTGCTGTGCTACAATCGATTAACGAATCGTGGATGAAGTAGATGAACCGACATCTCCACCGATACAACCTGGTCCTCCGACATATATAAAAAAAAAAAGTATTTACACATATATATAAAAAAAAATATAAATATTATATAAAGTATAAATCTAATTAAAAAAAATCCCGTTACAAAAACTATATTTTATAATACATTTCTTGTCCAACTGAAAAAAAGTACATAAACATATATTAAAAATGTATTATATACAGTAAAAGACTAAGTTGAAAAAAAACGCCTAAGTTTATATGTATAAACAACACCCTGTATTTAAATGCATAAATATGCGACACTCTAGTGAAACACATAAAGCCAAAAGCGCAGAGCAACTTGAGGTTAATGACTCAGGCTCATATTACGCAGCGCGGAGCGCTAGTACTCTAGTTGGCCATTTAGCTGACTGCACATATCCCATGCTACGCTTATGTAGCGCATGCCAAGAGTACCACAAATGTTCTCACTAATGCATGCACATACCATACACTCTCTCTTTTAATTATGCTCTGCTGTGACAGAGTGACAAAACGGGTGCTCCTCTGCCAGCGTCACTGAGAGAGTAGCTGCGCAACCTTAGCTGCCCTAAGCCTTAGAGATATAAGTAATATTATTCATTAAAAGACACTTGCCTAAAACATAAGTGGATGACATTTTTATTGAAATACCACATGGTATGTAATTACCACAATATAGCTTTGGGATTTGGCATGAATAACACTTGGGTCATTCCTTATCTACCGCAAATTCAAGTCGAACGGATTAAAATCATGGAAGTTATTCGCGAGGGAAGAATCAGTACAGCAGAGCAGGGAGAATTAGCGCAGCTACCACTAACCTCGCTTGCGCTATTTCTTGTGTGCGTGCGTATTTGTGTTTTTTTAAATTTTGTTTTTATTTTTATTTTTTAAATCATCTATTTGCTTACACTATTTAACAATTTCTATCTACAAAAAATAAGTAATGGAGCTTTTGTTTTGTATTGTAGAGTGGCTGGCCACTGCGGTACGGCCGTAAATTTTTGCTTCGCAGGGGCGCGTGGCTCATCTACAAGGTTCTGCTTCTTTCCCGCTCCGCTCTGCGTAGGTCTTGAATTGCACGCGCAGAGAAGTTGCACACTGCCGTCTAGACCTCTGGACTTGTGAGCATCTCCTCGGTCAGGTTCTGCTCAATGAGCGTCATTCACACTACCGAGCGAAGCTGGTGCCTCTTAACTTCGAACCGCCCACAATGGAAGGGGATATGACCGGCGTCTCCAACGGTCTCGTCACCACACCAAGCACAATACGGCGAGGAGGCATGGCCGAACCTATGCAGGTACTGCCTGAGGCAGCCATGCCCACTTAGTAGCTAAGTTAGGTAGTATTTCCCAGAGCCAAGGTTGCGCTTTATCCACCGCTCAATGTTGAGGATCAGGCGGTGCGTCCAGCATCCTTTAAGTGACGCCTCCCATCTTGTTTGCCACCGCGAGATGCTCTCCTCTCTTTCCTCCAGACGAGCCTTTTTTCTTGACTGGCCCTCCCTAGTGGCATCTGCGACGGATTTCTCGAACTGAACTGAAACCCGCTGCATATTCGCAGTGCACAAAGACGGTGCGTCGACTGGATGCCCCTGATAAAGCTCGGGGTTGCAGTAGCGTTAGCCCAGATTGGCGCAGCATGTAGGATTGTCGACCGAACAACGCTGGTTACCAGCCTCTTCCTCTCTTGTTTAGGACCTCTCGCGTTGAGCATGATCCTGAAAAACGCTCGGCTCGAGTTCGCTGCCTTTCCCTTTATGAACTGGAGGTGCTCGCGGAAACTTAACCGTGTGTCGATCATCATACCTAGGTACCGGATTGCCCTTTTAGATACGACTGTGTCATCCCCGACGCGAATGCGCGCGATCTCCACCACCTTCCGACTGCTTATCAGTACCGCCTCCGTTTTTGGGCAGCCAGCTCAAGGCCCATAGAGCTAAGCCATTGAGTGACGACTCTTATGGCCGCACTGCAGATATGCTCCGCTGCATTTAGGTGCTTGGCTACCACCACAAGAGTCGTCGGCGTAGCCGACTATGTTTGTGCCGTTGGGAAGCATCAGCCGAAGGATACCGTCGTACATGACGTTGCCTTGGGGCACTCCCGCTGAAATATGGTGCTTCGCGGTGCCATCGGACGCAGTGTAGCGCAAATCTCGTCCTACAAAATAGTCCCTCAGCAGCGCAAGTAGGTAGGAGCCTTCTATTGCCTCTGATGAAAGCGTGACCACTCTGTCGATGGCGTCAAAGGTGGATTTTTCCCTACGGAAGCCATATTGCCGAGGCGACAGGCTACCACTTCGACTTATAGCCTCCTCCAACCTCCTGGAAATTATCTTATCAAAGACCTTGCCCATGGTGTCGATCAGGCAGCTTGGCCTGAAGGAGGACGCTTCATCGGGTGGTTTGCCTGGCTTTGGAAGAAGCACCAACTTCTGTATCTTCCATCGGTCTGGGAAGACTCCTTCGCATAGGCATTTGCTGTACAGCTCCGCGAAAGGGCCTGGCTGCAACGCGATGGCCAGCTTCAGGGCCGTGTTGAGGATTGCGTCTGGTCCGGGCGCTTTATTGGATGCCACCCAACGAGCTACCATAAGCACCTCCTCAGCAGTCACTGGTCAAACCTTAAAAACTGGCAGAAGACCGCTGCGCTGACCCTGGATTGCAGGCGATGTGGAAATAGGGTGTGATAATAGGTTCTCCGCAATCGCTTTCAGACGCGATGGGTCTGACGGTGTCTCGTGTCTGTTGGCGAATATTCGCTTCACAACCAGCTTATACGCCTTTCCCCATGGAGTGGTCCGCTGAGTCGCAGAGTTGGGGAAAGCATTCTCGCTTGCTGCTTTGTATGGCCTTCTTTAAGATTCTCCTGGCCTCGCTGAAGTTGAGTTGTAGCTCCGGCCAGTGTCCCACTCTAACGTTTCCTCGCGCGCTGGTAACGCTGTCTTGCGACTAGGCAGGAGCTACGCGCCTGCGCAATGCTGTCGTTCCACCAAAAAGCCGGCTTGTGGTGCATTCTGTAGGTGCATGTGGCTTGCACGTGACGCGCCACCTGATCGGCCATGCACTGTGCTGAGCCCGTCAACACCAGGCCATCTACGCTGCAGCGAAGTTGGCTGTAATCAGCGTGCTCGCGCGGTACGATTTCCCTCCGATCGAGCGGTCTAGGTGGCACTTGGAGGTCTCGCCGATGGAGAAAAGTATGGCTTCATGATCGCTGCCAGTGTAGTGGTCACTAACTCGTCATAATGCAGAGTTAAAAAGACGGCTGCTGACAAAGGTGAGATCGATGATTGATCCCAGAGCGCCGCGGTTAAACGTGTTTTTCGACCCATGGTTGATCAAGACAACATCCAGCGTGGCGAATGCCTCGAGAAGAGACCGTCCTCTTGCGTTTGTGGCGGTACAGCCCCACTCCAACGCCCAGGCATTGAAATCGCCTACGATCGCAGGCCGTCGCGTTGCAGAACTCATCCTGGCTCAGTAGCTTTATATTATATCGGAAAAAGGCTTATGTCTGGAAGCCCTGAACCTTAGAAAGTCTACACACTTGGGCCGAAAACTGTTGTATGAAACTTAAAACTTGCTGTCACGACGGACGTGAAATGGGCTAAAAGTCAAATGTGTGAGAGTAGGCTTTTGGTAGATCGGCTTCTTAGTTCTTCATAACCTATACAAAATATCATAAGGAATAGGAGGGAAAATTGTGGAAAACTTTTTTTTTGTTTATTTCTTACTTTTTCTTCCGTGCAACCATGATGTGCCACAGGGAAGTGAGGCAGGGTTCAATATTCATTATCGCAACTAACTGACAGACTGATTGATGATCAACGGGAAAATCTTACCCCCGCTGGCGGAAAATTGTTGTATGAATCTTTAAACTTGCATGAAAGAGTTTTACCATATACTGATAAATTCTACGCCCACCCGTCACCATATGGAAATGGGCTTGAGATCGAATGTGTGAGAGAAGGTTTTTGTTAGAACGGCTTTTATTTTTACTCCCTGTACCCATACAATGGTGATATTAAATCTGGGCAAATGTATCTAAAAGGCAAAACAAGAAATCTCAGACCTTATCTATATATATAAAAGAATTCGTGCTGACTGACGGACTGACTGATTGGCAATCATCGCACAGCTAAAACCATAAGAGCTAGGATGCTGAAATTTTCACAGTAGGTTCCATCTATGATGAAAGTGCACACTAAGACGGGATTTTGGAAAATTCCACCCACAAGCGTGGAAAATCGCGTAAAACTGTTGTATGAAACTTTTTTGTTTACCATCCAATCGTCTTCAAACTCATTTTCAAAGTACTACACAAAAAATAATTTGACACATATTTCACCGATTATTAAATTCAAGCACATGGTCGGAAAATCGGTGGACACCTCTGGCATTCGACACCTTTAGTTTTCATGGGATTGGCTTCAAACTCATTTTTAAGGTTCTATAGGAAAAAGTAATAGGAGCGGTGGTCAAAGATTTTGGAAAATCTACCCCCAAAGTCGGAAAATTAGCGGAAAACTGTTGTATGAAATTTTTTTGATTATCGTCCAATTGACTTCAAACTCATTTTCAAACTTCTTTTTACAATTCAATCATTTTGAAACAAATTTTCAAAGCACCTCACATTAAATAATTCGTCACATGTGCTACCGGTTTTGAAAAGTACATGTGGCTTTATACTAATTTCCAAATATACTTACAAAAGCCTCGGTACTTTGTATGTACAACGGGCGGAAAGAGTTGGAAAGATTTAGTCTAGATTCTTAGTATTATTCATAAAATTTTTTTTTTTTTTTTTGTTTTTTTTCAAAGACAATTTCATAGCCCTATATATAAAAACATTAGTCTCCTGGCTCAACTATTTAGTTGTATTTCTTACGCTTGACGAAAGTAGTCAACTTAAAAAAAATGCACTTTCATTTAAATATTTCCCGGGGCAAGGCCGGGATATTACCTGCTAGTATATATATATATATTTAGAATGGACAATATTTAATTACATTTTCATAAGAACAGTTAAACGTTAGTGTGCATTGCGCTTAGTTTAGCATAAAACAGAAAAACATGTCTCGCAATGCGCAAAAAGAAATCTATTCAAATTGTTTCAAAACTTCAAGAAAATAACTTCACAAATCAGCGCGAGCTTCATTTGAGTCACTTGAGGTCAGAACATAACCTAGTTTTCCAACGGGCACATGGCGATGCAAAGGTTGCACGAGCACGCAGATGCCAGCAGTCTCCGACCCTTTAACTAGAGCATGCCCGTCTTCTACCAGCATTAAATCCACCAGCAGGCTCGCGGTCTTTGGCGTGTCAGCTAGCAAGAAGACGGAAACGGTGACGGTGAAGAGTGGTATGATAAGCGGCGCTAAAGACCAAAATCCTGATGTATATACCCCTGGCTGCTCCAACACAGCCACCAGCCACTAGCCAGCCTTGAACTGGGGGCCAATTCTTACAGGCTGGCTTCTTTTTACCTCCCGATTACACCGAGGGATGCATCCCGTCAGCCACTTTCCGTGACCTGGTCACACAAAGCATGCACACGAGGATAAATCTGATTATGGGAGGAGACGCAAGCGCTCATCACACACAATGGGGAAGTACAAATACCAACGAGCGGGGTGAGTTACTTTTTTACTTTCTACTTAGCACCAATTTAAATCTATGTAATAGAGGTAACGACCCCACCTTTATTATTAAGAACAGAAGCGACGTCTTGGATAATACCCATATCTCAGACTGCATTTCCCAGCGGGTGGCGTACTGGAAAGTTCTGCCAGAACACTCCTTCTCTGACCACCGCTATATTGAGTTTCAGATTGACGAATTCCATCCTTCAAGAAAACCGGAAACCCCAAAAAAACTAACTGGGGTAGATAAATGCGTATACTTAGAAAAATCTGGCACAGAATCCGCCCCTGACTCCGGACAATGCCGTAGTGGTTGATTCCTTCCTCCATGACTTCAGACCAATCAGTTTTTCTTCCTTTCTACTAAAAACCCTAGAAAGAATTTTAGATGCCCATCTCAGAAACTTCATTAACCCCTCTATACTATCGCGTACACAACACGCATATACCAAAGGCATATCTACTGAGACAACTTTGCACTTCCTGGTCTCTCGCACTGAAAGATCGCTAAGTGTTAAGGAATACAGTTTAATAACCTTTTTAGATATAGAAGGAGCTTTTAACAACGTTCTTCCAGTAGCTATCACCTCCGCACTGTCGAGTCTGGGGGTTGAGGACCCCCTGGTGGAGCTCATAGGACTGTTGCTCACCAGCAGGACAGTGAGCTCCTGCTTAGGAGAGTCCTCGATCAGCAGGTGCGTGAGTAGAGGCACTCCTCAGGGAGGTGTCCTATCTCCACTTCTATGGGTACTGGTGATAAACCAACTGCTATGTACACTGGAGGAGGAGGGGCATGTGGCGGTAACCTACGCGGATGACGTTGCAATCCTAACCCAGAGCAAATTTCCACAAACTCTCTGCGACAGAATGCAATCAGCGCTCAATACTTTAGTAAAATGGACCAAAACCTGTAGACTAGGCGTGAATCCGAGCAAGACAGAGCTCGTTCTCTTCACTAGGAAATATAAGCCCCCAAACTTAAACCTCCCTAGAATCAATAACACGATTCTTACCCAGAGCTTTTAGGCGAAGTACATTGGTGTTGTTCTGGATTAGCCGTTCTGACTGGGATAAGCCGGTTCAACATGCTCCAGGCTCGATCAGAATCTTCACTGATGGCCTTGAAGGCGCTTGACTCATGCACCAACAACGCAGTCTAACTCACTGAGTTTCGCCAGTCTCTAAACGAGACAGCTCAGTATCAACCTCGTATGGGTGCCTGGACACCGTAATATAGAGGGAAACGAATTGGCAGGCGAACTGGCTAGGCAAGGCACCAACGATATACTCCTCGCTGAAAGGAGCAACGTTGGCATGCCTCTGTCCACTTTCAGGCTGCACAGTAAGGGGTATACCAGGCGTCAAACTGCTGAACGCTGGAGAAATCTCACTACATGCACGGTCTCCAAACTTACTTGGCCCACCCTTGACCCTCTCACATGCCACTGCCTCATAGGAACTCACGCTAACAGACTGGGCGTACCACAACATGACTTCTGCCGAAGTTGTGGTATAGTAGAAGAGATAGAGAGCGTAGAATCCGCTCTGTCACTGCCCCGCACTTAGTAGGAGAAGGTTCCAGCACCTGGGACAATACAGTTTTGACACCCTATCGAACGTATCCGAGGTTGGGATTTACAGTATCCTCAAATTCTTAAAATCGTCAAATTGGTTTAAAGGGGAACAAAATGTTTAAAAAACATCATGTGGTAACACAAGGGGCCAATTCCTAGCCCAAGTGTGGTGTAGGTTTCTGCTCCAGCCACGGTAACCTAACCTAACCTAACCTATGGTTATCTCTGTTGCCGACAGTATGAATGAATTTATTGTATTTGCTTTTGCCCAATTAATGGCATATAAAATATTTGTTAGTTCTTCTTTTATTAGTTGAATTTTATATTTTAGTATGGCTGCGCAAGCCTACGGAAGTCCCTCTTGATTTGTGAAAGTTCGAGGGAAAGGAATGGGTGCAAAGGGTGAGATGAGGTGAGTTTTATTAATGAGCTGTAAAACGTGTTGTAGATTTCTTCGTATTTGCTTAAATTAAAGACGTGGATGATCTTGAACGTGCCGTCCTGTCTAGCTGCTGGTCCCGTGTCCAATGATATTAATTGCGAGTTTGAATAATCGAGCACTGTGATCATCCCTAAACATGTTGGCAAGAATAATCTGAAATTTTAGGTTCTTATGTTATTTTTGTGGACTAATTTCCAGGATTGGGCTTTTACTGTTATTATCCTCAGCTACTATTTCTTTTTTATACCTAGGCGTTAGTTTGGTTCCCAATCTTTTGTTAATTTTTACTAAAATTGTGTCGCCTATGCTATATTTCGTTGGCACGTTCCTACCCTTATTGTGGTAATTCAAGTCGACTATCTGTTTCTCCTGTATTTTTTTCTTAATCGCCTCTCGTTTTTCCCTTATCAATAACAAATTTTCGTGGAGTATGCTTCTGAAAAAGATTTCTATCGGTTTTTCCCTAACTACTGAATGGATGGTCTGATTAAATAAAATATCTGAATACGGTAAGTTGCTGTTGTCTTTCTTTAAACAACGGCAAATATCGGACAATGTCGAGTGGAAACGCTCAACTTGGCCATTACTTGTTGACGAATATGGCGCGATTGTGTGTACTGAAATACCTAACTGGTCTTCAAGTAGAAACCTAATGGAAGCTGAATTTAAAGCCCTGTCATTATCCATCACCACCCACTTAGGCATTCCAAACGCTATGAGCATTTCCCGCAGTGGGTTTTTTATGTGCCCCGAAGCCCTAGACTTCAAAATTTTAACCTGTGCGTATTTTGAGCATTTGTCGATTCCAGTTAAGATATTGTATTGTTCTACTATATAAATATCGACATGTATTATTTGACTTGGGTATTGTGGTATAAGGGAAGCTTGGATTTCGCCTTTGGCGGATATCTGCCATACTTGGACTCTTTGCATGTTACGCACCCATTTACTATGGCTTGCATTTTTTTTTTGTGCTTGTGGGAAAAAATAATTTGAAAGTATCTGCGCCTTGTTTTCTTTTGCATTCCTATGTGCCCTCTTATGTTACATTGTTATTATCTCGTCTTGCTGGCTTACTGACGTTACATCTTCTACTTGTTTCTGGGCAAATCTTATTTTATATGAACTAAAATGGTTTGGAAAAATATTTTGAATTTACCCCATAACTTGTTCTGACGTGCATATTCCGTTTAGGAGTTTTGCATCAAGCCGTTTAATTAAATCGTTTTCTGTAAAATTGGTTCCTTTAATAATATGTCTGTGGTAGGTAGTGTAACGTCTTAAATTCAATACGTTTTAAATTCAGAAGACTGGCACATCTGTGCAGTTGTAGACAAGTCTTAATAATGTTTTATTCACTGTTAATTCTCTTTTGCTTAGCCTATGTACATAAGGGCTTATAGCTAAAACAGCGTGGCTGCGCTGCCGGTTACGCCGGCAGCGGCGCGGCTGCCTATATGTATATAGCTTATAAGTATATATAATTAAAAGTCAAGCTCGTGGACTTATAAAAAAATATAATTTTTATTCATAACACGAACTCAACAGTGAGTCAATACAAATATTTGATCTTATGTTATTCGGTATTCAATTAGACTAATGGGCTTGCACCGATGCTATCGCAAAGCTAAGCTCGGTGTAAGAGATTTTAGATAAGCTTTTGAGTAAGCTTTTACTCTTTATGCAAAAAGAGATTGGAGCAAAAGTGCTCTCATTGATCAAATGCAATTTTATGCTTACGTTAACATTTTGGTGAGTGTGGGAACATCTCGCCTTGTTGATCAAATGCAATTTATGCTTACGTTAACATTTTGGTGAGTGTGGGAACATCTCGCGAGGCTTGTTCTCAACAGATGTTCATACTATTGGCTGTTTACGTTATTGGGCTTGTGCACGTGGCTTATGATTCTTATTGCTATGACAATTTTATGATCGTGTTGCCAAGTACGAAGTTACTAGGCAAGAGGTTCTGAATTTATGTTACTACGCAAGATTTTGTATGTGAGTGGGAGGTATGGATATGTCACTATATATATGTGTGTAGATATACATATATGTATGCAGAAGGCATGCATATGTTGTATATGTACTTGACCACTTGAGCTGCAAAGTGCACGCTCAGCATTTCCCACGCGCTACGATCGGCTTGTATATAAGCGGAGGATCGTATTACATATGCGCTGGTACGTTTGTATATTTGACTGTGGTCTTTTGGGTATTTGTATTTGTTATCATTATGACAAAGTGTCACAATGTATTAACGGATTGTTATACCCTTTGATTTATCATTATGGTAGGGTAGATATACTACATCTCCCTCCTTTTGAAAAATAACGTAATATATGAAGTTATTTTAAGTCTTAATTAATATATTTTTTTTTTTGTTATTTTTTTTTTTTGTCTTAAATTAAAATTTTTGTGTATATTATTTTAATATATAGTGTGTATGTGTAAAGTTATAAGTAAAAATATATATTTGTTATTATTTATATATAAAAATATATGTAAGTAATTGTATGGAAAGGTATTTTTTTTTTAATTTTTCAGTTTCTTCTTTTTTTTTTTAAATTATGTTTTATTTGTTATCGTTTTTGTATTATATGTTCGAACATGTTTTCTTTTTTTTTATATGAAAGTTTTCAATCAAATTGTTATAAATTTTTATCTATCCTTATGTACCTTTTGTTTTTTCTTTTTCGTATCTCTAATTATAATATTATCGTTATCTTCTATCTTTTCTACTGTATAAGGTCCTAAATAGGTTTGATCTAATTTATGTTCAGTTTCGTTTTTGAGTAGGACTTTATCTCCTACTGCTATATCTACGTTTATTACTTTCTTATCGTATATTTCTTTGTTCTTTTTCTTATTTTCCTCTAACATAATTCTAGCTCTTTTATATGCTATTTCTAATCTATATTTACTTTCCTTAGCATAGTCATCTATATTATATATAGGTTCTATGTTGTCTATGCTATTAAAATGTTTTGGTAAATTATTTGTTTTACCGAAAATAAGTTCGTATGGACAATAGTCATGTGCCATAGATGGGGTTGTATTGAAGCAGTAAACGAAATATTGGATCCATACGTCCCAATCAGTTTTATCAACCGATATATATGAACGTATGTATTCATTAAAAGTTCTGTGACTTCTTTCGACTGTTCCAACTGTTTGGTGATGATATGCGGTAGATGTTATGTTATTTATTTTTAAATACTTGCACAAATCATTTATTATAGAATTTTTGTATTCTGTTCCCATGTCCGTAATGAACGTCTTCATTGTACCGTACCTCAGAATAAAATGCTCAAATATCGCCTTTGCTACTGAATTAGCATTTTTGTTTGGAATTGGAATCGCGACTAGATATTTAGTCAGATCACAAAGTAATGTGATTGCGTATTCATTTCCATTTCCAGACTTCGGTAGTGGACCAATAGTGTCTACTATAACCCTGTCGAAAGCATGTATTGGCGTATCAGTTATTGTTAAAGGAGTTTTTATTTTTCTTGTCACTTTTGATTTTTGGCATTTTGGACATTTTCGTATGTACTTAGTAATATCTCGAGTCATACCTTTCCAATAATAATGTCTTTTGACCTTGGCCAAGGTTTTTGAAATGCCTGTGTGACCTCCTTGTACTGGATCATCATGGAATGTAGACAATAGAGCTTCTTTTTCTTTTAATTTTTCTATTTGGGTCACCGGGTTGAGTAGCGCTACTCTCAATGAAATTAATATTTTATTGCCCATATTTTTGAAATTATCGATTGAAACGTGTTCAAAGATATTTTCCCACGGTGCCACTTTGAGTTGGCTGATTTTATTTATACCGGCTTGCATTTCAAGCCTTTGGAAGAATTGACCTAAGTCGAGAATTCCATTAGTATATAAATCGCTAACATCATATCTTGCAGTAATTTTCTTACCATGTTTAAAGAAACATAGCATATTTTTTACATGCAAGGTCACTACTTTACGTACTTCGTCATTGTTGATGACTTCATATACGTTGGGCTTTGAAGCTTTTTCTATAGATTGCCTTGGCAATTCTATTTGATCTTTTTCTGCGCAGGAATTTTGTCTACTTTGAAATCTTGTAGTGACTTTCAGGACTTTATGTTGCATATCTTTGAGTTCTTTTATATTAATACGCGAAAGTGCGTCTGCTACAAAATTATCTTTCCCCTTTAGATACTCTACAGTGAAATTATATTCTTCTAGTTCAAGCCTCATACGTGTTAATTTAGAACTTGGATTAACCATAGAAAATAAATATGTAAGTGGTCTGTGGTCAGCTTTGACAGTGAAATGTCTACCATAAATATATGGTCTGAAATGTATTATTGCCCAATGAATTGCTGCTAGTTCTTGCTCAGTAGTACTCTTGTTACTTTCTCCCTTGGTGAATGATCTGGATGCGTATGCAATTGGAAGTTGGAGTCCGTTGTGGTTTTGAGTTAAAACCGCTCCACATGCGTGCTTACTCGCATCCGTTATTATACAAAATTCTTTTGTGAAATCTGGGTATTGTAACAGATTTGGCTTAATAAGTTGAGATTTTAGATGTAAAAATGCATTCTGACAATCATCTGTCCATTCAAAAGGGACATTCTTTTTACATAATCTAGTTATGTGCCGTGAATAGTCGGCGAAGTTTTTAATAAAGCGTCTATAATAATTGCAAAATGCAACAAAACGTCTAGCGCTGTCTGCGTCATGCGGGACTGGGTAATTTTTAATGACGTCGTATTTCTTGTCGTCAGGTAAGATTCCTTTATCTGTGCATTTGTGTCCTAAAAATGTGACTTCATGCATGAAAAATGAACATTTTCCAGGATGTAGCTTTAAGTTGTGTTTCCTGCATTTGTTAAAAACATCAGTTAAGTTCTTAATCATATGTTTTTGCGGAACATCCTATCACAATTAAGTCATCCATATAAAGGAATGCCTGAGAGGGTTCTAAACCCGAGAATGCTATAGTCATCATTCTCTGAAATGAATTTGGTGCTATTTTAAGACCAAATGGTAATCGCGTGAAGCGATAAGAGCCATTGCTCGTTGAAAAAGACGTCAAATCTCTTGAATTCTTTTCGAGTTCAATTTGGTGGAAACCTGACATTAAGTCTAGGCATGAGAAGTGTTTTGCTCTACCTAGTTGATCAAGAATATCATCAATTCTATGTAGTGGAAATTTATCGGACAGCAATTTTTTATTTATCTGACGATAGTCAATTACTAATCGCCATTTTTTTTTATTAGTATCAGAATTCGATTTTTTTGGTACTAATGAAAGTGGGCTATTATATTCTGACACAGATGGTTCGACTATTTACTCGTTAATTAATTTTTGTACATGGGCTTGAATTTCTTCTTTTTGGCTATGAGGACTTCTATAATTTTTTATGTAGACAGGTTCATTGTCTTTCAATCTTAGCTTTTGCTTATAAGAATTATTCGTTGATATTGATTCGGTTTTAAGTCCGAATATATCTGTGTAATTGGTGCATAATTCTGTTAATTTGGATTTAAATTGTAGCGGGAAATTTTTTGATAATCGAGACATGACATCTTCTTTTCTGGTCTCTGAGTTTGTTTGAACTATATCATAGTTCGAAAGTGATTCATATTTCAGACTGTTTATACTGACTAGTTGATCGTTACTGGTTGTGTTTAGTAATCGGACAAATGCATTTCTAGTTGTTGCTACTGTGTTTGCGACATAAATGCCAGTTTGAATTTCCTGGTTTGGAATTAGAACACTATCTTCGTTTGAAGTTATATCGATTTTTCGGACAACTTGGGATCTTGCTGCAATAATTATTGTATTATTGCCAGAACTATGTGTCATTGGGACATGAATCGGAAAGTTTAGATTATTAGGTCTTATTATAAGCCAATCTTCTGATGGCTTGAAGTCTAATTGGCAATTGAATTTTTTAATAAAGTCAAGGCCTATTATTCCGTCACACTGTATTGCGAATTGCAAATCTACTATATGAAAACTGTGTGGAATTATATATTTGTATGTCTGTATCTCGATGTTGGTTAAACCTTGGGATTGTATGACGCCCTGGTTTATTCCTTGTATATTGATTCTATTATTAGTTTGTATATTTTGAAAAGCATCAGAATTTTCCTTTAAAATTGAAATATCAGCACCTGTGTCTATTAAAAATATCAGGGTTTTCCCTGTTGCTACATGATTAAATGATACGAATATATTTAATAGCCTGTTTCCACGACACCATATTTTCACATTTTTCGTCATATTTTTGATTTGGGAAATATGACACATATTTCCTGTAGAAAATCCCATAAGAAAAAAAATTACGAATTCGTCATATTTTAAATATGATGCCATTCGCCCCGGCATTTTTTAGTATTTTCTTATCGAACTCACGATGTTTATCGATGAACTGGGGAAAATGTAAACAATGACGAACTGTGCGCCAAAATAAATTTTTAAAATAAAATGTAAATTGCTTATATCTTAATATTTCTGTATTTATTAAGGATGAGGTTAAACGGGAAGGTTTATCCGGAGGTGCCCCTTCAAAATAGTAACATTTTGAGAAGGTACACCGCCTTTTGGGAGCAGTGAAATTTGTGCACTTCACAGGTGCGCACTCGCAATTTCATTGCAAATTTCTGCCATCTCCGCATCCAAGTCATCCACCAATGGATCTAAATTGTACAAACTTATTGCAACTATCTGCCTATTGATATGCAACTTTGCTTCTACTACTATTCTGCCATTAATTGCCATATTTTTCACTTTTCGTAAAAAATTGCATCAAAACAAATCAAACAGCTGATTTATTTCGGGCGAATGGCAAATTCATATACCGTTTCACATTTGACCGTGGAAACACCATCATCCACATTTTTAAAATGTTACATATTTTGGCTGTCGTGGAAACAGGCTATAAGCTTAAATTGATTACATGAACCTTTTTGTTTTTTATTGCTGTGTATCTAAAGGTGGTTGGGAGTTTCCCGAGGTCTGAGCCTGAGTTACTCTTACAATTTTATTGTTGTTGTTACGATTTCTATTTTGGTTATTGGCATGATTAGAATTGGTTCTATTTGAATTGCCACGTCCTCTATTATTGTTGTTATAGTTCTGATTATTGCCGTTATTTCGGTTGTAATTGTTGTTATTATTGAAGCGAGCATTTCCTCTACCACGGTAATTACCTCTATAGTTATTACCGCGGTAGGCATTACCTCTTCTGGAATACAATACTGTATTCACATCACCGGTAAGTCTTGTATTAGTGCGAATATATGCGCTTATTGCTGCATCCATTGTGGTGCATGTACCTGTACGGTTTTTATGCTTTCGTGCTCTGCCTTCTTGATCATAACATCTATGGCCTCCCGGGTACTAAGAGTATCAGCGTGTTGTGCTGGGATACCCTCATCGATAAACGAGGCTTCAAGATGCTTCCGTAAATTATCGATTTCAGTAGTAAATTGTGTGGCCGTTTTACCTTTCTGTTGTACAGTAGACAATTTGGCCTTCACGTTTTGCGATGTTTCACCTACAATAGTGCTCTGCAATTTATTTATAATTGCATCTATTGTAGTTTCATCTTTTACTCTGTACCCTGTCGTGCCTATTATTTTCGATTTTATTACTTCGACGGCAAGTTCTTTGATTGCCGTGATAAATCGCTGCAGATGGATCTTCTTTCCATCAAATTCAGGCACTGCGGATGCTATCTCCTTAATATACGACCTTTGGACAGCTGATGTATCTGCCATCGTGATTGGCTTATGGTCTATTATGCTGGAATTTGAGTCTGACTCTGCACACTCTTCTTGAGTTAATTCGGGTAATGTTATTACCGCGGGGATTGTGAGATCGTGTAGATCTTTTTCTTTTATTTCTGTATCTGTGTCAGAGTCACCTGACAATTCAAATTTTTCTATTAGATCTGTATCTTCTGGTGTAGAACCAAGTTCGTCACCAGCTTCTAATGTCGAAGGAGTGTTTAATATAGTCGGCACTGTTATCTCTAACTTATATCTTTCTTTCACTGCAATAAGGTTGAACCTAAGTCTGATTAAAAATTTGGAAACGTATGACCAGTGAGCTCGCGTTAATCTAGTTCTCTGTTCATGTATTAACGTTCGTGCCTGGTTAAAACACGCTACCAATATTGTTGCATGCTTAGTTACAGTCACTTCTTGAATGTTCCTATTCTGTGTAAGACTTTTGTAAGATTTGTCAAAGGTGTTTATAATTTCTTTTAATTTGGTACAAATCTGTTGCCATTCCATAGTTTTTTTTTTTTACTTTTATCTATGGAGCTTTTCCATTATCACATGGCATTTACCTAATATTAAGTTATCTTCCATGACTTCTTTAATGGCAACATATGGAATTGTATTCAGAATTACACCTTTTATTGTTGTAGTAAAGTGTATCAAAGGACTGAACATTGTATAAAATGTGTCTATATATTCGTTTTCAAATTCATATATAGATATATATTCTTTGTGTTTGTGTAGAATATTTAATGAACGTGTTCTAAAATTTGGATCGTTGCCATAGGTAACCTCTAGATATCTATCTACGCTTAATTTATCAATTGGCAATTTTTTTTGTTTATATATTTATTTTATTATTATTATATTATTTATAATTATCAAGTAATTACCATGTAGTATACGTTTTTATTTTCTTTTAGATTTTGTCAAGATCATTTGCTTGACTCTGATATTTTTTTTCAGTGCATTTATTATGCAGTTTATATAGTTTATACAATAGGTGCCCTATGATTATTATAAAAATAATAACAATAAGTATTGTTATTAACTTTAGATCGGTGTTATTGACTTCGACAGTTGATGGAAATGTTGATGACCTACGCTTCGCATTAACGAAGTTATAAAACTTTTAGGATCCCGCTGAAACTGTAACTTACAGCTCCTGAGGTAGTTGTTATAACAGTGTAAATTAAGTGCAGAGAAGTTAGATCGGGCAATCAAATAGCGAGAGAAATCCGAGGAAGAGCCAAATTCCTTGAACTTTTTGTACAATCTCGACTTTCTATTTTTTAAGTTTATCAATTCACGTGTAAACCACACAGGTTTGTTAGACCTACGAGGGTTACAAAACGGGACACAAGAATCAAATAATGAATTTAAGGTAGAATAAAAGTAATTGATTGCACAATCCATGTCTCTACACATGTACAACTGGGACCAGTCAGTCTGGGATAGGAGCTGGGCAAGTTTAGTAAAATCGGTTTTCCGAAATTGACGAACTCGCTCAGCCGGTTCTCTACCAGGGCTTGGCACACTGGCTGGTAAGTCAATCAACACCTCCAAAGTTGGGTGATAAGGATCTTCAGGAGTGGATATAGGTTCAGTACGGGAGACAGAATAGAATAAGGAATCCAAACAAAAACAAGATCAAGCATTTTATGTGAAGAATTTGGGATATCATTGATTTGACACAATGACATCCCAAATAAACTTTCAATAAAATCGTGCTGAGATGTGGGAGTCAACACGCTAGAATCGGGACTTGAAATCCAGGTAGTTCCGGCGATATTAAAGTCACCGAGAACTACAAGAAAATCACGATCAGAAACCATAGATGAGACAGATTGTATAGCAGAAGCATGCAAAGAATATATAGAAATATCGGAAGAAGGTGGAATATAAGAACAAGTAATATAAAAGCAAATACTGGACATACACAATTTTACAGCAACAAATTCAATATCTATACAATTATCGATTATTACAAGCTCCGATGATAAATCAGCTTCAACAGCAATAAGAACACCACCACCACGACGAGGGGTGCGATCTTTTCTATAAATGGAGAATTTGTTAGACAGGATTTCAGAATTAAGGATGTCGGGCCTTAGCCATATTTCAGAAAAGGCAACGACATGGAAAGGAAAAGTTAGGCTATTTAGATAGAGATTACTAAGTTTACTACAAAGACCTCTTACATTCTGATAGCCAAGTGAGAGGGAGGATGTTAGTTTTTTGAACTATCAGATATTACAAGAGGTGGGTTAGAACTACCACCGGAAGAAGGAAGTGAAATCGGAGGCCGATTTTTCTTTTTTACGGTATATTCTTTAATAACTAAGTGGTCGGGCCAGAATTCTTTGCAACAAATATTGTTGAAATATTCAGCCGGAACACTTATTTTAAATGACGAAATTTCCCGAGAATACGTAAATTTGAATTTTTCCACCGTAATGTGGGCTTTAGATTTGGCCTGTATAAAGGCCTTCACATCATCAGATGTAGTATCAGGGGCAAGCCTGGAAACAAAGATTTGTTTCCGTGGTGGAATTCCTATAAGGGTCTTCTTAGTAACCAAAGCAGTTGCATCCACTGGAGCCACAGCATTGGTTGCTAGACCAGTTGATTCGACCGGTATATTATCACTAGGCTGTTGATCCGGATCAACAGTGTTAATAGCCAGCGAATCAGAATGCTCTACGGGGTCAGAAGGAACAACATCCATAGGTACGATGCTATTCTCCTCACTTCTGATTATTGAATTATGAGGAGAGGAGGACGATAAATTTATTAATTCTAACTGTTTATTAGTTGCGGATGTAGTGGAAGCATGTGTGGGGAGTTGCAGTTCATTGAGGCCAATAGACAGCCTAAAATTGGCCTTCTTCCGTTTTGGGGACTCATTCAAAAGTTTCATACTTTTGAATTCGTTCTCCAAGTCGGAAAAACCATCGAACAGTTTTTTGAACCGCCCGAATATGTCACCAAAGCCTTTTTTAGTCTGCCTCATGAAACCCATGATGTCCCGTTCAACATCCCTACAGGATACACATGTCCACTTGAGGCCAGATTTTGACTCAATCTGGTCCAAAATTCTGCCGTTTAGGCCAGCACATTTTTCGTGTGACACATTATCACACAGCCAGCAGCAAACAAAGCCCATCTTAGAGTTTGCTCTAACCTGGCAATTTTTATTGAAACAGACAAACATTCTTGCAAAAAGGAATTTAAATATAAGAAAATAGAATATAAAACAAGTAAGAACGTTGCAGTCGGCGGTGGCGTCCGACGGCGGACGCCCCCGACTGCAGAAAACTATGTTCCCAGTCCGATGTATATAATATGGTTATTTGTGAGTTCAGAAAGAAACGCGATTTTGCTCCTTTGGGTGCGTGGGGGTGGGGGGGTCCTATCTTGACACTTTATAAACTGACGATATACACCAACATGTGTGCCAAATTTCGTTGCTCTAGCTCAAAGATAAAGGCAAAAAAATTGCGTTCATACGGACAGACGGACAGACGGACATTGCGCAAACCCAATATACTATTTTTCCCTTCGGGAACATAGTATAAAAAGATAAACAAAAAATAAAATCTAAAGCAAAAGAACCAAAAAAGATTGTAAAAAGAACGGAAAGGCACCCTAGGGTTAAACAACTACCGCTGATTTGTACTTACAAACGCAATAACAACACAAAGCGCGGGCGCGACGACCGAAACTCACAAACGGAGTTCTAACAGAAAAGACCGCGACCAACACCAACAACACAACTAATGCAAGCGCGGGAGAGAGATAAAAAAAGAGAATGGAGTGAGTACACACAAAAACAAATTTGTTTGTTGTTGTGTATAGGCACAAAAAATTTTAAATTTGCAAATAAAGCACAAATAATTACAACTAAAGTCCAACACAGGTGTTTAACACAACCGAATGAAAACACACGTCACAAATATAAAACTTGCAATTTAATAATTGCTAAGAACGGGGAAAGAAATATTAATTGCGAGGCGCAAGAAAAAAACACGTCCGTTTGCGAAAGCGAAGCGTATGCTTTTGTCAATATTTTCTACAGTTTTACTTATTTTATTTGTTTCTATTGACATATAGTTTAATAAAAATTTCTCATTTTTATATTAGGTTGATTTATTAATTTTTTTTTACATTATTTCCTGCCTAGTTTTGTTGTGTGTCTTTACGGGCCGCACTCTAATCGGGCAGAAGTGATTCCGCTCAATTTTACAATTTTTATTAAATTTAGTTGTTATGCATCGCAGTGCATTAAAAAAAATTATGCACGCAGTGCAATGGAAAAAAAATTAAGCGTGTTAGGAAACGCTGTCGGTCCATGTATTATGTATAGTTGCTGCTGCTCAGGACCCATTTCTTCTGCGTCAGCTGGTCGTCGCGGCCTGCTACGCTGACGCTCCCTCGTATGCGCAAGTGGCGGTGGTGCCCCTCACGCTTGTGTGTGATTATCTTGGTGGTGCTCGCTGTTGGAATGGTGCTACACAGCGAGTGTGTATGGTTGCATATATGCTCCGCCAGACTGCGTTATGCCATGAGATATTATGAGGTCTGTCTGCAGTCGTCTTAAAGATGTATATGAATGCGTTGATTCTTGGACATGTTGTAGTTGCCGCTGCTAATGTTGCTGCTGTAGTTTGTTGTTTGCTGTGTTATACAGGTGCCCAAGCAATGCGGCCTGTATAACGGCCCTTCACAATCGTTGGGACATATTTACTTCTGTTCTGGCAGTGGCTTTGGGGTTGGAGGTTGGTTAATATTTTTATTATATGTTGTGTTTATATGTTTTGAGTGAGTATGTGTATTGGGAATTTTGGTATTTTTAACTTTGGTTAAAAAGTCGAGCTCAATTTGTAACTTCTGAGCCGTCGACCATGCGGGTGCTGGAGTTTTAGTGTAGAGCAGGGGTGCCCAAACGCTGCTTATGGACGAGCAAACTTCAATATATATGCAAGAAAACACTAACACATCTAAGGCAAACAATTTTTTTCATTTTATTGTGTGCACCGAAAAAAAAGTAGATACAATTTCTATTATTTCTTTGCAAATATTGCATTTGCATTTCGCACCTAAAAATGTTTTCCAAAAAAAGTACTACGTCCAGCTATTCATCTTTTTACCACCACTATTTTATTGTAACTATTATTTGAATGCAAATAATGCATTTAAAATGGTTTGCAGAAAAATATCGTGTCTAGCATTGAATCAAATATAATTTTTTTAAAGTGCAGGCCTCAACGAAGAGCAACAACAAAATTACACCGAAATTCAGTAGCGCAACAACAAAGTAATGAAGTGTTGTTGCTTTGCTCATGAGCCCAGCCATCGAAAAGAGATAAGAAAGGGAACACGCAATATTGTTTTTGTATTATGCATTGGCTTATGACTAGAGCCGTGCATGTATACGCGCATTGCTGCCTATGCCTAAGAGCAATTACAATAACAAAATGAGCCAGATGAGCAATGGGCTGGGCACCCCTGGTGTAGAGTATCCATTTCAAATGCGATATTCTCTCTTTTAATTTCTTTTGCACTCCACCGCGTTTATTTCCCATCACATCACTCTACTCACTCAGATTTTTATTTTCGTTAGTTAGTATTAGTTTTAGTTGTCGCTGATCCTTCCTAGGTCCTCCAGGACCAACGTCACGGTCGCCATGTAACGTCTTAAATTCAATACGTTTTAAATTCAGAAGACTGGTACATCTGTGCCGTTGTAGACGAGTCTTAATAATGTTTTATTCACTGTTAATTCTCTTTTGCTTAGCCTATGTACATAAGGGCTTATAGCTAAAACAGCGTGGCTGCGCTGCCGGTTACGCCGGCAGCGGCGCGGCTGCCAATATGTATATAGCTTATAAGTATATATATATGTGTGTAGATATACA
The DNA here is from genome assembly GCA_037075165.1 of Hirtodrosophila histrioides. Taxonomy (NCBI): domain Eukaryota; kingdom Metazoa; phylum Arthropoda; class Insecta; order Diptera; family Drosophilidae; genus Hirtodrosophila; species Hirtodrosophila histrioides. The sequence continues at coordinate 611,691 of JBAMCL010000029.1, forward strand.
TATATGTATGCAGAAGGCATGCATATGTTGTATATGTACATGACCACTTGAGCTGCAAAGTGCACGCTCAGCATTTCCCACGCGCTACGATCGGCTTGTATATAAGCGGAGGATCGCATTACATATGCGCTGGTACGTTTGTATATTTGACTGTGGTCTTTTGGGTATTTGTATTTGTTATCATTATGACAAAGTGTCACAATGTATTAACGGATTGTTAAACCCTTTGATTTATCATAATGGTAGGGTAGATATACTACAGTAGGGAACGGAATTTCGAATTCAGTCGAGTCAGAGTCATCTGTCAACAAAAATAATTGGTTCTTGAAAACATTAATTGGAGCTTCTACAGAATATATGAGGTTGTGAGAAGAACTTTCGTCGCTGTTAAGACCTACCGTAATACCTAAATATACCACAACACTTTTGACCTAAATGTAACATTAATATTTGCATAATACATAAGAAATACACACACTAAATATATAAAAACGTCCAATTGACACTTTAACAATATTTAGGCTAGCAAGACAACAACCACAAAGTTGCTGACTGCGCACATGCACTTATTGCTTACTGCATGCGAATGATCGCATACAGTATAATGCTTACTACACTGACCTAAATTAAGTAATACATCAATATGCACTTTAACACACATAATCAATAAGCACTTTTTATACCAATGTTATTCATATAAATAGACCATAAGTTTGCTCAATAAAACAGTCTCAGACAGAACCCCACCCGTGGTAACTCTTTTGTGACTCATTCTCCGCTGCCTACCTAGTTCAAGTGCTAGGTACGGCAAACAAACCAGAATTCAGTTTATGTGCTGCAATTCATACACATACTGATCCTCGTGATCAACATTGGTGACCCCGACTTTTGGATTCTGAAGTTGTCAACAAGGCGACAAAGGAAAAAGGAGTCTCCACAGTCCAAGATACAATTCTGAAGTTGTCAACAAGGCGACAACGGACAAAGGATTCTCTACAATCCAAGATACAATTCTGAAGTTGTCAACAAGGCGACAACAGACAAAGGATTCTCTACAATCCAAGATACAATTCTGAAGTTGTCAACAAGGCGACAACGGACAAAGGATTCTCTACAATCCAAGATACAATTCTGAAGTTGTCAACAAGGCGACAACGGACAAAGGATTCTCTACAATCCAAGATACAATCCTGAACCAACAAGGCGACAAAGGACAAAGGATTCTCCACAGTCCAAAATACAGTCCTGAACCAACAAGGCGACAAAGGACAACGGATTCTCCACAGTCCAAGATACATTCCTGAACCAAAGTGTCCACCAGGCGACACCTCAGGACAATCGTCATTGTAAACAATCAAAAACATAAAATATATGTACATCCAACCTTTGAATTCATTTCTCCTTTATTGAATTGTCAACTTTCAAGTAAAAGTCTCAAAGTCCACCACGCGACTAAACTGAGACATAAGCTCCAAGAAAATGGCAAAAGAAAACGCAGTTATGGAGCAGCTGTTAAATGCTCAAGAGGAAATCAGCCAAGAGATTTCGAGGCTCATTACCAACTATAAAAAGGACTCAGCTGAGAGAAAATCTCAGGCCAATTATCACAAGATAAAGGCCTCAGCTCTCACTGAGAAATGGAATTCACTAAAAAGGAATAACGATATCATAAGATCAAGCGGCGAGCTATCTGATGATCACAAATACTTCGTTTTTTATGAAGATATAAAAATCACAGTAGTAAAGTATCTGAAAATCCTCAATGAGGCTGCCGAGAATTCAGAGCAATCAGGAAGCAAGGCAGCATGTACGGATGATGGGCATGTTCAAGAAACACCAATTGAATCAAAGTTGAATGCACTGAGCCGTCGACAACGAGCAATAATAGCATCATTGAACCGCGCATTGCAACATACTCACCCAATATGGCACACGTCATTCGACTTCATAAAAAGTCTGTGGACCCAGATCCAGGAGGTTCACTTTCGAATCTACGAGGAGATCGGAGATCCAGAAGAAGAAGGCTATGATATGAAGGAGTACTTAAAGGCCGAAGCAGCTGTACAAAACGCTTTGTCGCTGAGAACCAACACACCAAGCACTAATGATCTAAATCTGCCCCGAATAACAATTCCGAAATTTGATGGAGACGTCCTTAAATGGACACAGTTTTACGACATGTTTGTGTGCATGGTTCACGACACCAACCTGCCCACGATCCGCAAAATGTGGTATCTAAAAACCAGCGTGATCGGCGAGGCAGAAAGGATGATACGCCATATCGATTTAAAAGAAGAAAATTATCTTCACGCCTGGCACATCCTAGTAGACGCGTACGACAATCCGAGGGACATTGCGTCAACGGTATTAAAGCGATTTCTAATGCAACATCAAAATCAAAATCATTAAAGGAATTATACATAGTCACATTGGAGTCTCTTGCATCTCTAAAGGGACTCGGCTTGGACATCGCAACGTGGGACCCCATACTAATAGCGGTCCTACGAAACAAGCTGGATTCTACAAACAAAACGCTCTATGAACAATCATTGAGCAATTCAAAAGAAATTCAGAAACTAGACACCATGCTCCAGTTTCTTGAACAAAGAGTTCGTGTTTTGGCCACCGGAAACAAACCACATGGTAATGCTAAAAAGGAATCGAAAGGTGCAACTTGCGCATCATCGTCGACCACAGGAAAGGCGTGCCCTTATTGCAAGAAAACTAATCACTTGCTATTTCGTTGCGACGAATTCCGCGCCAAACCGATACCTGAACGTTTAAACTGGGTGCAACGCCAGAAAATGTGCGTCAACTGCTTCAAAGGAGACCACATGGCAAAGGCGTGCCCAAGTCGCTTCAAAATGTTTCAAATGCGACAAAAGGCACAACACGCTGCTACATTTGGAATCTGGACCCAAGGAACTACAAACCCAAATTGTAGCATCTGCAAATTCTAAAAACATCAATCTCCTCGCCACAGCAAAGGTAGCAGTGAAAGGAAACAATGGACAAGAAGCCACGTTCAAGACTCTGCTAGATTCTGGATCACAAATTAACGTGATCTCAGAAAGGCTGACATCTTTGCTGTCACTAAAACGACACGATACCACACTTCGAATTGAAGGTATCGGTGGACAGCCAAAAACAAGCAGGGCTCGAGTCAATGTGCTAGTAAAATCGCTGCACAATGATTACACAATGCGACTCGAAGCTTTCATATTACCGCATATAATCAACGATCAACCATCCCAAGCCATAAACAATGCAAGCTGGAATGTACCTGACAACATGCCGTTGGCGGACCCACAGTTCAACAAGCCGGGTAAAATAGACCTGCTGATCGGCGCTGAGCATTATTATTCATTATTGCTCCAACAACAGCATAAAATACCCACTGGTCCTATAATGCAAAAGACCGAGTTGGGATGGATTGTGGCTGGAAAAATAAGGGCCTCAAATAAATCAGCAGCTATTTGTGCAGTTACCACAGGAGAAGAAACAAATGCCATAATGGAACGATTCTGGACACTCGAGAACTTCGAAAACACTGAAAGGCAACTAACACCGAGTGAAAAAAGATGTGAAAGACATTTTATCGATAATCTGCAAACCGCTGCTGATGTTTTCCGAACACTCTTCAGCCTTGGGGCCCTCGTTGGAAATTGCAGAAAAAAGGTTCATTTCGTTGGAAAAAAGGACAAAGGCAGAAACTTGGAAGGGATATGTAGACTTCATGAAGGAATACGAGCAATTGGGACACATGAAACATGTCCCTCGCGAACTCCTCCCATCGAAGAACTACTTCATTCCTCATCATTGTGTGCTAAAGCCAGATAGCAGCACCACAAAACTAAGAGTGGTCTTCGACGCATCATGCAAGACATCGACGGGAAAGTCCTTGAACGACATATTGCAAGTTGGACCAACTGTGCAAAGCGATCTGATGGCAATACTTCTTCGATTTAGAACGCATAAGTATGTCTTTACGGCTGACATAGAAAAAATGTATCGGCAAATATGGATAAATCCAGAAAATCAATTCCATCAGATGATAGTTTGGAGAAATAATCCCAACGAAGAATAAAGGTATTACCGCCTAAAAACTGTCACATATGGCACAGCATCCGCTCCGTTTCTGGCAACCAAAAGTTTAGATCACCTTGCCAAATTAAACGCCAACAAGCTACCACTAGGATCAGCGGCATTAAAGAATGATTTCTATGTGGACGATTGCCTGACAGGAGCAGACTCAACGCATGAAGCAGTTCTAATTCACGAGGAGGTAAACAAAATACTGCTTCCCTCAGGGTTTAAGCTGCGAAAATGGTGCTCAAATAATGAGCAAATCCTAAAGGGAATCCCAAAGGAAGACACTGTCAATGATGTTCATCTGGGTGAATCACTGGACCATCACTGTGTAAAAACTCTGGGTCTTATATGGATGCCCAAAATGGACCAGCTCCGTGGAAGAACCCAAGGCAGCCAAACAACACAAATAACCAAGCGAGTTGTGTGCTCCGAGTTAGCGCAAATATTCGACCCATTGGGCCTAATTGCACCTGTCGTTGTACGAGCAAAAATATTTATGCAGCATCTATGGGAAGAAAAATTTGACTGGGATGAAAAATTGCCAACACATTTGTGCAATTAATGGCAGTCCTACAGAGAAGACATCCAAGAGCTGAATGAAATGCAGATTCCAAGGCACGTTTACGATGGAAAAACACCGTCAAGCAAGGAGATACACACATTTGTGGATGCATCAGAAAAAGCGTACGGAGCTGCAGTTTATATACGAGCCACGTATAAAAACAAGCAAATATCTGTTCGACTATTGTGTTCAAAATCGCGAGTTGCACCAACGGCAAAACAGTCGTTGCCACGCTTAGAACTCTGCGCTGCAGTACTTGGCGCAGAACTCACTGAACGTGTCCGAAAGGATCTTCGGTTGACCGCCGAAACAGTGAAGGGATATTTCTGGACAGATTCCACGGTAGTACTAGCATGGATAAACGCTGTAGGGGCCAGCTGTTAAGCCTGAGTCGAACAATTAAATTTTTTTTGTGCAGAAATTTCCTTTTCGTTATTCTGTTAAATTCGCACTCAGTCACAAAATATCTGCTCGCTAACATTTCACTCATATTGCCGCTCTCAGTGGGATCGCTCTCAATAGAGCTTCGCTCACTCACACAGGCATGCAAGCGTAGCCTTTCCCAAGAGCGAGCGCGAGCGCAGGAAAAAGGAATAAGCGATAATCGCGAGATAGTCCCGTTTGAATATTTCCAATAGCTGAAATATTGGAAATAATTTTGTCACGTAGACCATTTTTGCATGTATGAAAACTTACTTTGCCTTCAGCTATAAAAGGAAGTGAACGCATGCTAGTGGACTCCTATTTGAATTAAACAACCGAAAGAAAGATTTGGCCACACGAGCCGTATAAAACAAGATATACATATATATATCATATATATTTGATCCAAGTGATCCAGTGAGAATAATCTATTGTGCAGTTCAATTTATATACAGTGTCTTGTGCCGAGTAGAGAAGGTGATATTTGAACACATTTAAATCTGTTCACCCTTCTTACGAATTTTGCATTTTTCTTGTATTTTATACAGATCGGCAGCGTTTGTGTCGCCGGCCGGTCAGTGCAGAATTTTGCACACCACGTGTGTATTGCATAATCGCCACCGGTCGGCGAAGTCCTACATTCACGCGCCGCCCCAATCTCCATTGTCGTCATTTGCGGTGCTATACTTTTGCGGCACACGCGAATGCGAACTAATATTGGAAGAGCGGTCACGTCGTCTATTTTGTTGCAAAGCCCCATTCTCTCTTGTCGTCATTTGCGGTACTCGCGAATGCGAACTTAAGGAATTGGTGGATTGCTCGAACAAGTATTTTCCTGCAAGCACATATCTCGCGGCAGTGCGTATATGCACCGCACGTTTAAGGAAGAAGGAGAGGGTATAACAACAGCGGATCTGGCAGCACTCCAGTTTTAACAGCATTGGCTAACATAGCGCTTCACAAGTAACAGCAGCCGCTTCAGCGTACAGCAAAACTCTCAGCTCGAAACTAGCGAGTGAGAATTTGAGTGCATTTAGCTGTTGAGCGTGCAATTCGACCATGAACAGCGTTGACCTATTTTAACAGCGAACAGCTGTTGAGATTATGTTGATCTCGTAAGTTTTTGTGCGTAATGCAGTTTGAATATAGATATATCCAAAGCGAATAGAATGTAATATTTGAAAGTTGAATTAAAATTAATTTTGTACATGAATTAAATATTCTTGTAAGTTAAATTGTTGGATAAAATACTTTATTACGCACAAAGTATAAGTACATGAAATTGTAATCTTTAGTGCGATATTTCCGCTTAAATAAGTTCTTTTACACACAGAGATAATGCAACACGTCAGCTGTAACTTCAATGGCCCAGCGAAGGAGCAACAACGGATTGAATTTGTATTTGCAACACTTTGTTAAATGATTAGTGAGTACGACTTGCGTATAGCAAGATTGTTATTGTTTGGTACGTTCAAACGGTTATATCGCTCTTATTGAAAATGTACATATAGTTAGAACGTTAGAATTGATACTGTAGGATAAGTTCCATTAATTTTGCAAATCGCTAATGCGTCATGAATTCTCGTAGAGATCATGTGACTAAGATTGATATATTAAGTTGTCAAATTTGGATTTAAATATGATTGAGTAGATTTTGTTAAGGTCTGTCACCAAATCAACTGAATGAACGAGTCACACTATGTTTTTGAACTTTAAATGAATAAATGAAATCTATATTAAGGGGTAGCCACCATTTCACTGAGTTACCAAGGTTGGGAGGGTAAAGAATAGGGAGACAATTTACACCTTAGTCACCCTAGCTGCTAACTGACCAACATAACGCTTGCTTCTTTGTTTCTGTACGTGGGTACAGCCCAGGATTACCAAACTTTGACCAATCATTATAGCTTTCTGATAGTGCACTTAACCTTATTAAAGTGTTAACGGTACGTCATATAGAGGGAGTAGGAAACAACCCACGCCACATCCAACGAGCATAGCACAGAGCAAAGCTAGAAGTGCACGACCTCCGAATCCCCTATACGCATAGATGCAAACTATGTGAGCACCGAATGCCAAGTTCATCTGTAGGCTGAACACTACAACGCCTCAGCTTCAACATATCATACCTTCGTGGCCAACCGCATTGCCAAAATTCAAGCCTCCTCACGGCCATCACAATGGAACCACGTCTCATCAACAAATAATGCGGCTGATGTGCTCTCCAGAGGAACTACCGCAAGGAAACTACCCAACGACAGCAAATGGCTTTATGGACCTCTATTCCTCCATGGCCCACGAGAAAGGTGGATCACGTCTCCAATAGTCCCACCCAGCAATCTGGAACGAAAGACAAAACATGTGGGTATGGCAATCGCTCAAGCAACGCAAGGAGAAGAGATATATAATTGCAAGCATAGCAATTCATTCCATAAATTACAACGGATCGTAGCCTACATGCTGCGGTTCTGTTATAAGGAGCGGAGAAGCTCAACCACAGCCCTATGTGCAATGGAACTGGATAACGCACGAACAATAATCTTGCGAACCATACAACAGACAGAGTTCGCGAGCGATCTAAAAAATCTTCGTCGTCACAACATTGTCGACAAAAAGAGCGTTATCAGCTCATTGACACCACGTCTAGAAAATGGTCTCAATCGCGTCGGAGGTAGATTGGAGCACTCAGAACTACCATATGACGCCAAACACCCGATCTTGTTACCATACAATGATCCGATTGTAAAAATGCTGCTGAGAGAACTACATGAAGACAACATGCATTGCGGCGCCCAAGCCTTAAGAGCGATTGCACGTCAGCAAGTATGGATTCTCAAGGATAAAACCATGGCCAGGAAAATAATACATGGCTGTGTTAAGTGCACCAGAGCCAAACCCAAGCTAATGCAGCAAATAATGGGAAACTTACCGGCTGAGCGAGTCACACAGGCTCGACCTTTCCTCAGCACTGGCGTAGATTACTGCGGACCTTTCTGGATCCACCATAAGATCAGAGGAAAAAGGCCTGATAAAGCATATATAGCAGTCTTCTGCTGCTTCGCCACAAAGGCGGTTCATCTGGAATTGGTGAGCGATCTAACGACAGATGCATTTCTGGCAGCTCTTCGGCGCTTTTTGGGTCGTCGTGGGAAATGTCAAACGATCCACTGCGACAATGCTACAAACTTCATCGGCGCCAATAACCAATTAAAGGAATTGGAAAGGGCCATCTATTCTGATAAGTCTGCAAAGCAAATTATTGAGCACTGCAGCAAAAGGCAAGTGAACTTTAAGTTCATTCCACCACGCGCACCATCATTTGGCGGACTATGGGAAGCAGCAGTAAAATCAGCGAAAAGATTGCTACTCACCACCACGACAACTGCAAATCTAACATTCGAAGAGCTCAACACAGTGATAGTCGAAATTGAAGCCGTACTCAACTCACGCCCAATCACTCCGTTGTCAAATGACCCAACAGACATAACAGCACTCACCCCTGGACACTTCCTAATTGGAGAACCACTAACTGCTCCTCCAGATGCAAACATTGATTTAGGTGGAAAAACACTGGTGAAACGCTGGGAGCAAGTCTCCAGAATAAAACACTTATTTTGGAAACAATGGTCACAGGAATATTTACAAGAGCTTCAGTATCGCCACAAATGGAAAACTTCAACACATGACATAAAGGAAGGTCTGCTGTTGATAGTCATGGAAGATAACCTGCCAACAATGCAGTGGCCGTTGGGACGGATCATAAAAACGTATCCAGGATCAGATAATCACATCCGAGTTGTGGACGTGAAAACAGCATCTGCAGTATATAAACGATCCATCAATCGACTCGCGCCATTATTCCCAAAAGAAGAAGCTGTCAAACGCCCCCTAACCAAGGACAAATTCAACGAAGATAACGAACCTCCCACACAAAGGAGAAAACTATACCTGCCGTCAGTCACAACAATGCTAATAGCGCTATCTGAGCCAATTGCAGTTACAAAATTTGCCAATAAGCCTGGAATTTTCTATGAAAAAATTGGTACATCGAAGATGGCGATTTCTGAGTGGACGATACTAACGTATTACGACCTATATTCATATAATCAATATATGAAAACATTCTCAACTGGAGTAACCCAACTCGGATATATGTGCCCGGAGCTACAAAACAAGGTAGCATGCAACTCAATGTATCAGCACTTTCATCATACACTTGAAGAACTTCAAGGCGAGAACGCATTAATGGGAAGTTCACGGCAACGCAGATCCCCATTTGACTTCGTTGGAAATATCGCGAGCAGCATGTTTGGGGTACTCGACACAAACTATGCAGAAAAAATGTCAGAAACGATTGAAACGGTAAAAACAAACGAAGTCTTCCTACTGGAGTTGTTCAAAAATCACACCTCAATACTTGATGCAACAATCAACGTGATAAGACGAGATAAGACATCGACAGACAAACGGCTTAAGCTATTGGAACAGCATATCGACACCATAAATAAGGAAAAAGAAAAGTATTCTGGAGCTCACCTTCAGGAAGCCAGCATAATGTTAACTGCCTCACTAACACTGCTCGCTGCAAGTCTTGAACGCATACAAGCAGATATAGTTGACGTGTTAACGGGTATACGACATAGAGCAATCAGCCCAATATTAATCTCGCCCAAACAATTAAGAAATCAACTTGACCAAATACGGGACCATCTTCAACCAGATCAAATGCTACCCGTCTCCACTGCTGGTGTGATCCAGATATATAGAATCATGCGAGTTGAAGGCACCACAACTAATGGACACATCATATTCAAAATCACGCTGCCCTTAGTTTCAACAACGGAACTAGAAATCTTCAGCATCGTGCCAATACCGTTCATAAATACAGAGGGCTGGAGCATCGTGGACATAAAAACACCCATCATTGCGATCAACAACCATAGAGATCAGTTTGTGGGACTCACACCTGAAGACCTACAACGATGTATCATGCTTCCAAGCAATAGCTATATTTGCTTTGACCACCAGGCAACCTTTAGTGTCGAGAATCGATGCGAGTTCCAGTTGTTCAACAACATAACAACGACCGTTTGCCAGACGATACACATGAGAAGCAAGGTTATCTGGTCCAGAACCCACCAGCCTAATAAGTGGATCTTTGCTACAAACAAAACAGTGGAGTTGAAGGCGGTGTGCAACAATATTCCATCCACCATACAACTGAATGGAACCGGACTTCTCACATTGTCCGCCGGATGCACCGCTCGAAATGCAGACATCAGTATCACTTCGTTCGGGGCAACAATTAGCAAAGTTCAAATCTCACACGCACGATTTGGCAACCTAGATCCCACCGATTCCAATACTACAGTACCAACCCTGCAACAAACCTCCAGCATGGATATGGTGGACCATGAGCTCACAGATCTTCAAAGGCAATTGAAGACAAACCTGCAGCTCAACCTACCTCGTGAAGACAACAACATCCAACATCACCACATAGCTGCTTATGTGGGATTGTTAATATCACTACTGTTTGTAATAGCAGCCATCTGGAAAAACCGAAAGGTTTTATGCAAACCATGGTCAACCTCACCAACACCAGAAGACACCAAGGAACCTCGACATCCAGAACCCTCCCCACGGAATTTCTCGTTCGAGTTAAGTGATAGTTGAATCACCGATTCAACGGCCGGGAGAATGTTAAGACCTACCGTAATACCTAAATATACCACAACACTTTTGACCTAAATGTAACATTAATATTTGCATAATACCTAAGAAATACACACACTAAATATATAAAAACGTCCAATTGACACTTTAACAATATTTAGGCTAGCAAGACAACAACCACAAAGTTGCTGACTGCGCACATGCACTTATTGCTTACTGCATGCGAATGATCGCATACAGTATAATGCTTACTACACTGACCTAAATTAAGTAATACATCAATATGCACTTTAACACACATAATCAATAAGCACTTTTTATACCAATGTTATTCATATAAATAGACCATAAGTTTGCTCAATAAAACAGTCTCAGACAGAACCCCACCCGTGGTAACTCTTTTGTGACTCATTCTCCGCTGCCTACCTAGTTCAAGTGCTAGGTACGGCAAACAAACCAGAATTCAGTTTATGTGCTGCAATTCATACACATACTGATCCTCGTGATCAACAGTCGCTATGAACTGTCGCTATGAACTGTCGCTGATGAACTAAGAGTGTTGATTTCCAGTTTCGGGGGAGCCCTGGATAATGCATCGGCCACCACGTTGGCTATTCCTGGCTTATACCTGATCTCATGGTTATATTCGCCTAGAAAGTCCCTCTGACGCTTCAGTTTCGCGTTGTGATTATTAGCACTGTTCGAGAAAGTTAAAGGTTGGTGGTCTGTGTATATGATAATTTTTGAAAACCCGTACAAATAGTGTCTCAGGCTACGTAAGACCCATACAATAGCTTACATTTCCCTTTCGTTTGTCGCGTAGTTTTCTTCCGTCTTTGGAAGTGTCCGAGAAATAAAAGCTATTGGTCTGTGATTCTGCTCCAAAACTGCGCCGATCACGAAATCTAGCACATCCGTAGTAAGTTGGAAATTTTTCCCAAAGTCTGGATAGGATAGAATAACGTCCCTAGAAACAAGTGTAGCTTTTAATTTGCTGAAGGCGTCTAGTGCTTCCTCGTTTAAGTCTATACGTGTGTTCGATATGTGCTTGGACACCCGTCCGCCTTCTCCCCTCAGCAGTATAGTCAAAGGCTTAGCAAGTTTCGCGTAATCCCTAATAAACCGTCTGTAATAACTAGTCATACCCAGAAATGACCGAAGTTCCTTTAACGTTCTAGGCTCCGGGAATTTTGTAGTGACCTCTACCTTTTCAATGTTTGTTTTAACCCCCGTTTCCGATATTGTGAATCCCAGGAATCCCGTTCTTAAAGAAATTATATTTGTCGATTTGGATTCTCATTTTAGCATCTTGGAGTGTTGTGAAAATTTTACTTAAACTCACGGCGTGCTCAGCTTCGGTTCTGCTATCGTCAATATACACACGACATATTTTCCCAATATGTTCCCTTAGTATGTCATCCAGTGCCCTTTGGAAGATAGATGGGGAATTTTTTAACCCAAAGGGAAGCCTGGTAAATTCGTATTTACCCCCATTCACCGAAAACGCCGTTTTTACTATATCTTTCTCCTTGAGAGGAATCTGGTGAAACCCGCTTTTCAAGTCTAGCACCGAAAAATATTTGTTTTTCCCCAATTGGGCGATAGTCTCCCCGATTTCTGGGATGGGATAGCGGTCTGAGACTGTAACTTCATTCAACTTCCTATAATCAAACACTTATCTGTATTTATGGTGACCGCGAAGGTCTTATGACGACGTCTGCCAACATTCCTTCTACCTGCTTTTCCACCTCTTGACTCAATGTTGCTGGGTACGGGTAATGCTTCCCGTAAACCGGAGCGTCAGACGTAGTTCGGATTTCCCCCACCACCTTGGTCGTGTATGTGAGTTTGGTGTCGGGGTCGGCGAATAAGTTAGTATGGGTGTTCATAAGTTGCCCTATAATGCTTTTCTGAGATTTTGTTAGTTGGTCTAGTTGCGCGCCTATCGTGTTCACCGCCTGCGCTTTCAATTGGTGAATTTTGATCTGATAACCATTATCTATTTTTAGGATGTCGTTTTTAACGTCTGTAACATTTAGGTCATAAGTAGACCTCGGAATTTTGCATCTTTTGTATTTTTCATCAGATTGGTACCAAAATTTGTATGCAGACGTCTTATCGTTTAAATATAACAAAACTTAATGCATATCAAAAATATGCAAAATTTGATTTGCAAAATATGCAAAATATATGCAAAATATGCAGATATATGCAAAATATGCAAAACATATGCAATCGAATTTCATCTTAAAATTGAATTCCTCTCGTTAAATATTAAAGGGCGAGCTATTATATTTCTACACTCAGAGATAAATTAAGTATTCTGTACCCAAACCATGTACAAACGGTGTCAAAATCCGACCAAGCTCGAAAAGTCTCATTATGATTACAGAATTCTTATATTAGGAACGGTTTTTTTAAGTCCGAAATTCTTAAAACAAGAACTTTCGAGATATATGAAGAACACTTTGTAGATTTATAAAACATATGTATATATTATCTTTAAGTACCAAACAGGATTAATTTCCCGAAATGCGGATGACTTCAGAATGTTTATTTTTAATCGTATCGTCAAAAGTCATAAGGCCAGCGAAATAAGTCACCTTATCAACATAATTCTTTCGATTCAAAACAAAAGCGTTGTTTTTATAAAATGATCATAATTTTATGCTAAAGTTATTTAAATAACAGCTCAAATTAAAAACATACAGTCATAATGAAGGCTTTAATTCTTATTTTTAAATTAAATTTATATTTTTCCGAACGAAATAATTGAACTGATCATAACCAAAAAATAAGTTTTTTTCTTAAGTATTCGTTTCTTTTGGGAAGTTTCTTATGCTTAAATATTAAATGTGTCCTCCATTGACCTTTATTACTTTTAATATTCGAGCTGGCATAGAATTTATTAATGTTTGAAGGAGTGCATGGTCCAATTTCGCCCACTCTGCCACAATCGCCTCCATCAACTCCTGAAAATGATATTTCGCCACTCCAACTCCCAAAACTTATATTTTTCAGCAAAGTGCATGCGGGCAACTTTGTGTCGGGGCAGTAGCTCATATTTGGCGACTTTTTTCTCATATGAAATGAATGGGTCGGCTTGTAAAACTTGTTGCACACGACGCTTAGAGACTGGAAGACTCAGTTTCAAACATATTTCCGCTGCGCTTAGGTTTTCTTTAACAGCAATTTTTTTTATTCGGCGTTTATCACGCTGCGTCACCAATGGAGGGCGACCAGAACGCGGCTTTTTTCCATGGTTTTCTGGATCTTTCAAAAACTTTTGTATGGTAAAAAAGCTTCTAGACATTTTCGACGCAATTTTGCGTAAGGTCATACCGGTATCTCTGTAAGCTAATATTTTAGCACGCTCTTCATTGGAGAGATAACGATTTTGTGGCATTTCTACAAAAATAAGGCTAATTTTAACTTTATAACAAAAAAATCACAGTCGAAACTTACTTGTATCGTTTCTGTACACTAGAACTAAAAAAGTTTCTTAAAATTTGCATGTGAATGCACTCAAATGATGTCAGAAACTAACTTGATCAGTTCAATTATTTCGTTGTACATGGAGAGGCAACGGACAATTTCAATAGAAATAACGGGACCTAATTGCGATTTCTGCTTTGTGTCAATGTTTTAGGTAAGCGAATTAGTTAAAAGAAACTATGAAAAAGAACCAAGTTGGAAATATGAACAGCAGAGTAAATACAAACCGTAATAGGTTTGATAAGGTGACTTCTTTCGCTGGCCTTATGTGTATGCATGTGCGAGTATATGAAAGATAATATTACTATATGCAATCTGATAACCCATTATTTTTGGAAATGATTTTATGCAATTACTTTAGTTTGGTAGAGAATAAAATTCTGAATTTCCATTTGAGGTTCTTGAAACATTGAACCCAAAAGATGCTGAATGTATAAAGCAGGCAAAAGAGTTTATAAAAAGTCCCCAACTGCATCGCGATTTTATATATATAAAATCGAATTTCGGGAGAGTTGCCAAAATAATAACTTTCTTGGAAGTCAAAGTCAATGGAGTTATTTAAGGAAGCTGAAAATATTGTTCAAAACCTAAGTGGTGCTTTTGGAATGCAGTTGGAGGCAAAATTTGAAGGCATTTTAAAAAGAAATCCTGACTTTAATATAATTTCAAAAATTAATAATATTTTAAGTCTCAATGCCGAAGATTTGTCTGGACTTAAGCCCGTTTCAAACGAAAATATAACAAAATACAAATTTGCTTCAATTACTTCTTGTGATGTTGAAAGAAGCTTTTCCGCCTACAAAATGGTTTTTGGGAAAAACGTCAAAGCCTCTTAATAAATAATTTAGGGAAAATTATGGTAATATATTGTAATAATAATTATATTAAATAATTTTAATCACCGATAGTATGTACACGACCCCCTGAATCACTTTTATATTATTTCTTGATTTGTTTAAAATAGAAAAGTGTTTGCATATTTTTTGCATATTTTGCATATTTTGCATATATTTTGCATATTTTGCATATTTTTTGCATATGTCATGCATATGCAAAATATGCAAATATGCAAAAAAAAAAAAAAAATATGCATATCGTTTTCACCTCTATTTTCATTGAAACGAATTTTGGTGTCATCACATTTTAAATATCTTAATCTTTCAAGAATATGCAAATATGCAAAATCCGAGGTCTAGTCATAAGTGTTGTGGTTTATTTAGGTATTACGGTAGGTCTTAATATTCTCCCGTTCCTCATTATGACTTTAAAATACGGTAGTGAGGAACGGTTTACTCTAAAAAATGTAATTCGGTCGTGTCGATGTATTCCTGCTGTTGATCGTCTTCTCCCTGCCAAGACAATTCTTCCTGTAA
Organism: Hirtodrosophila histrioides; assembly: GCA_037075165.1. NCBI lineage: Eukaryota > Metazoa > Arthropoda > Insecta > Diptera > Drosophilidae > Hirtodrosophila > Hirtodrosophila histrioides. Next base: position 627,312 of record JBAMCL010000029.1, read on the forward strand.
CTCCTCTAAGTTCTCCTGCCCTGTGGCCTCGTAGTATGCCTGATCTTCTCCATCTGTAGTGCATTGAGTGTCCACATTTGGCTCGGTCTTAATATGATATTGTCTCTGTATTTTGTGGGGATTTTGAACGTTTCCTACACTAAGTGGTCTTCTTCCGGCCCAATCATTGTTACCGGGTCTATTCATGTAATTCACATTACGTGTACGGACTGACTGGTCAACTTCCATAGGTTCTTGCTTAGGTTGTGGACGTAGGGGTGGAGGTGGCAAGGTTTGTGGCCTGAATTGTGGTGCCACAGGTTGAGGCTGGGGCTTAAACGGTTGAGCTGGTCTAACGAAATTTGAGTGAGGACTTGGATTGGGTTAGTAATAGAGATGGGAATGGAAATTTTGCTTAGACATTTGTGGACGAGTCTGATAATTCATCTGGAGTTGCCTTGGGGGTGGTGGTGGTCGGTTAATCTGAGGATTTCTGGGATTTTGATAGTTTCTAACGTTTTGATTCTCTATCAAGCTACATAGGTGCAATGCATGTCCTAGGTCGTAGGGCTCTTTGATAGCCAAGACCTGAGATAAGTTGCCGTTTAAGCCTCGTACAAACGTATCCAACGCTTTATCTCTATAGAGGGCAGTAAGGCAGTATTGTTTCCTGTGAAGCCTCATGGCTACCTATTTGATTAAGAATTAATAACAGTTGGTGATAAACGGATTGGTAAAATTCTACTATCGAGTTATTTCCCTGCGTGAGCGAATATAATTGGTATTCCAAGGTTTTTAAATCCCGACGGTCTGCGTAATGCGATGTCAGGCATTTCGAGATCGCTTTCCAATCGAGTGGGGTATTGTACGATTCCTATTATTCCTATTCCTATTATTGTGTTGCGAATAGCCAACAATATCCCGTAGTACTTTGGGGATCCTACACAATCCTCATCGACACTTTTCTTCCACGAGTTAAATTCGCTTTTATTTCCGGAAAAGTCCCTTAGTATGCTTACGATGTCAGGTAACTTGTCCAGTTCGCCTAAATTGTGGGCTAACTCCCGCTTGATTGTCTGATCCTGGTGTTCGGATAGATCCTTGTTTGGGTTTAAAACTTCCTTAACTAACTTGCCTATGTTCGCGGTTAGCACTGTCAACACTGTTTCTTTCACATCTCTTTGAATCACTAAGCGTCCGGCCATCATTGGGTTTGCTGAAGTGGCTGATGGCCCCGAAAGGTTCTCTAACTTATTAAGTAGTTCTTGGCCTGGCATTTTGGTCGCACTTTATGATCTTAATGTTTGATAATATGAGTTTATGGAGAGTGTATGATTTTAATGGAATAGATATGGGCATTCAGCCAGGTCGGAGCTTGTATGAACTTGATATTTTGTAATATTTGGCTAAAATGCAGCGGCTTATTTTAAGTATATGAAATTTTATTTATTTTTAATTTTATTTGTTACGCAGACCGTCGGGACTTAAAAACCTTGGAATACCAATTATATTCGCTCACGCAAAGAAATAGCTCGATAGTAGAATTTTACCAATCCGTTTATCACCAACTGTCATTGATTCTTAATCAAATAGATAGCCATGAGGCTTCACAGGAAACAATACTGCCTTACTGCCCTCTATAGAGATAAAGCGTTGGATACGTTTGTACGAGGCTTAAACGGCAACTTATCTCAGGTCTTGGCTATCAAAGAGCCCTACGACCTAGGACATGCATTGCACCTATGTAGCTTGATAGAGAATCAAAACGTTAGAAACTATCAAAATCCCAGAAATCCTCAGATAACCAACCACCACCACCCCCAGGGCAACTCCAGATGAATTATCAGACTCGTCCACAAATGTCTAAGCAAAATTTCCATTCCCATCTCTATTACTAACCCAATCCAAGTCCTCACTCAAATTTCGTTAGACCAGCTCAACCGTTTAGGCCACAGCCTCAACCTGTGGCACCACAATTCAGGCCACAAACTTTGCGTCCACAACCTAAGCAAGAACCTATGGAAGTTGACCAGTCAGTCCGTACACGTAAAGTGAATTACATAAATAGACCCGGTAACAATGATTGGGCCGGAAAGAGACCACTTAGTGTAAGACCTTCGCGGTCACCATATAACGCACCTGTAAAAAAAGTCCGGTCCGTCCGAGAAGAAATACAGATAAGTGTTTGATTATAGGAAGTTGAATGAAGTTACAGTCTCAGACCGCTATCCCATCCCAGAAATCGGGGAGATTATCGCCCAATTGGGGAAAAACAAATATTTTTCGGTGCTAGACTTGAAAAGCGGGTTTCACCAGATTCCTCTCAAGGAGAAAGATATAGTAAAAACGGCGTTTTCGGTGAATGGGGGTAAATACGAATTTACCAGGCTTCCCTTTGGGTTAAAAAATTCCCCATCTATCTTCCAAAGGGCACTGGATGACATACTAAGGGAACATATTGGGAAAATATGTCGTGTGTATATTGACGATAGCAGAACCGAAGCTGAGCACGCCGTGAGTTTAAGTAAAATTTTCACAACACTCCAAGATGCTAAAATGAGAATCCAAATCGACAAATATAATTTCTTTAAGAACGAAATGGACTTCCTGGGATTCACAATATCGGAAACGGGGGTTAAAACAAACATTGAAAAGGTAGAGGTCACTACAAAATTCCCGGAGCCTAGAACGTTAAAGGAACTTCGGTCATTTCTGGGTATGACTAGTTATTACAAACGGTTTATTAGGGATTACGCGAAACTTGCTAAGCCTTTGACTATACTGCTGAGGGGAGAAGGCGGACGGGTGTCCAAGCACATATCGAACAATACACGTATAGACTTAAACGAGGAAGCACTAGACGCCTTCAGCAAATTAAAAGCTACACTTGTTTCTAGGGACGTTATTCTATCCTATCCAGACTTTGGGAAGAATTTCCAACTTACTACGGATGTGCTAGATTTCGTGATCGGCGCAGTTTTGGAGCAGAATCACAGACCAATAGCTTTTATTTCTCGGACACTTCCAAAGACGGAAGAAAACTACGCGACAAACGAAAGGGAAATGTTAGCTATTGTATGGGTCTTACGTAGCCTGAGACACTATTTGTACGGGTTTTCAAAAGTTATCATATACACAGACCACCAACCTTTAACTTTCTCGAACAGTGCTAATAATCACAACGCGAAACTGAAGCGTCGGAGGGACTTTCTAAGCGAATATAACCATGAGATCAGGTATAAGCCAGGAATAGCCAACGTGGTGGCCGATGCATTATCCAGGGCTCCCCCGAAACCGGAAATCAACACTCTTAGTTCATCAGCGACAGTTCATAGCGACGAAAGTTCTTCTCACAACCTCATATATTCTGTAGAAGCTCCAATTAATGTTTTCAAGAACCAATTATTTTTGTTGACAGATGACTCTGACTCGACTGAATTCGAATTTCCGTTCCCTACCTACCACAGACATATTGTTAAAAGAACCAACTTTACAGAAAACGACGTGCCTGAAATAGTCGAACAAATTAAACGGCTTAAGGCTAGTAAAGCTCCTGGATTTGACGGCCTAGATGGCAAGACCATAAAATCCCTCCCGGATGAAGCTATCGCAGCACTTGCAAATATTTTTAATGCTATGCTCCAGCTCTCTCACTTCCCCCCCAGTGGAAAATGGCGCTTATTGTCATGGTTCCTAAGAAGGGACTAAGTCATCACTCGCCTGATTACTTCCGACCCATTAGCCTTCTTCCAACATTTTCCAAAATGTTTGAGAGAATGCTTCTGCGCAGGCTAATGAACATCGATGCCTTCGAGCTTGCCCTTCCCAACCATCAATCTGGGTTTCGAAGTAGCCATAGTGCCATAGAGCATGTACATCGGGTCACCAACCATATTTTGGAAGCTTTTGAGCGGGGTAAATACTGCTCGGCCGTCTTTTTGGATGTGAAGCAGGCATTCGACCAAGTCTGGCACGAGGGCCTCTTGTTCAAGCTGACTCCACTCCTCTCACCAGATCTGCTCCTCTTTCTAAGATCATTCTTAATTGGACAAACATTCTTCGTGGAAATACGAGATTCTAAGTCGTCTATCCTCCAAGGTAGCGTTTTGGGTCCTGTATTGTATACGATTTACACCTCAGATCTTCCGTTTCCAAGTTGCCTTCGTACTTTGACTGCCACCTATGCGGATGACACGGCCTTCCTCGCTACCAGCTCGTGCAGTAGGAAAGCTTCGGCAATGGTTCGGGAGTTCTTGAACGAGTACGAGTGCTGGGCCTCGCGTTGGAACATTGCCACAAACACGCAAAAGAGTCAACATGCAACGTTATCTCTGAATCGTTTGAACTCAACGCAAATATCCCTGAATGGCAGCAGAGTTAAGCACCTCACTCAAGTGAAGTATCTGGGAGTTACTTTGGACCGGCGGCTTACTTGGAAGCCGCATATTCTTCGTGCTTGTGCTATGACCCGTGAAAAGGCTAAACGGATGGACTGGCTACTTAGGCCTGGGAGTGGGCTTTCCCTCGCAGCTAAAAACCGCCTCTTTAAGGCCATCATTATGCCCACTCTCAATTGGGGCATTAACCTTTGGGGCATTAACCTTTGGGGCACAGCATGTAGCACATCAATCCAACGGATCGCGTCGTGCCAAAGCAAAATTCTCCGGAGAATTGTGGACGCTCCATATTACGTGCGCAACAACACCATTTACAATGACCTTGGAGTATTGCCAGTGTGCGCTACAATCAGCAATTTTGCTGATCGATACAGGGGAAGGCTTCTGGCCCACACCAACTCCTTGGCTACTCGCCTAGCAAGGCCGTATTTGAAAAGAAGGCTTGTCCGACACCATCCATCGGATAATTGGATTTTTGGGAAGATGCCTGCAGGAAGGTTGTTGGAATTAAGCTAAGCTTAATGAAATCTGGTAAAGGCTTGCCTAAAATTCTACCGAATAATTTAATACACTGTTAGACCCCTGCATCTATATGTTCCTTGCTCGAGATATCTATGAAAGTGAAAGTATGAAAGTATTATGGGGAAAATTCAAAATATTTTTCCAAACCATTTTAGCTCATATAAAATAAGATTTGCCCAGAAACAAGTAGATGATGTAACGTCAGTAAGCCAGCAAGACGAGATAATAACACTCGAACATAAGAGGGCACCTAGGAACGCAAAAGAAAACAAGGCGCAGATACTTTCAAATTATTTTTTCCCACAAGCAGAAAAGAAAATTCAAGCCATAGTAAATGGGTGATTAACATGCAAAGAGTCCAAGTACGACAGACATCCGCCAAAAGGCGAAATCTAAGCTTCCCTTATACCATAATACCCAAGTCAAATAATACATGTCGATATTTATATAGTAGAACAATACAATATCTTAACTGGAATCGACAAATTCTCAAAATACGCACAGGTTAAAATTTTGAAGTCTAGGGCTTCGAAGCACATAAAAAACTCACTGCGGGAAATGCTCATAACGTTTGGAATGCCTAAGTGGGTGGTGATGGATAATGACAGGGCTTTAAATTCAGCTTCCATTAGGTTTCTACTTGAAGACCAGTTAGGTATTTCAGTACACACAATCGCGCCATATTCGTCAACAAGTAATGGCCAAGTTGAGCGTTTCCACTCGACATTGTCCGATATTTGCCGTTGTTTAAAGAAAGACAGCAGCAACTTACCTTATTCAGATATTTTATCTAATCAGACCATCCATTCAGTAGTTAGGGAAAAACCGATAGAAATCTTTTTTAGAAGCACACTCCACGAAAATTTGTTATTGATAAGGGAAAAACGAGAGGAGATTAAGAAAAAAATACAGGAGAAACAGATAGTCGACTTAAATTACCACAATAAGAGTAGGAACGAGCCAATGAAATATAGCACAGGCGACACAATTTTCATAAAAATCAACAAAAGATTGGGAACCAAACTCACGCCTAGGTATAAAAAAGGAATAGTAGCTGAGGATAGGAACTCCACAGTAAAAGCCCAATCCGGGAAAATAGTCCACAAGAATAACATAAGAGCCTAAAATTTCAGATTATTCAAACTCGCAATTAATATCACTGGACACAGGACCAGCAGCTAGACTGGACGGGACGTTCAAGATCATTCACGCCCCCGCGAAAATACAAAAGAGCAATATAAATGATTGGTACGGCATGGAAATGATTAGCCGGGACACCAGATCGGCACGACCATGAAGTTCTACAAGACAAAATAAATGAACAGCTAGCGAATAACAACAGGCAAGTTGTTATCAATAGAACAATTAATGTTAAAATAAATCAAATCAGTAATGTCACGAACACAATTTTAAAAGCTGCTCAGAGTACAGATAACATGAATAATCAAGAAGCAGCCATACTAAAATATAAAATTCAACTAATAAAATAAAAACTAACAAATATTTTATATGCCATAAATTGGGCAAAAGCAAATACAATAAATTCATTCATACTGTCGTCAACAGAGATAATAAAGCGGAAATAAAGCTTGCCACGAACGGCGAGGATCTGCTTTACATTATAATCTTGCCAACTCTGAGCGAGGAGTCTTGTAGAACAAAAGAGGTTAGAGCCGTTAAAAAGAGACAAACAATATATAACATAGAATATAAGCAGCTACTAAAATGTAATAAAGAACTATTCGCAATTAAGGAATCTTGTAAGTCACATAATGACAAAACAATTTGCAATATAAATAATCTCCTAGACTTAAGCAATAATACTTGTATAACAGCGCTATTGAAGATGGAGGAACCAGCATGCACTTCTGTAAACAACCAACACATTCCGGACCATGAGGAGATATTGCCAGGAACCATATTCCTGAACGACTTCAATGGAAATATAACACTCGATGGTAAAGACTTGAATCTAAAGGGGACATTTATCGTCCAATACCAGAATTCTTCAGTGAGGATTGGGAGAACAAAATACAAAGCCGAGGAAGCCTACATGGCGGAGCCAGAAGCCCCTCTGTTCCAGCTAACAGCGGAACAAAGCGTGGTCGACGAAGTTCTCTCACTGCAATTGATTAAGGAATTGAACATTAATAACACGCGAAAGCTGGAGAGGCTCGGAGACAAGGCTACGTTGGAAATAAGCCTTAATTACACCTTATTCTTTATCTTGATATCCCTGGTAGTTGGAGCTATCATCCGGATTGTGTCTAGAAGACACCACACGAGCGTTGTCAGCACGACACCACCAGGCGGCACTACGCAGAAAGGGGGAAGAGCTAAAGACCAATGTTACACGAGCTGCAGACACTTCGGTACACGCGCGGAAGATCGGCACAACAACAACCGCGTGCTGAGGTAGCATATCCCAGGCGTCACCGTGGGAGCAGGAAATCAAAGTGGGTTACGCAAGGTGTCGGTGACCCGTGACGTCACGCGGACACCGATCGCGACTAACAGGCCACGTGCGCTGAGCCGGCACTTTTGGCAAGACACCGTGGGACCATCAAGTGCAAGTTGTTGCGCAACGTACGGAGACAACAGCGCAGCAACCACAGGCAGAGGCCGGAGCAGATACCAATGACGACAATGCGAAGCAGCGATCGTGACAGCGGCAGAGCAAAGCGCTAGGTTATAAGTAAACATTGTTTCTTTAGGTTAATTAGTTCTAAATTGGATTTGAATAAAGGAACTTGTATTTTTTTTATAAAAAAATCGTTATTCAGATTTTAGCTTATATATATTTAGAATGGACAATATTTAATAAAATTTTCATACGAACAGTTAAACGTTAGTGTCCATTGCGCTTAGTTTAGCATAACGCGGAAAAAAATGTCTCGCAATGCGCAGAAATCTATTCAAATTGTTTCAAAACTTCAAGAAAATAACTTCACAAATCCGCGCGAGTGCATAACCAAGCGAAAGGTAAACTCCCTCTAATACAACCGCAGCAGCTTCACTTGAGTCACTTGAGGTTAGAACATAACCTAGTCTTCCAACGGGCACGTGGCGATGCAAAAGTTGACTAGACGTATCTACGTGTCTGCTCAGGAAGATTCAATCCGAGGCGGAGCAGGTGGAGCTCCACAATTCTAATTCTGATCGTAAGCGGGCCACAGAATTGCTGTTGCGTTGGTGTGCGTCACTTGCGCTGCTGCGACTCTTGCGCAGCGGCGTCTATTGTGCAGCCTCTCTATTAGTGTGCGTGCGCGTCACTTGCGCTGCTGCGACTCTTGCGCGGCTGCGACTGTTGCGCTGCGGCGGCGACTGTTACGCTGCTGCGTCTCTGGCGAGGCGGTGTCTGTTGCGCTGCTGTGTACCACGCCAACAACTAGGATCTGTGGATACCTTTATAAGTATCATTCATAACACCAATGAGAATAATTACCTTTAGTGGAACCTCCTGCATACAAAGAATATGATAGCGCTAAGGCGCTGCAATCGATTGGATTGTGCTGACACACAACAATCCACGCTTATATTATAATCTTCTTATATTTAAAAATCGCGTTTTCACGCTTTAGACAACTTAAGTACAATTCTCACTTTTTTTAACAATACTCACTCGGCCACGCCTCAAATGTAAGTGAAAGCTCCTAGGCTGCCGTATTTAATATTTCCAGTAGAGCTTTCAAAAATTTTTGATGCAGATTTGTGCAGGGTGTCAACATTAGTCTGTATGCAAAATTTGGTGACACTTTATAAATTGACGATATACACCAACATATGTACCAAGTTTGGTTGCTCTAGCTTCAGGGGTGTGGAAAAAAACTGCGTTCATACGAACAGACGAACATTTCGCAAACCCAATATACTATTTTCCCTTCTGGAATATAGTATAAAAATTAAATTATCGGTTTGTTCAGCAGCCACTACAGCACAGTTCATGCAGAGCTAGTTCAGTATCAAGACATGAACTGAAGAAAGGCTACCTATTGGTATTTACTTGAATGTCTTTAAGATGGAACGTGCCTATGCTTTTGCCTTCTTCATTAGCTAGTTGGTAGTAAGCTGAACTGACTTTTCGAATGACCACAGCTGTGTTGAAAACTGGCGCTAGGTTAGGTTAGGTTAGGTTAAGACAGCAGGTCACCCTCACGCGTGTCCTCACATAGACCATCTGGTCCTTAGTGCTACTGCATATTTGACCCTTGCGACGTTTAAGATTCTATAAAAGGTATCTTTCGCGAATTTTAGGAGTTGGTTCAGTGGTGTCCTCGATACACTCTCTAAGGAAGTGAAGGTGTGGGATCCCAGATGGTTGAGTCTGCTTCTCATGAGCGCTCGACAGGTACAGAGGAGGTGTTCCAGAGATTCGGGTACCCCCGGCTCTCTGCACTTCCTACAGTTGTCGTCGTATGTGATGCCGAGCTTCTTCACATGGGTCGCTGTCATACAGTGTTCCGTTAGAACACCTAGCAACGTTCTGCAGTCCTTTCGTGGGAGCGATCCACATTATCTTAGCCGTTCGGCATGTCGTCGCAGCTCTCCATCTGCGGCTGACTGTCCATTGAGCTTGTTCTTCGAGGTCTGCATATATCGCTTGCAGGGAGATTGGTAGGTTTTCGACGCTACCAGTCGTTAGTTCCACACCATCCTTAGCTAACTCGTCTGCCCTTTCGTTTACGCTGATGCCCCGGTGGCTGGGAGCCCAGTAGATGCGCACTCTCTTGGAAGTGCTTAATGCATCGACTGCTTCCCTGCTTGCCAGAACATTTTTGGATTTGATGGCGTCCGAGAATAAGGATTTTATGGCCGCCTGACTGTCAACAAATAAGTTGACATGTGGGTGCTGCGTGTTGAGCTCTAAGGCAGCTTCAGCCGCCTTCTCGATGGCGAAGACCTCCGCCTGGAAGATGCTGTAGTAGTCCGGAAGCTCTATGTTCAGCTCCTCACAATAAACCGCCGCGCCTACTCCATTTCGCATTTTAGCGCCGTCTGTGTAGATGTTGATCGTCCACTGTTTCGGTTCTGAGCCGTTTAGCCAGTCCTTGGGACCAATCATAATTTCTGTTTTATGGTTGGGGTTCACCTCAGGGACCAGTAAACCGTGCTACAGAACGTTGATCTAGCAGTGTCCTAGGCTCTGAAGAGCCATATTTCCTGTTGCCACCAGGCGTTGTGCGCTCTTTTGAGCTATTAGTCCCGCGTGTATGTCCAGGGGATCCACACCTAGGTTTTTCTCGAGGGCTTTTGTTGGAGTTGATCTCAGTGCCCCTGTAATGCACAGTAGTGCCTGTCTCTGGGTCTTCTCCATCAGCCTTAAGTAAGTGATCTTTCCAGTTGCTGGCCACCACACAATGATGCCGTAGAGTAGAGTCGGACGCACCACTGATATGAAGATCCAATGCATTAGAGAGGGCGAGAGGCCCCATGTGCAGCCTAGCATCTTCTTGGATGCATATAGTGCATTGGTGGCCTTCTTGACCCTTTCCATTACATTGGCCTTCCAATTCAGTTTGCTGTCCAGAACTACCCCCAGATACTTGACCTGCATCTTCGGTACGAGTCTTGATTCTTCGATTCGGGGTGGGGTCCATGCTGGTACCTTGTACCTCTTCGTGAAGAGGATAAGGTCCGTTTTCTCCGTATTGATACTTAGTCCGACTCCAGTGGCCTAATTAAGTATCTTCCTCAGTGTATGTTCCATGATGGAGCTTAGCGTGGATGGGCATTTCCCTGCGATGATTACGGCTATGTCGTCTGCATAGACGGTGATCTTGGGGGCCCTACCTTCAAATGACGTTAGGAGCTGGTTTACAACCAGATTCTAGAGAAGGGGTGTTAGTACACCTCCTTGCGGAGTGCCTCTGTGCGCCTCTTTTATTGCTGTTGTTGGGCCCCACTCAGCCTGGACCCGTCTACAACTCAGAAGGTTGTCTATCCAAAGGTCGGTTGGCATTGTGGGATTCGTTGCGTGCATTCCTTCGAGAATTGCGTGCTTTGAGACATTGTTGAATGCGCCTGAGACTACCCGGTGACTACCAGGGATTGTAGCGCAGATTCTACCGATTTCCCTTTTGTGTAGGCGTGTTGATGTTTCGAGAGCTGGATTTGGTTAGTATCCTATCCTTAAGCTTAGTTCGATTAACTTCTCGAGTGTTTTGAGGAGGAAGGAAGTTAAACAAATCGGCCTGTAATCCTTCGGATACAGTTGGTTGCTTTTGCCTGATTTTGGGCAGAAATACAACTCTAATTGTTCTCCAGGGTTCGGGCACATAGTTTAAGTTCAGACAACCCTTGAATATTTCTTTAAGCCATGGTATCACTTGGGATTTCGTCATCTGTAGCATGACTGGAAAAATACCGTCTAGTCCAGGCGACTTGTAGCCGGCGAAAGGATCGCGCTTCTTGCGTATTTGCGGGTCTTAATCGTCGGTTTTGGGAGTGACTCATAGGCTCCGTACAGCCAGGAAAGTGTGCCCCCATGAGCACATTCAGTGTTTCCTTACTGCTTTCGGTCCAGTCTCCATTGTCCTTCCGCAGAGGGCTCTGCGTGTTTGGTTGGCTGGATAGAAACTTCCTGTGTCGGGATGTTTGCGAGATGTTCTCGATCGTAGAGCAGAAGTTCTTCCAAGATTGCCTCTTTGCTCTTCGTACTTCTTTTTTAAAATCTTTAAGTCTATGTTTGTATTCCCTCCAGATAACTTCGTGGTCACCTGCTTTAGCTAACTTGAAGAATTCTCTCACTTCACGTCTAAGAACTGCAAGCTCGGGATTCCACCATGGTGGTCTAGCCTTGCGCTTAGTCCGTGTGGGTCTACAAGAGGAGTGGTAAGCTCTAAGGGGTTGGCTCGTTAGACTCTCTATGGATATTTCTATTTCGGCCTCACTCGTTATTTCCTTTTGTGTACCGAGTGCCTTCTCTGTCAACTTGTTGAAACGCTCCCAGTTAGTGTTCCGGGGGTTCCTGTAGACTTTCAAAGGCATTCGGTAATTAAATTCTATGTTAAAACTAATGTATTTGTGGTCAGATAAGGAGGGCTGCTGAAGTACTCTGCAATCTGTGACTCTAGTGTTATTTTCAGTGTATAATGTGAGGTCTAAGACGTTTGAAGAGGTTGGTCCACATACGTGGGCTCTTCGCCAGTATTAGCCACACTTAGGTTAGATAGTAGTAAAAAGATTAATAGGGACTCACCTCTGTCATTAATGTTCGAGCTGCCCCACTGTGTGGTGTGCGTTTTCGTCGGCTCCTATGACCAGCGGGTGACGTTTCCCGGCTGCTGTCACAAGCTTGTGCAGCTGCTCGGGTGGTGCGGGCTGGTCGTGTGCCATATAGCAGGACACTTCCAGTGTTGTACTGCCACCCTCGGCTACGACCGTTAGATCATCAGTACTGTAATGAGGTAATAAGAAGCTATGGATGGCTTTTCTAGCTAGAATGGCAGTTCTATTTCTACTTACGGTTGTCGGGATAAATTTTGCGTATGTGTTTGACCTTATGCCCGATACCCTGTTTCCCGACTATATCCAGGACTCCTGCAATAAAGCCCCGTCGACGGCTCCTTCTTCTAACGCGAGAAGGAGCTCCGTTGAGGCGAGCTTACTTTTATGAAGATTCAACTGAAGGACCTTCAACTGCATTGTTGTGTAATATGTTCATATTTTGAATATCCACTGTGCTCAGTGAAGTACATACACTATACAGTAAACACACTGTGGCACTTTGTCGCAGTGTTTACATTAAACATAAGTACAATGTGCTCATGAAATATGATCACCCACAAATGCGCAGTATGTAACAAATGCATGGTCAGCGTTCTCACGCTGCCCGATTACAGCATAAGTGCACATAGCGTTTCCCCTCACTTATACATAAGATATATATATATAAAGATATACATAACGCAGCTGCTCCGCTGCTGACGTCAGCGCAGAGCAGCTCCGCTGATTAAGCTAGAACTAAGAAAATATGTAACGAAGAATTCATTGAATAATACGAGTGCAAGAGTAAACACTGTTTTGAACACTAAGCCCAGACGCAGTGGTATTAAGGAGCGAATCAGACGTAGAAAGTCTGAAATTGTAAGACTCCTATATAAATGCGAAAATCCCCATCCATGGGACACTGCAGCGAAATTAAATGACGAGCTCGAACATCTCGAGTCGTTATTGAAGGCAAAGAGCCAGCCCTGTAACTCAAAAAATAAATACTCACAAAAAACAAAGAACCATCGTCCAAAGCTCAAGAAGATACCATCACGCCCACGCAGATGCCCACCAGATTGTGAGGGTCCCCTCTTCAGCCCCCATTGCGAGGCACATGCCGTATCCGTAAGGAGGATCAGTCAAATAATGCATGAGAGGCAGACCGCCGCTTATGCCGACGAGGGAACAAGAAACAACTAAGAAGAGTTGCATGCATGAGAGACAGACCGCCGCTTATGCCGACGAGGGAACAGGAAACAACTAAGAAGAGTTGCAAGCATGAGAGGCAGGCGCCGCTTATGCCTACGTGGGAACAACAAACAACCAAGACGATTTGCATGAGAGGCAGACCGCCCCTTATGCCATCGAGGAATAGAAGCAGCCCATATTATATTGAATAATTTTAATTAAAATCTAAGAATTCTTAATGCCCAACGACAATTGTGTCGACCGGCAAGATGTTTGGCCAGTACAGCCATTCGAACCACTAGGTGGAGAAGAAAACTGTAAATTTCACAAGATTATAAATCGACTAATGTATAAATACTAATGTCAGCAAATATGTTTCTAAAAATTTACAAAAGACAACAATTGCCTGAGGAAAAAATATCAAAGCCAGGCAAACGATCTAGATAATATCTAAACATGATCTTTAATACAATAATAACACTAGTTTACAGCCATTTTGCAAAGTAAATCTTAGTGTGATTTTCTTAAGGACTTTGGCCCACTGAACATGAAAATGGCACTTCAAATTTTTTTCATGGAAGCGTTTTCGAAATATTAATTTTTTCTCGAATTTTCGAAGTTGCTCCAACATTTTTGAATATATTTCCTTTTCTACTCAACCGATTTGGGCAAACAAGCACTCAAATTAAAGTAAACCCTCTACAACTTTCTTTCGTACACTATTAAGATCGGTTCAGTAGTTGAGATGCTAGCGATTCCAAAATGTTCGAAAATAAGGTTTTTTTGTGATTTTTTGAGTTTGAAAGCTCACATATCAGCCTAGAAAAAATAGAAATCGTAAAAATAAAATTTTTTTTTATGTTTTAAGTAAAATTGATTATCTTTCGAAGAAAATAAGCTATTATTGATGCAAATCCGACAATAAATGGCGAAGTAATGCATTTTTTCGGTATCCGCATGAGGCGACCACACGCACTTGTAATAGTAATTGAAAAACTGTTATAATTTGTGATTTAACTACTGTGCCTTATATTTAAAAGTGTTTGCAATAGTAAGTGAATGTGAATTTATGGTCTTATCGAGTCCTTGTAACCTGGACTTCTTGGTTTCGTTTAATTAGGTTAATAAAACTCGTGAAAATGAGTGTTTAAGTGCATAAACAACTCACACGATTTCTGCAATGAGTGCGGTAATTACATGGTCGAAAAGAACATACGGAAATTTACCGATCACATACAACAAATATATCTAAAATATTTTGATATGTTACCAAAACTCACCGATCCATGGACACCAAAGTTTCTATGTGCTCAGTGTCATTGTATTCTCAGCTACTGGGCTATTCAATAAAGGTTTGAATTTGTAATTTTTCTATATTTATTTAATATTCATAAGGAGTTATGTGTTTTTACTTTAGCCGATAGTTGACATTCGACACGCCAATGCTCACGACTTTTGCGATGAAGCCATGATGGGCGACTACATTTAGTCTCTCATACGAGAAACGGAGTGCAAAAGTAATAAAAAGCAAAGGAAGAGCCAAAAATTATAAATAATAACTCAAGCCGATGCGCGAAAGCGCTGCTTGAAAATCACTAAATACTGCTATAGCTATAACGGTTCGTATCTCTGGATGTGTTTTGTGACTTAATGTTCACATCAAAACGACAGTCGGACAGTAGTGACGAGGAATTAATTCCTTCTTACAAGAAAACTTTAGCAAATGGGAACATGAGTGAACAGCAGATAGCAACTTTAGAGGCACAGATGCTTGCGTGCCTCGCACAGCAGGCACAAGTTTTTGAACAAAGATTAGCAGCATTAACAAACGAACTCAACAGTCTTAAAGTGGTGGCTGCGCCAGAAGTCAAAGTATACCTGGCAGCCGAAATTATACCGGGGACTCAATGCGATGAGCCTCTGGACATTGTATCCATCCCATTCATTCCTGATTTCGACGGAAAACAGGAAAATTACGTATCTTGAAGACAGGCTGCCAGCAATGCATATAAAGTTTTCGAGCCCTATAATGGAAGCTCTCGGCACTATCAGGCCATTGCAATAATACGGAACAAAATAAGAGGACCAGCAGACGCGGTGCTGGCGTCCTTTAACACCGTTCTTAATTTTAAGGCAATTATCGCAAGGTTGGATTTCACATTTGCCGACAAGACACATGTACATGTGATTCAACAAGATCTTAGTACCCTAAGACAAGGCGCCATGCCCCTTATAAAATTCTACGACGAAGTAGAAAAGAAGTTGACCCTACTGACCAACAAGACTCTAATGACACATGACTACGCTGCAGCAGCAGTCCTTAAAGAAAAGTACAGAAACGACGCGCTTCATACATCCATTTCCAGTTTGAAAAAGAACCTTAAGTGGGCTGTTTTTCCAGCACAACCACGCGATCTGCCAAACGCTCTGGCATTGGCGCAGGAAGCCGAGTCAAGCAATGATAGAAGCATTTTCGCGGCAAATTTCGCAAAACACGCAGAAGAAAAATTGCAAAAGCCCGGTGGCCAACGGCCCCAATGCTGGCGTCAAGGTAATCAACAAGACAGCGATAATAACTATCACCAAAAAAACTCACACTTTCATAAAAGTCAAAAAGGAAATAATCAGGGAAATCCTAAAGCAGGTAGTTCTAGACAGCGTTCTCAGACCCAAAAGCCACAGGGGCAACCTCCCGAGCCAATGGACGTGGATACGTCCTCGCGCTTTAGACAACCAACGCAGGCCCAATCATACAAGAAACCCCAATATAACGGAGATCAGTCTATGCAGAGCAGGCAAAGAATAAACCATATGCCTCAGGAGCAGGGTAACGACAATTACGAAGTTCAGTCGCAGGCAGAAGTGGCAGCAGTCGAAGATGACCTGTCCGAGGTAGAAAGTTGCAATTGTTTAGGGGAAGCTCCCTGTTACCGTACATCAAACGTACAGTAGCAGGGCATACAATTAGACTCTTTATTGATACAGGAGCATCTAAAAATTATATTAAGCCACTTTCCGAACTGGCACACTTCGTGCCCGTCGACAAACCATTCCAGGTAAAATCAATACATGGGCACACAAAAATTGAACGAAAGTGTCCTATCTTTTCATTTAATGTAAAATCATATTATTTTATTTTGGAAAATCTTAATCTTAATCTGAATTCGACGGCATAATTGGCCTAGATTTATCAAAACAACTAAACGCCAAGATTGACCTTACGAAAAATTTTATTAAACATGATCACGGTTTAGAGCCGATCGAATTCACGCAATGCCAAAACGTGAATTTTATTAAAATTAATGACGCCGATGTTCCCATCGCCGTCCGAAATTCCTTTAATAAAATGATCGACCAAACGGTCAAGGCATTTGCGGACGTTAATGAGTCCCTCCCATGCAACATAAACACTGTTGCCACCATACGAACAGATGGCGAACCAGTGTACTCCAAGTTGTACCCATACCCAATGGGCGTGTCCGAATTTGTCAATGCAGAAGTTAAACATCTTCTAGCGAATGGCATTATAATGCCGTCCAAATCACCTTATAATAACCCATTGTGGGTTGTCGACAAAAAGGGTGTTGATAAATTTGGTCACAAATTAAAACGTTTAGTGGTCGATTTTCGAAAGCTGAATCAAAAAACAACGGATGACAAATATCCGATTCCAACAATTTCGACAATACTGTCAAATATTGTCGAGGCACAATATTTTACAACATTGGACCTCAAATCAGGTTTCCACCAGATAGAATTGGCGGAAAAAGACAGAGAAAAGACTGAGAGACTGAGTGATACTAACGTATCCCGACTTCAAAAAACCATTTGGTCTAACGACAGATGCGTCGGGCCATGGCCTTGGAGCTGTGTTGTCTCAGGGCGGACGCCCCATTACCATGATTTCGCGAACATTACGCGATAATGAGGTAAACTTCGCCACAAACGAACGAGAGCTTCTCGCCATCGTATGGGCTTTAAAAAATCTCCGAAATTATTTGTACGGAGTCAGAAATCTTAATATCTTCACAGATCACCAACCCCTGACATTTGCAGTGTCGGATAAAAACCCGAACGCAAAAATAAAACATTAGAAGGCTTTTATAGACGAGCACAATGCCAACATCATTTACAAGCCTGGCAAAGAGAACTTCGTGGCAGACGCCTTGTCTCGTCAGAACGTTAATGCTCTTGATTCTGCACATTCAGATGATGCCGCAGTGCACAGCGAGGAATCTCTCACGTACACTAAAGAGACCACAGAAAACCGATTAATTGCTTCAGAAACCAAATAGTGATTGAAGAAGGTAACACCTCTTTGGTTAAAACATTAATTTTTTTTTAAAGAAAAAATGCGACACGTTATTCAATTCACTGATCGAAGCACTCTCTTACAATGTTTGCAAGATGTGGTAAAGGCGGACGTGGCTAACGCGATACATTGCGATCTAACCATCCTAGCTTTTAGCCAACACCAGCTAGTTGAAGCATTCCCTTTAACTACATTTAGATATACCAAAACCATTGTAAGAGACATAATCGACTGTACAGAGCAGAGAGAAATCGCCACGGCAGAGCATAACCGAGCTCACCGCGCAACCCAAGAAAATGTCAAACAAATACTTCGGGACTATTTCTTCCCAAAAATGAACCGGTTATCAACTGAAATAGCTGCAAATTGTAGAATATGTGCCACGGGTAAATAAAACAAACAATGGGAAAAACTCCAATACTATCCTACGCAGGGGAACAATTTCATGTCGATGTCAATTCCACCGATCAAAAATATTTTCTGACTTGCATCGACAAGTTCTCCAAGATTGCAGTAGTTCAGCCCATTCGATCGCGCGCAATCGTAGACATTAAAGCACCTATTTTACAGCTTATAAATTTGTTTCCAAAAACAAAAACTATTTGCTGTGACAATGAAAAATCTCTAAATTCCGAAACCATTAGATCAAATCTAAAAAACAATTTCGACATCCTCATTTCAAATGCACCACCTCTGCACAGCACTTCTAACAGACAAGTTGAGCGATTTCACAGTACACTCGGGGATATAGGTCGTTGCCTGAGAATGGGTAAACAGTTAACTGATACTGTTGACACTATCCTCCTTGCAACTATTAAATACAATAGATCATACATTCAGTGACAGATAAAAAACCAATAGAAATTATTCACTCAACTCCCACAAAACTTAAAACTCAAATTAGGAATATAATCACATCGGCACAGGAAAAAAGTCTTGAAAAAATAAACAAAGACAGGGTGCACAAGAAATATAACGTTTAATTAAATAAAAGATTGGGAAACAAACTATCACCTTTGTGCTCAGAAGAAATAATTCAATCAGATCTGGGCACGACGGTTCTTATTAAAGGGAGGGTGGTCCATAAGGACAATTTAAAATAGGCCCCCATCCAATAATCTTAAAATTTCAAACTTTATTTTGACGAGGTTATTCAGATTTAATAAAAACAAAAAAATATATAGAAATCAATTTTAATTTTTATAGATTAGGATATTTACTCTTAATGACTGGTAATCACTACCTGGACAACAGCTACAACAAAACTTACTGACTACACTTACGCTACCACATACGGACGGGGACGAACATGGATACTTAGGACACATGACGAACATAACATCGTACGAGACGTACGCTGACGAGACCAGGACGACGTTAGACCTTTTTCCCAAAAACCACTTAAAAAAATTACTCAATACTGACCTAAGACATATGGAGATGCTGATAGCTACACAGAAAGTTCACCATAGGCACGCCCGCAGTATTAACTTGCTGGGGACTGCATTAAAAGTGGTGGCTGGTACTCCGGACTTCGACGACTGGGAACAGATTAAGGTTCGGCACGGACAGTTAATCGAATCAGAGAACAGGCAGGTAGAACTCAACACAAAATTTCAAATACGACTAAACGAAATTTCAAGATCCTTGAACGAAATGCACAAAACAGATGATATAGATACCGAGCATCTATATGAAACCATTTTGGCAAAAAATCACAAATTTAGAGGACTTAATATTCTCAGTAACACTGGCAAAAATTAACTTAATCAGCCCCCTTATTTTGGACAGCGTAGATATCAATGAAATGGCAAATGAGCACCTCACAAATATTAGCATAGCAGATATCTTAGGAGTATCCAGTATTAAGGCTTTTCAAAATTCCGATTTATTGCATTTTTTAATCAAATATAATAGACCTAAGTTGATTTGTAAAAAAATTATTGTTTATCCTATACAACATAGAAATATAATTCTAGATTTAGAAAATAGTAGCACGGTAGTCGACTGTGGTACTCAAACCTTCGCCGTGGGAGAATGCGACGCTGCAGTGAGCACCACCTTCTGTAAGAGGTTACAAACCACAACTTGTGCCCAGCAGCTGGTCTCTGGTGCTGTCGCGAAATGCGCTACTCGCCTTGGACATTTAGAGCCAGTAACACTTGTGGATGAGGTCATCTTAATTATCGACGATGCGACCATCAGAATTGAAGACAACAAGGGCATCAGCCAGCTGGTCAACGGAACATACTTGGCAACTTATGACGACCGCAACTTACTGAACGGTACACTATACGTCAACAACCGTGACGTTCTAAAAAGGAAACCTGCGGTGTCAGCCTGGGCTCAAATCAACGTGACCAGGCATCGACAACACCTGAGCCTACCATTTCTTCACGACCTCAGCCTTAAAAAAAAGCTACTATCAAGACCATTGCTAGTAGCTGCCTTACCCTAGCCCTTGTCGTGGCCTTTTACGGTATCGTCTGGATTGTTCGCAGACGGAATCTGACACCCGCATGCCAGCGCTGAGTGACCACAGCAAGAACGGTCACGAGGCGCCGAGTCAGCATTCTGTTGCCGGTTCTGCCGCGAGCCATGGGCCATGCCGGGTAGCTTAAAATATGTTTAGTTTAGTTCTTTAATAGAAGCTCAAGCGCTCGGTTGAGCGATAACTTACATTGAATAAAGTCACTTATTTTTCAATGGTCAATCCAAGTTCTAAATTAACACGTATGAGGCTTGGGTTAGAGAAATATAATTTTACGGTAGAGTATCTAATGGGTAAAGACAATTATGTAGCTGATACGCGTTATCGAGAATAACCATCAAAGAACTTCAAGACATTACCAAAAATATAATGAAAGTCACTACCAGGTAGACCGAGCAGGTCCTTAGTGTCGCCGGATACTGAAGGTCGATAGGAGGTTTGTTGATCCTGAAGGATTCGTGAGCGCTAGGCAAACGCCAGCAGCGCATTGGGAGTATGTCTGGCCGCTTCTTCTATTGATGCGAGCCAGTGTTTGTTAAAGTATCGATGTCTTAGTCTTGCGAGTGCTGGGCAGCAGCATATAAGGTGTTCCAAGGTTTCCACAACTCCTGGTTCCTTACATTTCCGGCAGCCGTCTTCCGTTAATATCCCCAGCTTTTTAGCATGATCTGCTGCTAGGTAATGTCCAGTTAATACTCCTATCATTAGTCTGCAATCTTTCCTTGGAAGATATAGCAGGAAGTTAGTGAGTTTCTGGTTTCGCTTCTTGCACATAATTTTAGCGATTCTGCTGCTGGTAGTGTTCCACCACCTTTCACCAGCTTTAGCCCAAGCGGATTCATCCAGTTCGCTATAAAGCGACTGCAATGAAATTTGTATATTTCCTTCGTTCTCAAGAGGTAGCCCGACTCAATCTTTTGCCAGGCGATCCGCCATTTCGTTGCCATCAATGCCCCGGTGGCTGTGAACCCAATAGATATGCACTGTTCTATCAGTGCTTAGATTATCTAAAGCCTCCCTGCTTGCCAGGACCTTTTTTGGAACTGGAGGACGCCCGCAATGATTTTATAGCAGCTTGGCTGTCTACGAATATGTTTATGCGCTCGTTCATAGTTGTTGTGGATAGAGCTACTTCTGCTGCTTTCCTTATTGCGAAGACTTCCGCCTGGAATATGCTGCAGTAGTCGGGCAACTTGTACGGCAACCTTATATCTGGTTCTGCACAATACACCGCCGCATCTACTCCTGCATCCATTTTTGAGCCATCCGTGAAGATCTTAATGGCGTATTGGTCCAGTCCAGTACACCAATCTTCTGGTCCCATTGACATTTGCGTTTCTTTGAAGTTAGCTCGAGGGGTCATGTAGTCCGTGCTACTTCGCATCGCCCTCCCAATCGAGCTGTGTCCAAAACTTTGGAGTGCCATGTTACCCATTGCACATAGACGTTGGGTGGTCCTCTGTGCAAGCAGGTGAGGGTGTATATCCAGGGGGTTGACACACAGTAGTATTTCGAGTGCCGTGATACAGATAAGTTCCTGTCGCTGGGTCCTTTCCATCAGCTTCAGGTATGTGGTCTTCTTCGTGGCTTGCCACCACACCAGGACGCCGTATAGTAGTATCGGTCACACTACTGAGATGTAGATCTAATGCATCAGTCGTGATGAGAGGCATCAAGTACTACTTAGCATCTTCTGCGATGCGTAATGCGCGACTGTCGTCTTTTTCACCCTTTCCTCAACATTGAGTATCCATGTCAGTTTGCTGTCCAGGACTACTTCGAGATATTTTAAGTTCGTTTTTGGCGTGAGCGGTAATCCATTCAACCTTGGCGGGTTCCACCGCGGTACCTTGTATCTCTTAGTAAAGAGAATGAGGTCCGTCTTTTCCGCGTTGATGCTAAGTCAGGCTTCGGTGGCCCATCTTAGTATTTCCTGTTACGTGTGTTTCATGACTGAGCTGAGGGTCGATGGACATTTTCCCGTGATAATAATGCTTATGTCATCCGCATAGGCAGTTATCTTTGGGGCTTTCCTAGTTTTTAAGTAGTTTGTCCACCACTAGATTCCATAACAGGGGAGACAAGACTCCGCCTTGGGGCGTGCCTCCATGAGCTTCCTTTGTTATGGTGGTGGGTCCTCATTCGGTTTTGACTCTTCTGCAGCGCAACAGGTTCTGTATCCACGAGTGTATTGCCGAGTCGGATGCTGTGGCTGTCAGGCATCGCATTATCGCTTCAGTTGATACGTTGTTGAATGCACCGGAGATGTCTAAAAATGTTCCCAGTGCATATTCTTGGTGGTGGAGGGCTTTTTCTATATACGCTACCAGGGAGTGTAGCGCTGTCTCCACCGATTTCCCTTTGCTGTAGGCATGTTGGTTGGGCTCCAGGGATGAGCTTGCGCCCTCCCTAATGTGGAGCTCCATTACTTTTCCAATGTTTTCAGCATGAATGAAGTTAGGTTTATGGGTCTGTAGTCCTTCGGCTGCACGTGACTGACCTTGCCTGCTTTGGGCATGAACACGACCCGTGCAGTTCTCCAGGCCACAGACACATAGCCGCGTTGCAGACATGCCTCAAACAGTGGATGCAGCCATGGGATGATCCAATGCTTGGTCATCTGCAGCATCGCTGCAAAAATTCCGTCTAGTTCAGGAGCTCGAGAACGAGTCTATTGCCACTGGATTTTCTTCGGTGTGATTATGTCTGCGGGTAGGTCCGAGTTTATTGTTCGGATAGTTTGAGGTGTGTCAGGCTCTGTGACTTCTGTACACCCAGGGAAATGCGCATCGATAAGAGCGCATATTGCTTCCCTGCTGTTTTCCGCCCATCGCCCATCATCTGTTTTTAGCTGACCCTCTATGGTTGGCTGTCTCGAAAGCAGCTTCCGGAGTCTCGCCGTTTCTGTGACCTTCTCTATGCTAGAGCAGAAGGCTCTCCATGTGTTTCTCTTTGCCTTCCAAAATGTTTTTTTGAAGTTACGTAGCAGTATTTTGTACTCGTCCCAGATAATCTCTTTTTCGGCTTGTTTTGTAAGCTTAAAGAGATCCTGTACATCTTTCCTTTGTGCTTTAAGCTCTGGAGTCCATCAGGGTGGCCTGGTCCTCCTTTTGCTTTTTAATGGCTTGCACGAAGCGTGGTACAGTAATGTGGCAGTAATGAGGTTATGTGTGAGAGTCTTCAGGGACCTCTCTATATCATCTATATCTATATCTATATCTTCCTTCCCAACGTTGTTACAAACTTGTCCCAGTTTGTGTTCCGGGGGTTTCGGTATACACTTTGAGGAGGAGTATAGTCGAATTGCACCTTGAATTGGATGAACTTGTGATCCGAGAAGGAGGGTTTATCGAGAACCCTCCATTCCATCACTTGTATACCATTCCCAGCTGCAAGTGTAAGATCTAGGATATTTGAAGACGTGGGTCCCACATATGTAGGCTCACCCCCAACATTTGCTATCCTTATACTAGATTGTAATATGAAGTTAAGGAGAGACTCACCTCTGTCGTTGATATCCGGACTGCCCCACACAGTATGATGAGCGTTGGCGTCCGTTCCGACAATTAGGGGCTGCCTCCGCAGGCCTGCCTCCGCGGTTAGTCTCCTGAGTTCTTCGGGTGGTGCCTCCCTGTCGTGCGCCATGTAACAGGCCGCTATGAGCGTGGGCTCATCCTTGTTGCCCTCTAGCGCCACGACTGTGAGATCATCAGTACTGTAATTAGACATAAGGTAAGAGTAGATGCCTTTCCTTACTAGGACAGCTGTTCTTTTCCTACTTACTGTTGACGAGTGGAACGTGTTAAAGTAAGCGGACTTTAGCCCAGACATCTTGTTGCCCGCTGCCAACCAAGGTTCCTGGACTTAAGAAACATAGGCGGACCCCTGCTCCAGGGCTATAAGGAGCTCCGCCGACGCTAGCTTACTTTTGTGTAGGTTAAGCTGCGTGGCTGCTGGATTTCTCAACTACCAACGTCGTGTCGCCATCCTCGTTGTTCTCCAGCTTTTGGTCGTCGGGTGTGGCTTCTGTGGCCACATCCACGATTTCCAGGCTGTGGGTAGCTTCATGGGGGTGGCATGTATTGAGACGAAGGTATACACTACCCACGCCCCACGCCATCTTCCCGTACCTAGGATATAGCAGATCCTCGGCTTGTGCTGTCCCTTTTTATCAGGCTAAGCGATATGAATGACCTGCCAATCAGCGGTGGGCACGTCACGATTCTGCCATTTGAGTAGTTTAAGAGCCTGCTCTTTAGGCACAACCCTCGGGAATAGCACTTTTGCCTTTGGTACGGACGGAATACTAGTTCTGTCCACTACCTCCAGCTTGGCGCCCTTCCACGGGGCGGCCATTGAGGCGACTGTTTGAGAGACCAACTCCAAGGTTGGGTCGTCTCTGCAGCTGAGAATTTTGACTCCATTGACCAACCTGCACCATCGAATGTGGCGGGTACGGCATCCGGAATCTCCATCCTCTTCAGCATCGCCTCGAGCAATCGTGTCTCCACTAGCTTCCACCGTTCCAGCGACATCTTGGCATTGGGGTCGCTTTTGTCGACGAACGCCACGACAAGATGTCGTTTTGCTACGTCGCTTGCAGACTCTCTGGTGGTCTTGTTGGTGGGGCGGGGCCGCTTGCTCACGGGCACTCCAGCCTTTGTTGTCGCAGTAGAGCGCTGGCGTTTGGTGGCCAATTGCTCCTCGACCTTGTTCGCGTATTTGCCACTAGAAGCCTGTAGAGTAGGCTTCTGGGCAAAATGTTTGCGACCCTCGCTAATCTTGAGATCAGCCCACGCCAGCCTGCTCCTCTCCTCGGGGGTGAGGTCGCCGCTGCCGCTGAGCCGAGCCCTGATTCTGAGAGCCGCTTTGTAATGAGCCTTGTTCTCATGCCCTCCATTGTCCGCTTGGGCCCGGCCCTACTAGAGGTACTGGCACCCGCCTGAACAGGTGAGAGCACAAGCTTGTTTTCGGCTTCCGTTGATATGCTGTCGCCGTGCGATTCGAAGTCCGAGCCTGTTTCGACTACGGCACCGCCACACCACAGCTTAGCTCCACAGCTTAGCTCCGCTGGCGACACGCAGAGAGGATTGCTCCTCCTCGTGCCTTCCGGTGGTAGCAGTCACGCTTTCCACCGACGTTTGGACCGACATCGCAGTTCGAGTTGCTGATGACTTTTCTGTCGGGGAATGACCCTTAGCGTTTTATACCTGCCGCCAGAGGGTTCAGTTGGAGGATTTCGCCAGCCAACCAGATATCAAAGTAGACAGAAATCCTTCGCAGGAAACAAAGAAACAGAATTGCCTAGGCAATCTCAACAAAAAAGCTTCAAATCCCAACGTATACGAAGTCATAAAAAATGACGAGGTACGTAAAGTAGTGACCTTGCAAGTAAACAATATGATATGTTATTTCAAACATGGAAGAAAGATTACTTCAAGATATTATGTAAGCAATTTCTTTACTAATGGAACTCTTGACCTAGGTCAGTTTTTCCAAAGGCTTGAAATGCAAGCCGGTATACATAAAATCAGCCAACTCAAAGTGACACCGTGGGAAAATATCTTTGATAATATTTCAATAGATAATTTCCAAATTATAGGCAGCAAAATATTAAAATCTTTACGAGTAGCGCTACTCAACCCGGTGACCCTAATAGAAAATAATAAAAAAAAAGAAGCTATATTGTCGACATTACATGATGATCCCATACAAGGAGGACACACAGGCATAACAAAAATCTTGGCCAAGGTCAAAAGACATTATTATTGGAAAGGTATGTCAAAAGATATAACTGAGTACATACGAAAATGCCAAAAATACCAAAAAGCTAAAACAACAAAGCACACCAGAACTCCTTTAACAATAACAGATACACCAATATATGCTTTCGACAGAGTGATAGTAGACACCATTGGTCCAC
This sequence comes from Hirtodrosophila histrioides, assembly GCA_037075165.1. Taxonomy (NCBI): domain Eukaryota; kingdom Metazoa; phylum Arthropoda; class Insecta; order Diptera; family Drosophilidae; genus Hirtodrosophila; species Hirtodrosophila histrioides. The sequence goes on from JBAMCL010000029.1 coordinate 653,333, forward strand.
TACCAAGAACAGAAAATGGCAATGAATATGCAGTCACTCTTATTTGTGACTTAACAAAATATCTCGTTGCTATACCAATCGCAAATAAAAGTGCGAACACTGTCGCTAAAGCTATATTCGAATCTTTTATTCTGAAGTACGGTCCAATGAAGACGTTCATAACGGACATGGGCACAGAATATAAGAATTCAAAAATTAACGATTTGTGCAAATATCTAACAATCAAAAATTTTAACATGTGCACAACATTTTTAATAAAGCACACCATCACCAAACAGTTGGAACCATCGAAAGAAGTCATCAAACTTTTAATGAATACATACGATCATACATATCAGTTGATAAAACTGATTGGGACGTATGGCTTCAATATTTCGTTTATTGTTTCAACACGACCCCTTCTATGGCACATGATTATTGTCCATATGAGTTAGTATTTGGTAAAACAAATAATTTACCAAAACAATTAAATAGCGTAGATAACATAGAAATACTCTACAATATAGATGACTATGCTAAGAAAAGTAAATATAGATTAGACGTAGCATATAAAAGAGCGAGAAATATGCTTGAGGAACATAAAAGAAAAAAAGAGGAAATATATGATATAAAAACTAACAACAGCGTAAGCGAGCCATTTTAAGTCCTGGCTGTGCTTCTTCCCCGAAATCGAAATCTCTTTTGATAGTGATCAAGAATATATATACTTTATAGGGTCGGAGATGTCTCCTTCTGCCTGTTACATACTTTGCACAAATCCAATACCCCCTTTTTACCCATTTTATGGGTAGAGGGAGTAAAAAGAGTTCATGCTGACTGACTGATTGGCAATCATCGCACAGCCCAAGCCATAAGAGCTAGGATACTGAAATTTTCACAGAAGCTTCCATCTATGATGAAAGTGCACACTAAGACGGGATTTTGGAAAATTCCACCCACAAGCGTGGAAAATCGCGGAAAACTGTTGTATGAAACTTTTTTGTTTACCATCCAATCGGCTCCAAACTCATTTTCAGAAATCTACACAGAAATTCATTTGACACATATTTCACCGATTTTGGAAAATCCACCCACATGGGCGGAAAATGGGGGCCCCAAGGTTGTATGGGCAAAAGTCTAATTTTAGTCCGATCACCTTCAAATTCATTTTTAAAGCTCTTCACGTAAAATAATTCGACACGTGTTTCAGCGATTTGGAAATTCAGCCCCATGGTCGGAAAATCGGTGGAAAACTGTGGCATTCGACATTTTTAGTTTTCATGCGTTTGGCTTCAGTCTCATTTTCAAATATCTACATAAAAACATAATAGTTACGGTGTCCAAAAATTTTGGAAAATCTATAGCCAAAGTCGGAAAATTCGTCGAAAACTGTTGTATGAAACTTTTTTGATTATTGGCCGATTGACTTGAAACTCATTGTTAAAGCTCTACATATTAAAAAATTCGACACGTGTATCAGCGACTCTGGGAAATTCAGACCCATGGTCGGAAATCGGTGGCAACTCTGGCACTTGACATTGACATTTTTAATTTTCATGCGTTTGGCTTCAATCTTATTTTCAAGGTTCTACACAAAAACATAATAGGTGGTAAAAGAATTTGGAAATCTACCCCCAGTCGGAAATTACGCGGAAAACTGTTGTATGAATTTCTTTGATTATTGTCCTATTGACTTCAAACTCATTTCCAAACTTCTGTTTATTATTCAATCATTTTTAAACTATTTTTCAAAGCACCTCACATTAAATAATTCGTCACATGTGATACTGGTTCTGAAAAATACACTTGGCTTTATACTAAATTCTAAATATAAATACAAAAACCTCAGTACTTTGCGAGCAAACGGGCGGAAAACAGTGCGAAAGAGTTCATCTGGATTCTTAGTATTATTTTTCAAATTGGCTTAAAATGCCAAATGATTTTGGAAAATCTACTCCGCGTCGCCACGGGCGGAAGATGGAAGTCAAGGACAAATGAGTGGGACATATTTTTTTTTTTTTTTGTCGGACATTGCACAAAAAACATTAGTTACGTGGCTCAACTAATTAGTTGTATTTCTACGGTTGACGAAAGTAGTCAAATTCCAAAAAAAAAATCACTTTCATCTAAATATTTCCCCGGGCAAGGCCGGGTTATTACCTGCGTATATATACATATATATATTCAAAAACAAAAAAAAAAAATTTTTTTAAAAAAATATAATTAATAATATTGCATTTAACAAGCATAGACATATAAACAAAAAAAATTTTAATATAACTATAAAATAACTACATAGAATTACGTTATTTTTCAAAAGGAGGGATTTGCGGTATGCACAGTCAGCGGTTCTCATGCAAACCGACTGCCCAGTACATAAATGCATATAACACACACTCTCTCAGCGCGGCTCTCAGCGCTGCGTATATATCTAAGTACATAATGCGGTCGCTCCGCTGCCGGCGTTCCTGGTAGCGCAGTGCGCGGCCAGCTTAATATTACTTTAAGAAAAATGTGTCAATCTGAATCGGGATTTCCTGCCTGTCTCTCTCTGAATGACCCATGGTTACTCCAGTGTATACCGAGTTTGGCCGTCGGGATTCTTATGAATGACTGTACTGCCTGTATTTTAGAAAGGATACCTAGGATTTCCCGGTTTATACCAGGTTTAGCCGTTAAAGCTTTTCAAAAGCCCTATCGTGATCCTTGAGATTTACCGAGGGTACCCCAGTTTACACCGGGTTTGGACGCTGATTCTCGTCGGATTTGCCCTATGTACTCCTAAGGAAGGAAACGAAATCTCACTGGCACTTTACTCACGTTGACACTTTGTTCCGTGGGCGACGCCTTTGCACCGATTAGCAGAATTTCGCTACGTCGTGTGGCAGAAGACTCGCTTCCAATTCTATCAGTGGCTATCAAATGGCTGGTCTTGATGGCTGCTCCTGATGTGTAGATCGGTCCATTATTTGGCCGCGTTCGTTGCTCGTACTTGTATTTACCCTCGATGACACTTTGCCCGCACTGTCCTTCCCTACTTGTACTTTATTGTTACGCACTTATTTCGCTGCACTCTACTTGATTTTGTTCTGCTTGACTGTGTTGCTTGACTGTATAGTTCCCACGCAGTTGTCGACTATTATTATGTCTGCCGCCAGGCCCCGCTTGGTGGTTGAATCGGGGTCCGCGGATGCGGCAAACTCTCACCTAGCGGTCCATTCCAGCAGCGTTGTTGCTAGGTTCAAATTTAGCGCCTACGCCAACTTCCAATTAACAGCGAAATCGGCTGATGCTCGCCTAGCAACAGCGGTAAACGACTGACGTTATGCATCGCTCGCCTAGTGTAAACGAGTGCTGCATATTGCACATCGAATGCACTCTTTCCGCACTAACGGCGTACGCTCATCAGCTTTAATAGCGCTTATCCTGCCGGTCGCTCTCTGTGTGACACGTAGCATTTGCTGGGTTTGTGCTCATGTTCGTTAAAATTGTTATGGGGAGAAAAATACGACTCCTTACACTCCCCTCTTTCTTCGGGAGAAGGGCGCTAGCCCTTCTTGTTCCTCTGTCGTTGTTACTTTGCTTGTTTGTTTTAGGTTTTTTTATTATTATTATGTTATTAGGTCTTAAGACCTGTTTAGACACACTAGCAGTGGGCCGAACATTCGATGCCGGAACCCTGGCACAGTGTTTACACACAGGCGAATATTCGACTAATTTTAGTTTCGCAGCACAAATTTCAGTCTAGTATCTGGCTACACTTTCGTTGGGTGTTTAGACTGTTATGACAGGTCGAACAATATTCGGTAGAATATATTTTTCTAAAAATTGAGTGGTCGTCCCACTTCGCCTTGCAGTCGCTTCCACTTCTTTAGAGCTCCGCTCCGATTGTCTCAAATGAGGTTTCTCCGTATTGCTTTCCTTGTATTTAACATGATTCGGGTCAAATGAATTCGACTCGCTTTCCACCAGGCCAATAAGCGCGTCAACATCGTTTGATGGCCACTCGACTTCAACTTTCCTTGCTTATCTTCTGACTTTTTTTGTGCAGAGCTATATTGCTTCATTAAATATGAGTAATATATTATGAAAAAAATTGAAACCAAAAATATATTTACCTATACACTGCAGCAATTTGGGTATCGCCACCACATTTGATTTCACCCATTGTGTTGCACTAATTCTTGTCACAAATGCCAGATAAAATATTTTGTCGAAAAGCTTCCAGATGTATTTTTCTTTGTGTTTACACATGGGCGAATAAGTTCTGGCAGTCTTAGTCGAAAAGGTAAATTCACGCAGTCCCAATAAGAAGCATTGCGACACCTCATAAAAGTGCAAGAAAGTGCTGAATTTGTATCTGTGTCATTTCGTCCACACGCCGTCCGGCAACTGCCCCAATTTCCAAGGAGAATTGCCCAACGGGCCAAAAACATCAGCAGCGACGCCGCTGCCGCTAACCCACAGCTTTAGGTTAGGTAAGGCTTCCGTGGCTGAAGCAGGGGAAAACTAAACACACTTGGGCCATGCGCTGGCTTCTTGTGGTACCACATGACGTCTTTTAAAAGTTGAGTTCCCCTTTAAACCAATTTGAAGAGTTGAGGAATTTGAGAATATTGTGTATCGCAACCTCGGAAATATCCAATAGGGCGTCGAAACTATAGTGTCCCAGGTGTTGGAACCTCCTCTTGCTAAGTGCGGGGCAGTGACAGAGCAGATGTTCACGCTCTCCTTCTCTTCTGCTAAAACACAACTTCTACAGAAGTCATGGTGTGGTACGCCCAGTCTGTTAGCGTGAGTTCTTATGAGGCAGTGGCCTGTGAGAGCCCCTATTATTGTCGAGAAGTGGGATCTCCTGTGTTTGATCAAAGCAAATGTGCGCCTTGGGTCAAGGGTGGGTCATGTGAGTTTGGAGACCGTGCATGTAGTGAGATTTCCCCAGCGTTCAGCAGTTTGACGCCTGGTATACCCCTTACTACGCAATCCGAAACTGGACAGAGGCATGCCAACGTTGCTACTTTCAGAGAGGAGTGTATCGTTGGTGCCTTGTCTGGCCACTTCGTCTGCCAATTCGTTTCCCTCTATATTACGGTGTTCAGGCACCCATACGAGGTTGATACTGAGCTGTTGGGCTATCTCGTTTAGAGACTGGCGACTGGAGACATGGCATGAGTCAAGCGCCTTCAAGGCCATCAGTGAAGATTCTGATCGAGCCTGGAGCATGTTGAACCGGCTTATCCCAGTCAGAACGGCTAATCCAGAACAACACCTATGTACTTCGCCTGAAAGCTCTGGGTAAGAATCGTGTTATTGATTCTAGGGAAGTTTAAGTTTGGGGGCTTATATTTCCTAGTGAAGAGAACGAGCTCTGTCTTGCTCGGATTCACGCCTAGTCTACAGGTTTTGGTCCATTTTACTAAAGTATTGAGCGCTGATTGCATCCTGTCGCAGAGAGTTTGCGGAAATTTGCTCTGGGTTAGGATTGCAACGTCATCCGCGTAGGTTACCGCCACATGCCCCTCCTCCTCCAGTGTACATAGCAGTTGGTTTATCACCAGTACCCATAGAAGTGGAGATAGGACACCTCCCTGAGGAGTGCCTCTACTCACGCACCTGCTGATCGAGGACTCTCCTAAGCAGGAGCTCACTGTCCTGCTGGTGAGCAACAGTCCTATTAGCTCCACCAGGGGGTCCTCAACCCCCAGACTCGTCAGTGCGGAGGTGATAGCTACTGGAAGAACGTTGTTAAAAGCTCCTTCTATATCTAAAAAGGTAATTAAACTGTATTCCTTAACACTTAGCGATCTTTCAGTGCGAGAGACCAGGGAGTGCAAAGCTGTCTCAGTAGATATGCCTTTGGTATATGCGTGCTGTGTACGCGATAGTATAGAGGGGTTAATGAAGTTTCTGAGATGGGCATCTAAAATTCTTTCTAGGGTTTTTAGTAGAAAGGAAGAAAGACTGATTGGTCTGAAGTCATGGAGGAAGGAATCAACCACTACGGCATTGTCCGGAGTCAGGGGCGGATTCTGTGCCAGATTTTTCTAAGTATACGCATTTATCTACCCCAGTTAGTTTTTTTGGGGTTTCCGGTTTTCTTGAGGGATGGACGCGATTCGTTAATCTGAAACTCAATATAGCGATGGTCAGAGAAGGAGTGTTCTGGTAGAACTTTCCAGGATGCCACCCGCTGGGAAATGCAGTCTGAGATATGGGTATTATCCAAAACGTCGCTTCTGTTCTTAATAATAAAGGTGGGGTCGTTACCTCTATTACATAGATTTAAATTGGTGCTAAGAAGAAAGTAAAAAAGTAACTCGACCCGCTCGTTGTTTCATATAACAGTTTTCCACGAATTTTTCGACTTTGGGGGTAGATTTTCCAAAATCTTTGAACACCGCGTCTACTAATTATTTCTGAAGAACCTTGAAAATGAGTTTGAAGCCAATCGCATGAAAATTAAAAATGCCTAGTGCCAGACTTTTCCACCGATTTTCCAACCATGGGGCTGAATTTCCCAAAATCGCTGATACACGTGTCAAATTATTTAATGTGAAGAGTTTTGAAAACGATTTTGAAGGTGATCGGACTAAAATTAGACTTTCGCCCATACAACCTTGAGACCCCCATTTTCCGCCATGGGGGTGGATTTTCCAAAATCGGTGAAATATGTGTCAAATTAATTTTTGTGTAGTACTTTGAAAATGAGTTTGAAGCCGATTGGATGGTAAACAAAAAAGTTTTACACAACGGTTTTCCGCGATTTTCCACGCTTGTGGGTGGAATTTTTCCAAATCCCGTCTTAGTGTGAACTTTCATCATAGATGGAACCTACTGTGAAAAGCATCCAGCATCCTAGCTCTTATGGTTTGGGCTGTGCGATGCAATCAGTCAGTCAGCACGAACTCTTTTATATATATAGATACGTTTTTATTTCGTAAAATTGCACTACAAATAAATCTGCATATCAAAAATTTCGATAACAGCTCTTGTACTTTTTAAATATCAACAAAATATAATGCACTTAAAATTATTTGTATGACGTACAAAAAACGAATTAAACTGAGAACCCAACGTAAGGAAAGTATGGCAAAATTGATGATATTGCAATATTCCCAAATAAATAATCGAATTTACAAAAAAATAATGTCCTATTAGTATATACCATCAAACCAACGTATATATTATGAAAAATTAATGAATGAAAACACAATTGCAATTGTGTTTCAACTTGTCTTCGAGCCAGGCATAAAATATAATTATAAATCAGGTAGGATAAACACCTTTAGAGTTTTCAATTACATCCAATTATTAATCATGATCAGTTATGCTGGTGAACGTGGCCGTTACAATCAATGACAATTTCACAGAATACATATCGTCACAATCCATTGAAAGCCAAAAACTTAAAAATTCAGTAAAAATTTATAATTTGTAATACAAAAATTTGTGAGTGTATCAACTACAAGCAAGGAATCGTAAATATGGATTATTTAGTTAAGAAAAAAATCACCCACATAATGGGAACCTAATAAAAAATGATTACAGCAAAATCTTTATTTTTGTTAAATCTTTGCATTTCCGCCATAATTTTTAAATTTATGATTTTTTACGTTTTTTTATTTCAATGAAAATCATTAGTTTTGAAACAGGCCATGGTCATTATTTATTATAAAAAAATCTCAAAAATTTTGATTATTAATGATTTTTTTTATTTCGCTTAAAATAAAACTCAACAGTAACTTATGCCAACCATACACGGGCCGATTTTAGCACAATCGGTTGCGGCAACCAGTTGTCACTCAAATTGGGTCTTTGCCTCGCACGCCGCAATCAGATCAGCCAACTTCGAAGCTAAACTCGAGAAATGGCGTCGGCAAGTGCCGAATGTATAAATAATTGATAAACTAATTATTGTAACTAACTGGTTTATTTAAATATATTAAGTAAACAAAAAACCAAAAATTTAGAAAAAAAATTAAAAATTTTGAATTTTGTTAATTATAACAACAAAAAGAAAATCTGAATATCCAATAATGTCATTATTTTCTGCTAAACAATGCCGCTTATCAACGGCAGCAAAATATCTTCAAATGTTTCGCACAAAACAACAAACAAGTACCAGGCGAACAAAAAAAACAGTAGCGGGAAAAACCAAAACGAAAAGGGAGACGCCCACAAAGATGTACACAACTATGCACAACTATAGCCCAACTATAGCAAACCCACCCCCGAAACTGAAGCAGAGCTCTGCAAGTGTTTTGCATACAACGAACAGCATTTGAACCAGGCGATCAGCGAAAACAGTAGCAAGAAAGTACAAAACCAAAGGGAAACGCCCACGAATTGTACCAATCGAGTTGTGCGTTGTCCATCTACACCGCAACCAGTTGTGGCAACTCGCTGCTCGTATCAAAAGGTTTTGATACAGAATTCAGTTGGCCCAACTTTGTACCAACCGTTCCAATTACATTGCAATCGGTTGCCGCAACCCGAAAAACTCACTCAAGTTGGGCAACTGAATTGGCCCGTGTATGGTCCGGGTAACGTCTTCTGTGTTCTGTCCCATAATGGGACCCAAACACAAGGCAACCAGTCAGCCCAACTTGAGTGAGTTTTTCGAGTTGCGGCAACCGATTGTGATGTAGTTGGCACGGTTGCGACAATGTTGTGCTAACTACATTCTGTATCAAAACCTTTTGGTTCGAGCAGCGATTTGCCGCAACTGGTTTTGGTGTATTTTGGACACGCACAATTCAATCGCCATAACTCGTGGGCGTTTCCCTTTGGTTTTGTACTTTCCTGCTGCTGTTTTTTTTTTTTGCCTGGTGTCAGATGCTTTTCGCTGTATGCAAAACACTTGAAGACCTCTAGCTTCATGATCGGGGTTGTTTTGCTATAGTTGTGTACATCTTTGTGGTCGTCTCCCTATCCGTTTTGTTATTTCTTGCTACTGTATTTTCTGTTTGCCTGTTACTTGACTCTATGTTTTGTCGAAACTTTGAAGATCTTTTTCTGCCGTTTATAAGCGGCGTTGTAGTTAAAGTAATGAAAACTTAGATACTCGTTTTGTTGTTATTATTTATAAAATTCAGAATTTTTAAATTATTTTCTGAATTTTTGTTGAATTAATATATTTAAATAAACCAGGTGATTGCATTATTTGGTTTATCAATTGTTTATTTATTCGGTACTTGCCGACGCCATTTTTCGAGTGTTGCTATGAAATTGGCTGATCAGATTGCAGCGTGCGGGGCGAAGACCCAATTTGAGTAACAACTGGTTGTCACAACCGATTGTGTTAAAATTGCCCTGTGTATAGGCCGGGTTAGATTTTTATAATCATTTAAAAAGAATATGTTTGAAAAAGAGTATATTGGGTTTCTGAAATGTTCCGTCTGTCCGCATGAACGCAATTATTTTCCACATCCTACAAGCTACCGCAAACAAACTTGGTTGCACAAACACATGTTGGTGAATACCCCCCTTTATAAAGTGTCAAGATCGACCGCTACCTCCTAACTACCCCTACCCCTACTCCTCCCCAGCAATTTGGCAAAAAACTTTATCTTGAAAATTTTATTTAAAGTTAGAGTAACCAAATTTGACATACAGACTAATGTTGACCTACTTGAAAAATCTGCATCAATAATTTATTGCCACCCCCACCCCTTCCCCGCAAATCCGCAGAGCTTTCCTCAAATCACGGTTTTCACCGGGGTATATCTCCTAGAGTTTCAGAGCTAGTGTCACCAAATTTGATATACACACTACTGTATACGCCCTGCACAATTAAACAAATTAGGTTTGGGGCTGCTGAGATACTGAGAGTATCTAGTGTCGTCCCAATATATTGGATAAAAGGCAAAGTGTGTGCAATAGATTATTGAGAGATCATTCGGACTACGATTCTGCCATTTGCTGAAAAGGAAATGCCTTTAAAGTGGGAGTTCCAGCCAGATAACCACCACAAACACACTTCGAAGTTGGTCAAGGAAGCGGCTTGATAATGTTCTCTTTCCCCCCCTGGTCTCGGACTTTTTTTTGGTGAAGGGCGTTGCGCACTTTATTCATTCATAAGTTTTATCATCCATTCTCTTTGGGATGAATTGCACGGACCATCTTCGCTTTTCATCGCCTTCGTTTCTAAAAAAAAAAATTCAAAATTAGTTTTTCTTATATATAATTCAATGAATGAAGCTATAATTCAATAATGAAGCTATAACTCACAAACCTGTTTTAGATTGATTCTTTGCTTTTTAAAAACACCGGCTCTGGGGCGATCTGAGAGCGAACCTAAGAGGCACAGCGCTGCATAATGCCATCGCCAACAGCGCAACACAGGTCCATGCTACAGGCAGACCAACTCATTACCCGTACAACAGAAGAAGCACTCCCACGAGTATAGACTTTTACATGTATCGTGGTGTTCATAACAGAAGGCTCTCAATAAGAGAGGCGCACACTTTCAGCTACGCCACTAAGGATTCCTGTCAGAGCTAGACTAGTCCCCCATGGTACTAACATCACGGAGTTTCAAAATAAACTGAGTGACTCGTTAAACCTTAATATGAAGATCTGCACTACCGAAGACGTCGACGTTGCAGTTGAGTTGCTGCTTCTTAAAGCCAAGGATGCGGCTCCAAACGCCGCTTCAATCCATTCACCCTCCAGGCAAAATACACCCGGCTCATTTATCCTTTCCCCGGCTGCCGAAGGCCTTTTGGATCTTAAGAAGCGGCTAAGACGGGAATACATCAGGACCAACGATCCAGCCATTGACAGGATATACAGGAGGATATCCAATAGAGTGAAAAGGGAGCTAGCCATCCTTAAAAAGGAAGCCACTGATGCCATGCTGGAAGAGGCCACAGCTGATGAAAGCTCCAAACTTGCCTTATGGAAGTTGACAAGGCGATACAAAAGACAAGTCGCGCCGAAGTTCCCGGTGCGAAATCCAGACGGCTCATGGGCAAGATCAGCCCAGGACAGAGCCGAATCGTTCGCTACTAACCTTGAGGCTAGGTTCAAGCCCTTCGAAACGGCCTCCAAACACAGGATTCAGCTTGTCCATGACGCCCTAGATGCTCCTCTCCAAATGACTCTTCCTGTGGCTCCAATTACCCTAAAGGAGGTCAAGGATGAGATTAAGACACTCAAGAACAGCAAGGCTCCTGGTGAGGATCAAGTTGACAACCGGTCTATCAAATTGCTCCCTCACAGGGCTCTATTGTTTCTTGTATTAATATACAACTCGGCTCTGCGACTGGGTCATTTTCCCATTGCCTGGAAGAAGGCCAACATTATTATGCTCCACAAAAACGGTAAGCCAGCGGACGAGCTGGACTCCTACCGCCCGATAAGCTTACTTCCAGCTTTTGGTAAAATATACGAGCGATGTATTCTACGTAGACTCCTGGATACGTCGGCTGTTAAAGAAGCAATTCCAAACAATCAATTCGGGTTCCGCCTAAGGCATGGCACACCGGAGTAACTGCACCGAGTGGTGAACTTTACTCTGGAAGGTTTTCACGCAAAGGAATATGTCGTCGGAGCTTATCTTGACATCCAGCAAGCTTTCGATAGAGTCTGGCATCCTGGGCTGCTATATAAATTAAAATCTCTGCTTAACCCTCAGCTCTACTTGGTTATAAAGAGCTTTTTATCTCACAGAACCTTTTGCGTTGTGCAGGATGGGATGAGCTCGCAACAAAAATCATCAAAGCCGGTGTACCACAGGGTAGTGTTCTCGGACCGACACTTTACAGTCTTTTCACCAGCGATATGCCCACCGCGTCAGAAGTTTCTATCCCAAACCCGCAGAGCCTCCTTGTTGCCACCTTTGCCGATGACACAGCCGTTTTAGCTCGTAGCACATGTATTTATGTAGCAACAGATGTCTTGCAGGAATATCTGAATCGCTTTGAGAATTGGGCCTGCCGCTGGAATATTTCAATTAACACTGAGAAATGCGTCACTGTTACACATGCACTCAGAAAAGATTTCTGCCCTGGTGTGTTCCTTCATGGAGAACTCCTGACCCAGCGAACCGCACACAAATATCTTGGGGTCACTCTTGATAGACGACTTACGTTCAGGCAGCACATCACTGAGATTGTCGGCAATCTCCGAGCCAAGGTCTCCAGGATGTACTGGCTGCTCAATTCCACCAACAAGCTGTCACTCAGCAATAAAATAATGATTTACAAAGCCATCCTTGCACCGATCTGGCGATACGGACTCCAGGTCTATGGAATTGCCGCTAAAACCCACATAAACAAAATACGTGTTTTCCAGGCGGCGAGTTAATAAATAAACAGGCTACCCAATACTTAAGCAAGCTAGCATCCCACCCTAACATTCTGGCTAGAAGACTCCTAAAAGCAGGAACAGTAAACGGCTGCAGAGCGCCAAGAAGGCTAAAGCGCATACACCCTGCCGATCTGGCAAATCGCAGGAGGTAGCTCATGAATAAAAATATACAGCTGGCTCACCAATGTAAATATAACAATAAACACAAACCAATTGTAAATAAATTTCATAACTTCACAACATACCACAACACACAAATGTAAATAACACCATTGATACCTAATATAACATATTCTATAACACATAGATGATAAGTAACCACACCCTGTAAATACTTACTCACACAACTACAATCACGAATATAATCTATATATATAAAAGAGTTCGTGCTGACTGACTGATTGATTGGCAATCATCGCACAGCCCTAACAATAAGAGCTAGGGTGCTGAAACTTTCACAGTAGGTTCCATCTATGATGAAAGTGCACACTAAGACGGGATTTTGGAAAATTCCACCCACAAGCGTGGAAAATCGCGGAAAACTGTTGTATGAAACTTTTTTGTTTACCATCCAATCAGCTTCAAACTCATTTTCAGAGATCTACACAAAAATTAATTTGACACATATTTCATCGATTTTGGAAAATCCACCCCCATGGGTGGAAAATGAGGGTCTCAAGGTTGTATGGGCGAAAGTCTAATTTTAGTCCGATCACCTTAAAATTCATTTTCAAAGCTCTTCACGTAAAATAATTCGACACGTTTATCATCGATTTTGGGAAATTCGACCACATGGTCGGAAAATCGGTGGAAAACTCTGGCATTCGACATTTTTAGTTTTTATGCGATTGGCTTCAAACTCATTTTTAAGGTTCTATGGGAAAAAATAATAGGCGCGGTGGTCAAAGATTTTGGAAAATCTACCACCAAAGTCGAAAAATACGTGGAAAAGTGTTGTATGAAACTTTTTTGATTATCGTCCGATTGACTTCAAACTCATTTTCAAAGCTCTTTACATTAAATAATTCGACACGTGTATCAGCGATTTTGGGAAATTCGACCACATGGTCGGAAAATCGGTGGAAAAGTCTGGCATTCGACATTTTTAATTTTCATGCGATTGGCTTCAAACTCATTTACAAGGTTCTATGGGAAAAAATAATAGGCGCGGTGGTCAAAGATTTTGGAAAGTCTACCCCGAAAGTCGGAAAATTCGTGGAAAACTGTTGTATGAAACTTTTTTGATTATCGTCCGAATGACTTTAAATTCATTTTCAAAGCTCTTCACATTAAATAATTCGACACGTGTATCACCGATTATTGGAAATTCAGCCCTATGCTCGAAAAATTTGTGGAAAACTCTGGCATTCGACATTTTTAATTTTCATGTGATTGGCTTCAAACTCATTTTCTTGGTTCTACCCAAACACATAATAGGCGCGGTGGCCAAAGATTTTGGAAAATCTATACCTAATGTCGGAAAATACGCGGAAAACTGTTGTATGAAATTTTTTTGAGTATCGTCCAATTGACTTCAAACTCATTTTCAAACTTCTGTGCAATACAACGGGCGGAAAACAGTTGGAAAGATTTAATTTGGATTGTTAGTATTATTGTTGAAATTGGCTTAAAATTCCAAATGATTTTGGAAAATCTACTCCGGGACGCCACGGGCGGGAAATGGAAGTCAGGGACAAATGAGTGGGACATTTTTTTGTTTTTTTTTTTTTTTCAATGACATTTTCATAGCCCTACACCGAAAACATTAGTCACATGGCTCAACTATTTAGTTGTATTGCTTACGGTTGACGAAAGTAGTCAAATTCAAGAAAAAAAATGCATTTTCGTCAAAATATTTCCCCGGGCAAGGCCGGGATATTACCTGCTAGTACACTATATATTCATTCCATACCTATACAATAAAAACTAGCCGATGAAACCACTTCATCTAGGACTACCCACAAAAACTCTGAAACCACGATTTGTACATAAAATATTCAAATACTTTGAGTAACAGCAAAATGTAAAAATTTAGTGTTAAGGGATACTAAATTCAAAATTTGTTAAATAAATATTGTATATAAAAAAAAAAAAAAAATTGCTTTTTAAAAGTATTTGCGGCTCGCGCTCGCGTAATAAAACGCAATAATTTGAAACAAAGGACTCTCACATAATTATACGTTATCAAAGTGTCGTTATGCAGCAACATTATACAGTAGGTACCAACTGAAAAGTATGCTGATATAAGAAAGATAAGGTCACATTTAACTATATACATAGGCTTGTCCCTACACTTTTTAACTACATTTATATGAACATTTTAATACATAGGTTAGGTTAGGTTGCAGTGGATGGAGCAGAAGCCTACTCCACTCTTGGGCCAGGAATTGGCCCCTTGTGATACTACATGATGTCTTTTAAACATTTTGTTTCCCCTTAAACCATTTTGACGATTTTAAGAAATTGAGAATATTGTATATCCCAACCTAGGATAGTCCGATAGGGTATCAAACTGTAGTGTCCCAGGTGCTGGAACCTTCTCCTGCTGAGTGCGGGGCAGTGACAGAGCAGATGTTCTACGCTCTCTATTTCTTCTACTATACCACAACTTCTACAGAAGTCATGGTGTGGTACGCCCAGTTTGTTAGCGTGAGTTCTTATGAGGCAGTGGCCTGTGAGAGCCCCTATTATTGTCGAGATGTAGGATCTCCTGTGTTTGATCAAAGCAGATGTGCGCTTTGGGTCAAGGGTGGGCCAAGTGAGTTTGGAGACCGTGCATGTAGTGAGATTTCTCCAGCGTGCAGCCTGAAAATGGACAGAGGCATGCCGACGTTGCTCCTTCCAGCGAGGAGTATATCGCTGGTGCCTTGCCTGGCCAATTCGTCTGCCAATTCGTTTCCTTCTATATTACGGTGTCCAGGCAGCTATACGAGGTTGATACTCAGCTGTTGGACTATCTCGTTTAGAGACTGGCGACACTCAGTGAGTGAGGCTGCTCTACACTATGGGGAATTTGCCCATTTTTTTGGAATAGTCTTTTTTTAAAGTTATTAAAATTAACGATATATTGATGACAATACATTAGAAATACATGAAACATTAATGTTACATACTCAGAATGTTAACATTGCTGCGCACTGTTAAGTTAACAGCTCTTAAACAGGGCTGTTTGAAACAAAGCAAACGGGCTAATGCTGTACAGTTTTTTTTAGGTTTAGTTCAAGGGCCTCACAACAAGAATCGGAAAGACTATATATATTGATTTGTGGTGGATAATATTCAGTGTGGCTTCTACTTTGTGTTTATATATATATGTTTGGATGCTATTATATGTTTTGTGTGTTGTTTTCCGTATTTTAAAAACTTGCCTCAAACGTAAATTTTTCGAAAAAAAAAACTTAGCTTTGAAAGGAGATAACTAATGTTTTTTACATTTTTAGCAGTGTGACCATATACATTTTTTAGAGTAATCAATTCTGAATCCGGGCTATTAAGCCTAACATGCACTTTTGTGCACTTTTCCCAAAAATTGAATTCTTAGCCGGTAACGTTTTGAGCAATGAACGGCTTTTTCAAGTCTGACGCGAACAAAAACGGCAAGAGAATGGAGAAAATGGCGGTTTGACTTATTTCAATACATATTTATAATAATTTATGTTTTTTTATAAAGGAATATATATTAATTTGGAACAATAAATAATTTTTTAAATAAACTATTTTTTCATACGAATGTCTCTTTTGACCGAAAGTTCCTATGGGATCTATATGATATAGTAGTCCGAATTGGATAATTTTTTGGAATAATGTTAAAAGCATAATAATACGCCAAGCCTGCCAGTTTGGTCCGGATAGCTTGGAAAAAAAAAAATTAGCATATGGCGGTATTAAGGAGAAAGGCGTTGCCACGCCCAACTTTCTCGGCCCTACTTCCTATTGTTATTACAAGCCTAATGCAAAAAACTAGACCAAAAAATCTTGCCTCGTTCTCGAGTTATTCATTAATTCCAAATAAATGGGCAAATTCCCCCCAGTGCTCTCTTTGTGCATAAGTTGACCGCCTCCAAGGCAGCTTGGCTATCTGAATATATGTATATACTACACTGATGTTATACATGCGCAAGCAAAGGGTGGCTTCCTGGATGGCCCTCACCTCTGCCTGATACACGCTACAGTGGTCGGGAAGACGGAAGCTAAATCTGATTCCTAAATAGGGAGAGTATACACCACCGCCCACTCGATCATCCAGCTTCGACCCATCTGTGAAGATTCTGATCGAGCCTGGTACGTGTTGAAACGGCTTTTCCCAGTCTTGTCGACTAGGTAAGCAGACCTTGTTCAACTTGTCGAAAGTCAGTTTTGGTATGCAGTAGTCTGTTATAGGGGGAATCTGAGGTATGGACTCAAGAACTACGGAATGATTCGTGTTGCGCGCCGTCCAGTTATTGGATTCCCTGACTCTAATAGCTGAGTTTCTAGCTAGTTCTTTAGATAGAAAGAATAAGGTGAAGCATGATGATCAGGGTTTCCGTTGGTGTGGTGCGTAGTGCTCCACTAATGCAGATTTCTTCACTTCTTTGAACTTATGGATTGCTTTAAGGTTGGATGGTGACTCAAGTGCGGGCCACCACACAAGCACTCCATATAGAAGGTGGGTCGAATGACAGCTGTGTACAACCAATGGACTATGAGTGGAGAGAAGCCCCATCTAGTGCCTATGGCCTTCTTGCACGCAAAGAGAGCAGTACTTGCTTTGCTTACTCTCTTTCCAGAATAGTTTACTGTCCAGAACTACGCCTAGGTACTTTGCTTGAAAGCTTTGGGTAAGAATCGTGTTGGTGATTTAAGGAGCTTGAAGGTTCTGATAGCCCACCTGATCTTAGGGTCGTTTATAATTTATTTGGCCCTGTGCAAAGGGCTGCAAGATAACTGAGTCGTTGATCGTGGTGCTTGTGAGCACCCCGGAAAATGGGTATCTAGCAGAAGTTCGAGGGTTTGCGAACTGGACTCTGTCCACGATCCATCGTTCCTTTGCAGAAGCCCTGGGGGGGTTGGTGAGGAGGCTAAAATCTTTCTCAGACTCGAGGCGACAGACGTGGATTCGATACTTCTGCAAAAATTTGCCCACAAGGTTTGCTTGCCTTTCTTAATGCTTTTTTGTAGCTATTTAGCTCAGTCTTGTGCTCCGCCCAGGTTGTTTCGAGCGTCGTACTTTTGGCGTGATTAAAATATCTCCTACACCTAACCTTAAGTGCCTCGAAATCGATGAACCACCATTTTGGTTTGAAAGATTCTTTGGGGTTCGATTAGGACAAGATTTGTCAAGGGCTTCGATGCCTTCCGTAGTTAGGGTATCGACTAGGGAGTCTACCTCTACAGCATTTTCCGGAGTCAGGGGTGGGTTCTGAGCCAGTTTATTTCTAAGTATACGCATGTATCTACCCCAGTTGGTTTTTTTTTTGGGTTTTGGGTTTGAGGGATGGACGAGATCGTCAATCTGAAATTCGATGTACTGGTGGTCAGAGAAGGAGTGTTCTGGTACAATTTTCCAGGACGCCACTCGCTGGGAAATGCAGTCTGAGAAAGGGAAATATTCAAGACCTCGCTTCTGTTTTTAATAATGAAGATAAGCTCGTTACCTTTATTGCATAGATTTAAATTCGTACAAGTAGAAAGTCAAAAAGTAACTCACCCCGCTCGTTGGTGTTATTACTACCCCACTGTGTGTGATGAGCGTTTGCGTCTCCTCCCATAATCAGGTTCGTCCTCGTGCCCGTGCTGAGTCACACACAGGTCACGATAAGTGGGTGTCGGTATGCATCCCTCGGTGTCATGAAGGAGGTCAAAATAAGCCAGTCTGTAAGAGTTAGCCCCCAGTTCAAAGCAGGCTACCGTGATGTCACCATCACTGAACTGGAAGAGTAGAAAAGCAGTGTAGCGTTTTTAAATTAATAAACAGGTTCTTATTTTACCCTTACTGGTACTGTGAAGTGGGGTGTATTCGGGAGTCCGCAAGCCACAGACTCTGTCAGCAGCAATCCATTGCTCTTGGACCAAACACCACATCCACCACGACAGGTGCTAAGCGCAGTAGAAGCGCAGTAGAGGCTGCTCTACTGTGATGCAGATTTATTTGGAGTATCTGCATCAAAAAGGACAGCACTCCCCTCCGTAATAGTACGGTCTGCTTCATCGGCCGAGGTTTTGCCAATAAGCTCCTTGTCCGTGTACATGCGGCCCAGTGTGCCACCGTAATCCAAACCCGAGCAGATGTAGCAGATGTTGCTTGTGGGGCAACATCTTCGGCTTCCATATCCTCGGTTTCCTTCGGTGGGTCCACCGATTCCGCCTCAACACAATTGGCCAGTTCCGCCTGCGCTCCAACGTCTGATTTATAAATTTATTTATTTATGATTTATTAACACCACCTTGCCAAAAGAATAGCAGATGCTACCGCCCTTAATCTCCAAGTGCTTCGAACTTTCGTTGTCAATTTGGAAGACAACCTGCATCGAGCTGCGATTTGTCTTCTCTACTATCAGGACCCGCCAGTTGGTGGCAGGCATGTCCGGGTAGCACAGCCTTACCAACTCGAGGATCTCCGCCGGCTCCGAGGGTTCGCACGGAAGCCAAGCTCTTGCCCTAGCTCTGGAGGGGATGTCCTTGGCGTCCACTGGCGCGGGTTGCGCTCCGGGGTATACCTCCCCTAGCTTACCTACGCAGCTTTATACAGCCGCGTCGACCTCTCGTCTCCGCATGCGATCAGCTTGATGGTTCCTTGGAACCATCTTGCATCTTCACATATCGGTGGTGGGCCCGGTGTTTCGCGGAACATTTTAAGGCAGACAGGTGCTAGAGCCACCTGCACCCAGCGCCACTGGTGTCGTGGAATCCGTCTTTTTTGACAATTCTTGTCGATGCCCCTATTAGGATCTTGTCTTTCGCCACCTCTGCGAAGGATATCGACAACGGAGCGTGGGTTCGCAGTCTTTTGGCCGTGGTGCTCGGTTCCTCCATGGAGCGATCTCGCTTGGTTGCGGTTTGTTGCGCGGGATCCTCCAGTTTAAAATTGGGCAGGACAGCCTTTGCGCACTCCAGATTCTGTTGGATCTTGGCAGTCTTCTGCCGACACATGCTCCCTGGTGATCTGAACGGTTGCGTTACGCATCAGAATCCGTTTGTCATTCGGACGGACTTTAGACGGGTCCGGTCGAGTGAATTCAGCCGCCATATGAAAATCTTTGGCAATGGAAATTTCAATTAACAACCATTGATAGCCCTGCAACTGTTTAAGGTAAATTAACAACAATCAACAAATAGGAACAGTCAACACATTTTCCTTGGCGTCTCCTGTTTCTGCTCGCCATTCTCATTTGAATGTCCTGTCGTCCGTGGACCATTCAAATCCCGAGCACCCTCCATTGTGGTTGACAGCACTCTATCTGCCGTCTCGGGGAAACCAAGTGTCAGAAAGCCGCTGACCAAGGCAAAGGCTGCAAACAAGATGGCAGACGCATCTACATAGTACTTAGCCAGCAGTGGAGTTTGCGGCGCCAACATGGAGCCAATCCGGCCCACCATGGAGCAGAGGGAAAGCAAGCTATTCTGCAGAAAGATTAAGGGCCAGTTTTCCAATTAAAAAGAGCGTCAGGGAGCCTGCGTAGTCATCCGATCCGACAGCTGCCGAGGCGGCCATGCAAATGGCGCACACCAACATGGAGGCACACAGCGAGTACCTTCTGCCAATGCGATCCATTATGAAGAGGGGCAGGAGCAGGCCAGGAATCTCCAAAAGCCATTCAGCATGAAGTTATTGTACTTGCTGCCGCCGAGATTCACCGAGTTCAGGCTCAATCCCAGGGCAATCAGAGTGTGTGTAAACCAACAGAAGCAACAGTTGGCAATGCGCCAGAAAAAGAAGCGAGCTGTCTACATAATGGGATACTGGCTCTCATTGGACTGCTGCAGCTTTTGGCGATTGGTGGCCAGCAGGTCATCCAGCTGCTCCTCGGGCAGGGGTCGCTTATTAATCTAAGCCGCTCGCCTCTGCACGGTCGCCCCTCGCACCTCTTGGCCCTAGCTAAGCAGCCAGCGCACGCTCTCTGGCAATAGCCAGAATAGGAATATCTGGAGAATGGCTGGCGCATAGAGCACACGGAGCAAACAGCGCCAATTCTGTATATGAGATGCCAAAATTCCCAGAAACGCCTCACCCAGCGAATAGAATATGGTTATTATTGTTGCAGCTGTTACACGGCGCTTAGGGCCGACCAGCTCGATGGCCAGCAGAAAGGCGGTGGGAAACAGGGTGCTGCCCACAGCCATGTCAAAAAACTCGAAACACAGAAACAATGCATAATTGGTGGACACTGAGCGTATGATGCCCATTACGGCACTCACAGTTCCAGCAATGGCCAGAATAGTGCCACGTTCATAGCGATCTGCAAAGAATCCACCCAACGGTATGCCCACAAATTTTCCCACATTGTACATGGTACCGACCATAGAAAGCTTCCATTCGTCATTGCAAAAAATGCCAAATTCCGTAGATATAGTTTTCTCCTCATCTCTAAATCTTTGAAATCAGTGCCACAACTTTCGGTTTCATTATTACTAAAATATACGGAGTCACACATATCACTCTTCTCCGGATCCGTGAGATTCGCATAACGCTTACACGAATCCCAAGCAGACTTCTTATAAGGCACAGTAAAATTCAGCCAATACTCGTCATATGAACTGCTCGGACTGTCACATTGCGATATGTTGCATCTGCGCACCACTGTGTTGGCGGTGAACACATAAGAGATCGAGAACGCATTGAACACCATAGGTATGCACAATAACACATATATGAAGAACTGATGGCGTCCAAACTGCCCAATCCGGACGAGAATCGCGTCCAGCGAGTTATCTTCACTGGCGCATGCCTCGACATTCTCACTTTTGGCACCGTTCTCAGGCTCTGCGACATGGCCATTAGATGCTGTCGGATTTTCTTTGGGCGCGGCTGCGACGGCGGTGTCGCCAACATCACTGCCCTCTGTACCGAACATGTGCTCGAATACTGAAAACGGATTTTAAGTTGCAATTATCGTTCCTTCTTATTCGATGTCATGAAATGCGCGTGATAAGATTCACTTTGTATGTGTCTGCAGAATGCCCGCGATTTATAAATATGCCGTAGAGTTCGTGGGGCTTTTTATAGCTAATAATACGTATAAATCTATTTCCTATGTGCTCTCAACTCCGCTCCGCTGGAGCGTCTTACTGTAAGCAGCGCCGCTCATTGCTGCCTACTAACGCGCCAATTGGATTGGTGGCTATGTCGGAGCGGCCTGGGGCGGACACAGCAGGAATTTGGTCCATAGCGCCGCTTGTCACAGCACTCTTCACCGTCGTCGTTTCCGTCTTCTTACCAGCTGACATGCCAGAGACCGGGGGCCTGCTGGGTGTTTTTATGCCGATAGAAAACGTGGTGCTCCAGTTGGAAGGCCGTAAACTGCTGGCTTCTGCGTGCTCATGCGGTTTGGAGCACTTTTCTTTCCGGAGCTGGTTGCTCCTTCCTGTTTTCGTAGAGTACCGGGCTCTTTTTTGTTGTTGTTTTTGTTATTATTGTTGTTCATTTTTCTTTGATTCCCAAGAGTTGCGGAAAAGGGGAACGCTCCACCCGGGCAGAGGTGGGCAGTACTCGGGTAAAGCAACTGGCAAGTACTGAACCCTCTGTTCACGACTGAGATATATTTGTTAAAACTGGGTCCTCAGCCAGTCTGACCATCAGCACGGGTCGGATGACACCTTTGCCCGGCCAAGGAGTGAGATGTCGGGGTTATGATTTGGTATGAACGCATGGCTATAGTAAAAAAGGCGGTCAGACAAACGCTTTGTCAGTACAGTGGTAACGTCCGCAGTACCCGCCGGTTGTCCGGGACCGCTATTTCGGAAACCCACAGCTTACTAGGACTAGAATTGATTTTAGCTTATTTGAAAATTTACTTCAAATAAATTAGAACTTGGATCCGAACATTATATTTTTTTCGCGATTTAATTGAAGTAAAAATTAACTGGCGCCCGAGCAGGGACCGACACGCTTAATAAAGGAACAAAGCGCTTCTACGTGCGCGAAAGTCGATTAAACGCGAAAAGACAAACCCGGAGCAACTGGAACTTAATTGTTTATTTGCCCATCGGTTGACAACAAATCCTGCAAGGCTCGTCCGCAGGATATTCTCAACGTTGACTAGTTGCAGAATCCCCAGTAGATACCCAAAAAAGTTTCAAAGAGGATAAGATCCGGACCAGCATGGGAGGTTGCCACATCAACAAAAGTACTGTAAGTTAGAAACTAAGCGCAAGCGGGCATAAAAAATAATTATAAGAAAAAAAGAATAAAAACTAAATACATGAAAAAACATTTTTTTTAGAATAATAAGAAAAATAAACAAGTATAAAACGATAACCAAATACCAAACTACAAACGTAGTATAACCAAATTCCAACTTTGCAATTCCCAAGGGACCCTCCAAAGTAGAAGGAAAAACCCAGCCACTGGTTTTAAGAAAAACAAAAACAAGAAAATATATTGAAAATTATCTTAAGTTACACAATCCTAGAAATATCCTTAGTTTATGGCTAATGAAAATAATTTGGTTAGGCCCCCAATGGTAGCAGATCAACCACAGGTAGGCGAACATAACTTGAACAGACAGCAACAACTACATCTCGACAGACAAAATGAACATCGACAAAATATATGCATGGCGAATAACGCATAACAGATAATAGCAGCTACGGCTAGCCAGATTTTGGCACAACAATTACTAACGCTAGTAAAGCAATTAGTCAATCCTTCTAGGGAGATTAGTGACGCAGACGACCAAAGGATAACTGACAACCACAATTTGAACGACTTGGACAGAGTACCGGACAAAGTCAAAAGCTTCGGAGAATTTTCCGGTAATCAATGGGAATTTAGCTCATGTGAGAAGAGTGTTGATCGTATACTCTCAGTCTAAAGTTAAAGCTGGTTCGCTGAAATACTTCGGCATATTGCATACAGTGAGAAACAAGATCACTGGCAATGCTGATACGGCCCTCGAGTCGTACAATGTTCCCGTAAATTAGAGTGCCATCTCCAAAAGTCTAACTCAGCACTACGCAGACAAAAGAGATCTGGAAACATTAGAATATCAGATGACAATGTTAGTGCAAGTTAACAACCAGACTGTCGTTTACAACCATCTGTCTCTGATATTAAATAAGGTAGGTTGCATGGACATAAATAGGGAATCTGAAACCCTCATGACTGAAATATACCGAGATAAAGCTCTAGAAACTTTTATAAGAGGATTGAAAGGCGACTTATCACGAATTTTGGGAATAATGGATCCAGCAGATCTTCCTTCAGCTCTTTATTACTGTCTAAAGTTGGAGAATCAAAGTTATCGCACCAACATAGCTTTGAATAGGAATCAACAGACACATGCTAGAAACCCAAACAGAAATGTACCACCACCTACACTGCCACCCCGAACAGCTCAGCCTTCTCACGTCTAAACTTTTGGGCCACCGCCTATAAACTTTTAGCCCCAACTCTCAGTTCATACACCTTGGCCAACCACTAAGAATTATGGACAAGCAACATACAACAATACTGGACCGGCTCCACAATACCCCTACCAACAAACTTATGAAATACAACCACAACAAGCGTACGTATTAAACAGACCCTCTGCACCGAAACCCCAACCACGTCCGGAGCCAATGGACGTAGACTCAAGCATCCGCACCAAGATAGTCAACTACATGAATAGACGTAGGAAAAAGACCTCCACCACCAACGAACACTGACAAAAAACAGAGGAACTTTAACAAACAAACAGTAGAAGAACTGATCGAGACCGAAAACACTGACAACTACGTGACAATGGAAGAGTACACACAGGCAATGCTAAACTATGAGCAGCAGGTTGAATACGAGCAGTCTTTAAACGAGTACACCCAACAAATTGAAGAAGCAAACGACAAACAGCACAATCAGTGCGAACATTCCGACATTAATTTTTTAGGATAAAAAGCTCCTCTCTACCATACATGGAATGTAAGATGAGGAGCGGAAAGTTACTCAAAATATTGATAGATATAGGATGAAATAGAAATTATATTACCAAAATTCGTGTCCAAGCCTATTCCAAACAAAAACACTTTTGAAGCCGTCACAGTAGGCGGAAGCATCAAAATCACACACCACAGTAAACAGTAAAATTCTTTCTCATTCCCTAAAAACACTAAAAACATTTGACGCGATATTAGGCAATGATAGTCTAAAAGAATTAGATGCTGTAATCCAAAGCACCAAAAACATATTAATAACAAGTAAGAATGCTCTAGTCGAGTATACCCGACTACGAAACTCCCTGTACCCAGGTCTAAAACTTCCAATCATATGTTCGTCTCTTACACATGCACGCACACATACACAAAGCCGCAAACACGCGAGCCACAGCGTACGCAAGGCATTTTAAGTCGTGGCTGTGCTTCCTCCACCCCTCGCTCCAGTACTGAATCTTGTTCGTTGAATAACTTCCGTGTTTATTATCCGATCGACTTGAAATTTGGACAGTAGATCAAGAGTAAACGAAGTAGTGTACATGCAAAATCCCAAAGCTATATCTTTAAAACTGTGGCGGTATAACGTTTTGATCGAATTGCGGTGGAACGGGGAGAAATATCTGAGATCAGAAACAAACTTGATCTGCGTATGGTATACAGGAACCTACATTCCAAATTTAGTGACTCTAGCTCTTATAGTTGCTGAGATCGACGCGTTCATACAGACGGACAGACGGACGGACAGACAGACTTACAGACAGACGGACATGGCCAAATCGAAACCTCATTTGATACTGATCAAGAATATAAATACTTTATAGGGTCGGAGATTTCTCCTTCTGCCTGTTACATACTTTTGCACAAATCCAATACAGGGGGTATTTTTGGGTATAGGGAGTAACAAAAGACAACATTTAATACAGTAATACCACAGACAGACCACATGTCAAAAGACCAAGAAAAAACGACAATCCTGACCTATACAACGAACGTAGCTGCAGAAATACGAACCAAAACTGATTCCCCAATATATTCAAAATTTTACCAATTTCCGTCACCTCGAAGCAATATTCAGAGCTCTACAGGAAGCCAACTCGAAGTGTCAGTTGGACAAATGCGAGTTCTTCAAAAGTAGAGTTAATTTCCTAGAATTTTTCATCTCAGACAAAGGCATAGAAACCAATCCAAATAAGATCGAGACAATTGCAAAGTACCCACTCCCGAAAACACTCAAAGATCTAAGATCTTTCATTGGACTTGCCAGCTATTATAGAAGATTTATAAAAGACTTCGCTAAGTTGGCAAGGCCCTTTACATCTCTTTTACGAGGGGAAGATGGACGTGTGTCCAAAAACCAATCAGCAAATAAGCTTATTAACCTCAATGAAGAGGCAATCGAAGCTTTAAACAAATCAAAAACGCCTTGATTTCAAATGAGGTAATACTCCATTACCCAGACTTCAGAAAAGAATTTCATCTCACCACGGATGCATGAAACTTTGCTATTGGCGCTGTTCTATCCCAGAACAAACGACCCAATTGTTTTCTCTCTAGAACACTCTCTAAAGCAGAAAAGAATTATGCCACCAATGAAAAGGAAATGTTGGAAAGAAATTGGGATCTGAAAGCTCTCAAAAATTACCTCTACGGTAAAGCAGAAGTAAAAATATACACCGACCATCAACCCTTAACCTACTCTCTCAGCAGTTGGAACGGCAACACAAGAATAAAAAGATAGAAAGCATACCTGGAGGAATTCGAATTCGAACTTTTCTATAAGCCAGGTAGAAATCATATTCTAGCCGATACGCTATTACGAAACCCAGAAATTAATAACATCGGGTTAGTAGTCTCTACCCAACATAGTGCAGACAGTTCAAGCCACATAGAAGCCCCAATAAACATATTTAAAAACCAGATATTTCTCAGCAAAGCTAACGAGACAGATTACAAGTTCCAAATCCCATTTCCAGCCTTTCACAGACGCACCATAACCCGACCAAATTTTACAGAACAAGAATTTATACAGATATTGAAAGCTCGCCTAAGCCCATCAGTAATTAACGGGATAATAACTTCAGGGGAAATAATGAACCAAATTCAACAGATATATCACCAACATTTTTTTATAAGACAATATAATTTAAAAAAAGCGTTTCATTATAAAAAAAAATAATTTTAAAACACATGTGGGACTGGCTTTGACGGTGAAAAACAAAAAAAAAATCCATAATTTTATAATTGTATGATTATACCACCAGATTACAATCACAAGCTGTCAGCTTGGGGTGCGTGACTGGAATTAAGTGATGGTAAGGCTGGACTGAGATAACCGTGAGCGCTTGGCAGGGTGGCCGCGCCTTGGTAGCTGCTCAAGGAATGTGCGCTTGAGTCTTCTGATTTTTGGTTTCTCAACGTCAAATTTGGGTGCATTAGCCAGAGGATTTACATGATTTGCGTGTCAACCATTTTGTTGATCAGCCGTAGAGTTTAGTACATAAATTAATTGGGCAATCCCAAGGTCCCTCATTGTGTCCTTATTCCTAGCAAAAGGAAAGCCACCAGAAATTCGCTCTAAGTTTTTACACAGTAAGGATTGGACCCTTTTTAAGAGATATGGGGCCGCTGTACCCCATACTGACCTCCAAATGGGCTGAATCATTGACTTAAACAAGAGAACCTTGCTAGCGAGGCGCAATTCGGACGTGGGTCGAAGGAGCCAATCCATGCGTTTAAATCTTGTGTTAATGGTCCCTATAATTTTACATATATGCTGCTTCCGTGTCTAGCCTCTATCAAGACATAACCCGAGGTATTTTTGCGAAGTCACCACCTTTATACATATACCCTATCTAAACATATAGCCGGGCAAGAATCCCGCCTTTTTGTGAATGTCATCTGTACAGACTTATCCCGCGATATACAGATATTCCACTGCTTTGCCCAGCTCTGAAATTTGTTAGTGAATTTCTGCAGTCCTCGGCTTGCTGTTGCAGGGGAGGCGCTGAAGCGAATGGCGGTAGTGTCATCAGCATAGGTCGGCAATATACTGTTATTGATAGGGGGCATCGGCATATCGCTTGTAAAAATGTTGTAGAGTGTAGGGCTCAAAGCGCTGCCTTGTGGGACTCCGGCTCTGATCGGTCTAAATGAGGAAAGACAACCATTTATCTGCACTGGGAAATATCTCCCCGAAAGCCACGACTTAATCAGCCTAAAGTTCGGTACAAACGTCACTCGCTTAAGCTTGAACAGCAGTCCGCCATGCCAGACCCTGTCAAATGCCTGCTGAATATCAAAGAAGACATCCGCTCCATACTGTTTCTCGTCAAAGCACTCCAAAATCCAATCAACCACTCTATAAAGCCGTTCCGTCGTTTCGTGATGAGGCCAAAAGCCAAATTGACGGTCAGGAATAGCTTCAGTATCTTCAAGTTCAACGCGTAATCTGGTGAGGATAATGCGCTCAAAGACTTTGCCGAAGGTAGGCAGTAGGCTAATCGGCCTATACGATTCCGGGGAGTCTGGTTTGCCTAACTTAAGTATCATTGAAACAAAGGCCTTTTTCCAGACCTCCGGAAAGTAACCCATCTTTAGGCAGGCATTGAAAATTAATCAAGAAACGAGTACCGCATACCGGAAGAGATTTGACGACACGCCCACAAATGCCGTCCAGGCCAGGGACCTTTCTTGGCTTCAGTGCCTTTATCCTCCTTTCAAGCTCAATCATGGAAATGCTTGATGGTTCGTCATGATGATCCAATTCCCTCTGGAGGTCGTCAAGGATGGAAGACACCCTGTCTACTGGCGCCAGACAAAACGGAAAGAACCGATTTTCCAATTCATCAGCAAAAAGCTCGGATTCCTCAAGATCGGAACGCTACCAACCGTGATCACTCTGTATCGAGTGATTAGCAGTTGGTTGTTGCTTAATACTGCGAGTGAATCGCCAAAGATTGTGCTCGTGTGGGAAATTAGGATCTGCTTACTCCAGCATGTCGTCAAAATAGACTGCGCGAGCAACATTCAAGGCCAGCCTAAGCGACGCCGCAAGTGTCTTCCATTCCCTATTATCTGCGGGGTTCCCAATCCGAACCCAGCGCCGTCGGATCCTTCTCTTCTCTCTTAAAAGTGCCCGAATCTTATCATTCACTGGAATGACGGGCCCTGAGGCTCGCGGGGAGCAAACTCGGCCTGAGGCCTGCAGGGCCGCCTCATTAATGATTGTCGCAAGTGTATCCACAGCCGCGTCAACATCGTTATGAGTAGATAAGGGAATATCCAAATTAATATGGTTGTCCATATATTGTCTTAAGCGACGATTATCGGAGCCCCCAGAAAAGAAGAGGTCATCTTACATTCCTTAGAAAGGCTCCCGGGGCCATTGTGATGAGTAGAGGAAAGTGGTCAGAACTCAGCTCACAGCTACTCACAATGTCAATAGTTGAGGAAGGTATTCCACCAAAAATACCAAAATCCAACGCATTAGGCCTCCGCAATCTATCGTATGGGAAGTAGGTGGCAGAGCCTGTTGCACAGATATTCCATGAGGAGGACATAATAGAATCCCTGATCATACGACCACGTGGACATGACCGATGACAGCCCCATAATTGATGCGTCGCATTCCAATCACCAGCGATTAAGAACCGAGCACCAAGGGATGAAATGATTCGGTTAAACTCAGCTGTTGTTAGTGAATCCGGGGTAAGGGCAGGACGAAGGTACGCTGCAGCGACCATAAATTCGCCTGATACGCCTTTAATTTTAACGCCAATTACTTGGCTATAGTTAAAACGGTGGAAAATCACAGGGTGATGGGAGATATTGCTGATATTGATGGCAGCTCCCGCGAAGCTGCAGTTGCCATGTTGTTTGGCCGCATAATTGAAAAAACCATTCATCCGAAGATTTGAATTGCTGTTTAAGTGTGATTCCGAGATCAGCACTGCGTCCACCTCCTCCTCATTCATACACGCGGCGAGCTCCAGGTGGTAGCGGATGAGCCCGTTCGCATTCCAGACTCCTATTTTGAGGGTAGTCATTGCAGAGCAGTGGTGACAGGAGTAGCACCAAGCTGCAGGTTGAATATATTTAGTAATTTTGCCACTCCTTGTAGTGCAAAAATCGAGTGGCTGATCGATTTACGCCAATTTTTGTAGCTGGACCAATTGTTCACTGATAAGATCGATGCGTCTCAGGAGCACCATTGGGTTCAAATCCGCACATGAGTTTGATACCACAGCGGAAGGCATGACTTGCATCAACATTTTAAAATCTACAAAATTATATTCACACAGTCTCAAGTAAAAGATTTAACAAATGAAACAGAGCAAGCTGAGAAAATATTGGTTACACACAACAGAGCGCACCGTAACGCAATAAAGAACAAAAAGCAATTGTCCGAAAGTTTCTATTTTCCAAAAATGAAGCAACGAATAACAGAATTAGTCCAACGGTGTCAGGTTTATAAAGAAGAAAAGTACGACAGGCATCCAACTAACCCAAAACTAAAAGAAACACCAATACCCGAATACCCAAGACACACAATCCATATCGACATATACATGACAGAAAAGAACTTAGTACTAACAGATAAATTTTCGAAATTAGCTCAAGGAAGAATAATCACGTCCAGGGCAATAGAAGACCTTAAAAAACCACTTCATGAAATCCTCTTTTATTTTGGCATACCGAAAGCGGTCGTGATAGATAATGAAAATAAAATCCCTCAATTCGTCCTCAATTACATTGATGATGCAAGACCAATTAGGTATCGAGGTTTACAAGACACCACCCTATAAAAGCGCAGTGAATGGTCAACTAGAACGATTTCACTCAATGCTATCAGACATTATGAGATGCTATAAACGAAAACGGAAACACAGAACATTTAAAGAGCTGCTTAACAAATCAATACAAGACTGTAACTACACCATACACTCAACAACTAACAAGAAACGTGACCACACCCCCTAGATCAGTACGAAAAGGCTAGGAAAGAGAACATTGACTGACTTAAACAGAAACAATCGAATGACACGCAGAGTCATAATAAAAAACGCAACGACATACGCACCTACACATCAGGTCAAGAAATATTCTTCAGAATCAACACCAAACTGTCACCCAGATATAAAAAGGAAATAGTTAAACAAAACAGAAACACAACCGTATTAATAGCAACCGACAAGGTAGTTTATAAAAGCAATATAAAAAATATATAAAAATTACAGATTACTATTAATAATGACAGCAAAAGCAGCCGAAGGACACTTGGAAATCTCAAACTATAAAGACGCACAGACAATCATCATTTTAAAGGGAATAAGAAAACTACAGATATCAATCACACGATTCGTCCAAATCATAGAACCAGAACAGATTAAATATGAGTTAGACAACCTCATATTTCATACCGAAAAAGTCCTAAAAGACAACACTCTATACCACATCTTACATATTTACATTCAACACATTATCACTGAACCATTCAAGAAAGACTAGGGCAATCCATATTCTAGGCACAGCATGGAAATATGTAGCCGCCAGCCCGGAAATGACGACTTGACAATTATCACTGACAATATAAACCATCTGATAAAAAACGACAATAAGCAACTTATTGTAAACAGACAGTTAGAAGGTCAAATTAATAAACTCACCAAAACTTTAAATGACTTAAACAATAGCAAAAGAAAAGAATCTCATCTAAGTGACGAAATAGCGATCAGTTTTCAGAATCAAGTTAGGCTTATAAAGGAAGAATTAATTAATACTAAGTACGCCATACAATTGGCGAATATAAATTTAATCAACACATTCCTACTCGGCGAAAAATAAATAGAAATAATAAATGACAATTTTGACTAAAGCAATATGCCAAACTAAAATATCGAAGAAATGATAGAATTTTCAGATGTATCCATTTTGATTAATGGAACAATATTGTTTTATATTGTAAAAATACCAAATATAGAAAAAACAGATTGTAAAAATTCAATAATCCAGCCAGTAGTGAACTACAATCTATATATATAAAAGAGTTCGTGCTGACTGACTGACTGATTGGCAATCATCGCACAGCCCAAACCATAAGAGCTAGGTTTCATCTATAATGAAAGTGCACACTAAGACGGGATTTTGGAAAATTCCACCCACAAACGTGGAAAATCGCGGAAAACTGTTGTATGAATCTTTTTTGTTTACCATCCAATCGGCTTCAAACTCATTTTCAGAGATCTACACAAAAATTAATTTGACACATATTTCATCGATTTTGGAAAATCCATCCTCATGGGTAGAAAATGGGGGTCTCAAGGTTGTATGGACAAAAGTCTAATTTTAGTCCGAACACCTTCAAATTCATTTTCAAAGCTCTTCACGTAAAATAATTCGACACGTGTATCAGCGATTTTGGGAAATTCGACCACATGGTTGGAAAATCGGTGGACAAGTCTGGCATTCGACATTTATAATTTTCATGCGATTGGCTTCAAACTCATTTTCAAAGTTCTATGGGCAGAAATAATAGGCGCGGTGGTCAAAGATTTTGGAAAATCTACCCCCAAAGTCGGAAAATTCGTGGAAAACTGTTGCATGAAATTTTTTTGATTATTGTCCAATTGACTTCAAACTCATTTTCAAACTTCTGTTTATCATTCAATCATTTTGAAACTTATTTTCAAAGCACCTCACATTAAATAATTCGTCATATGTGCTACCGGTTTTGAAAAATACACGTGGCTTTATACTAATTTCCAAATATAAATACAAAAACCTCGGTACTTTGCGGGCAATAAAACGGGCGGAAAACAGTTGGAAAGATTTAATTTGGATTCTTAGTATTATTGTTGGCTTAAAATGCCAAATGATTTTGGAAAATCTACTCCGTGTCGCCACGGGCGGGAAATGGAAGTCAAGGACAAATGAGTGGGACATTTTTTTGTTGTTTTTTTTTCAAAGACATTTTCATTTCATAGCCCTACACTGAAAACATTAGTCAACTATTTAGTAGTATTTCTTACGGTTGACGAAAGTAGTCAAATTCAAGAAAAAAAAATGCATTTTCATCTAAATATTTCCCCGGGCAAGGCCGGGATATTACCTGCTAGTAACATTATAAACTTAGAATTTAATGAACTATTTCAATGTAATAAAACCATCTATGGCCTAAACGGCAATTGTAAAAGATATCAGAATATTAAAATTTGTCATAAGTCAAAAATTGTAAACTTGAACCTAAGTTAGTCAGTGGGGAACAAGCGCTGTGCGGCATACCATATTCCGGAGATCGAAGAAATCGACGATGGACTTATAATGGTCAACGACTTCAACGGCACGATTAAATGGCAAGACGAGGAGATACACGTGAGAGGCACTTACATGATACATTTCTGGAACCTTTTTTATTAACAAACAAGAGTTTAGTAGAGGTCTAGAGGTCACAATCATGACCACAGGAAATCCTACTATACAAATAACACCAATAGAAAATGAAACAAGTAAGAACGTTGCAGTCGGCGACGGCGTCTGACGGCGGACGCACGCGACTGCAGAATACTATGTTCCCAGTCCTATATAATATGGTTATTTGTGAGTTCGGAAAGAAACGCGATTTTGCTCCCTTGGGGGCGTGGGAGTGGGGGGGTCCAAAAATTTTTGATGCAGATTTTTCCAGGGGTCAACATTAGTCTTTATGCCAAATTTGGTGACTCTAGCTTTACTGGTGATATAGGTTTTGCTCCATTGGGGGGGTGGGGGTGGGTTGGGGTCCAAAAATTTTTGATGCAGATCTGTCAGGAATCTCAACTTTAGTGTTTATGCCAAATTTGGTGACTCTAGCTTGACACTTTATAAATTGACGATATACACCAACATGTGTACCAAATTTGGTTGCTCTAGCTCAAAGATAAAGCCAAAAAAATTGCGTTCATACGGACAGACGGACAGACGGACATTTCGCAAACCCAATATACTATTTTTCCCTTCGGGAACATAGTATAAAAATTATGATTCTTTCTCTGGAAGAGTTGGAAGAATTGCATATCAAAAACATAGAAAACATGCAAAAACTTCAGATGCACTCTACAACAAATAGAATCCACTATGAAGATTTAAATAGAAACGTTTGAATGTTTATGTCGAGGTCAGTGTGACCGAATATAATAAGTTATCGGGTTTGGAGTATATCGATCATAATTTGAGATATTAAGATAAGAAGACGGTCACATGGGAGTGGCGCGAATGAGGAATAATTGTGAAAAGGAAAGGTTGTCGCGGACAAAAAAAATACGAAATTGAAACGTAGTTTAAATTAATTGCCTAGAAATTGTTATTTATTTTTTTATATTCAAGTTCAACATTATTTTATACTCAATAAACTGTTGAAATTTAAAATTTGGTTTTTGGTCGCCGAACTTTAATATATTTCAATTTCATTTTAATTGTGTTTTCAATTGAAATCTATCCGAGACTGGAACTGATCTTGTGAAATTCGAAGTATATATACGGATGTCAACCGTATATACTACAAGCCAAGAGCTAAAAGTAAGAAGTGAGTGGGACTATATGTACTTATTTCCAAACGTACGTAGCCACCAAAGTCCAGACAGGCCGATGCTTAGCGGCGCCACTGTCGCGCGCCATTATACAGAAATTCAGCATTAAGCAGAATTTTATCAGAGACCGTTGCATCGAATTGGTAAGAAGCAAAAAGGGCAAAATGACTTCTGAGGATGAATCATAGTCTATGGACAACACGGTGTTTGAAAAATTAAAAGACAAAGTTGACAATATGGACGAAGTCTTAACAGATTTGAAAAGCCTGACTGCAATCGTGCAGCAGAATCGACGAGCCATGGCGCGTATGAGCCAACGGAACAAGCCCGGTCACCAAGATAGTGAACAACCAAGTTATTCCGGGCCAGTATCAAACTTCCAAATCCAGAGGTATCTGGTAATATTTTTATACTATGTTCCCGAAGGGAAAAATAGTATATTGGGTTTGCGAAATGTCCGTCTGTCCGTATGAACGCAATTTTTTTGCCTTTATCTTTAAGCTAGAGCAACCAAATTTGGTACACATGTTGGTGTATATCGTCAATTTATAAAGTGTCAAGATCAAGATGTCATGATTGAAGAAAAGGTTGCAACCGAGTTAGGCCTAAACGGATGACAGCAGCCTTTAAATTTGCAATGATATGACAATAAGGAAGTTACAGAGATGTCAAAAAGCGTTTGTTTTGAAATTTCTGATGCGAAAATTACAGTTCTCTTTAACCTAAAAGGTACACAGACGGTGCAGAACTTAAACTTGCCAACTCAGTCCTTTCCAAAAGGTCAGTTCAAAAATTTAAAAAATTTGCCAGTATAAGAATGCAAAACCAACTTTGTTGATTGGCCTAGATAATGTTCATTTGGGACTATCGAAAACTGCTATTGGAGATGGCGTTACACAACCTGTAGCAATTAGGACAAAACTTGGATGGTCGGCATATGGGCCGATTAAAGATAGGCGTCCGAATTCAGTGGTGGCATACATTAAAACTAACGTGCGGAATATATTAATAATATGAATGCAGAGTGTTTCAGTGGAGAAATGCCTGAAGTCGTCGAAGCTATTCTTAAACACCATTACGTAGACGATTTTGTTGTTAGTTTAAACGACAAGGAACAAGCCATAAAAATCTGCAGGGAGATTGTCAAAATACATTCGTATGGTAGCTTTGAGTTGCGCAACTTTATATCAAATTCAACACAACTGCAAAACGCTATGAACGATAAACCGATCGGACAAAAGATGCTTAATTTGGAAGGGCAAGGTGCTGGCGACAAGATCTTGGGAATGTAGTGGAACACATCTAAATATACCTTTGAATTAAGAACGAAATTTTACCGGATCACCTTCACCATTGAAGTCGGCAAACAGACTGCTGACCATTTTGTAACTATGCACCAGTACATCTCTGTCTTTGAATATTTAATATTTATATCGCCTTCTCTTTTAATAAGTGTCAGTTCTCTTTTTAAATCCTAGCAGTGGGTATTGTAATTTTGTCTCGAAATGTGTAATGAACTAAAGGAGACGTTTCCGGCCCAACAAAGTATATATACATACATATTCTGAATCAGCATCAATAGCCGAGTCGATATAGCGATGTCCGTCTGTTTCTATGTATGGTTTTTGGAAGCAAATATAATTAAGTATTATCCAAGCCCAAAATAGCAATAAATAAGTAGACACTTTAATATTTATCAACCGCACGCACTCGTTGTCAAGAGAGAAAGTGAAGCTCGTGTTCGCGAGTACAAGCAAAGGCTAAAAAGTAGACGAAGAAGCGCAAAAAGGTCCCGTTACTTTTTGCAATCTCCTCATCCACTTCACTCACACACATAAACAGCAACTGTGCATTCATGTGACTTTTGCTCGTATATGTATGTTCATATTTTACAACACGCCACCTCAAAAGTTACATTAATCAAAAAACAAAAATTTTGACAGACGAGTTTGTGCTTATTTGAATTTGTTTCTTCAATTCTGGGGATAACAATTAGATCCAGCATTCGCTGCAAAGAGTTGAGGAAACCCAGTAAAACCCAACTAGATCTGCATATATGTATGTATAAAGATAAGTTAACATAAAGTTTTCAAGCAAAATTAACATAAAATTCTATAGCCAAAATTAACATCAAATTTTCAAGCAACAAAATGGTAAAAGAATATTAAAGCATTTCATTTCATTCATTTCTTAAACATTAATTTTGATATAGATTTTCTTTAAGGATATTTGTTTTTAAATAAAAAAAAATGAGATCCATTTCATTTCGTTCTCCAAGGTAAATAATTTTTTTCTGCGACATTTCAAATTTTTCAGAAGTCAATTTATTCGGAAAGTCCCAGTTGACTTCTCAGATCGATAAATTTTGCAGATGGTAACGGCTTCGTCAATATGTCGGCTAGTTGGAGATCTGTGGGAATATACTTTATACAAATTAGTTTCTTTTCAATTTGTTCCCTTGTAAAATGATATTTAATGTCTATGTGCTTTGTTCTCTTATGGCAAGTAGGATTATTAGCAATGCTTATACAACCTTGGTTGTCTTCAAAAATATCTATAGGACCATTTAATTCTAGATTAATCTCATTTATTAATGACTTGAGCCAAAGGGCTTCTCTAACACCTTCAAACAAGGCCATATATTCTGCATTAGTAGATGAAGCAGCAACCGATTTTTGCTTCATGGTACTCCATGAAATTAAGCAGCTTTCAAACATTTTAAAAAGATATCCAATAGTACTTCTTCTGTCAGTTTCATTTCCAGCTCAATCCGAGTCTACATATCCTATAAGAATGTTATTAAATTTAATATTTTTCTTGAATCTGAGCTTCAGATCTTTAAATATCTAAGAACTCTTTTAAGGCATTGCCATAGTTCTTTATTATTGTTGTTTGTGTATCGACTTAAAATACTTATTGAAGTACTTAGGTCTGGCCGTGTGCACAACATAATGTACATCAAACAACCAATCAAATTTCTACACGGTGCATCACATGATTCTTCCGATTGCAGAGCCTCATAGTCTAACTTGCTTTGGAGGGGAGTACTAATTGCATTACAATCTTCCATATTAAATTTTGTCAATACATTTTTAATATATGCTGACTGACTGAGACATATCTGACCGTCAGTTCTATCAATTTTTATACCAATAAAATGCCGAATTTCACATAAATCAGTCATTTGAAATTTGTCTTGAAGGTAAGATTTAAATTTGGACATTGTATCAGAATTGCTTGTAGCAATTACTACATTATCCACGTATAACAAAATATATATATTTCTTGAAATATCTCCCTTATTTAAAATATAAATACAACGGTCAACTCCTAGATTTTCAAATCCAACATCTTTCAATACGCTTTCAAACACTTCGAACCAGCATCTAGCAGCTTGCTTAAGGCCACATATAGCTTTATTAAGTTTACATACTTTATTCCCAAAACATTGGGTCAAGCCTTTTGGAACAGTCATGTATATTTCATCTTTTAGAGTTCCATTTAAAAATGCGGTTTTGACATCCATGTGATGAACCATTAAATTATACTGATTTGAAAGTGCCAATAGAAATCTGAAACTTGAAATTCGAGCAACTGGTGCAAATGTCTCGTCATAATCAGTCATATACTCTTGAGTGAAACCCCGCGCTACAAGCCTTGCTTTATACTTTACTAAGTTACCAAACTCATCTTGTTTTATACTAAATACCCACTTGCAATCAAGTATGTTTTTATTATTTGGCTTTTGCACTAAGGACCAAGTATTATTTTGAAAATGGGAGTTGAGTTCATCTTGTATGGCTTTCTCCCAGAAAGATCTGTCTTCACGAAACTTAATTTCATCAAATGTATTAGGAATATCATTTAAGCATATTTGAGTATTCATAAGACATTTTTCTAAAAATCGATATGATAATTTTGGTTTACCCTTAATTCTTTCACTGCGTCTGATTTCTTCCTCACTTTTATTTTTATTTTCATTTAATTTATCACCAGTTTCAGCAACTGGATTGGCATTCTCGAGATCTGTGGAATTTTCATTGAGTTGTTCATTTAATTCAGAACCAACAGATTCATTATTTTCCACCAAAGGAAAATCCAACTGTCATTATTTGGTTCAACTGTATTACTTCGAACCACAGAGTCTTCTCCATGTAAAACTCTTGATTTTAACATATTTATCTCATCCACCACAACATCTCTAGCTGTCATAAATTTTCTCGATTCCTCATTCCACAATTTATACCCATTTGGTTCATGCCCGACAAGTATAGTTTTAATGAACTTTTCGTCAAACTTTCGCTTTCGAACTTTGTTTAATGCATATACTGTCGAACCAAAAATCTTTAGATGTTTTAATACACGCTTTTTGTTATGCCACATCTCAAATGGTGTTTTATTTATATCTTGCAATGCTCTACTTGGGGATCTGTTAATTAAGTATGTTGCTGTTAAAACAGCTTCACCCCAAAAATATTTATTGATTTTAGCACACTTAATCATAGAGCGAGCCTTTTCGGTGATTGTTCGAATCATCCGTTCTGATACACCATTTAGTTGTGGAGTATGAGGAACCGTTAAATGAAAGCTGATGCCTTTTTCGACACAGAACTCACGCATTTCATTAGAAAGATATTCCCTTCCATTATCGATATACATATTTACCATTTTCAAGTTAAAGTGAGCCTCACTCTTTGCAACAAAATCTTTGAAAACGAAAAATACATCCGACTTATATGTTATTAAGTATGTCACACAGTAATATGTATACTGATCAATAAAAACTACATAATAGTTTTTATTATCAACGGTAGGGGGTGTGATTGGACCACAGACGTCGGAATGGACAATAAATAGCGGTCGTGTTACATTTTCTTTATTTTTACATTTTTCAAATTTTAATCTAGATTGCTTGCCATTTATACAAGCCTCGCATAATTCATGGGTTAACTCAACATTGTTTAAAAGCTTAATATCTTCAAAAAGGCCATTTCGTTTTATTTCTAAAAATTTTCCTACACTTATGTGTCCTAACCTTTCATG
Organism: Hirtodrosophila histrioides; assembly: GCA_037075165.1. NCBI lineage: Eukaryota > Metazoa > Arthropoda > Insecta > Diptera > Drosophilidae > Hirtodrosophila > Hirtodrosophila histrioides. The sequence continues at coordinate 692,335 of JBAMCL010000029.1, forward strand.
CCACAATCGATACTCAGCACTATTTGAAATCTTTGATGTAAATATTCTACTGTTCAATTTAAATTTTATAATCGGTACATTGTACTCACATATTCCATCAAATGCCAATTTACCATTTTTAGATACTTTAATGACTCCAGGGTTAAACTCGATGGTTATCCCAGCATCCTGCATCTTCTTTACTGAAAGTAAGTTGTGCGGAATGTCCTTACAGTACAGCACGTTTCGTAGGGTGATTTGGTTCCCAGAGCTGTTTAGGTTGACAAGCCCTTTGGCTGTAGCGTGTATATATTCACCGCGTTTTGCAATCTCAATAGCCACATTTGATTGCAAACGCTCATACTCGGAGAACAATGCGGTGTCGTTTATGAGGTGATCCGATGCTCCTGAGTCTAGGATAAACTCAACCTCACTTGTGCTGGGACTTGTTGTTGCTTTCCTCATCATGAAAGCGAAACTACGCTCTGGTCGGGTTGCTGCTGTTGTTGCTGTTGCCATCTGATCCTGCCTTTCCTGTCCGCTATTTTCATTAAAATTCTGGTTTCCCTGCCTTTTTAAAAAGAAACAACCTTTCTTCAGATGACCTAAGTTACCACAATGAAAGCACTTCGGTTTTGGTTTAAAATGGGGCTTGAACGGTTTCTTACCAAACTTCTGCATTGCCTTATTCTTAAATTTGTTGTCTTTCAACTCCTTTTTGCCTATAAGCAATAGGCTCGCATCCCTGTCCAAATTTTAAAGCTTGATCTCCTGATCAAGAAAACGTGTTTTCACAAAAGCTAATGTTAAGTTACTTTCGGATAAAGTCTCTATTGCAGTTATCACTCCATCATAACTGGGTGGAAGAGTTAAAAGCAAATGGGAAACTTTATCCATCTCGTCTAGCTTTGCTCCTGACGCGATAAGTTCCGGAATGACATCATCAAAGAAATTGAAGTGGTTGAGGAGCGAAGTATCACCTTTTAACTTCAAACCCAAAAGTTTCTTTCGCAGTGAAAGTTGCGATGCTAAGCTTTTCCTTTCGTAAATTCCATCTAAATTTGCAAAAATCTGTTTAGCTGTATTCTCACTGTTAGCAAAAACTAGAAATGAATCACTTAGATATTCGATTATTAAACTTTTTGCATTCCGTTCTGCCTTTTTATTTTCTTCGGTAATTTCTAACTGTGTTTCATCTACTACTTTTAATAAATCATGCTCTTCTAAGAGCGCTCTCACTCTAAACTTCCAGATTGAGTATTTTTAACCGTCGAACGGTTTTATGTTTCTTCTTCCCTTATCCATGTTTTGTATTTTTTTTTTTTAAACTCAACACAGCTTAGTAACACTTTCTAGCAACACAACACAACAACACTGGCCGGCAACACAACACAGCAACATTTACCAGCAACAGTACAGCAACACGCAGCCCAGCAACTGTTTCTTGGAAGCGTCGAATTCGTCGTGGCGTCTCTGAAAAAAAAAACTTGCAGCGAATTCGAAGCGTGTTCTAGAAATTTCGCAGCAAATTCGTTGTAGCGTCTTCCTGGAAATACAGAAAATGTTTATGCGGCGAATTCGTCGCGGCGTCATTTATTGTGAAATTAAAAAATTTAATATTGTGCGATTATTATCATACACAATTAAATTAACATATTTCCTCTTTCTTTATTTCAACATTGTCCAGAAAACGTGGTACACATGTACATGTGTCCACATGCACACACACACATTTATCAATAGTTTTTCACTTTTATCACTTCTAATATTTTCACAATCAAAGAACTCTACTATTTATCTGCTGCAATTGTGTCTGGGCCCATAACCTATGGTTTTTGGAAGCAAATATAATTAAGTATTATCCAAACCCAAAAGAGCAATAAATAAGTAGACACTTTAATATTTATCAACCGCACGCACTCGTTGTCAAGAGAGAAGTGAAGCTCGTGTTCGCGAGTACAAGCAAAGGCTAAAAAGTAGACGAAGAAGCGCGAAAAGGTCCCGTTACTTTTTGCGATCTCCTCATCCACTTCACTCACTCACATAAACAGCAACTGTGCATTCATGTGTATTTATGTGACTTTTGCTCGTATATGTATGTTCATATTTTACAACACTATGCGAACTAGTCTCTCAGTTTTACAGCTATCGTAATGAAACTTGGCACAGCTCTTTCTTTTTGCTAAAGGCAGTACAAATGACGTAACCGGCCGGATCATGCCATGGGAATGATCGGTCGACAACTATGTTTTTGTACGAATAACTTCTTTGTTTATGAAGGTATCCTTCTTTTTCCACTAATTTTATTTAGTCATCCTTTTCCTTTTTAAACGTTAGTTCGTCAGAACTTTGTGTGACATTTATTGAGCCTATGCGGTTTGCATTTTGTCACTAACGCCAGTCCGTATTTTCTAAATACCGCTAAGATTTATTGTAGTTGTTGTTGCACTGACGCCGACTGTACATTTTCTTATCTTGCTGCCGCGTGCAAAATTCACCAGAGCTGCTGCTCCCTTTTGTAATTTCGTCGGGCTTTGCTTTGTCATCCATCCATTTTCGCCAAGTTTGTGTAATTTTCGTGTTATCAGGCTGTCCGGTATGTCGGCCAAGCGTTGCAATATGTGCAACCTCGTGCCAGTAGTCTGCAATCCAATTTGCTTGCATAAAATTTTTGATGTCGCCGCAGGTAATATTCCCATTCTTTTTAATTATTATGTAGGCTAAGGGATAAGGAAAGGAAAAATTATTTGACTATATCTCACATCTGAGATTTGTCGATGTTTTTGATTTAAATCTCATGATCAAACTGACTCGCCAGCCGTGGTGTTCGTAATCGATCAATCTCTCGCGCATTGTTGTTGACGATCCATTAATTTTGCATAGGTTACTGAGGTTACTTAAATGGCGTCGCCAGATAGTTATACTTAGGTATACTACATACTAGAAATATGATATGTATTATAACAGGCAGGAAACATCTCCGACCCTATAAGGTATATATATTTTTGATCATTATCAATAGTCGAGTCGATCAAACCCTGTCTGTCTGTATGAACTGGCCGGTCTCAAAAACTATAAGAGAAAGAAACCAAATTTGAAATATTGGCTTGTAGGTTCTCCATACGCAGATAAAGTTTGTTTTAGATCATTATAAAAACGTTTTACAGCAGCAATTTTAAAGTGTTGGGATTTGTCGTGTATAATTATTGTATCATAATTCTATAACTCTAAAACTACTGCGCAAATTTCAAATTAATCGGATAATTGAAACAAGATTCAATACTGCAGAGCGGGGAGAGGCAGCTGGTACTTAAAATGTATCGCTTGCTCTGAAGTGCGCTGTCCCTTGTGTGCGTGCGTATTTATGTGTGTGTATGTGTAAGTGTACGAAGATGTGATTGAAAATTTCAGACCTGGGTGCAGGGAGTCTCGTTGGCATGTATATTCGACTAGAGCACTCTTACTTGTTTTCAAGACATAATATATTTAGTTATATTAATAATCATTATTGAGGTCAATAAAGTGACAGTTGTCGGATGCGAAATGTAAAATGCAGTTTTGTCATCTGATAAAATAAGGGTCAGAAATAAAGGTATTTATTAACCTATATATAAGTCGCAGAGAGTTGAAGTCAAGTATATTAAATTTTAATGTAATCGCTGTGATTTATTTGATTAATATAATAAAAAAAAACTAGGTTTACTTTAATTGCGTCAGATATTAGTATGTTACCATTATTCATTTCTATTTTGTACAGAAGCTTACATCAAAAGTGTTGAATAACATATAATCGATGTTAGGAGCGTACATATTATAATAATATAATTATTTTCTTTTTAACTTTGTACGCTACCTTCAATATTTTGTATTTAAATTAACTAATTTTCTTTGAAATCGTAACATTAATTCTTTTTGTTCAGAAAGGGGTTCTAAAATAAAGCCCTCTATCGGGGGCCACTTGCAACCTCTATAAAAACCGAGGCGTCCCAGAATTCAGCGCACCCGTTGGGGGAGGCTGTGGAGATGGTGATTGCCGCCCCTGTCGCAGAATGTCAAATGGCGAGTTCGAACGCTGCATTACGTGGTGATAGTTGTTTTGCGGCATTTGGTGCTACATTGAATAATCTGATTAGTTTCACAAGCATTTAAAGAATATTGAAAACTTACTCACCTGTAAATTTCGCAAAGTTATCACACCAGCAGTACTATTGATTATATGCGGATTCGGGCCATCTCCTAAATCAAGTTGCAAGCTTTCTGACATATCACTGTTGCTACCAATGGGACGACTACTTGCATTACTCAAACAATTAGAGCCCCCAGTGTTTAGATGAAGCTGGCCCAACGATGCAGTAGCCATGGCCACATCGGGCATCATTTCAGAAAGATGTCCATTGCCAGTGTCCAATCCACAAGCACCGCCCTCACCACCCCTGTCTAAGTTTAGGGCATTGCTACGTGGAAATCTAAAATCACCTTCTGTTATCAACGCTGGTAATTCGTTGCGATGATGCACTGATGCCGAAAGACGTGCATAGCTTGACTGTAGCGCTGAGCCCGAATTCGCAGCCAAAAGACTCGCGACGCCAAGTAAGCTGTTTGGCTGCTGACGTGGGAAAGTTAAATTTCGATTATAGCATGGTTGCACACTATCCGTACCGCACGCGGAAGATGCTGATGAAGCCATCGACGATGTCGACAAAAATGAGGCTGCAACAGCCGTATGGCGGGCAGAGCCGGTAGCTGCCGGCGACGGTGGCGGGCTCTGATCTTCATCTTCTATCAGACACTCCTCCGTTTGTGAAGTCGATGAAACACCGTTGCATTCTTCACTACCACTACCGGTTCCTTGTTTTGTTAATATAGAGGTTTCTAAAAAATCAGATACTTCATCTGGCAGATTGAACTCTCTTACGACACGAAGACGAATTTGACTGTCGATTTCATGCTTTGATGAAAGTGGCAGCAGCAGCGCTCGTTGACACATTGGCGATTGACGAAGCTTATGCTCACGCTTTCGCATTGCTGTAAGTGTATGAATATCTGGTGGTGGTATAGCGGTAAGTTCAACTTTACCCACGTTATCACCACCAACACCACAGGAAACGCCAGCAGTAAAGTCGCCATTTCTTGAGGAGTTCATGCGCGATACCATGTAAAGTGTGTCTGGAATGTCGGGGAATTGTCGCGATCGACGCATTCGCATTAGTTCAACTTGATGATGGGACGAGGCCATTCGATCTTCAAGTAAGGCTTTTACCTCTTCAAAATAAGGCATGAAGAGTCGTGGTCGTACAAAGAGACCTTGGTTTTTTCCTCCGCGTATCCAAGCGTTTACACGTAGGTTTTCACGCTCATCGCCAATCATATGCGATGGCGGTGTGCTAACAAGACCACGGCGTATCGCTTGACAGAGTACCTCACTGTTCGGCGGTAAAACATGATCCATCCTTACAAGGGGTAGTAGCTCGGAAAGTATTTCGCGCAACTCAACGTCACTCAAATCACGCTTTTTTATGCCTTTCCGCGCCACCGAGTGCGCAGTATGCGATAGTAGATTTGGTTCGCGATCTTCCATACGCCGAATAAGCTCTTGTTCTCCCCATTTAAGAACGGCTTGTAACACTTCCAGTTCTGATGCTTGTAGAAAATTACTTTGTAATACATGCATAAGCTGTGACTTATCCAACTGGTTGAGCACTGGTGAGGCAATAACTGCGGTAAACTCTTCGCGTAAGTACTGGCACGCTTGTCGAAAAACCCATGCGGAACCGTGGGGTTGACATCCCCACTTTAAGACCATTGATAACGTATCGAGCGAAAGCCACTCAAGTATTAAATCTTCACAGCCCTGCGCCAAAATATCAAGTTCTAAAAATCGGCCAATTTGATACAACTCCATTGCTTCCTCAAGGGTAGTCGGCCGTACACGACCCGTGTTAGTTAACGCGTGGACTTCACCAAGAGACCCAGCCGAGCTCCCAGTTCCAGCACCTCTCAGTATGAGCGCCAAGTCAACCGTATCTAAGTAAATGGCGTGGAGTAGCACACGCGCATATCTTTTTGGTATAACCGTTTCATCAAGGACAATGCGCGTGGGTACATGTATAGATCGCTCTACATACTCGTCAATGTTACGCGCTCGGCGGGCAATGAGATTACGAAAGAAAGGTGAACGCGCACTTAGTATAGCTTTATGGCATGGAAGCTCTAGCTTTGGCCGAAATCCGTACTCAGAATTACCCGAATCCTGACGCAAATAGTCGTTGGTACCTTCTGCTGTGAACACGAGTGCTGCATCTGCGTAGTCGCCCGTTTCCAACAAATAACGTAGATCATGTTCAAGAGGGTTAGGCGTACCAAAGTCATCTCCAAGTTGGCGCAGCAAGTTAATATTTATTGTCGGATCCTGAGGACACAGATCGCCAGTATACAAGTATCGCAGCAATGAAGAGAATATATGCACGTCGATAGGCGACGAGGGAAGCTCGAGACATATGCGTGCCCCAAAACCTGGACAACCAGACAGCAAGTCTCGAAAATATATACAACGTGAAGATAATATAGACCGATGCACAGGGAAAATTGATCCACGAAATACTAGGTCACAATCAGTACACAAATTTAAATCATAAAGAGCGGCCAGATCTTGTTTGTATGTAGTTGCCGGGGGACGCGCCAATTCCGCTTGCACCTGTTCGTAACGAAATTATATATTTTAAGACAATAAAGCTGTTAATCGCTTGCTTACCGATAAATCCCTTAATGCTGCCAGCGCTTCAAATTCCTCCCACAGTGCTGCCAACTCAAGGGGCGCCCAATCAGACACAAAATCGCGTAAGACACGCGCGTGATCACAGGCCTTTGAGGAACGTCTACGACGTATGAATTTGCGCTTAAGAGTCGCAAATCCGGTTACTCGCTTTCGCCTTTGATCGCGATGATAGAGCGGGCCGCTATAAACGACGTTCGCGACAGGGCCTCCACCGCTTCCAGAGCCCGCTGTGCCCATACTTGTGGAGTTAAGTGGCTGTAGTACCGAGACATTTCCGTTGCCTTTCTCATGTCTAGCACCTGCGTTTTCAGCAGTTGTGGCAATCGGATACCCATTGCTAGAAGTGTTTGCCCCCATTTCCTTGAGACCAATCAAAGCGCCAAATTCAACAAGAAGACTTAGTATAGGTTACTTCTTAACTCTTAAATGAACTTAGCGTATCGGCATTTTATTCAAATATTGCAATTTTTTCTTCGTCTTATCAACTGTAAAAATTGAATTAGTGTAGTTTCTGCAAATAAACAATCAAAATTTTAGTTTAAAATAATGGGAAATATTGACAACAAAAAAATTACTAAAAATTGGCAATTTTACAAAACTGGCGAGACTCGGGTCAAGTAATATACTAATGTAGAGCTTTGTAAATGGGATACAAACAGATCACATAAAACTTGGACTTTTGGCTATACAACTTTGAGATCACTATTGTCCAACTAGTGGAAATATTTATAAATATATTAAATTATTATTATACTAGCTGGTAATAGCCCGACCTTGCCAGCGAAATATTTAGAATCATGTGCAGTTTGTTAAATATGACTGATTTTGTCAATCGCAAGAAATGCACTTAAAGTTTTAATACCGAGAGAGCGATTCAAGAGATTTGTTTATATTTTGCACTTTCACATTGTTATGCAGCAGCTGTCGCATACCTAGATGTTCAAATGCATTTTTCACCCGGCTAGAAAATTTTTTTAAACAATTTTTTTTCAAAATTACCGTCCACGGTATAAAAGGAAGCCACTGTAAAAATTGTAGGTTTCTAGCTTCTACCGATAGGGCACACGGGCAATGTGCAATCAGTCAGTCCCTCAGGTTAACGGGTTATATAAATATATTTCATTTGCGTTATAACTTTGTCAAAAATTACATATATTTCTGAACAGTATCAATAGCCGAGCGGATATATAGAGATATATAGAGTGTAACGTACTCATAATTTAAAACAGCTATTTCAACTTTAAAACCAATATTCAACGTACTTGATCTGCGTATGATTTACGGGCATCTACATTTAAAATGTTGTATCTATTTCTTGAACTAGTTCCTGACGGATGAACGGATCCAAAGGCGAATAAGGCTGATCAGCTCGGCTCTTCATGATGATAAAGAATATATACACTTAATAGGGTCGAAGATGTCTGTTGTTGCTAAATCTGTGAAAATGTATGTAACAATTTTCACAGATTTAATGCCCCTTTTACCCATTTAATGGGAACGTGGAGTGAAAGTGATTCGGCGTGTGGTATCTCAAAGCACATATGCCAAGGAGGTCAACAGAAGTCTGTATGTCAAGTTTGGTGACTCCAGATATGAGGCGACCTAGACCCTTTATAAACAGACGGTATACACCAAGTGTTCCAAGTTTGGATGCTGTAGCTTTAAGGGTGTGGAAAAAATTGCGTTCATACGGACAGACGGACATTTCACAAACCCATAATACGCATTTACAAAAAAAAAAAAGTTTTTTGAAACAGAGTAAGAAAATCAATTTCTTAGAATAATAATAAGCCGTATGCAGTCGAATTATTTCATCATCTTATGTTTTGTGTCCGCATTATGATCGTTTCACTTCGTTTGGTCGCTTTTCAAGGAATCCATTGGAGCGGGGTGACAGCAGCGCGTTGCCTGTCTAGTGACACGGCGATGTGTCGCGACACTGTCGCCGAGTGTGGTTCGAGGGTATTGTATAGACAGTTTAAAAATGAGAATGGCAGTTGCATTTGAGTCATTGCCTGTGAAAGTTCGAAACGCGCTTCGCTCTAATGGAAAACGATCATACTTCGACATCAGAAGTGGGATCTGGCCCTCTACCTTCAACAGTAGATGGACCATGGCGTACTATCATGGAATTGCAAAATAAAAATTTAATTGAACTTGTGCGGGGCAGAACAGATCAGTGCAACCACCCAACTTCAACCCAGACAGCGCTTTGACACTATAGAAACACCAGCCGCTATGTTTTTAAATATGTTTTCAAATCGACCGACTGACGGCGAGTGTCTTGCAGTCCATGCAAGCCGCATGGTTACAGAACTGACGACGAAATGGCACCAAATGGAAAGGGAAGAAATTGCTGTGTCTGTGACTCTTGCGTTGCTGGCAAGTTTTGATAACCGATTGCAGCGTTTAAACTTCACAACGAATGTTCGAACGAGAGGCGATTTACAGTCCGAATTAAAAGCGTTCACTCTTAATAAAAGGAAATGTGCCTTTATGGAAACTCACCCTAAGCGGCAAAAACAATTATTGATAGAGTGTCATTTTTGCGGCAAATTGGACCATAAAATGTTTGAATGCAGACTCTGAAAACAACAAAATCACTTTGCGAACAATGAACGACATGGCAGATACGATGGTCATCACCGTGAAAAATCAAGTGTAACTTGCTACAAGTGCGGAGAGTTGGGTCACATATCCACCCAATGTACAAATATGGAAGTTGATAAGAACGAGACATTCAACCGAGAAAAGCGAGTGGAGCAGTAGAGCAGTGCAGCGTTGCAGTAACTAAGGGATACATGAACCATAGAGGCAAGATTTTTGAAATCAGCTTTGATTCTGAAGCGGAATGTTCGCTGATGAAAGAAAAGCCAAGTACATCATTTTGTGGTAAAAGATTTAATAATATTGTTATGTTAAAAGGGCATGGGCAATAATGGAATATGTAGTACTGTACAAGTTAACGTTAATTGACGATAATTGTAGTGAAATTTTGTTTTATGTAATAACGATGATCATATGCAAAACGATATTGTCATTGGCCGCGAAATACTAAATCAGGGTTTTGATATTGTCGTATCATCAAACAAATTTAAAATTTTAAGAACAAAAATAATTAATTTATGTATCGGCAGTGAGCCAGCTGGAATTGATACTGAACTTGATGGGCAAGATAAAATAAAACTACATTCATTGTTGGCAAAGTACTCAAATTGTCTTATAAAAGGTATCCCATGCACTAAAATCAAAGTTGACGTAATGAAAATTAGATTAATTGATCCAAGAAAGACAGTACAAAGAAGGCCATATCGATTAAGTCCATGCGAGCGAGATTTATTTCGAAAAAGAATTGACGAACTGTTAAAATGCAATATAATTAGACCAAGCTGTTCACCTTATGCAAGCCATATAATATTGGTTAAGAAGAAAAATGACTTGGATAGAGTTTGTGTTGACTATAGAGAGCTAAATTCAAATACAATCGCCGATAAATACCCGTTACCACTCATACAGGATCAAATAAATAGACTTCGAGGAGCTTGTTATTTTACATGTTTATTTTACATTAGATATGGCCAGTGGATATTATTAAATTCCCTTACATGCGGATTCTATTGAATATACAGCTTTTGTGACACCAGATGGTCAATTTGAGTTTTTATCTATGCCGTTTGGGCTTAAAAACGCACCTTCTGTTTTTCAACGTTTAGAAATGCAGGCGCTAGGGGATCTAGCAAAGTCTTATATTATCGTCTATATGGACGACATCATGATAATTGCTTCAACAAAATGTGAAGCATTAGAAAGATTACAGATTATTCTAAATGTTCTGACCGAGGTTGGGTTTTCATTCAACATTACAAAGTGTTCCTTCTTGAAAACATCGGTTCGATATTTAGGCTACAATGTTAGTGCTGTTGAATTTCGTCCAAACCCCCTGAAAACTGTTGCGTTGACTGCTCTTCCGCCGCCACAGTCAGTTACATCACTTATACAATTTATTGGCTTCGCATCTTATTTTCGATAGTTTATTAAGGGGTTTTCATAGTTGATGAAACCGTTATATTTCTTAACTTCAGACAAAAATAAGTTTATTTGGAAAACAGAACATGAGCAGATACGGAAAAAGGTTATTTCTACTTTTACCGATAAACCAGTCCTTCTTATTTTTGCCCCAAATTATCCAATTGAGTTGCATACAGATGCAAGCTGTAGTGGTTACGGTGCAATTTTATTACACAAAATTAATAACAAGCCCCAGGTAATAGAATACTATAGCAAAACTACTTCACCTGCAGAGTCAAGATACCACTCGTATGAGTTGGAAACTTTAGCTGTTGTAAACTTCTTTAAACATTTTCGACATTATCTGTTGGGCAGAAACTTTACTGTTTATACCGACTGTAACTCAGGCGTCAAGAAATAAACAAGATTTGACCCCCAGAGCACAGCGTTGGTGGGCTTATTTGCAGTCGTTTACATCCGATATCTATATATAAAAAAGAGTTCGTGCTGACTGACTGACTGACTGATTGGCAATCATCGCATAGCCCAAACCATAAGAGCTAGGATGCTGAAATTTTTACAGTTGGTTCTATCTATGATGAAAGTGCACATTAAGACGGGATTTTGGAAAATTCCAGCCACAAGCGTGGAAAATCGCGGAAAACTGTTGTATGAAACTTTTTTGTTTACTATCCAATCAGCTTCAAACTCATTTTCAGAGATCTACACAAAAATTCATTTGACACATATTTCACCGATTTTGGAAAATCCGCCCCCATGGGCGGAAATGGGGGTTTCAAGTTTGTAGGGGCGAAAGTCTAATTTTAGTCCGATCACCTTCAAATTCATTTTCAAAGCTCTTCGCGTAAAATAATTCGACACGTGTATCAGCGATTTTGGGAAATTCGACCACATGGTCGGAAAATCGGTGGAAAAGTCTAGCATTCGACATTTTTAGTTTTTATGCGATTGGCTTCAAACTCATTTTTAAGGTTCTATGGGAAAAAGTAATAGGCGCAATGGTCAAAGATTTTGGAAAATCTACCACCAAAGTCGGAAATTTCGTGGAAAACTGTTGTATGAAAGTTTTTTGATTATCGTCCGATTGGCTTCAAACTCATTTTTAAGGTTCTATGGGAAAAAATAATAGGCGCGGTGGTTAACGATTTTGGAAAATCTACCCCCAAAGCCGAAAATTCCAGGAAAACTGTTGTATGAATTTTGTTTTTATTATGTTCCAATTGACTTCAAACTTCTGCTTATCATTCAATCATTTTCAAACTAATTTTCAAAGCACCTCACATTAAATAATTCGTCACATGTGCTACCGGTTTTGAAAAAATATAAATAAATACTAAGGCCTCGGTACTTTGCGGGCAATACAACGGGTAGAAAACAGTTGGAAAGATTTAATTTGGATTCTTAGTATTATTGTTGGCTTAAAATGCCAAATGATTTTGGAAAATCTACTCCGTGTCGCCACGGGCGGGAAATGGAAGTCAAGGACAAATGAGTGGGACATTTTTTTGTTGTTTTTTTTTTCAAAGACATTTTCATAGCCCTACACTGAAAACATTAGTCACGTGGCTCAACTATTTAGTTGTATTTCTTACGGTTGACGAAAGTAGTCAAATTCAAGAAGAAAAAATGCATTTTCATCTAAATATTTCCCCGGGCAAGGCCGGGATATTACCTGCTAGTTTTTTATATTTCTTTTAAATTAGATTAAGTTTTTTTTTCTTTATAAACCAATTTGATCAAGCTGTCAAAATCAAAAGATAGCAAAAAACAAATAAATATATTTTTATCATAAAAAAACAAAATTGTAGCAACCGTCCCAATTACGTGCAATCGGTTGCCGCAACTCGAAAAACTCACTCAAGTTGGGCAACTGAGTTGGTCACACATTACGCCGACAAACGGGACACCGGCACCCTAGACTATCAAATGACGCCTCTGATACAAGGGAACCAAACGGTACTCGAGTTTCATCACAAAATGTACTCTCATCTTTCAATTATTTTGAATAAAATTAGATGCATGAAAATGAGTCGCGCATCAATGGACTTATTTAAAAAGTATTATAGAGACAAGGCGTTAAACACGTTTATCAGGTGCTTAAATGGTGACCTTCCCAGGCTACTAGGTATGAAGGGGCCAGCAGATCTGCCAGAAGCACTTCAGTTATGCGAAAAATTAGAAAAAAAAAATTTCAGGACTAATTATGCCAACAGTAGTCAAACACCTTCAAGAAGAACTACTGCCCATCTAGCACCGCCACTTCCAATGCGAAGAAATCCACCGCGACCAACGCAATATGCATCTGGCCAGCAATTCTTTCCACAGTTAGCGCATATGCCTCAGGTTTCACGGCCATATGACTCACAACAACCTAGTAGCAACCCAACATTCAGTCGTCCGTCTGGCAACATGCCATCAATGATCCAACGTCCGACTGCCCCGAAACCCCTTCCGAAACCTGAACCGATGAAGGTAGACCAAAGTATTCAAACACGACAAGTAAATTACATGAACGGACCATTTAATGACCCTACTTGAAAAATACCATTACATAATACGAACGGACCGATAGATAAGAGACAAAGAAACTTCCATTTGACTGCTGAAGAAGAAGGGTATGTCGAAGCCGCATATGAAAGCGAAGATACAGGAGGAGAAGCTCTCGCAGACTACATTAATAGCCTTGAGCCAGAAGAGGAAAATCAAGAAGAAGATGAAGATCAGGTACCATTTAACTTTACGGATATTAATTTTTTAGGCTAAAGTATTTTCGTTACCGTACATAGAATGCAGATTAGGTAACGGAGAAATGATACAATAGATACAGGCTCGAACAAGAATTACATGCAAGCCACAATAGCAAAAAACATTAAAGAAAACGAGAAGGCTTTTTATGTAAATTCAGTTGGAGGCAAAGTTAAATTTGCACACCATGCAATTCCCAATTCATTTGGTCTTAAAGACACTAATGTAAAATTCTTCATACTTCTCTCACTAACTTCATTCGACGCGCTTATAGGCAACGACACGTTGCGAGAACTTAAAGCCGAAATACATATGCAGCAGGGTTACATTTAAATTCAGAACAAGCTCCGAATAAAATTAAAACAAAAAGCAGCATGCGAAGCGAACAAAATTGATATAAGACTCGGGCATGCAAGCAAAGAACAATGAAAGAAAATGCACTTGCTATACGAAGGTTGTTCTAATCTTTTTTGCGAACCAAACCAGAAGCTTACGTTTACAACTAAAGTTAAAGGTGAAATCAGAACCACCAACGAAAATCCAGTATACTCTCGATACTACCAATATCCCGAATCACTAAAACCAGAAGTAGAAAAGCAGATTAAAGAACTTTTAGCCGTTGGCATAATAAGACCTTCACGGTCACCGTACAATTCACCAATTTGGGTGGTGCCAAAAAAATTAGACGCATCAAATGAAAAAAAAGTTTAGAATGGTCATTGACTATAGAAAGTTAAATTCAGTAACAGATAGCGGACAGATACCCTATTCCAGACAATGAAGTTCTTGCACAACTAGGAAAAAACAAATTCTTCTCTGTCCTAGACCTGAAAAGTGGATTTCATCAGATTCCATTGAGGGAATCTGATATTGAAAAAACAGCATTTTCAGTCAACAACGGCAAATACGAGTTCACTGGTTGCCTTTTGGCCTCAAGAACGCCCCAGCAATATTCCAACGTTGCCTTGATGACATATTAAGGGAACACATTGGAGTAAGATGGTTCGTCTATATAGACGATATTATAATATTTAGTGACAGTGAAGAGAAATATATGTGCGAAATCAGGGAAATTTTCGAAACACTGGAAAAAGCTAATATGAAAGTTCAGCTCGATAAGTGCGAATTTCTAAAAAGCGAAGTGGAATTTCTGGGTTTCATTGTAGCCGAAAAGGGTGTGAAAACGAATCCGAAGAAAGTGGAAGATATACTGAATTTCCCAGCACCTGAAACACTCAAAAACCTTCGGTCATTTTTGGGACTTTCGAGGTATTATCGCCATTTTATAAAAGACTATGCAAAGCTTGCAAAGCCCCTTGAGTCTCTTTTAAGAGGGGAAGGTGGACGTTCGTCTAAGCACACTTCAAAAAACACACGAATTACGTTAGACAAGGAGGCCCTTATGGCATTTGATAAACTAAAAAGAACTCTTGTAACTGAAGATGTCATGCTAGCATACCCGGACTACGCCAAAGATTTTCAACTGACAAGGGACGCATCTGATTACGCCATCTGAGCCGTACTAGCACAGGGCGACCGACTGATCATTTTTATAGAACTCTTAGTGTCTTACTAAGAGAAGCACTATGCTACAAACGAAAAGGAGATGCTCGCGATCATTTGGTCTTTAAAAACATTAAGAAACTATTTGTCCGGAACAGCTAGAAAGGTAAAGATTCTTACAGACCACCAGCCCCTAACTTATGCGCTTAGCCAGAAGAATCACAATAACAAAATGAAACGGTGGAAGGCGTTTTTAGAAGAGTACAATTACGAACTGACATACAAACCCGGCAAAGCAAATGTTGTGGCAGACGCGCTAAGTAGATCATCAAGAACATACGACAATCAAATAAATTCAATCTCGGCAACAGTTCATACTAGCAACAGTTCATCCGAAAATCTAATACAAATAGCGGAAGAGCCAATCAATGTTTTCAACAATCAAAAAATATTGGTCATAGGGGAAGAAGCGTCATATAAATTCGAATTCATTTTTCCAACCTACCATAGGCACACAATTGTGGAAAGATCATTCAACTCAGAAAATCTTATTAAAATTTTAATATTAATTGGATCCATACAGAAGAGCGGGTATTCAGGAAGTCTACCCCTCTCATTTAGCAACTACAGGGTACGCTTCTCCAGTAACATAGTAACAGATATAGTCGATGAAACAGAGCAGGAAAACGCTATCATAAAGGAACACAAAAGAGCCCATAGAAACAGTGCGGAAAATAAACAACAAATCCTAAAAATATGTATTTTCCTCAAATGTAGTCTCAATTAAAAAGAATAGTTCAAGAATGTAAAGTTTGTAGGGAGCAGAAATACGAAAGACGCCCCAACAAACCAAAACTACACGAGACTCCTGTAGCGTGATCAACACTAATATTCAACATACCCAACTAATGTAAGGGTATATCAAAACAAATATACAATAACCCATTTAGCGAAACTTTGTTGCTAAGCATAACCACTTATGAGTGGCCTGATCGCGGCGCAGAATATGCAACGTCTGCATATTCGGCCGCATACCATTCCTTTGTCTTGCGTTATGTATATACTCAATGTATATGCCATAAGTGTATACATATATGCATATGATCACTACATGCTCCCGCTCTGCCGCTGTACTCAGCGACAGAGACATATATGTAAAACTCCAATGTTAGACTTAAGTATACTGAAACAGTTGAACGTAAGAGAGTCGATAAAATCTGAATAACGTCAACAGACGTTGGTCATTCAAATAAACTCTAAACTAAAACACTAAGTCTTTTGACTCAACTAAACTCCCTTAATTACATGGCGACCGTGACATGGTCTGCTAGGTGTTTAAATGCAAAAATAAAAATATAAAGAAAAATAAAACAACAACAAAATTTTAAACAAAGTGCAAATACATTGTGTCTATCCATGTTGATTTTCGAGTGTGTAACATAAGTCGCGTCATGTGACATGCTGCTAAAATAGCAACAAGACAATACAAAATAAAGACAAATTGTGTGAACATAAATGCACACGAATCTAAACATTTAATAGTGAATGCAAAAATCGAAGGCAACAAATCAAATAATCAACCAAGTAAATGTAACACTTAATTAAAACCGTAAAAACAACGAAGCAGACAATGCAGAGCCTGAGCAGACAAACGTAACAAACTACAAGACGTGGAAAGTGAGGTGTGCAGGCCGCCCACTTCACCGCCGCTGGAAAGAAATACTTAATGCGGGGTGTGCAGACCGCCCACTTCGCCGTCGTTGGAGCTTCTAAGCCAATAATTGCAAATAATTTATGGCAGAGGAGCCCAACTTTGTGACAGCTGCTCCTATTGAGCAAAGGGATTTGCCGACGTTGCAAGAGGCCTTGCAAGCAAATCCAGCCGATGGACCACGCCCACTCACAATAGCTGAGTACCGGGCACGGCAAGAGAGACAACCTACAAAAGAAAAGACGAAACGCAGCGGAAAGGTGAAGCGCCTACTTCAACGAAAACGACTGGAACAAGATTTGCTGGCTGCAGCGACGACATCAGAGGACCGACAACGCTGCCAAGAGCGTATAAATGACTTAAAAAAACAACTTCGCCAATGTGCGAAGAAACGCAAATGAGTCGCGGAAACGCGTATGTCTCATTTTGCCATTAAACAATAAGACCTAAATCAAGTTGAAGCACCCTCAAGGTGCAACTTGAAAATTACTAACCTCTGATAGGCTGTATACTAAAACATACGGTTGGACAATTAATTATATAAATAAAAAATGTCAGCCAACCGTATGCGCCCCTTAACACAATTTTCGTCCCTTTTACAAAATTAAAAAAAAAATTAAAAAAAAAAATTTTTCTTTTGCAACAATTGAACAGTTTGCAAATAATTAAAAAAAATTTAATTAAAAAATTAAAAGTGAAATGATAACATTTTTTTTTTGTTGAAAGGCCATTGATAGATTTCACTTAACCAATTTCCACTTGTTCTCAGATTTAAACAATACAATATTTTTTTTTCTTGTTTTGTCAGAAAATTTTCAAATATGGGTTGGTTCGGCAGTGACGAAAGTCAAACAAAAGACAATACGACCAACGTGGTCAATAATGTCAAAATCGTAGATCACACAGAAGATATACAATCTTTGTGGATCCTACTACTCATATTAACAATTGTGTCAGTTTGTCAATTTTTATTGACCATTTATGTCAAACACAATAAACTAATCAAAAAACGTTATATGAGTAGAGCCAACAACCTAAACAGAATATAGTAGGAATGATTTGATTTGATCATCGCTAATTATTGTAAACAGTGACTATTTGTTACTGCAGTTTCTGTCAAAAGTTTCTTTTTCTTTTTAGCTTACATGGCTAAAGTATTATGGAATGGAATATATTAGTAAAAACTATAAATGACTTCAAAGATCAGTTTGATAAGTCATATAAATGCGTTAATAAAGACACGCCTATTAAAGTCGAAACACTAATATACCATATTCAAATATTAATAAAACAATATAATAATATAGTACAGGCGATAAATGAATATAAAGACAAACTCACAGAAGAATATTCCAAACAGTGTCTAAAGTACATACAATCTTTAAATGCAAGATTGAAAGCTATCGGTATTAGACAGAACATTGAAATAAATGTCCCTGAAGATTTAACTCTATTGGCTGATTTTAATGAAACCCAGCTTAACGATTTAGACGAGTCTAAACCACAAATAGACACAGATATCAGCAGTGAAACAGATACACTCGAAGAATCCAGCAACATGGCACAACAAGTAGCTTTGGATAGGGAATATGTGAAACAAGTTTCATCATCTATCCCTAAATTCGACGGTAAAAAACTGTCACTCAACCGATTCCTAACAGCTCTACGCATAGTTGAGCGAACAAAAGGCGATCAAGAAAGCCTGGCTGTCGAAGTTATCAAATCAAAGATAACTGGCCCAATCTTGTACAAAGTACAAGATGAAACTACAATATCTGCAATAATAACAAAGCTAAAGGGTAACGTCAAGGGTGAATCACCCGATGTACTAAAAGCAAAGCTGTACAATATTGAACAAAAAGGTAAAACAGCTTCCCAATATACTGTTGAAATCGACAACTTGCGAAAGCAACTCGAAGCAGCATATATTGATGACGGCCTAGACCCTGACAATGCAGAAAAATTCTCGACAAAAGAATCTATTTCTGCTATGACCAAAAATTGCGAACATGATAAACTTCGTATTATCTTGGAAGCAGGAAACTTCGTCACTTTCAATGACGTCATGGGTAAATATATCCATTGCAGCACTGAAATGACTGGAAGTGCCAGTACTGTGTTGTATCACAGAGGCAGAGGTAGAGGTAATAATTACCATTACACCCAAAGAGGTAGACCAAATGGTCGTGGTAACTATAACCAAAACTACCAACAGTATAATTCCAGCAACAGAGGACCTTATAGAGGTAATGCCCGTGGTAATAACCGAGGACGGAATAATTCCAACCGAGGCAATAACCACAACAACAGCAACAACCAAGGTAATAACAATGTTCGAGTTACCCAGACTAACTCGGAAAACCAGCAAGCCCCTTAAGATATTCGCAAATCAATAACAAAGTACACACAGTTAATCTAAACCTCAGTATCTTTATTAAAGTCAAAAACGAAAAAACAGGCAAAGCACTTACGCTATTGCTAGATACTGGTGCCGACATATCACTATTAAAAGAAAATGTTGATATATTTGATAATATAAATTCAAATATATCAACACAAATATCTGGAATTGGTGAAGGTTCAGTTCTTTCTAAAGGTTTAGTATTCATTGAATTATCTACAGGAAAGTATGTAATTCCACATGACTTTCATATAGTCAAACAAGATTTTCCAATACCTAGCGACGGCATTATTGGTATAGATTTTTTAAAAAAATATAATTGCCAATTAGATTTCACACAAATAATTTAAATTATCCAATAAAATTACCCATAATTCACACTTGCGATAATAATGCCACAATACTTCCAGCTCGTTCTGAAGTAATCCGTCAAATCAATATTGTTTCACCAGAAAACAATATCTTCATCCCAAACCAAGAAATTGATAAAGGAATATTCATTGGAAACACTATTTCCAATAACAAACAAACATTTGTCCGAATTCTAAACACTACTAACTCCATTAAAATAGTAAACCTAAACAACATTAAAATAGAAAAGCTAAGTGACTACGAAGAAGTCAAAGAAATTAGCAAAGATCGCCAGGAAATGGTGATGAAAAAATTAGAAAAGAACTTTCCCCAATTATTTAAAGAACAACTTAAAGATCTCTGCACCAAGTATACTGACATATTCGGACTTGAAACCGAATCGATAACTACTAATAATTTTTATAAACAAGAACTGAGAGTTAAAGATACTGAGCCAGTGTACATTAAAAATTACAGAATTCCTCATACTCATAAAGAAGAAGTAAATAGACAAGTCGAAAAACTCATCTCGGATAAAATTGTAGAACCCTCTGCATCGGAATATAACAGCCCAATACTTCTCGTCCCCAAAAAGGGATTACCAGGATCCGATACCAAGAGATGGCGATTAGTTATAGACTATCGTCAAATAAACAAAAAATTACTTTCAGACAAATTTCCATTACCAAGAATAAATGATATTCTCGATCAATTAGGAAGAGCTAAATATTTTTCATGCCTGGACTTAATGTCCGGTTTTCATCAAATACAACTAAAAGAAGAATCTAGAAACATTACGTCTTTTTCAACGAGCAATGGCTCTTATCGTTTCACACGATTACCATATGGACTAAAAATAGCGCCAAATTCTTTTCAAAGAATGATGACAATAGCATTTTCTGGTTAAGACCCTTCACAAGCATTCTTGTACATGGATGACTTAATCGTCATCGGTTGTTCCGAAAGTCACATGATCAAAAATTTAACAAACGTTTTTGATTTGTGTAGAAAGCACAACCTCAAACTACATCCAGAAAAATGCACATTCTTCATGCATGAAGTGACTTTTCTAGGTCACAAATGTACTGATCAAGGTATTTTACCAGATGACAAAAAATACGATGTCATTGAAAAATACCCAGTCCCTACGGACGCTGATAGCGCCAGAAGATTCGTTGCCTTCTGCAACTACTACAGACGATTTATTAAAAACTTCGCCGACTATTCTCGGTACATAACTAGACTATGTAAAAAGAATGTTCCTTTCGAATGGACAATTGAATGCCAAAACGCATTCGATTATCTAAAAAAAGCTCTAATGAAACCTACTTTACTAAAATACCCAGATTTTAGCAAAGAATTTTGCATCATAACAGATGCCAGTAAATTAGCCTGCGGAGCAGTTTTAACTCAAACCTATGGAGATAAACAATTGCCCGTAGCATATGCTTCCCGATCATTTACAAAAGGGGAAAGCAATGAAAATACAACCGAACAGGAGTTGGCAGCAATACACTGGGCAATAACGCATTTTCGACCATATATATATGGTCAACATTTCAAGATCAAAACAGATCATAGACCATTGACATATTTATTTTCAATGGTTAACCCAAGTTCAAAATTAAAGAGAATGAGATTAGACTTAGAAGAGTATGATTTTACTGTAGAATATCTCAAGGGAAAAGACAATTTCGTTGCTGATGCATTATCACGCATCACAATAAAAGAATTAAAAAATATCACAGCCAATATACTAAAAGTCACTACAAGAAGTTCAAGTAGACACAAAAAATCCTGCGCAGGAACAGAATCCGAATTGCAAAAGCAACCAGACACTTCGATGCCCAATATATATAACGTCATTCGTAATGAAGATGTTAAAAAAGTAGTGACCTTGCATATAAACTTAGCCAAATGTTTCTTAAAACATGGGAAAAAGATTATTGCAAGAATTGATGTTGTTGATCTTTATACCAATGGAGTCTTTGATTTAGATCAATTTTTCCAAAGGCTTGAAAAAGTAGCCGGTATATATAGTATCAAACAACTCAAAATGGCACCGTGCGAAGAAATCTTTGAATACGTTTCAATAGATTGCTTCAAAGAAATGGGCAATAAAATATTAAAGAATCTAAGAGTAGCGCTACTCCAGCCGGTGACCACAATAAGAAATAATAAAGAAATCGAAGAAATACTGTCTACATTCCATGATAATCCAATTCAAGGAGGGCATACGGGAACAACAAAAACTATTGCAAAAATAAAACGCTATTATTATTGGAAAAATATGACGCGTGATATCACAAATTATGTGAAAAAATGCCCAAAATGCCAAAAATCAAAAGTGTCAACGCACACACGAACTCCTTTAACACTAACAGAGACACCACTAATGGCCTTTGACAGAGTAATAGTAGACACGATCGGTCCACTACCAAAATCAGAGCAAGGTAATGAATACGCAGTCACACTGATATGCGATTTAACAAAATACCTTGTTGCCATACCCATACCTAACAAAAGTGCAAAAACTGTAGCAAAAGCTATTTTTGAAGATTTTATTCTGAAATATGGTCCAATGAAGACGTTCATTACGGACATGGGAACAGAATATAAAAACTCAGTTATAGAAGATTTATGTAAATACCTCGGTATCAAAAACATAACTTCAACAGCACACCACCACCAGACCTTGGGTACAGTAGAGCGAAGCCATAGAACATACAACGAATTCATTCGTTTCTATATATCAGTGGATAAAACTGATTGGGATACTTGGCTACAATATTTTGTTTATTGTTTTAATACAAAACCATCCACAACGCACAACTACTGCCCATACGAACTTATTTTTAGCAAAAATCCAAACATTAATAAGGTATTTAATAGTGTTAATGAACACATTGAACCTTTATATAATGCAGAAGATTATGCTAAAGAATCAAAATATAGATTAGAAATAGCATATAAAAGAGCTAGAATAATGCTTGAACAGAACAAGCAAAAGAATAAAATAATATATGATAGGAAAGTAAAAAATATAGAATTAAACATAGGAAATAATGTACTATTAAGAAATGAAACAGGACATAAGCTAGATCCAGTATATATAGGACCATTTAAGGTCATTGGAATAGAACCTAACGATAACATAGTTATAAAGAATAATAAGAATAAAAACCAAACAGTACATAAGGATAGGTTAATATTGTTTAACGAATAGAATAAAAAAAGAATGGTTGGCCACCATATATATATATATATATATATATATATATATATATATATATATAAAAAAAATGTTTTCACATTAAAATTCACTTATTCATATTTTATATTCATTATATATTACAATAATCAACAAACTTTTCAATTGTAATTTAAAAAAAAAAAAAAAAATTTTATAAAAAAAAAAATACTAATTTTTATCTTTATTAATCAATAACAATAATTCACATCCCAACTTACAAATTTATCTTACATATACTTATAATTTTTAAATAACTACATATAGAATATTACGTTATTCTTTCAAAAAGGGAGGTGTAGCGTGATCAACACTAATATTCAACATACCCAACTAATGTAAGGGTATATCAAACCAAATATACAATAACCCATTTAGCGACACTTTGTTGCTAAGCATAACACAAGCCAAAGTACATTCGAAATATGATCGTCCACTTATGAGTGGCCTGATCGCGGCGCAGAATATGCAACGTCTGCATATTCGGCCGCATACCATTCCTTTGTCTTGCGTTATGTATATACTCAATGTATATGCCATAAGTGTATACATATATGCATATGATCACTACATGCTCCCGCTCTGCCGCTGTACTCAGCGACAGAGACATATATGTAAAACTCCAATGTTAGACTTAAGTATACTGAAACAGTTGAACGTAAGAGAGTCGATAAAATCTGATCAACGTCAACAGACGTTGGTCATTCAAATAAACTCTAAACTAAAACACTTTCTTTTGACTCAACTAAACTCCCTTAATTACACTACAAAGCAGCAGTACCCGGGTCACATAGTTCACATAGAACTATTTTTAACACAGAAACAGGTAGTCTTGACCGCCATAGATATGTTTTCTAAATTCGCGCAAGCAAAATTTGTTAAATCTAGAGCTACCTAGGATATCAAGCAACCACTTAAAAATATGCTAATGAATTTTGGAATCCCAGAAAAAATTGTTATAGACAACGAAAAATCTTTGAATTCAGCTCCCATACTAAGAATGTTGCAGGATCAATATAACATCGAAATTTATAAAGCACCCTCTTATCACAGTATAGCAAACAGCCAAATTGAACGTTTTCACTGAACCTTGCTCGAGATCATGAGATGTCAGAAGCCAGAGATGGTACACACCAGAGAACTGCAACAAGCTACCGGCCCTTAAGGTGCACCGGGTAAATGTAGGGTGATTTTGACACCCTGGTGTCTTTAACCACCGGACAACTGAGTGTAATTGCTCGCCTTACAATAATGTATATATATTTGGGCACACAAGCAAGAAAAGTAAATAGTTAGTTATTGGCAAATGTGCGTATGGCATACGTTGGCGCATCGGCATCGAAAGGATGGGTGAAAAGGAAGGCACAAAAATTGAGACACAAAATGTATGGAGCGTCTTGGGTGTTAAGGTTTCTTTTGTGCAAGCCTTCGCTTTTATTAATTTTTTTAGTACCTGGTGCTGCAAAAGCGTGCGCAGTATGAAAATTTCGACAAACACGAATAATTAACTTCATTTGTAAATTTTTTATCATCCAATAGAGCTGAAGGCCACAGACGCCAATTGCTCATATAAAAAAAAACCAAGCTAGCCTATAATTCTTACCATTATAAGTAAGCTCTCTATAAATAAATTTTAAAAAAAATAAAAACTTCATTTGTATCTCCAAACTGAAAACATAATACAAAATAATATATAACAATAAAACTTTAACTTAGAAAATTATAATTTATTTATTCATTTAACAAACTTTTAAAATTAATCAATTAATATTAAACATATACATATGTACATAAGCCAAATTATTTTTTTTTTTTTTTTTTTTTTGATAAACATATTTATTTATTTTTTATGCTACGTGATAATAAAATCACTTTCATAAATTTCTTGAGCAAGGAACAGAAAGATGCAGGAGACAAACAGGGTAAAAAATTACTAGAATTTTAGGCAAATTATAAATATAAATCGAAAAAGCACTGAATTCGAATGCTAATATGCGATTAAGTGAAAAACGAAACGGCCGAAAATTAGACATGCACACACAGGCACCATGGTGTGTACAAAACATTCGGGTGATACATATGTGTTTTGCCTACTTCTATTTAATGCCCATTGCCTTTTTTGTCAATTGCATTTATCCCCACATTCGTTTTGAGTGAGAGTGCGACCGGCATTCGTTGCCTAAAAATGCTTAGGTGCACGCAAAAAAAAATAACGGGACATTGTATGAGCGAGTGCATGATATTGCCAACACTCGCAGCACACACAAAACTTTTGATAAGTGTGTGAGTTGCTTTGCTTATCCGGTGGTAAGTGGCACCGGGTCACACATTTCAATGGGTGTGAGTAGGGTGGCAAAAAACGACACTACTGCAGTTTTCTGGTACACACCTCTCTCAGATTTTTGCTTGAAAGATCCCTTGTTAAGTACAACTATTCGTTTCATTCAACAACAAAACGCAGACCTGGAGAAATGTTCTTTGGAAGACGTGTAGCGAGTGACCTAAAACTTTTGGAAGAAAACAGGAAAGAAAATGTAGAAAAAATTTAAAAAAAAAAAACAAGGTTTAGAATATGATAACAAACACAGAGACATAGTAAAAACGTATCTTCCAGGGGACGTCATATTTGGCAAAAATAATAAAAGAATAGGAACAAAGCTATCACCACGTTTTAAAGAGGAGAAGAAGAGGAGTAGTCTATAAAGGACTAATAAGAAACTAACTAACAACGTACATTTTGCAGGTTATTTTGCGCCTCCTGCGCTGCCGAACTATAAATTATTGACTATACGAACTCAGATACAGTGACTATGACGACCGGACTCGCGAAGGTACAGAACGGAACATATAGGCTAGTACATTTAATAAACTGGGACGATTACCAGCAAACGATTAACGCAATCAACATGGCCGCTCGAACACAACTAAGGACATACGACCCCATTCTCCCGGTTATCCATGAGGAAATAAGCAAGACGCAAAATCTCTTAAACAAACTAATTGTCAAAGAACGAACTAAAAGGCACATAGAATTTATAGGTACAGCATGGAAGTGGATAGCAGGATCTCCAGACCATAGCGATTTTCAAATAATCAAAAGCAAAGTTCTACAAAATAATAACAATCAGGTCATTATGAATAGAATCAGGAGGGAGAATAAATAATATGACTAGAGTAACACAAAATTTAGCAAACAGCATTAGTATGGTATTGATGTACCAAATCCAAATTATAAAAGATGAAATTCTAAACCTCAATCATGCCATACAGTGGGCAAAAGCCGATAACAGCAACCCACATATTCTTAGCGAGCAGGAAATAGAAAAAGTAAAAGAAATAATAGATATTGACCAGATACCATATGTAATTTTAGAAGAAGCAATGCAAATCGCTGACGTTAACATAGCAAAAAGCGGGTCTACACCAATTTACATTATTAAAATTCTAATAACGGATAAAGAACTTTGTAAAGAGATCATTGTAAAACCCGTAAAAAAGGGTAATTTTGTTAATAAAATAGAAAACGAAAATGTAATTATATATAAGAACAAAATTTTCTCTATGAATTCCAAATGTAAAACTTATAAAAATATTAAAATATGTAAACCTTATAATATTATAGATATTAGTAACTCATCTTGCTTACCGCACCTACTGACCGAGAAACCAACAACTTGCACCAAGATAAGAAAAAAATTGCACCTGAATAACACTCATACCATAGACTTGCTGAAAGTGACTTCCAACACCATAGACCTAATAATTGGTTCCATATTGGTATTCAGTCGTCTTGTCCTCATGACCAGGTACGCGGTCAAGATAAAAGGGTTGGCAATGATCACAGGAAATGCAGACAAGATCACCGATCGAGGACGCTCGGTTTTAAGAGGGGAGGAGTTAATAAAAATAACATTCCCTAAGAGCGCAACACACGCATAAGCTTGCGCAATTGCACCCAGAGGTCGGAAACCCGAAACAGTAGCTGACGCCGCGGCTATTGCACTTCCCGTGGTAATCGACGTGTCAGCATAAGTGCCTCAGCATAAGCTCGACGCATCCGGGTGCAACTGCGCTGCCAACGGCGCCGATAGCAAGTTTAGGTATTAAAAAGAACAATTGTAATTGAATTTAGTCTAAGTTTACGGATCAACGAATAAAGTTTTCTTTTTTTTATTTAAATATCCCCAAGGATATTAATTTATGTATATACATTTGAAATTATTGTAAGTACTCTATATAATGATACATGTACGGGGTATATTTGCTGCAGTCCACAATGCACCATGTGCATTCCTTGGCACTGCACTATGGTGATGTTGTTTTTTTTTTGGCATAAAGTCGATTTTTCGATGTTAATATATCGTTGTTTTCTTATTTTAATCTTAAAGTAAATTCATCATACATTATAAAAATTTTAATTAAAAGCTTTAAAAGCGCCACCAAAGCTTTTTAAGAGCTTTTAAAAGTAAGCTAGAGATCAGCTGATTTCCGAATAGAAATTTGCGCCAAAATATTTAGTTGCTTTGTGTTGTGCCACACGCGTTAAATTGGTCCAGAAAATTAATCTAAATTATGGAAAGTAATCTTCAAGGTATACACTATTTAATGTATATTGTTATTTTATGTGTAGTTCTAGGGATTTAGTGTTGTGTAATGTCCAATTTATGTGTATTTTTTTAGAAAACTAACATGCGTTCTCCGTGTTTCGTGGAATATAACTAATAAGCTGTTCCTTGCTGAAAGCAACTAATTGGTCCAGATTGTACTTGTGAGTGTTGTTTTTAGCCACAAACCAAAAACTCATCCCCGTTCGTCCCCCTTTTCTAAAATTTGTCTTGAACATTTCGTATAAAATTGAATTAATAAAATTGCATATAAAAAATAAATATGTTCAAGAAAAGTTTTGCAACGAAATGGGTCTTCGGATAAGCATGCCAAAGCAGAATGGAAGCGGCAATAGCAATGATGGTAATACGGCTAGTAGGAGAGCTTTTTCCAATACTAAACTACTAGCATCTATTACCAACTTCAGCGAAGATCTTTTAAATAAATTTCACGCCATTTTAATCGCCATTTCTTCCAATTATTATATAAATTCGGAAAAATTTCACTTATTTTGTGAAACAACTTTTTCATTATATATGCGTAGCTACCCATGGTATCCGATGTCACCAACAATTCATAAAATATTGGCTCACGGTTACCAAATTAATAATTCGAGCTTGGTTCCACTAGGATGCTTGGGCGAAAATGCTTCTGAAGCACGCAACAAAGTTTACAAGAAAGATAGATTGTCGCATTCAAGGAAAAATAGTCGGCTCAGTACTATAACTGATATGTTTCATAGAGCTATAGATTCCTCGGATCCATTATTGTCGAGTGTTTCTCTAAGGGAAAGAGAAAGAAAAAATAAAAAAACCCTTCTCAAAAGAGGAATTAAGTCTTTTGGACCTTCCGTCTACAGTTGAAAATGAAAATGATCTGCAGTGCGATTCTGATGACGATGAGGATATTTATAATATTGAATTGGATGAAGAAGAAAGTTGAATTTAAAAAATAAGTAAGTAATTAAATAGAACAGGAAATAATATATATTTATTCTAAATCTACTATCAATCAGTTTGCAGGGTCGGCAAGCGTGAGCGTGGTCACACTGGCCTTTTTTTTTACACATTATTAATGCCATAACAAAAAATGTGCGAAGTTTGAACCATGTAACTAAATTTTTCGACTTTATGCCAAAAAAACGGCATCTGGACCATAGTGCACTGTAAGAAATTTGATGTTTTTGTAAGACAAATTCTTGTCTTTTAAAATATGGTTTTCAATAAAAGGAAAAATTCTAACAAGAATTCAAACGTTAACAAAGAGATATCTGTCAATTAATAATTTATGACACAAAATATGCCTATTCTATATTGCAGCGAGCGCACGCTAAGCACTGAAGAGCGACAAACCAGCTGAAAAGCCATAAGCAAAAATTTTGTTGTCCGATTATTGTATGGGCGTTTGATATCATAGTGATAAGATCTTTGCATGTACCATCCCATATGAATATACTCACTCGTTGATGCATACGACTCGAGTTGCTTCGATCGAGTCTGTGGTTTAAGGACCCTGCTTTCTTACGCCTAGGAGCACCTGCTTGGGCAGCAAGCGTTCTACCCGTGGCAGAGTTACTAGAACGCAGACGCACAGAGGCTCGTTTTCCAAAAACAGCTTGCAAAAATCCATATTCGAGTTATTGAATTGAGCAAAAGTGTTTATACATTTCGAAAATTATTAAGCTTATAATTTCAAAATTTTCGTACTTTTAAAATTTTATGTTTAGCTTTTATAGCTCGAAAAAGTTGAGCAAATTTTTAACAATTTGAAAAGATACAAAAAAAAACCTGCTTTTAAGAGTAAAGTGTATGTCTCTTAAAAACTACCTAAGATAGAAGGGACGATTTAAGAATTAGAATACATACGGAATGACAAATTAATTAAAATGGATTTTTTAAGATTTTTTTTTCATTTCGTTGTACACTTACACATACATAACTACGCACACATACAAGGAACAGTGATAGCGAGGCATTTTAAGTTTTGCCTGTGCTGCTTCTTCCCCCCGGTCTGCAGTTCTGTATCTTGGTTCTTGAATAACGTGTATATTATCTGATCGTCTTTAAATTGGACAGTAGATTAAGAGTGACCAAAGTATCATACGTGTCAAATGTAAAAGCTATATCTTTAAAAATGTAAAAAAAAAAAAAAAAATTGTAAAACGTTTGCTCGAGGTGAGGGGGAATAACTCCGATCTAAAATAAACTTTACCTGCGCCTTCTATACACGAACCTACGTTCCAAATACGGACAGACAGACAGACGGACATGGCCAAAACGAATTTTATTTTGATACTGATCAAGAATACATATACTTTATAGGGTCGGAGATGTCACCTTCTGCTTGTTATATACATTTGCACAGATTTAATACCCCCTTTTTAATCATTTCATGGGTACAGGGAATAAAAATAACCAATGTCACAATCGTGCCCGATGGGAGATAATCGTTTTTTTTTCATACTGACCTATACTACCAAAGCTAGGCTACGCCCTTTCTTTAGTGCACAGTGCAGGGGAAAAAAGGAAGAGGATCAATTCCTGATCAAAAAGTTCTTTATTGAAAAATGTAAGATTTTTCTAAAATATGTGCAATATTTTAGTGTAAGAAAATAGTTGACGTTTTAAGATTACTTAAAAAAAATCAGACCAATATCTCAAAAAGGTTAAAAGTTAGGATTTTTGCAAAAGTATTGTGAGAAACGAACTACTGTGATATCAAGTATCGATTTTGGTCCACAATTGGATTTCTCATTTAATTTCAAATACCATAATTATTTTTGCAAGCTGTAGCGAGTCTTTGCTTGTATTCTTTTTGGTTGCTGTTACAGCCGCCAATAGCAAGTGCTTCTGATGCTTTCGTTTAATGCCCAAGCTTTGCGAGCATATTATGGTTCCATTGCTAGCAGATCGTGGGATCTGAATCGTCTTCTGCCGTCCCTTCTTCTTCAAATCGGAAGTGAGGAACAGGCCATCAATTTATATTTGTTTCACCCCACCAACTTCTAGATTAGAAGTTGTTAAAAACTTTTTCACATCGTCGCTTGGTGCAATTAAAAGAATTTTGTTTGCATCAGAGGAGAACCAAACGATGTAATGTAACAAACTTTGTTGGTGCAAGGAACAAGCTCAAAGAACTGAGGCAACTCTTCCTTAGCAATTCCTTAAGCCTATAGGCTTACTAACGCCTGCTGCTCAATCGGAATCAAATGGCATTTCATTCCACTGCGCACACCTCAATTCTGACTTTTCATAAACTTCGCACACTAGTGTGGGAAATCTCTGCAATGTTAAACTCACGACCACTTTGTTTCATAACAGAAAATTCTAGCAAATTCTAGTCTTGACTCCTGATCAATTCTTAATTGGGTAAACCTACGCAACATTTGATGAGCCTGACGTCACACACCTTGACATCAATCGCATTAGTCGTTGGCAACGCAGATTTTCAGATGCAGGAAATTTTCTTGGCGAAAGTGGAGCTCCAATTTTATTCGCCCCTGCAAGAAATCTGTGCAAAATTTAGAACCGAACAGCATCGTCGTCTTCAAAAAAGATAAAAGATGGCTCTTCCAACGGGGGAGCTTGTCGGGAGCAGAACTAATACAATATGTTTGATTATTTAATCTAGCCAATAATATAGTCTAGCTTTTATACCCCCGTTAAGTTGGCAGGACCAACTAGGAAAAAAATCAGCACCGGCACATAATAATCCATTTTTTATCTGCTAATGATTGCCACAAAAATAAATTTCCCGCACTTCGCATTTCCCGGGAAAATGGGGTCGAGGTAACTTTATATAAAGCCTTTAAAAAAAACTTATTTTGAGCAAATAAATGCTCCGGAATTATCGGCTTTATATCCGCGAACGAAAAAATATTTTCCGCCCTTTTTATTCCCATAAGGAGGATCACATTTTTTTTCTCTTCATATTCGTCCTTGAAGGACATGTGATACATCATCTGAAAGGTATTGAATCATAGATCAAAAATATTTTTACATTTTTAGATTGCAACTATACAGCCACAGATAACGTGCAAGAATTCCAACAAACGGTAGCGTCCTGTGCGAGCTCTTGAATATCACAATAAGCCACGAAAGGTCGTCAAATATAATATTTACACTCAGACATGGGGACTCTCCAGGCGTATTATAAAATAGAGTTTATCCCCCAGAAGAACTCTCACTGCTAGTTAGGCGTCCATCTGGATAGAAAACAAAAATACAAAAGAAGTGAAAAAGAAGTTCAACATTAAACTGGCCAAGCTTAAGTGGCTACTCCGCCCAAAGAGCAAGGTAAGCTTCAGGCTACGACTCTTTGATGAAGTACAGGTGCGTCGTATTACGTTCGGAGCCGAAGTTTGGAGAACGACTTCCACGTCACACCGTTTGGCGATCAACTAAATAGGTACAGTTGTCGGTATGCCGATAGACTGTTTTCGTATCCAAATAATACACACCGAACCCTACGGAACCAGGCCAACATCCGACGTCTCAAACGTTTCCATCCTGTCGACCTTCGGGAAAGACTGTTATAATTATTTGTTTCTCTAAATTGCTGTAATTTTTGGTAATTCCTAAAATTGTTATTATTCTCCATATTCAATCATATGTTAAAAACTACATAACGCCCAATCTTTAGCAGCAATTATATATTCAAAGTTTTCATAAGGCTGATTGATTACAGCTATAAAAAAAAAAAAAAAAACCATCGGATAGAAGCTTACTTTTTCCGTCATACGCACAGCAATTGACTAATTGATGTGTTCAATGAATTTGAGAATAATGATTTATATATTTGTGTTTCCTATCGCGACTTAATAGGGTTAAAAGGTAAAGTTGTTATTGCACTGAAACTTAACTCATTTTGCGTTTCTGGAATTCAATTGTAACAGCAAGGATGTTTGAAGACATTAATGTAACTCTTGTACATTGTTAAGCACAAAAAATTGATTAGAGGAGGATTAAGGAGTATTTGCAATATTTACAGATACTCCTGATATATATACATACATACATATATATATACATATATATTTATTCTTTTAAGTGAATTAATTCCCAG
This sequence comes from Hirtodrosophila histrioides, assembly GCA_037075165.1. NCBI lineage: Eukaryota > Metazoa > Arthropoda > Insecta > Diptera > Drosophilidae > Hirtodrosophila > Hirtodrosophila histrioides. The sequence goes on from JBAMCL010000029.1 coordinate 724,748, forward strand.
TACATCAGTAGTATCGATAGTATCAACGAGCTTAGCGGTATAATAATGTGAGTGGGTCATTATAGAACGAAATGATTGATTTTTACCAATATATTTACATATTCATATATATATATTCATATAAAACTTTTATAAAATACGAGCCTACATTAGTAATCGTGAAATCGTTGCTATATAATGAACGTAAATTAGTTTAAAAACCAATGAATTAAAATTTCCAAAATTAGCAAATAGTTCAAATTACTCTCGTTAAAAAGAAAAGAATGTAAATTGCCAAAATCCTGGGCTAAAGAACTCATGAGATAGTTCTGAAGGGGCCCAGCTGAGGCTACCAGGCGAGTCGCAGGTTGCGGATAGCGAACGTCCTTCCGAGGTCAGCTGCGAATAACAAGACCCCTCGTGAATAAGCAATCCTGGGCAAACAGCGGGTCGTTAGCAATAACTGGCGTGTCGGTATGTTTGTGTCGCCGTCTTGCAAACATAGCCTCACACAACCCCCTATACTCACACTATCTACCTACCACCATCCTATCCCCCCACATCTCATCTCGGGCCGCACTGAGGTGTCATCCGGGTCGTGCCGAGAATCAGAGTGTAGCTCAGTCGTGAACGTAGAGGCTCAGGCAAGTGGCGACCGCCTGTATTATCCAGCCTTACCCGGATACGGCGGATCTTTGCCCTGGTGGAGCGCACATTTCTTCGCAACTCGTGGGAACTATGAACAATGAACAACACAAAAACTTTACATACCCGCAGGATCTCCCAGCGGCTGATGTCTCAAGACATTATGAGGACCGACTCCTAGACAGGAAGAGGCCCTCAGTGATAGAACACCCTCCACATCCGGCTCCGACCAATCAGAGAGTGACGTAGGCACCGCAGCGTCAGGTGCGTGGAGCTTATGGCCAACAAACATGGTGGGCCACTGCGTCGGCTGAAGCGTGCGGAAGCTCGGTGGGACCATCCCGACCGTTGCGACCTCCGGTGAAAGCCGACAGACAAGGGCAACAACAGCCACAGCGCCCGAAGAAGAAGGAGTTTCTACCTCCGCGCGGCCAACCAGGGGGGCTGGATGTTCCGAACAGGCGCAATCTGTGCGGTTCAGCAGGGGCACCCTCCGGACGAGGCCCTCAGGAAGGTTACGGAGCAGGCTAGGACACCTGCTCAGAAGCGTTCCAATAGTAGCCTTACGCCGCCGACCCGGACGCCTAAAAGGGCGTGCATCACGGTGAAGGCGGCGCAAGGACAAACACGAGCGGCCACCGCGCCAATCGCAAAGGTTGCGCAGGTTGCTGTGGAACATCCCAGCACATCCCAAGCGGCAGCTGCTGTTGCAGCAGTAGCACCTCCTCCAACAGCGCCCACACAGCCCCGCGGGTCGTCCGCGACGATGCTGTGTTGCCCGTGGTCTATCCCCAGGTAACCCTCAGCCACAGGGAGCTATCCGCGCTAGAGGAGGCCATCCTCGACGACATAGAAATCGCAGGATGGGAGTACTGGAGTACTGCGCACTTCTATAGGGGTATCCACTTCCGGGTAGGACACCTAGTCATTGATTGCACCGATGAAGGATCAGCCGATTGGCTGATGAGCGCAACGCTGAGACTACACTCCTGAAAGGGTGTACCCCTTGACGCAAGAACGGATGATGGTATACCCTAACCACACAATATAACGGCCTTTTTTCCGAGAAGCGCGGATCGGTCAACCGATGCCTTGTTGAGTCTGCTGAGGAACCAAAACAAGATCAAGACCGATCCATGGAGGGTACTATCCCGGAGAAATGAGAGGGACGGAGCCTTCTTCGTCATAGGAATCGATGAGGTATCGATTCTACACAAGGTACTCAAAGGAGCGCATCTCCAATAACTTGTATTACAATAAGGAAAGGCAATAAATACACTATCCTTTCAGAATTCCTGACCCGGGACTACGTCCCAATCACAGTCCAGGCGATAGGAGCTGCCACCACCACGGGAAAAGCTTTGGCGTACTTCGCAGGAGATGAGCCCTGCCCACCCCCAGAAGTGTGCGGTCTGGTAAAATACTGTAGGGCGCAGCGACTGCCCAACATCATGGGATGCGTCGCCAACGCGCACCACGTCGTTTAGGGTGGTAAGGATGTTAACCCCAGAAGTGAGTGCCTAGTCGATTTTATATTTAAATATAACTTACTCGGAACATACACGGCGCAATTTTAGCACAATCGGTTGCGGTAACCAGTTGTCACTCAAATTGGGTCTTCGCCTCGCACGCTGCAATCAGATCAGCCAACTGCGTAGCCAAACTCGAAAAACAATTGATAAACTAAACAATGCAAATGGTTTGTTCAAATATATAAATAAAACAAAAATTCAAAACAGTTTTTTAAAACTTTGAATTTTGTTAAAAATAACAACAAATATCTGAATATCAGGAATATCTGAATTTTCATTAATTTTACTATGTAAACAATGCCGCTTATGAACGGCAGCTAAAGATCTTCAAATGTTTCGCGAAAAACAACAGCCAAGTATCCGGCGAACAGAAAAAAAAGTAGCGAGAAAAACCAAAACAGATAGGGAGACGCCAACTAAGATGTACACAACTGTAGCACAACTGTAGCACAACTATGCACAACTATAGCAAAACCACCCCCGATCATGAAGCCAGAGGCCATCAAATGTTTTGCATACAGCGAACAGCATTTGAACCAGGCGATTAGCGAAAACAGTAACAAGAAAATACAAAACCAAAGGGAAACGCCCACGAGTTGTGGCAATCGAGTTGTGCGTAGCCCAACTACACCACAAGTTGCGGCAACTCGCTGCTCATATCAAAAGGTTTTGATACAGAATGTAGTTGGCACAACATTGTAGCAACCGTCCCAATTACGTGCAATCGGTTGCCGCAACTCGAAAAACTCACTCAAGTTGGGCAACTGTGTTGGCTTGTGTATGGGTCCCATTAGAGATAGGAAATGTCGGATCATCACCGACCTTCCTAATCAGGGTCAGGACAGAAGTATTGGACATCACCCTGATAAGCCGTTCCCTCAAGCCACACATAAGGGACTGGCATGTATCACCAGAAGAATCCATGAAGGACCACAGAACAATCCTAGGCGAATAAGGATATTTGCGCAGCTATTCCTAATCCTAGGAAAACGAACTGCGAACTTAACAAGGGAAACCTATCGCTCGAGCTAACTAGTGACGTGGCTGGTACACCCAAACACCCACTAGAGCTAGAAAGATATGTTAATAGTATCAATAGTAGGATACTACATGCCTTTGAAAGAAGTTGTCCCCTAAGAAAACAACGTAGGGAAAACGATGCCCCATAGTGGACCGATCGCCTCGAAACACTGCGCATTACCACCCGTTAACTCTTCAATAGAGCGAAGAGGAATGACACCTGGAATCTTTACCATCAGAGTCTTACCTTCTACAACAAGGAGTTAAGGAAAGCTAAACGGAAGAACTACAGAGATTTCTGTGAATCCATATGAGGGCACTCGACTGCACAAGGTGCTCTCAAAACGAGCGCCTGAGCCCAATTTGGGCCAGAAGAAGAAAGATGACTCTTTCACTTCCAATAACATCGAGAAACTAGAACTACTTTTCGAAACGCATTTCCCAGGGAGTATTACTATTGTGGGTGACAGCGTCGAACTTGTTCATCAATCCAGGCCACGTTCTGTAGACTGGGCAACTGCAGTCTATAGTTACGACGGAGAGGCTAAAATGGACCCTTGGAACTTTCCAACCCTACAAGACACCAGACCTGGGTAGAATCTCACCTATCTTCCTACAGCAGGTACAGGATCAACTCCTATCACGCCATAACATAATGACAAGTAGCCTAGCTTTGGGTCACATACCCAGTGCCTGAATCAGAGCTGGGGTGGACTTCATCCCCAAGACCGGTAAGAAAGATATCACCAACCCCAAGACCTTCAGACCCATCAGCTTAACATATTTTTTATTGAAAACGCTGGAAATGATGGTGGACAACAATATAAGAAGCACTCTGCTAAAGCAGAGTCCGCTGCACCCAGCACAGCACGCATACAGAGGAGGTCGTCCCACACACACAGCATTATATCAACTGCACAGAACACTGAGGAAAGCAAAGTGATTAGCAGATGGATTCATTCACTGCTTAGATCCAGACAGGCCACAGAAACAACGGGAGAGAGCACTGTTACAGTCACAACCAAGAGAGGGTCTCCTCAAGGAGGCGTACCGTCTCCCTTGCTATGGAGCATTCTAGTAGATGAACTACTGAGTAGGCTCTCTAGCAAAGGTGTACAAGGCCAATGGTACGCCGACGATATAGTCATCATAGTCTAAGGCCAGTTTGAGGAATCACTCTGCAATATAATCCAACTAGGATTAAGGACGACATACGACTGGTGTAAGGACGTTGGTCTCAACCTGAACCCTTCCAAAACAGTCATAGTCCCCTTTACAAGATGCTACAAATTGCGGAGAATGAAGCAAATAATACTAGCAGGAACTCCCTTAGAAACTAGCAGGGGGGCTAAATACCTAGGAGTTGCCCTTGATAGCAAACTAAACTTTGCATCACATGTAAAGAACACGGTAGATAAGTGCTCTAGGGCACTATATACCTGCCGAAGTGTAGCCGGAAAATCGTGGGGCAAAGCGCCCCGTATAATAAGATGGCTTATCTTATGATAGTTACCCGGACCATACACGGGCCAATTCAGTTGCTCAACTTGAGTGAGTTTTTCGGGTTGCGGCAACCGATTGCAATGTAATTGGAACGGTTGGCACAAAGTTGTGCCAACTGAATTCTGTATCAAAACCTTTTGATACGAGCAGCGAGTTGCCACAACTGGTTGTCGTGTAGTTGGACAACGCACAACTCGATTGGTACAACTCGTGGGCGTTTCCCTTTGGTTTTGTACTTTCTTGCTACTGTTTTCGCCGATCGCCTGGTTCAAATGCTGTTCGTTGTATGCAAAACACTTGCAGAGCTCTGCTTCAGGTTCGGGGGTGGGTTTGCTATAGTTGGGCTATAGTTGTGCATAGTTGTGTACATCTTTGTGGGCGTCTCCCTTTTCGTTTTGGTTTTTCTCGCTACTGTTTTTTTTGTTCGCCTGGTACTTGTCTGTTGTTTTGTGCGAAACATTTGAAGATCTTTTGCTGCCGTTGATAAGCGGCATTGTTAAGCAGAAAATAATGACATTATTGGATATTCAGATTTTCTTTTTGTTGTTATTATTAACAATATTCAAAATTTTAAAACTTTTTTCTACATTTTTGGTTTTTTGTTTACTTAATATATTTAAATAAACCAGTTAGTTACAATAATTAGTTTATCAATTATTTATAAATTCGGCACTTGCCGACGCCATTTCTTGAGTTTTGCTACGAAGTTGGATGATCTGATTGCAGCGTGCGAGGCGAAGACCCAATTTGAGTGACAACTGGTTGCCGCAACCGATTGTCTAAAATCGGCCCGTGTATGGTCTGCATTAGGCTGATAATCACGTATGAAGTCATCGCCTGCGGGGACAGAGCACAGCTCGTCACCAATCAAAAGCAGCTACAAAAACTACAGCGAATGGCCTGCGTCTGTATGACTGGAGCAATGCGCACTTGTCCGAGAACGGCCCTAGAAGCCTTAATAGGGCTCGCTCCGCTCAATCACACGATTGAACTCCAACAAAAGTCAACCATTCATCCATAGGAGTGGATAAATATGGTATCAGCATGGAAGATGCTGACAGATTAGAAAGAGAACTCCACCTACTTATGCAACCGAGGGATGAAATGACTGACGAGTTACTCTTCGAGCATCACTTCGAAGTCCATCTTTGTAATAAAAAGAACTGGACATCGCTAGAGGACGTGTATCCCATGAAGAATCACACAATCACGTGATACACCGATAGCGCCCCAGCAAACCAAGGCACTGGCCTTGGGGTGGTAGGCCCTCGGATTAAATACCATGAACTCCTAGGCAAACACATCAGCATCTTCCAAGCTGAGGTATGCGCCATCGAGAGATGTGTCGAATTCAACATACTACGCAACTATCAGAACGGACGCATAGTCATACTATCTGATAGCCAAGCAGCAATTGGCGCTCTAAGCAGCTCAAAAATCACATCGAAGTTGGTTCGAGAAGTGCAAACCAAATAAAACTACCTAGGGCGGAACACTAAGCTTGCCCTTAGGATGAACTACCAAAAATAGGAGCAGCAAATCCTCTGGTAGGACCAGATCGGTTTTGTGGCTTAGGAAGACACACAATACGAGAACATCTTACGACAGAAGAGGACAACAGAAGGCAGTCAAGCTGGAGAAGCGCTCCAGGTCTAAGACAGGCCAAGCCACTCTTAGGAAGCTATGATCTTAAAAGATTCAAGCAACTAATACCATTGGGGAAGAATTTACTTAGAATAGTCACTGGCCTTTTAACAGGGCTCTGTAGACTGAGAAACCACCTAAGCAAGTTAGGAATTGTAAGAAGCGGGACATGCAGATTCTGTGAAATGGAGGCTGAAACCTCATCACACATACTAACAGATTGCACTGCCCTTGCCAGAAGATGAAACAGGCACCTGGATGTGTTTTTCCTTCAGACAATCGATATAGGTACTCTAGATCCGACCAAGATCTTTGCATTCATGCAAAATATAGGGCTGATGAGTGAGCTATAGACTCAGAAGGGGGCACAATAGATGTCATAGGTCGCAGTGCAACGCCCCATCACCAATAATAATAAGTTGCCAAAATTCTAATTTATTAAAAGAAATTAATAAGAGTTGTGAAATTTGAAGCAATGAATTACATTATGCTCGTTTTAAGAAAAAAAAAAAAAGACAAGTAAGAAGACTATAGTCGAGTATACCCGACTACAAGACTCACTGTACCCTGGTAAAAAATTTCCGATCGCAAATTCGTACACTTACGCGAGGCATTTTAAGTGATGGCTGTGCTTCTTCTTCCCCCTTTCAGCAGAGCTGAATCTTTTTTTGTGAATAACTTCCGTGTTTATTATTATTCGATCAACTTGACAGTAGATTAAGAGAGACCAAAGTATTATCAAAGAATATAAAGTCATACAGAAGGCGCATCTCATACAACGAAAAATGTTCTATGAGGGGACCCATTTCAACGTACCCATATTTTGCTTGGTGAGCACTTACTTAAATACTCGTATATGTCGTTAGCCAGCGAGAGTTTTTCAAGGCAGTAGTGCAGTGGGATGTGGTGCGGCGCGTTGTCACGGTGGACGACCTGTGTTCAAGCCCAACTGGTGGCAGCTGGCTAACATAAATTTTTTTTATTTTTCTATAATGTTTTGTTTTTTTGTTAATTGGTATTATTTTTGATTGATAGAAGCGGACAGATAGATAATCATATGAATGGATAGACAAAGGTTTTTTATTTTACATTTAATACTTCTATTAATTTAAAAAATTAAATTAATTAAATATATGTAGACAAGCAGCTTCATAAAAAAATAACGGTTGATTAAAAAGTTGAAGCATACAGAATCACAAAGCATACAGAATCACACAAGCAAAAATTTCGTCGTTCTGTTACGACGAGGTAACGGTAACGGTTCTAAAAATAGATTTCGTTTTGCTTCGACATCAGCGAGCCAAGCCTCGCCAATTTTTGTAGCACTGCTGGCTTCCGCTTTCGTTTTTCATTAAGCTCGCGATTTGGATACTCTACTTTTTATAAATTAGGTATTGCTATTATTTGGCCTATAAAATATATATTTCATTAATGTTAATAACTAATGTAAAATTTATTTTTCATTCTATTTTTGACTATGCGTGTATGGCCACCATTTTAATTAACTGGCTGTATATGTATATACTTTGACTGTGAGGTTAGAAGAGTATTTACGTTTCGGTGCTTGAAAGTGGAGCTTATACGCACACTTTTCATAGATATGTAAAAAAATTTTGTTCTTGAAAATATTTGTGTGGCAAAAATGTATTGCATTTGGTGTCTCAAACAAAAAAAAAGGACAATTGCAGGGCAATATGGTCTTAATCTCTTTTTTCGTCCGTCCGCCCGTCCGTCCGCCCTTTGTCGATTCGTCCGTTTGCCTGTCAGTCTATCCATTTAAATGTTTATAAATCTGTCCCTCTCTATCAACCTTAAATCAGAATAAGAGAAAATTTATCAAACCAGATGATACAAAAACAATACAAATTAACAGAAAAAACCAATATTAAAAAAATATTGTTCCCAGTCATAATCGCAGGCAGGTTTGAACCACAGGTCCACCATCAGCAGCATCAGGACAAAGTACTGCATCTCATCTCACTGCACTACCGTCATCAACGACTTATGGTGGCAAATGGCAAATAAGTAAGCAACGAGCAATCTCGAGCATAAAAAAGAATGAAAACTTTGATTTGGACTGTGCATGCCGAGGCTTGGCTCGTTTGAAACGAAGCAAAACGGAATCTATTTTTAGAATTTTTACCCCGTTGACTGCCTGCCCGCATCATCAAACGTGAAAACAAATCGACGAAATTTTTGCTTGTGATGCGCCTTCTGTATGACTTTATATTCTTTGGTATTATACATGCCAAATTCCGAAGCTATATTTTGAAACGTGTGGCAAAAGTATGGAGTGTCTTGGGAAGGTTTCTTTTGTGTAAGCCCTCACTTGTGTTGCTATTTTTTAGTAACTGCTGCTTTTAAAGCGTGTGTAACACAAAAGTTTCGACAAACACGAAGAATTAACTTAATTTTAATATCCAAACTTAAAACATAATACAAAAATTGTATTAACCTAGGAAATTATAATTTATTTATTAATTTAATATCATTTGACAAACTTAAAATATTGCCCGCTCAGCTGCTGCACTGCTCGATGGTATTGTAAAAATTTGCAGTGCAAATTTCGATAGAAGAGGATAACAATTTTCTTTGGTTTCCACCACTCAATGGGTTCGAAGTTTTCGCTTAAAGCAACTCTCTCAGTACAATAACTTTATATTTCCTCTAAGGGCGATTTATAATTGTTGTTTGAATGAGCCACCAGTGGAAAAAAGAGAAATGTTGTTTTTTGCACAAACGTTTAGCTGTTAGATTTAGTTGCCAATTGACAACTTGGATTTGCACACTTGATTCAATACTTGAAAAGCTATTTTCTCAGAAAATATCATTTGAATAGCAACTAAATTTTTGTAATTTTTTAATACAGAACTTTTATATTTCTATAATATCTGAATGTTCCATGATTGCTGCAGGTGGATATAAGAAAAATGCTGCTTTGTGCCTAATACCTACATTTTCTTTCCAAATAGTATTATATATATTTACATTAATTAAAATTCTTACTTTAAGAATTTGGTTCGCATAGTTCTTTTATTTTCGAAATCGAGGGCAATACAAAGCATAATGAAGGAGAGCTATACGTTTGCAATCTTTAAAAAAATTTCTCGAAATCTTCAAGAAGTATTACTATTACTGTTAAAGTCGATATGTTCACGATTATGAGTTTTTGACCCGCCTCAGTCCCACTTTATACATAACTAGCTTAAACCCGCGGCGTTGCTCGCATTTCCTAACTATATTTAATTAAATTTCATTAAATTTGAATTCTTATAAATATTTATTATTTATAGCTGGAAATACGCCTTACCCGGCGAAATATTTAAATAAAAGGGCATTATCTTGAACTTGACTACTTTCGTCAATCAAAGGAAATACACAAAAATAGAGTATCACAAAATTCCCTCCCGTGGAAACCAAATAGTTCAGTCAAACGCCTAATGATTTGTTGTGTAGGGCTGTGACAATGACTTTGAAGCCGACCTAACTAAAAAATGAATCTCACTCATTTACCGCCCCATTTATCGCCCGTGGCGACGGGTGGGCATAGTCCTTTAAAATATTTTTGATGAAGTTAGATGATTAATGCATATAAAAAAAGTGTTAAACCAGCGCAACCCTACAAAGCAAAGGCAGAGTCTGATGACTCGATTTCAGTCGCACTCAACAGACATTTTTTTTATCTCTTTTGCACTTTCACGTTGTTATATAGCAGCTGGCACATACCGAGACTTTCATACAATTATCAAATACAGTTTTCTTATACTTCCGGATGAATATTTAACTATTTCGGCAGTTCCACCTAATTTTATAAGAAGGTACTGTAAAAATTTCAGGCTTCAAGCTTCTACCGTTTGGGCTGCCCAAATGTCACCAATCAGTCAGTCAGTCAATCAATCAGTCAGTCAGTCACTCAGTCAGGTTGAACTCTTTTATATATATAGATACATAGAGATGGTTTGGGTGAATTTGATACGAATATACTTTTAAACACGAAAGTTTTTCATTCAAAAACATAGTTGTCGTCCGATCGTTCTTATGGCAGCTATATGTTATAGAGGCCCGATCCGGTCGCTTCCAACTGATGTACTGCCTGCAGCAAAACCAAAATCTGTTAAAAGTTTTCTGATGAAAGCACTCAAACTGAGAGGCTTGTTTGCAGATAAGCAGACAGACCGACAGACGGACACCACTATATCGACTCGGCTATTGAGACTGGTAGGAATTGAAACGTCTCCTTCAATGCGTTAAACAAAATTATATTACTCTTAATTCATTCCCAAGCAGCACAAAAACTTACGTGGTCAGCATTTTTCGACGTTTAAATATCAGGTTTATCCGTGTAAAGTTCATGTTTTTATTTAATTTTTCCAGTCACTGCAAAAAAGACAAGAAGCAGTCGTATGAGAAAACGAATGATTACTTTAAAGATTATAAATTATTTACCATGGGATTAATTTGCAATGAAATTAAACTGCATTGCGTTATGTCAATCTTACGTTTACGTTTGAAATATAGTGCGATATGCAACCTGATGGACAAGTTGACAGTCAGTTAAAAATACGACCAGACTGACTAATACGCGGCTGATTGCTATTATAAACTTACAAATCGAAGTGAAATTTGATAGCATGTGAAACTGGGTATGAATTTAATATTTACGAAATGCTGAAACAAGCATACTCTAGTTCAAAGAGCTTGATAAAGAACTTCCCTATGTACCTTGAATTCGCATGGAGTATTACAAATATTGTATTTAAATATTTGATTTGATATCTTAAGGACTCCATATTTGTAACTTGCTATACTCAATTTTATCCCAAGCGGTCGATTTTTGTTGATAACATCGACATTTTATTAACAATAAAAGAATCTTTCCTATACCGAGGAACTGTTTGAGAAAGTCAATTTCCTTCCTACACTTCGCGTAAAGAAGTTGAAACCAAGAAAACAAAATATGATTATCCAATGTTTTAAAGTGGATTTAAACTTCCACAAAAATGCGCCAAAGTTGACAAGGCACTCATACGTGAATATGTAGCACATACCCTCACTCGCAGTTTTTACTCCACGTGCCCGCGAAATTGGTAAAAGGTGTATTAAATCTGTGAGATTGTTTGTAACAAGCAGAAGCAGACATTTCCGACCCTATAAAGTACTAAATTTATTCTTGATCAGTATCAATAGCCTGGTCGATCTGGCCCTGTCCGTCTGACCCATTCGGCTCAACCGATCAAACTTGCACACGCTGTTGATTCATTATTTATTTATCTATTAAAAGTTACTATGCGATATAAAATCTACGTACAACCGACGCACAGTAGTTCGTTGTCTTTACTTTGCATGAATCATATCGTCTAAACGAAACAAGATCTTGTCAAATGTAAAAAGCATTTAACAGTTCATTTCCGTAGCTTTGAAATGAGTACAAGATCTTTAAAATCGGACGGAAGAATTTTTCTGAAGAGTTGATCAAAGTTGGAGTTTATTTTTATAGGAATTTACACCATATAAATGCATTGGAAGCATGATATTTTGAAGTGTATTCGCTATTTCACATATAATATGTATTTATGTAGCATATATATCTATATGTGGGCATTTCCACAGTGACGTTACGTGACAATCAAACGATAAAATATGACAAAAACCAAAAAGAAAGTAATATTAGTGTAAGGTTTTTTTATATCTCAGTAGCAATTCAGTTGGGACTATATTTAGCCAGAAGGGATGAAAGCAATCGAACATTCCGATTAGAAGAAATAAGCCAAAATAGTTACGAAAACAGAAGTTGGTTTCGACTTGAAGTTGTAGGCACGCCAAACTCAGCGAAGTGAGCAAACCTTTTGGCAAATTATTATTTTTTGTATGATTTGGAATAATGTATGTTAATTTTCCAATTTATATTATTAAAAAATTTTTGCAGGTTTTTTTTTTTTTTTTGGTACTTTGACACGTTACGGCTGTATGCAGCAGTCATCCGACCCATCCTACTTTATGGAGTGCTAGGTGTGGTGGCCCGCACTTGACCTATCATCCAACCTCAAAACAATCCATAAAGTTCAAAGAAGTGCAAAAATCTGCATTAGTAGTGCCCTACGCACCACTCCAACCGAAGCCCTGAACATCATGCTTCATCTTATACTGCTGGACCTACTGTCCAAAGAATTAGCTAGAAACTCAGCCACTAGACTTAGGGAATCCAACAACTGGACGACGGGCACCACGGGGCATACCGCATTTCTCAAGTCCATACCTCGGATTCCCTCCATTACAGACTACTGCACACCAAAACTGACTTTCGACAAGTTATAAAAAGTCTGCATACCTAGCCGATTAGACTGGGAAAAGCCGTTTCAACATGTACCAGGGTCGATCAGAATCTTCACTGATGGGTTGATATTGAATGTTTAGGAATCAGAACCAGCTTCCGTCTTCCCGACCACTGTAGCGTGTATCAAGCAGAGGTAAGGGCCATCCAGGAAGCCACCCTCTGCCTGCGCATACAAACCATCAGTGCAGGGAATATCTACATTTACTCAGACAGCCAAGCTGCCTTGAAGGCGCTTGACTTATGCACCAACAATGCAGTGTCACTCCCTGAGTGTCGCCAGTCTCTAAAAAAGATAGCCCAACAGCTCAGTATCAACCTCGTATAGCTGCCTGGACACCGTAATATAGAAGGAAATGAATTGGCAGACGAATTGGCCAGGCAAGGCACCAACGATATACTCCTCGCTGGAAGGAGCAACGTCGGCATGCCCTCTCACTACATGCACGGTCTCCAAACTCACTTGGCCCACCCTTGACCCAAAGCGCACATCTGCTTTGATTAAACACAGGAGATCCTACATCTCGACAATAATAGGGGCTCTCACAGGCCACTGCCTCATAAGAACTCAGGCTAACAAACTGGGCGTACCACACCATGACTTCTGTAGAAGTTGTGGTATAGTAGAAGAAATAGAGCGCGTAGAACATCTGCTCTGTCACTGCCCCGCACTCAGCAGGAGAAGGTTCCAGCACCTGGGACACTACAGTTTGATACCCTATCGGACGTATCCTAGGTTGGGATATACAATGTCCTCAATTTCTTAAAATCGTCAAAATGGTTTAAGGGGGAACAAAATGTTTAAAAGACATCATGTAGTATCACAAGGGGCCAACCTAACCTAACCTAACCTATGTATTAAAATTTTCATATAAATGTATTTAAAAAGTGTAGGGACAAGCCTATGTATATAGTTAAATGTGACCTTATCTTTCTTATATCAGCATACTTTTCAGTTGGTACCTACTGTGTAATGTTGCTGCATAACGACACTTTGATAACGTATAATTATGTGAGAGTCCTTTGTTTCAAATTATTGCTTTTTATTATTGGACGCGTGCCGCAAATACTTTTAAAAATCAAAGAATCAATATAAAACAGGTTTGTGAGTTATAGCTTCATTATTGAATTATAGCTTCATTCATTGAATTATATATAAGAAAAACTAATTTTGAATTTTTTTTTTTAGAAACTAAGGCGACGAAAAGCGAAGATGGTCCGTGCAATTCATCCCAAAGAGAATGGATGATAAAACTTATGAATGAATAAAGTGCGCAACGCCCTTCACCAAAAAAAAGTCCGAGACCAGGGGGGGAAAGAGAACATTATCAAGCCGCTTCCTTGACCAACTTCGAAGTGTGTTTGTGGTGGTTATCTGGCTGGAACTCCCACTTTAAAGGCATTTCCTTTTCAGCAAATGGCAGAATCGTAGTCCGAATGATCTCTCAATAATCTATTGCACACACTTTGCCTTTTATCCAATATATTGGGACGACACTAGATACTCTCAGTATCTCAGCAGCCCCAAACCTAATTTGTTTAATTGTGCAGGGCGTATACAGTAGTGTGTATATCAAATTTGGTGACACTAGCTCTGAAACTCTAGGAGATATACCCCGGTGAAAACCGTGATTTGAGGAAAGCTCTGCGGATTTGCGGGGAAGGGGTGGGGGTGGCAATAAATTATTGATGCAGATTTTTCAAGTAGGTCAACATTAGTCTGTATGTCAAATTTGGTTAATCTAACTTTAAATAAAATTTTCAAGATAAAGTTTTTTGCCAAATTGCTGGGGAGGAGTAGGGGTAGGGGTAGTTAGGAGGTAGGGGTCGATCTTGACACTTTATAAAGGGGGGGTATTCACCAACATGGGTTTGTGCTACCAAGTTTGTTTGCGGTAGCTTGAAGGATGTGGAAAATAATTGCGTTCATGCGGACAGACGGAACATTTCAGAAACCCAATATACTCTTTTTCAAACATATTCTTTTTAAATGAGTATAAAAATCTAACCCGGCCTATACACAGGGCAATTTTAACACAATCGGTTGTGACAACCAGTTGTTACTCAAATTGGGTCTTCGCCCCGCACGCTGCAATACGATCAGCCAATTTCATAGCAAAACTCGAAAAATGCCGTCGGCAAGTACCGAATAAATAAACAATTGATAAACCAAATATTGCAATTACCTGGCTTATTTAAATATATTTTTTAAACAAAAATTCAGAAAATAATTTAAAAATTCTGAATTTTATAAATAATAACAACAAATCGAGTATCTAAGTTTTCATTACTTTAACTACAACGCCGCTTATGAACGGCAGAAAAAGATCTTCAAAGTTTCGACAAAACATAGAGTCAAGTAACAGGCAAACAGAAAATACAGTAGCAAGAAATAACAAAACGGATAGGGAGACGACCACAAAGATGTACACAACTATAGCAAAACAACACCGATCATGAAGCTAGAGGTCTTCAAGTGTTTTGCATACAGCGAAAAGCATCTGACACCAGGCAAAAAAAAAAAACAGCAGCAGGAAAGTACAAAACCAAAGGGAAACGCCCACGAGTTATGGCGATTGAATTGTGCGTGTCCAAAATACACCAAAACCAGTTGCGGCAAATCGCTGCTCGAACCAAAAGGTTTTGATATAGAATGTAGTTAGCACAACATTGTCGCAACCGTGCCAACTACATCACAATCGGTTGCCGCAACTCGAAAAACTCACTCAAGTTGGGCTGACTGGTTGCCTTGTGTTTGGGTCCCATTATGGGACAGAACACAGAAGACGTAAGTTACTGTTAAGTTTTATTTTGAGCGAAATAAAAAAAAATCATTAATAATCAACATTTTGGAGATTTTTTTATAATAAATAATGATCATGGCCTTTTTCAAAACTAATGATTTTCATTGAAAAAAAAAACGTAAAAAATCATAAATTTAAAAATTATGGCGGAAATGCAAAGATTTGACAAAAATAAAGATTTTGCTGTAATAATTTTTTATTAGGTTCCCATTATGTGGGTGATTTTTTTCTTAATTAAATAATCATTATTTACGATTCCTTGCTTGTAGTTGATACACTCACAAATTTTTTTATTACAAATTATAAATTTTTACTGAATTTTTAAGTTTTTGGCTTTCAATGGATTGTGACGATATGTTTTCTGTGAAATTGTCAATGATTGTAACGGCCACGTTCACCAGCATAACTGATCATGATTAATAATTGGATGTAATTGAAAACTCTAAAGGTGTTTATCCTACCTGATTTATAATTATATTTTATGCCTGGCTCGAAGACAAGTTGAAACACAATTGCAATTGTGTTTTCATTCATTAATTTTTCATAATATATACGTTGGTTTGATGGTATATGGGCAAATCCTGCGTGTCGCACGTTACATTCGTACGTTTTTGTTGCTTAATATGTAACATTTTTTTGGGATTTTGAAAGATATACCGTCCACTTTTGTATAGTGCTTAGAGGGATTTAAGAGTACTTTCGAATGGCATAAAGTAAATTTTCGTTATCGTTACTTTTTGTGAAATAATTGTTCAGAATGTGCTGTAGCGCACGCTACACAAAATGGAAGTTACATTGAAATATTCAATCATAGTTGTGATTTGTAGCGAATTATGCATAATAAAGCACAGACAACCCAATATCTAAAAGAAAGCGGAGAATAATAAAATGCAGAAATAACTTATTTGGAGTCAAAAAAGTTTACGTTTTTTTAGCAAATGCCTCGGACCCATAGTGTCGCACGCTACGTAGAACACGCAACATTTTTTCCAGTAGCAGATAAATATACCAAAATTATTTTTATTTTAACAAAACATTATTTTTGTGGTAGAATATCATTTCATCTGTCAAATTTAGTAACCTTTTTATTTTATGAAAATTTTATGAAATTTAAATGAAGTTGAGAAATAAAATATGGTTATACATTATGCATATATGTAAAAATCAAGCTATAGTCACAAAATTTGGCATACAGACTAATGTTAAGATTCCTGACAGATCTGCATCAAAAATTTTTGGTAATTGGGTTGGGTTCGGTAAAAATTTTTTAATTCAAAATATTGGAAAAGTTCAAAATGTTTTTTTTTTAATGTTCGAAATGTTCAAAATGATTTTCTCTTATACATTTTTAAAATTGGATACCGACTCTAATGTTCCACACAAAAAAAAATAACAAAAGGCTAACTTCAAAAATTGTTCGCTGGTGGACTGTTTCTGGGATTTGCCCATATACTAATAGGACATTAATTTTTTGTAAATTCGATTATTTATTTGGGAATATTGCAATATCATCAATTTTGCCATACTTTCCTTACGTTGGGTTCTCAGTTTAATTCGTTTTTTGTACGTCATACAAATAATTTTAAGTGCATTATATTTTGTTGATATTTAAAAAGTACAAGAGCTGTTATCGAAATTTTTGATATGCAGATTTATTTGTAGTGCAATGTTACGAAATAAAAACATGTATCTATATATATAAAAGAGTTCGTGCTGACTGACTGATTGGCAGTCATCGCACAGCCCAAACCATATGCCATCTATGATGAAAGTGCACACTAAGACGGGATTTTGAAAAATTCCACCCACAAGCGTGGAAAATCGCGGAAAACCGTTGGGTAAAACTTTTTTGTTTACCATCCAATCGGCTTCAAACTCATTTTCAAAGTACTACACAAAAATTAATTTGACACATATTTCACCGATTTTGGAAAATCCACCCCCATGGCGGAAAATGGGGGTCTCAAGGTTGTATGGGCGAAAGTCTAATTTTAGTCCGATCACCTTCAAAATCGTTTTCAAAACTCTTCACATTAAATAATTTGACACGTGTATCAGCGATTTTGGGAAATTCAACCCCATGGTTGGAAAATCTGTGGAAAAGTCTGGCACTAGGCATTTTTAATTTTCATGCGATTGGCTTCAAACTTATTTTCAAGGTTCTTTAGAAATAATTAGTAGACGCGGTGTTCAAAGATTTTCGAAAATCTACCCCCAAAGTCGAAAAATTCGTGGAAAACTGTTATATGAAACTTTTTTGATAATCGTCCGATTGACTTCAAACTCATTTTGAAAGCTCTTTACAAAAAATAATTCGACACGTGTATCAGCGATTTTGGGAAATTCAGCCCCATGGTCGGAATATCGGTGGAAAAGTCTGACAATAGACATTTTTAATTTTCATGCGATTAGCTTCAAACTCATTATATACATAAGTACTAGCTGGCAATACCCCGACCTTGCCCAGTGAAATATTTGGATTAAAGAGCGTTATTTTAAATTTTTGTCTACTTTCGTCAACCGTAAGAAATACAACTAACAACAGACTACAGTTTTCCTCGCGTCTCTTTTCGAACCCACAAATAACCAAATTATATATATTTTTTAAATTTTATTATTATTTTAAGACTAGTTATTAAATTACATTGGCTAATTATAATGAATTTATCTTCTTCGGTGGCAGCTCACAACTGACCGAAAGTATGTGAGATGTATTTAATGTGTACACTTGCATATGTTGTTCTTGCCAATGCAAGTGTTTGGCGCACAAATTCTCTATTTTGTTTTGATTAATTTAATTAAGAGTTAATACAACTAACATTTTAAAATATTAGAAAATCAAAAGAAAAGAGAAAATAAATATTGTTTCCCATTATTAAAAGAAATGGATGAACTGGGGTTCGAACCTGCAAAAAGCCGATTATCAAACAAGCACTCTATCCACACCGCCACCGCATCATGAATCAAGCTATCTGCATATAACAGGGGCATATCTTGGTTCTTGGTTGCTTCTATTCCCATTTCTGAATTCAGATTTTTTATTGCCATGCGCGGTTGCCTTTCTGCATTGCTCACGCATACTAAGAAGCAAGCGCATGTGCGTACTTGTACCCACACATAGAAACGAAATGAGAGCGCAAGCGACATAAGCCGTGCTCATCGTCCTGGTGTCGATCCAAGACTAAATATTCGTTCTGAGCAGCGGCGTTATCAACTCGGCTTTTTTTTTGCCGAGCTGGCAAAATTGTGTTGTGAGAGTTCGAAAAATGCTTGTTTGACATGTCTATGTATATTCAGTAGTTAATTATATTGTTAACATATCCCGAAGTGCCGGTAACCTAGCAAATTACCTTCCTATGTTATATAGTTCGAATTTTAATATTTAGTTTGCATAGTTGCGACAGCTTATGACTACAATCACTT
The DNA here is from genome assembly GCA_037075165.1 of Hirtodrosophila histrioides. NCBI lineage: Eukaryota > Metazoa > Arthropoda > Insecta > Diptera > Drosophilidae > Hirtodrosophila > Hirtodrosophila histrioides. The sequence continues at coordinate 743,629 of JBAMCL010000029.1, forward strand.
AGTTTGATTGCAACGATAGCAGCTGCCACTACTTCGAGCTGAAAGGTCATCTTTGTTTTTCGACCAAAACACTGACCGTCACAAGCTAGCGACCTCGTTGCGGCAAAAGTGTAAATGCACTATTAATATAAACTGTGATTGTAATTGTTTGGACTGTAATTGGTATCACTTAAATTATGGCGGACCTAAATGTCACAGGCATGTCAATGATGCTTATATTATACATACATATACATATATATATATATATATATATATATATATATATATATATATATGTATATATATATGTATATACATATGTATATACATATGTATATACAAAATTAATTAATAATTAAGATATATATTACATATATTGCTTTTGCATAAGTTGAAAAAATTACAAGTCCACATCCATATGTGCTTATGTTTAATTTACTTATATTATATATACTTATATTATATATTTATTTATATATCTATATATTTTATATATATAATATAAGTAAATTAAACTTAACCGTCATATATATATATATATATATATGAATATGGACTTGTAATTTTTCAAACTTATGCAAAAGCAATATATATGTATATATACAGTTATATATACATATATTGCTTTTGCATAAGTTGAAAAAATTAGAAGTCTATATTCATACGTACCAACACATACAAAAATGCACATACATACGTTCGCATTTGTGTTTAAACTTATAAGTCGTATATATGTATGTACATACATATATACCATCCCTAAAGCTACAAAACTCGTACATTTGTGCATATTACACTTGCATGTGCATACATACATATCTATGAAGAATTTAATAATTGCGAAATTACATTTAAATCAAATATAATTAACGGTATATGCATATTACATGCATACATGCGTAGTAATGTACGTAGGTTATTAATTAAATTTCTTAATGATTTGATACTTACACATTTACCTACAAATATGTTTGTTTTTATCGACATTCTGTATGTTTTCATTCCGCCCACGACATTGTTTTCTTTTACAGCAGATACTACTAAACACTTCGCAATGCGATGACTTTTACTTTAAAAAAATTGGCTAATAGTATACCAAATTTTATAGTTTATTTAGGGAAGACAGCCTGCTGCGAGGCACTAACCACACCATTTATTTAATTTAATATTCCTTTTCATTCATATGAAAAAATATATATATATATTAACCAAACGGGGGTGCAACCTATAGCAGACAAACAATCGATTATTTAATCGATTATATGTATCTAAGTACTATCGCGTACAACGTACTCGATATATAATGTTACACAAGGTATTCCTAATAGGCTATACACACTGAGCCAGAATCTACTATTCACCATCATCTGGCGTGATCTCGTGCCGACCATCCGTCATTTGGATGTTCCTATCCCACACGTACCTTTTCGATTTTATACCGATTGTTTTCGTATGCAACACTGAATAATTGATATTCACTACGAAAATGTAAACAATGTCAACAAAAATCTATGGCTACAAGAGCAAGAGTAAATAACAAAAGAAAAATGACCGAATCGTTTATATTATTTTATACAACCTACATTAGTTTGTAAAACCTGACTTAAAAAAATATGCAAAATTGCCGAGGTGTGGACTTCAAGAAATGAATAATATTTAAATGCCACGTCCATCTAAGGGTTAAACCATGACCAAAATTGCATTTATTAAAATATGCATTCGGATTTGACAAAGCTATGGTAGATTGAAGCATCAAGTAAAGAACCAAATAGAGTTGCCATTCTTTGCGCAACGTTTGCACCTACAATTTTCAACGCGGCAGGTCCCATACGCTTCGTATTTGTTCGGTGGGACCTGCCGCTTCGTGTGGGACCTGCCGCTTCGTGGCCGAGTTCGTGGCTCTGTCGCAGATGCTCAATGACCGCCGAGTCGAGAGCAACAATGAATGTATGCGCTGATCTGCGGTTGCATGCGTGCATACATACATACATACATGCATCACGATTGAGAGACAGTAGGTTACGCCATGCGCATGTCCGTTAGTCGCCGTTATTCGGCGAATAAACCTGTGACGTCGCAAGTCATGGAATTTAGCGCGCGGTTTTGAATTTGTTCGAAAATCACTGACTTTTTTTTACTGTATCGGCTCGTGGGGCTGTAATTCCAGTCCGATTTATTGTAGTTTTATTTCGTTCTTCAGGCATTCCAGCACATTTTGCAGCGTTTGCATACAACAACTCCGGTCGCTCCTAGGGCAGGTATAAGATATATATGTCAGATTTTAATGAAATTTGGTGAGCATATGTAAAACATGATTAAACTTAAGTTTGGTGTTATCGCGCTTATGGGTCGATGCATGCATACCCTGGAAATTGTTTTTTATTTTTATATAATATAAAAATTGCTATGCCTGTATAATTTGAATGAACACTATCAATTTGTTGTATTTTGGGGAACCTGGAATTATTAATGTTATTTTTACTACTTTTATTCAACATAAAAGTTATTATGCCTGTGCTTTTATATGAACAATGTCAATTTGTGTTATTCTAAGGACTATCTATATTTTTAAACAATTCTACCCATAATACTTGGTACTAAAAAACCAATTTGATGTACAGGGTATTTTATGCAGACTCAATGATCTTCGCATGCATGCCAGTCGCGGCTTGCCAAACCATCGAAATAGCAAATAAGCGAAAAAGATTCTCGTGCATGTACATACATATATGCATGTATGTATGTATGTATGCACGCATGCAACCCCAGATCAGCGCATACATTCATTGTTGCTCTCGACTCGGCGGTCGTTGAGCATCTGCGACAGAGCCACGAACTCGGCCACGAAGCGGCAGGTCCCACACGAAGCGGCAGGTCCCACCGAACAAATACGAAGCGTGTGGGACCTGCCGCGTTGAAAATTGTAGGTGCAAACGTTGCGCAAAGAATGGCAACTCTATTTGGTTATTTACTTGAAGATTGAAGCCTAAGTAGAACATATACATATATCGCTCCATAACTTGATTCCTGAAATTTGGTAAATATTATGTTGAGGTCCCCCACAGAAAGACGATGAATTGGGCTTAAGACACGCGGAAAATATTAAAGATTCAATTTCAGGTGGGGGACGTTGATTTGAGTTTGCCGCCAGTTCAAAATTAAATATTAAAAATATATGTATATGGATCGCAAAAGCCGAACAATGGCCAGGGAATGAAAAGAACATACATTGTTTGTTCCATTTTGTACCGGGGCGAAGTGGCAACGCGCACAAGACCAGGGCTGAACGCAAAGAAATATCGTTTAATTTAGTAAGCAGTGTTTAGTTTAGGAGTCGAGGGGAATGTAACAGTAGCGGGGAGCAGGCGGCCAGTACTGTGAGGAAAAACAGATATGTATTGGTGAGAGTGCGCAGGCTCTTGAATGGGATAAATAGGAGTGAAAAGGCAAATGGCCCGGGATTGCTAAGGTTAGATGCAAGCAGCAAGGCGACACATTCTAATTTGGATTTTTATACTATGTTACCGAAGGGAAAAATAGTATATTGGGTTTGCGAAATGTCCGTCTGTCCGTATGAACGCAATTTTTTTGCCTTTATCTTTGAGCTAGAGCAACCAAATTTGGTACACATGTTGGTGTATATCGTCAATTTATAAAGTGTCAATTTGGCAGACGGACTAATGTTGACCCCCTGGATAATAGCCTGTTTCCACGACATCATATTTTCACATTTTTCGTCATTTTTTGGATGTTGGAAATATGATACATATTTCCTGTAGAAAATCCCATAAGAAAAAAAATGACGAATTCGTCATATATTAAATATGATGCCATTCGCCCCGGCATTTTTTAGTATTTTCCTATCGAACACACGATGTTTATCGATTAACTGGGGAAAAGGTAAACAATGACGAAATGTGCGCCAAAATTAATTTTTGAAATAAAATGTAAATTGCTTATATCTTAATATTTTTGTATTTAGTAAGGATGAGGTTAAAAGGGAAGGTTTATCCGGAGGTGCACCTTCGAAATAGCAAGATTTTGACAAGGTACACCGCCCTTTGGGAGCAGTGAAATTTGTGCACTTCACAGGTGCGCACTCGCAATTTCATTGCAAATTTCAGCCATCTCCGCATCACAGTCATCCACCAATGGATCCAAATTGTACAAACTTATTGCAACTATCTGCCTATTGATATGCAAGTTTGCTTCTACTACTGTTCTCCCATTATTTGCCATATTTTTCACTTTTCGTAAATAATTGCATCAAAATAAGCCGACCAGCTGATTTATTTCGGGCGAATGGCTAATTCGTATACCGTTTCACATTTGACCGTGGAAACACCATCATCCACATTTTTTATATGTTACATATTTGGCTGTCGTGGAAACAGGCTATAAAACTGCATCAAAAATTTTTGGACATATATATTATATATTATTATTATTTTTATTTATTTATTTAAAAGTTTTTGTATTTGAATTTCTATTTTTATAATTTCGTAAATTTTCATTTTATTTATAATTTCATTATTTATCTGCCGAAATTTGTTATTTATTTATTTAAAGCTAATATTAAATTAAATTAAATTAAATTAAATGAAGTTTATATTAGGGTCACAATATAAATATTTAACTAAGTATAGAAGAGGAAAACATGGAGTTTTAAATTAACTTAGTGGGAGGACGCGTGGCTTGTGCCATGGATTAGGACAGTGCAACCGTTCCAGCAGAGGGTGGCCCAAATAATTTTGATGACTTGGACCACAGGCAGGGCGGGCGCGCGAGGTGGAAACATTAAAGCCTCATTCATCTGGCAGTCGTTTGTTCGTTTATTTGTTGTTTTTTTTTTTGTTGCGTAGTTTTTGTTGTGTTGTTGTTGTTATTGTGTGAGATGCTGTATGTCTCGTTCTTCTGTTCACGTTTAGCGGGCATTGGGTCGTATCCAACCCTGGGACCGACAGCTAGCCGGCGTTGCCCCACCGACAAGAAGCTAATGTGTAACATGTTAGCAAAAAATAAAGCATTTAATAGGCAAACGGAATTAATCGCATGTCTTTAAGAAGTTGCACGTAGGACTGCAACAATTACCAGAGCTTCAAATAACAAGGGCCTAATGACTCAGGACGCTTTGGTCCGCACTCAGTCATATGTAAAATTATGTTCAATATAAATTCGTACATGTACATAATAAAAAGGTACAAAATACATGGATCTCTTAGTCCGCATTTAGACGATGATTTAAGCTCGCGAGTTGTTTCATTCTTCTTCTTGAAAACTACTGAAAAAATCACTTGCATTTAGACGGTGAGTCTTAAATCACGCAATGAAGTTGATTTTATGTTGGTTTGCAACTCTGATTTAAATTATCGCTAACCGATTTCATACAAAGACAGAGCAAAATGCGTAAAACAGAGCAAAAATGCGCAAAAATTCTGGTCGTGAGTTTTTGTACGACTCGCTTTCTCCGCCACTCCTCTTCCCTACAAGCCAAAAACTCTTTAGTTAAACTCGCGAGCTTAAATCATCGTCTAAATGCGGACTTAGACAAGCGATAGAAGTCACCCAAACAAAGTTGCCGTTAATGTTAAATTTAAGTAATAAGGGGAATTTATTTTTATGATTTTTGGGGTTAAAATTGTGAGGCCCCTTAGCGACTTAGCTTACGGCTAGCTAGGCAACGTAACAGGCGTAGGTTAATGCACTCGTTTGGTAAAAGCTCTGCAGCTGAGCGTGCAGACAAATCGTCTAAAAGGCGGTCAACACGAGGTCGAGAAATCCGATAACGAACAGACGCATATACGCTGCAAGCGCGCTTGAAATTTAGGCGGGATTCGGCTACTGTTAAATCTTAAATTTTTTCTGGTGTAATATGCAAAAACATATAGTGTGTAATAAAGACACTGGCACGTCTGTGCCGTTTGACTTTGGTTTTTTGAATGTTTTATTCAATATATTCTTATAGCTAAAACCGCATAGTTGCGCTGCCGGTTACGCCAGCAGCGGAACAACTTCATACATATTTTGTCTTATCAGCATAATCGGGAGAGGGAGAGTCTTACGTAAATATTTGCATGCATATATACACTAGCAGGTAATATCCCGGCCTTGCCCGGGGAAATATTTAGATGAAAATGCATATTTTTTCTTGAATTTGACTACTTTCGTCAACCGTAAGAAATATAACTAAATAGTTGAGCCACGTGACTAATGTTTTCAGTGTAGGGCTATGAAAATGTCTTTGAAAAAAAAAAACAACAACAACAAAATGTCCCACTCATTTGTCCTTGACTTCCATTTCCCGCCCGTGGCGACACGGAGTAGATTTTCCAAAATCATTTGGCATTTTCAGCCAATTTCAAGAATAATACTAAGAATTCAGATTAAATCTTTTTTCTGTTTTCCGCCCGTTGTATTGCCCGCAAAGTATCGAGGTTTTTGTATTTATATTTGCAAATAACTATGAAGCCACATGCATTCTTCAAAACCGGTAGCACATGTGTCGAATTATGTAATGTGAGGTGCTTTGAAAATTAGTTTCCAAATAATTGAATGATAAACAAAAGTTTGAAAATGAGTTTGAAGCCAATCGGACGGATAATCCAAAATGTGGCATACAACAGTTTTCCGCGAATTTTTCGACCTTGGCGGTGGATTTTCCAATATCTTTGGACACTGCGCTCATTATGTGTTTAGGTAGATCTATGAAAATGAGTTTGAAGCAAATCGCATGAAGATTAAAAATGCCAGATTTTTCCACCGATTTTCCAATCATGGGGCTGAATTTCCCAAAATCGCTGATATGCGTAAATTATTTAATGTGAAGAGCATTGAAAATGAATTTGAAGTCAATCTAACGATAATCAAAAATTTTTCATACAACAGTTTTTCTCGAATTTTCCGATTTTGGGGGTAGATTTTCCAAAATCTTTGACCACCGCGCATATTATTTTTCCCCATAGAACCTTGAAAATGAGTTCGAAGCCAATCTCATGAAAACTAAAAATGTCGAATGCCAGAGTTTTCCACCGATTTAAGGTGATTGGACTAAAATTAGACTTTCGTCCATACAACCTTGAGACCCCAATTTTCCGCCATTGGGGTGGATTTTCCAAAATCGGTGAAATATGTGTCAAATTAATTTTTGTGTAGTACTTTGAAAATGAGTTTGAAGCCGATTGGATGGTAAACAAAAAAGTTTTATACAACAGTTTTCCGCGATTTTCCACGCTTGTGGTTGAAATTTTTTAAAATCCCGTCTTAATGTGCACTTTCATCATAGATAGAACCAACTGTGAAAATTTCAGCATCCTAGCTCTTAAGGTTTGGGCTGTGCGATGCTTGCCAATAATTCAGTCAGTCAGCACGAGCTCATTTATATTTGTAGAGGTAGATTGCCATAGGATAAATCAAATTATTCCAATAACGTATATTGCTTGCTAATCCAACATTTAGCAACCGTACATACGAGAACTGCGGTATGAGGAAGGTAATTGCTAATGCCAAGAAAGAGCACGTGTCTTACAACAAGCGCCTCAAACAAATACATATATACATGTATATGTATGTACATATACTAAGAGATCCATGCTGTAATATTATTTGTTCATATTATTTGTAGTTTTGTATTATTTAAAAGTATAAACTTATGTTGAACTTATAAATAGTAGCTGATTCGAAACCATCGTTAACCATCGGTCTGTGTATTCCTGATGGGAAAAATAATTGGAGCAGTGCTTTTGCCAAATAATCGTCGATATAAGCACCGTATAAATGCGGACTTATAGGTTATTCACACTGTGCCACCATCTACTATCCACCTTCATCTGGCTTGATGATCCCATGGTTTTGCTCGTTCCGAAATGTGACCATCTGTCCCACTATCTCATTTGGATGTTCCTATCCCACACGTGCCTTTTCGATTTTATAGCGATTGTTTTCGTATGCAACACTGAATATTTGTATTATGCATTGGCTTATGAAATAAGCCGCACATGTACATGTACATGCGCATTGCTCGCCTATGCCTAAAAGCAATTACAAAAACATAACTATATAAGGCTGGGTACTTTGGGTATATATACATAATTCCTTAAAAATCTGCTGCTCTAGAAACTACATTTTATTTGTTATGTTAAGTTCCGTCATTAGCTTTATATTTAAATCTGTGATATGCTGCGCAACACCACCAACAACAGCCTGCTTTTCTCCTACTACTTTCATAACTTAATCTACTTAAATCTATCAAGATTTCGATTATTTTCTCGTATTCCACGTACCTAAATAATTGGTAGTCTCTACTCTGATATCTTAAGTTTCCTGATAGGTTATATTCGATAACAAATTTCTATCGACGCCAATTAGTACATACAATTGTAAAAAATAAATGAAAGTGCTCAATTTCGTGTCTTAATGGAGGTGTTTTAAGACAAGTTTAGCTTAATGATCAAAAACAATTGTTTGATTGTTAATTCGAAAAGTTGACTTAAGTTATGCTTCAAGTCGTATACGTACATTATGTCAATGGATTGACGCATGTACGAAATATTGATAAATGCCAGTTTGTTTAAACGTACAAGTGTGTACACACATATAAATAAAACGCGGGCGTACATATATGGATACATATGTATACATCCAGTAATGTACACATACCCCTTAACATACTTGCATAAATGGATGAGCATTTGTATATAAAGCAGCAGTTTCGAAATGATTTTTTTTTTAAGAGTACATGCAGTTTTAATCCGAAAGTAATAGTTGGCGACCTTTCAGAAAGTGATGCAGCGCACCCATTGTTGCGTTCTGATCGGCATCCGGTTGACTTTATGCAGTGTCTAAGCTGCAAGACAGAAATTCAAAACGATTCTTTTAGCGATATTTGTGCACATTACGCACTTTATCCGCATCCACAAAGCCTTGCCAAGTGTTTATATTGTAGCGGCAACGTCCATTTCTATTTACATCCTACGAAGGTACATCCAGAAGTCTATCATCACTGTTCAGCTCGCAAATAAAGGGGCAACGGAATCACCAAGATGACAGACGTGGACACCGATATTGTCGATGAGAACTCCAACTTGGAGTTCGACCCAATATCTGAAGAATCTGAACCGTCTGAGTATTCTGATAATGATGATGCAGGCGTCACCTTTGAGGGTGACGCAGGTAGTTCACCTAGCTGTTCCCAGTCACAAACCACTAATGATGGCGGAGGCACAGCCGTATTTATGGGAGTAAAATGTACATCAAAAACGTTGCAAGTGTCTAAACTGGATGCGAATACATGTGTTGAACACACGGAAAGCGGCTCAGCGGTCCAATTGCAGCCACCCACAAAGATAGTAACTGGACATCCAAATTATGGGTTTGGTAAACGCTGGTCAAAATCAGAGGATGTACTGCTGAAGTCTTTAGTTGAAACACATGGTGAACGCTGGGACATTATTGGTCCTCACTTTAAGGATAGACTCGAACAGCAAGTGCAACAGCGTTGGGCCAAAGTGCTAAACCCGGAGCTTATTAAAGGCCCTTGGACACGCGATGAAGACGAGAAAGTTATTGAGCTGGTGCGAAGATTTGGTCCCAAAAAGTGGACCCTCATTGCTCGATATCTGAATGGGCGAATCGGAAAACAATGCCGAGAACGTTGGCATAATCATCTTAACCCAAATATCAAGAAAACAGCTTGGACAGAGGATGAGGACAAAATCATTTACAGTGCCCATTTAAAGCTAGGAAATCAATGGGCCAAAATCGCCAAACTACTGCCAGGTCGTACAGACAACGCCATCAAAAACCACTGGAATTCAACAATGCGCCGTAAATACGATGCCGAACGTAGATCTGTTAATACGATCGCTGGCGGTGATTTGAAAAGCTCACGCACTCATCTCATCACATTAATCAAAGCCGGTGGCATCGGTAAGTGCCCACCAGCCAAACATTGCCAATTAGTTCCTTTAAATGGAACTACCAAGTCCAATATAATAGAAACTACAGCACTTGAATCATATTGTGAAGAACCGTCTGTCAGTGATGAAAGAGCTAAGGATAATAATATATCTGGCGATGCAAGAAACGATCCCAACACAGTTCTGCGTTCTCCAGTTTTTGATGGGTCTAGTAAAAGCTTATCTATGCAAGTCCTATGCCAACTTAGTAGACCCGCTCCTAACATACTAAAACGATCCCGCACACGAATTTCAAATGTATCGATGAGTTTTTATAGTAGTGGCGATATTTTGAATGGAGGTCTCAAGTCAAAAATACCAGAATCACCAATTATTTCCCCTATTAAGTCGCTGCCGTTCTCACCAAGCCAATTCTTGAAATCACCTTGTCTAACCACATTTCAAGATATGAACTTGCGTGCAAGCACGCCCGTTACCAAAATTTATAACCGTGTTGGTATGGAAATCAAAAAAGAGATGGAAGCTTCATCAATTGAAACACCACATAAAAGTAAGACTATTTACATTACCGTTACCATTATACACTGCCGACGTATTGTAAAATGTTTTTTCTCCGTAGGTAAGGTTGGCCCGCGCACTCCCACTCCATTCAAGAACGCTCTCGCGGCGATTGGTAAGAAGCGGGATGGTCGCTCCTATGTACCATCTAGCCCGTCAAGTCTGGTCGAAGATCTTGCGGAAATCATTAATGCTGAACGCGATGACCTGTCTGATGCTGAGTGTTCAAATACTCTTGAAAATACTAGCGCGAATTCACCGGCACCAAAACGGGCCAGGAAATCATTGCTTCCTAGTTGGAGTGCCAACTTCTTACAATATGAAAAGAAAATGCATCCGTTTGAAACAGAGACACCAAGCAAGTTTCTTACTTCAGGACAATCGGTTAGACCTTTCTCCCCAAGCAACATCATCAAGGACACGTTATGCAGTGAACAGGATCTGCTATTCGATGAAGGCAAGAAAGAAAATAGGCCGTATTGCAATAGGTTCCGTGTTCTATCAAGCGATCATCTGTTGGACCCAAAATGGGCTCGAGTAGCTTGCGGTAAAACCAAAGATCAAATTTTTATGGAGGAGCAGGCATACGCATGCCTCCAGAATCTCGCCTTGATGCCACGATCCTTAAACTTTGAGAAACAAAAGTGAGCTTCAAGTGACCACTTAAGTTCTTTGAAATGTTTTATAAATATTTTTGATTTAGTAGTGGCCCTTACCAATAAATGTCGAGCATGTACATTAAATTGTAAGCTATGAAACCCATATTTTCGATTTGTGTAACCTTTCAAGATTATCATCAGTATCTTCGCATCAGATTTGGTGACTGTAGCTATAAAACTGTGGGATTTATTGGTTTTTGCTGAATTGGGAGAACGTGTATTGGCAGAAAGTAGGTAGCACTTTATCATTGAGGAAGTGATCAGCTATGGAGTTCCTTATATTAAATACTAGCAGGTAATATCTCGGCCTTGCCCGGGGAAATATTTAGATAAAAGTGCCTTTTTTTTTATTTGACTACTTTCGTCAACCGTAAGAAATACAACGGAATAGTTGAGCCACGCGACTAATGTTTTTTGTGCTGTGCTATGAAAATGTTTTTTGAAAAAAAATGTCCCACTCATTTGTCCTTGACTTTCATTTCACGCGGAGTAGATTTTCCAAAATCATTTGGAATTTTAAGCCAATTTCAAGAATAATACTAAGAATTCAGATTAAATCTTCCCAACTGCTTTCCGCCCGTTGTATTGCCCGCAAAGTACCGAGGTTTTTGTATTTATATTTGGAAATTAGTATGAGCCCACGTGTATTTTTCAAGGCCGGTAGCGCATGTGACGATTTATTTAATGTGAGGTCCTTTGAAAATGAATTTTAAGTCAATCGGACGATAATCAAAAAAGTTTTATACAACAGTTTTTCACGAATTTTCCCGACTTTGGGGGTAGATTTCCAAAATCTTTGACCACCACGTCTATTCTGTCTTTGTGTAGAACTTTGAAAATGAGTTTGAAGTTTGAGTGGGTGGAATTTTCCAAAATCCCGTCTTAGTGTGCACTTTCATCATAGATGGAACCTACTGTGAAAATTTAAGCATCCTAGCTCTTATGGCCTGGGCTGTGCGATGATTGCCAGTCAGTCAGTCAGTCAGCACGAACTCTTTTATATATATACATAGATATAGATTCAGTTGGACACCATTTTAATTAATTATGATTGTCTCTGGCGAGCAAGCAGATAAATTTCTCTAGAACGGTGCTGCCAGAAGTTTTCTTATATTTTCAGCAGGTATTATATTTTTGCTACGATATGTGTAATATATTGAAGGAGACGTTTCCGGCCCCACAATGAATACTGGTACACATATATTCTTGATCAGAAACCAAAAGCAGAGCTGATACAGTGATGTCCGTCTTTCTGTCTATTTCAATGCAAAATAGTCTCAGTTATTGAAATGTGATGAAATTTGGCACATATACTTTTTTATTGCAGGCAGCTTATATTTTAGAGCTGGCCGGATCGGACCACAATAACCTATATTTGCCATAGGAACAATCGGTCGAAAAAATGCTTTGTAAAAAAAAATTTTTTTGTTTAAGATATCCTTACCACACTCCCCCAAATCAATTTTTTGTACAGTTTATACAATCTGATTAAACTTGGCCAAATTCAGACCACTGCATCATATAGCTGCCATAGGATCTATCGGTCAAACATTCGTATTTTTGTATGATGAACTTTTTTTGTTTATGAAGATATCCTTATCCAATTCAGCCGATCCAAGTATCGGTATAGTTCATAGAAGTAGTAATAGTATAATCATAATCATATCTTTTGAACCAATATAGATATTTAAAAAATTTAAAGAGTATTTGATTAATACCTCCTTAGGCTTTCAAAATGAATGCTTAAACAGGGTGCCAGCCCTACAGGGTGCTTTCAACCGGGGGTCAAAGTTAAAAATTAGCTAATATCCATATTTACGGTGTTCAATTTACATTAAATTTATTTTTTATGTCACAGTCATAAATTCTAGATCTAATTTCAATATTAAAATCACAAATTTATAAGTTTTAAGTAGTTTGGTTAACCTAATCAATTGAAATTTTTATACGCTTGCACTTATACTTTTGTCACGGCATGTGTTGCGCGTGTAAAGAGACGTTTCTGCCCCCACAAAGTAGTATAAATATACAATCTTGATCAGTATCAACAGTCGAGCCGATATATGCTGGAGCCGGCTGGATCAAACCACTATAGCATAAAGCTGCCATAGGAATTGTCAGTCGAAAACTATGTTTTTGTTTGAAAAACTTTTTTGTTTATATAGATGTCGTCACCTATGCCGAGACTCTACAGTTAAGACAATCTGACCAAATTTGCTCACAATCGGACCACTGCCATAGGAACAATCGGATGAAAAACTACATTTTGTATGAAAAACTGTTAATTTTACAGTTTAGGGGCCCCACATAAAGAGTGCATCAAACTGCATGCTATTAGTCTCAAACGACGCGTCTGAAAATTATAAACAAAATTCTGGCGGCGGAGCAGGACTTTATTGCCGATATAATGACATAAATGTGAAGAAAAGTTGACAGATATGTGTGTACACAACACGATAATTTATAGATTTTAGTGTTGGAAAACTCTAAGAAATGATCAGAGCTGCCAGACGGTTTAAAATAAAACCGCACAAATTTCAATATGTTTATAATAAGTTTATGGTGGTCCTATATAGACCGAGCAAGTCCTTAGTGTAGCCGGATACTGAAGGTCGTTAGGAGGTTGTTGATCCTGTTGTTGATTCGTGTGCGCTTGGCAAACACCAGCAGCGCATTGGGAGTATGTATGGCCGCTCCTTCTAGCGATGTGAGTCAGTGTCTGTTGGAGTATCGATGTCCTAGTATTGCGAGTGCTGGACAGCTGCAACTCGTGGTTCCTTACATTTCCGGCAGCCGTCTTCCAGTAATATCTCCAGCTTTTTAGCATGAGCTGCTACTAGGCAATGTCTAGTCCATACTTCTATCATTAGTTTGCAGTCTTTCCTTGGAAGGTATAGCAGGAAGTTAGTGAGCTTCTGGTTTCGCTTCTTGCACAAAATGTTATGTTAATAACAGTTTGCACAAAAATGTGTAAGTACCATTTGATTTATACATGTATTTCAAGCAAAATTTTAAAATTGATATATATACTATTCGGTCATTTCTTATTTGTCTTTTTACTCTTGCTCTTCTTTTTGAAGCCATTAATTTGTGTTGACAGTGCTTACATTTTCGTCGTGAATATCAAATATTCAGTGTTGCATCCAAAACCAATCGGCTTAAAATCGAAATGGCACGTGTGGAATAGGAACATTCAAATGAGATGGTGGGACGGATAGTCAAATTTCGACACGGGTAAAACTATGGGACCATCACGCCAGATGAAGTATTGTAAGTAACCCGGACCATACGCGGGCCAATTCAGTTGCCCAACTTGAGTGAGTTTTTCGGGTTGCGGCAACCGATTGCAATGTAATTGGAACGGTTGGCACAAAGTTGTGCCAACTGGATTCTGTATCAAAACCTTTTGATACGAGCAGCGAGTTGCCACAACTGGTTGTGGTGTAGTTGGACAACGCACAACTCGATTGGTACAACTCGTGGGCGTTTCCCTTTGGTTTTGTACTTTCTTGCTACTGTTTTCGCTGATCGCCTGGTTCAAATGCTGTTCGTTGTATGCAAAACACTTGCAGAGCTCTGCTTCAGGTTCGGGGGTGGGTTTGCTATAGTTGGGCTATAGTTGTGCATAGTTGTGTACATCTTTGTGATTTTTCTCGCTACTGTTTTTTTTGTTCGCCTGGTACTTGTCTGTTGTTTTGTGCGAAACATTTGAAGATCTTTTGCTGCCGTTGATAAGCGGCATTGTTTAGCAGAAAATAATGACATTATTGGATATTCAGATTTTCTTTTTGTTGTTATTATTAACAAAATTCAAAATTTTACAACTTATTTCTAAATTTTGGTTTTTGTTTACTTAATATATTTAAATAAACCAGTTAGTTACAATAATTAGTTTATCAATTATTTATAAATTCGGCACTTGCCGACGCCATTTCTCGAGTTTAGCTACGAAGTTGGCTGATCTGACTGCGGCGTGCGAGGCAAAGACCCAATTTGAGTGACAACTGGTTGCCGCAACCGATTGTGCTAAAATCGGCCCGTGTATGGTCTGCATAATAGTGTGATTAACCGGTAATTATCTGGCTGAACGCCTGTATAGAAAGAAAGCACTGAGAATATTGGCCGTAGGCTAAAAAAACGCGGATAAATTTCAAGAACCGATTTGAGGTGGGGAGCGTAACTTTATTGCACAATTAATCAAAAAAACAATTATTAAAGCATGTCCCATACAAGCGACCCGTTGTTGTATACTAACAGAGCAGGGGTGCGTGTACCGATAACTTTCTGTTATTAACAGAACGCAGTGCCAGTAAATGATCATGTGCTGACAAAGTAGTGTTAATAAGTACCGTGAGATATTTGGCGCAAACATACTGTACGATAGCTTGAAAGAATATTTGGGCGCTAAGATTTGAATTTCATAGATTAAGTAAAACTAATTTGATTTAATATCCAAAAATTAAACTGAATAACGAAAATTACATTGCGCTGTTATTAACGCTCTTTATCAATGTAAAAATTAAAAAATTTCTGCCAAATACACACAGTATGTACATAAGTATGTATATATAATATAGTATAAATAAAAATCATATTTATAAATATAAGTATATATTTATATGACATTGGGACGGACCATAGTTCAAAACATGTCGAAAATTTTATTATACCTATGTATGTTAATTTACAAATATATGAACATACACCCACTAAGAAATGAGAGAATGTGGTTCCATATTGAATGCCTTCTCAGTTGCTAATTTTGCCTCCGAAATATGAAGTACAACGATGCTTCTACAAACTAAACTAGAAATATCTGCGTGCGAAATGAATTGATTCACTTCGCACTATATTGGAAGGCCAAGTCCGCGCATATCATGAGACGTTGCCTGCTCTTAGACGTAATTTTGCATGCCAATGCCTTCGTGAAAATATATACGAAGTCATCGCTCGTAAGATACACACAGATTATCTGCATGCAAAACCGACAGCATTTGCCTGCAGATTTAATTAGTTCACTTGGCACTTTATGGTAAGGCGAAGCCCGCACATATCATGAGACGTTACCTGCTCTTGAACGTAATTTTAGAAGTAATTTTGACTTGGTGTAGATAAATTCGAAGCGGTCGTTCGAAGGAACAAAAACGAACATGTCGATAAAAAAGCCGAGATAAATGCAAATAACGAAATATTTGTTTGTCTGTTTTTTCTGACTTCGATTTTCGTCGACGGCCATCAGTTATAAATTGCATTTCGGGGGTGACTGAAGTGTATCAATAAGAGTGAGTTGATTTGTGTAAGACCATGTAAGTATTAAATTATTATTTAAAGTGATTAATTGTTGAAAGTAACTAATTTCTTGTTATAATGCATAGGTTGATAAAACTACTCCGAAGCTGCAGTTGAATAACTACAAATTTTTGAAGATCAGATTGCGTTCATAATGTAAGTACACATTACTAATAAATATCTATTCTCTGTTTAATAAAACAAACTAATTTTATATATGCACATTTGTATTTGTGTTTCCACAGTATGACAAAAATCAGAATGCTCTCAAACGCAAGACAGAAAAATACATAAAATGGCTGATGACAACAACAACGATGCCGTAATACGAAGACCTTTAAAAATAAGTTTTATTCACTTTTGTATAGATAATATTGTAAAAGTCAAAATAAAAGTAATCTATACTAATATTATAAAGCTGAAGAGTTTGTTTGTTTGTTTGTTTGAACGCGCTAATCTCAGGAACTACTGGTTCGAATTGAAAAATTATTTTTGTTTTTATGCGTACGCAAGTATGCGATGAATAAGAAGTGCTGGTAAGTATCGCACAGTAATTGGTGCTGCCTATCATAATATAGGCTATTCACACTTCAACTCGGGAGTTTTTTCATTCTTCTTGAAAACTACTGAAAAAACACACTTGCATTTAGACAGTGAGTCTTAAATCACGCAAAGCAATTGATTTTATGTTGGTTTGCAACTCTGATTTGTTATCGCTAACCAATTTCATACAAACACAGAGCAAAATGCGTAAAACAGAGCAAAAATTCGCAATAACTCTGGTCGTGAGTTCTTGTACACCACGCATGCTACGCCACGCCTCTTCCTAACAAGCAAAAAACAAAAAAACTTAAACTCGCGTCTAAATGCGGACAAATATAAAAGGCAAAAGCAAGAAGAGCAAAATAAAATGAAAATCAAATGAAAAATTACCGAATCGTATATCTATATACTAGCAGGTAATATCCCGGCCTTGCCCGGGGAAATATTTATAATTTCAACATTAATACTAAGAATTCAAATTAAATCTTTCCAACTGTTTTCCGCCCGTTGTATTGCCCGCAAAGTACCGAGGTTTTTGTATTTATATTTGGAAATTAGTATAAAGCCACGTGTATTTTTCAAAACCGGTAGCACATGTGACGATTTATGTAATGTGAGGTGCTTTGAAAATTAGTTTCAAAATGATTGAATGATAAACAGAAGTTTGAAAATGAGTTTGAAGTCAATTGGACAATAATCAAAAAAATTTCATACAACAGTTTTCCGCGTATTTTCCGACATTAGGGGTAGATTTTCCAAAATCTTTGGACACCGCGCCTATTATGTGTTTGGGTAGAACCATGAAAATGAGTTTGAAGCCAATCGCATGAAAATTAAAAATGTCGAATGCCAGACTTTTCCACCGATTTTCCGACCATGGAGCTGAATTTCCCAAAATCGCTGATACACGTGTCAAATTATTTTATGTAAAGAGCTTTGTAATGAGTTTGAAGCCAATCGGACGATAATCAAAAAGGTTTCATACAACAGTTTTCCACGTATTTTCCGACCTTAGGGATAGATTTTCCAAAATCTTTGGACACCGCACCTATTATGTGTTTGGGTAGAGCCATGAAAATGAGTTTGAAGCCAATCGCATGAAAATTAAAAATGTCGAATGCCAGACTTTTCCACCGATTTTCCGACCATGGATCTGAATTTCCCAAAATCGCTGATACACGTGTCAAATTATTTTATGTAAAGAGCTTTGTAATGAGTTTGAAGCCAATCGGACGATAATCAAAAAAGTTTCATACAACAGTTTTCCACGAATTTTCCGACTTTGGGGGTAGATTTTCCTATTATTTTTGCCCATAGAACCTTGAAAATGAGTTTGAAGCCAATCGCATGAGAATTAAAAATGTCGAATGCCAGAGTTTTCCACCGATTTTCCGACCATGTGGTCGAATTTCCCAAAATCGCTGATACACGTATCAAATTATTTTACGTAAAGAGCTTTGAAAATGAATTTGAAGGTGATCGGACTAAAATTAGACTTTTGGCCATACAACCTTTCCACCCATGGGGGTGGATTTTCCAAAATCGATGAAATATGTGTCAAATTAATTTTTGTGTAGATCTCTGAAAATGAGTTTGAAGCTGATTGGATGGTAAACAAAAAAGTTTCATACAACAGTTTTCCGCGATTTTCCACGCTTGTGGGTGGAATTTTCCAAAATCCCGTCTTAGTGTGCACTTTCATCATAGATGGAACCTACTGTGAAAATTTCAGCATCCTAGCTCTTATGGTTTGGGCTGTGCGATGATTGCCAATCAGTCAGTCAGTCAGTCAGCACGAACTCTTTTATATATATAGATATACGATTCGGTAATTTTTCATTTGATTTTCATTTTATTTTGCTCTTCTTGTTTTTGCCTTTTATATTTGTCCGCATTTAGACGCGAGTTTAAGTTTTTTTGTTTTTTTGCTTGTTAGGAAGAGGCGTAGCGTAGCATGCGTGGTGTACAAGAACTCACGACCAGAGTTATTGCGAATTTTTGCTCTGTTTTACGCATTTTGCTCTGTGTTTGTATGAAATTGGTTAGCGATAACAAATCAGAGTTGCAAACCAACATAAAATCAATTGCTTTGCGTGATTTAAGACTCACTGTCTAAATGCAAGTGTGTTTTTTCAGTAGTTTTCAAGAAGAAGAAGAATGAAAAAACTCCCGAGTTGAAGTGTGAATAGCCTATATTATGATAGGCAGCACCAATTACTGTGCGATACTTACCAGCACTTCTTATTCATCGCATACTTGCGTACGCATATCGATAGCTTTTTGATGCTCCCACCAACACAGTAATCGCTTCGCTTGTAAGGGACCAATTTTATTGAATACTAGCAAGTAATATCCCGGCCTTGCCCGGGGAAATATTTAGATGAAAATGCATATTTTATCCTTTAATTTGACTACTTTCGTCAACCGTATGAAATATAACTAAATAGTTCAGCCACATGACTTATGTTTTCAGTGTCCCACTCATTTGTCCTTGACTTCCATTTTCCGCCCGTGGCGACACGGAGTAGATTTTCCAAAATCATTTGGCATTTTCAGCCAATTTCAACAATAATACTAAGAATTCAAATTAAATCTTTCCAACTTTTTTCCGCCCGTTGTATTGCCCGCAAAGTACCGAGGTTTTTGTATTTATATTTGGAAATTAGTATAAAGCCACGTGTATTTTTCAAAACCGGTAGCACATGTGACGAATTATGTAATGTGAGGTGCTTTGAAAATTAGTTTCAAAATGATTGAATGATAAACAGAAGTTTGAAAATGAGTTTGAAGTCAATTGGACAATAATCAAAAAAATTTCATACAACAGTTTTCCGCGTATTTTCCGACATTAGGGGTAGATTTTCCAAAATCTTTGGACACCGCGCCTATTATGTGTTTGGGTAGAACCATGAAAATGAGTTTGAAGCCAATCGCATGAAAATTAAAAATGTCGAATGCCAGACTTTTCCACCGATTTTCCGACCATGGAGCTGAATTTCCCAAAATCGCTGATACACGTGTCAAATTATTTTATGTGAAGAGCTTTGTAATGAGTTTGAAGCCAATCGGACGATAATCAAAAAGGTTTCATACAACAGTTTTCCGCGTATTTTCCGACATTAGGGGTAGATTTTCCAAAATCTTTGGACACCGCGCCTATTATGTGTTTGGGTAGAACCATGAAAATGAGTTTGAAGCCAATCGCATGAAAATTAAAAATGTCGAATGCCAGACTTTTCCACCGATTTTCCGACCATGGATCTGAATTTCCCAAAATCGCTGATACACGTGTCAAATTATTTTATGTAAAGAGCTTTGTAATGAGTTTGAAGCCAATCGGACGATAATCAAAAAAGTTTCATAAAACAGTTTTCCACGAATTTTCCGACTTTGGGGGTAGATTTTCCTATTATTTTTGCCCATAGAACCTTGAAAATGAGTTTGAAGCCAATCGCATGAGAATTAAAAATGTCGAATGCCAGAGTTTTCCACCGATTTTCCGACCATGTGGTCGAATTTCCCAAAATCGCTGATACACGTATCAAATTATTTTACGTAAAGAGCTTTGAAAATGAATTTGAAGGTGATCGGACTAAAATTAGACTTTCGGCCATACAACCTTTCCACCCATGGGGGTGGATTTTCCAAAATCGATGAAATATGTGTCAAATTAATTTTTGTGTAGATCTCTGAAAATGAGTTTAAAGCTGATTGGATGGTAAACAAAAAAGTTTCATACAACAGTTTTCCGCGATTTTCCACGCTTGTGGGTGGAATTTTCCAAAATCCCGTCTTAGTGTGCGCTTTCATCATAGATGGAACCTACTGTGAAAATTTCAGCATCCTAGCTCTTATGGTTTGGGCTGTGCGATGATTGCCAATCAGTCAGTCAGTCAGTCAGCACGAACTCTTTTATATATATAGATATACGATTCGGTAATTTTTCATTTGATTTTCATTTTATTTTGCTCTTCTTGTTTTTGCCTTTTATATTTGTCCGCATTTAGACGCGAGTTTAAGTTTTTTTGTTTGTTTGCTTGTTAGGAAGAGGCGTGGCGTAGCATGCGTGGTGTACAAGAACTCACGACCAGAGTTATTGCGAATTTTTGCTCTGTTTTACGCATTTTGCTCTGTGTTTGTATGAAATTGGTTAGCGATAACAAATCAGAGTTGCAAACCAACATAAAATCAATTGCTTTGCGTGATTTAAGACTCACTGTCTAAATGCAAGTGTGTTTTTTCAGTAGTTTTCAAGAAGAAGAAGAATGAAAAAACTCCCGAGTTGAAGTGTGAATAGCCTATATTATGATAGGCAGCACCAATTACTGTGCGATACTTACCAGCACTTCTTATTCATTGCATACTTGCGTACGCATATCGATAGCTTTTTGATGCTCCCACCAACACAGTAATCGCTTCGCTTGTAAGGGACCAATTTTATTGAATATTATTTCTTCGCTCCTAATAGTTGCAGCGTGATGTTATATAGCCTAAAGCCTTCCTCGATAAATGGTCTATTCAACACAAAAAGAATTTTTCAATTCGAACCAGTAGTTCCTGAGATTAGCGCGTTCAAACAAACAAACAAACAAACTCTTCAGCTTTATAATATTAGTATAGATTATTTCTTCGCTCCTAATAGTTGCAGCGTG
This sequence comes from Hirtodrosophila histrioides, assembly GCA_037075165.1. NCBI lineage: Eukaryota > Metazoa > Arthropoda > Insecta > Diptera > Drosophilidae > Hirtodrosophila > Hirtodrosophila histrioides. Next base: position 765,226 of record JBAMCL010000029.1, read on the forward strand.
ATGTTATATAGCCTTAAGCCTTCCTCGATAAATGGTCTATTCAACACAAAAAGAATTTTTCAATTCGAACCAGTAGTTCCTGAAATTAGCGCGTTCAAACAAACAAACAAACAAACTCTTCAGCTTTATAATATTAGTATAGATAAGAGTTTAACCTGACTGATTGGTGACATTTGGGCAGCCCAAATGGTAGAAGCTAGAAGGCTGCAATTTTTACCAGTGTTTAAAAAACTGCAGTAAGTTTCATTTCATGTGCTGTTGCTTCTGCTTTTGCTTCTGAAAATGACAGAAGTCGTAGTCGCCGCAGCAGCAGAAATCGAAAAGCGACAAAAATCAAACAGCAGCAGCAGTCGCCGTTTTTCGTTTTTTACTTTTGCTGTGCTGTTGCTTTCGACAATGAGCATAAGTCGAAGCTGCAGCAAGCGATAAGCTGTCGAAAGTCGGCGCAGGTCGCAGTCCTAAAAAACGATCGGCCCGACTGTTTGTTGCTTTTGACTTTTGTCGCTTTTGCCTTCGAACAGCAGCGTAAGTCGAAGCACCAGCAAGCGACCGATTCGTGGAAGTCGGCCGCAGTCGCCGTCGCGATCAATTTTACGTTGCTTGATGCGTTTGATTTCAGTTTTAAAGAGATTGCAGCAAAAGGCACACGTATGCTGAATATGGCGCCAAGTGAAGTGTGGAAGCATTTTCAGAACAAGGCAGACGAGGGTCTTGCAATGTGTAATATATGAAAAGCCTCTCTTAAAAATAATAGACTCTCAAATTTGAAAACACATTTATTAAAACTGCACAAAATTAATTTAAATTTAAGTGTTGAAAGTTTTGAAACGTTTTCATCAAGTTCCTCAATAAAAGCGATACGAAAAAAAAAAAATTAAAATAGAAGTAAATAAACAAGTAAGAATGCTCTAGTCGAGTATACCCGACTACGAAACTCCCTGTACCCAGGTCTAAAACTTCCAATCATATGTTCGTCACTTACACATGCACGCACACATACACAAAGCATACACACACACACGCGAGCCACAGCGTACGCGATGCATTTTAAGTCGTGGCTATGCTTCTTCTTCCCCCCTCGCTCCAGTACTGAATATTGTTCGTTGAATAACTTCCGTGTTTATTTATCCGATCGACTTAAAATTTGAACAGTAGATTAAGAGTGACTTAAGTAGTGTACATGCCAAATCCCAAAGCTATATCTTTAAAACTATGGCTGTAAAACGTTTTTATCGATTTGCGGGGGAACGGGGTAAGATATCAGAGATTGGAAACAAACTTGATCTGCGTATGGTATACAGGAACCTACATTCCAAATTTGGTGTCTCTAGCTCTTATAGTTGCTGAGATCGACGCGTTCATACGGACAGACAGACAGACGGACAGACGGACAGACAGACGGACATGGCCAAATAGAAATCTCTTTTGATGCTGATCAAGAATATATATACTTTATATGGTCGGAGATGTCTCCTTCTGCCTGTTACATACTTTTGCACAAATCCAATACCCCCTTTTTACCCATTTTATGGGTACAGGGAGTAAAAAGAGCTGCTTCGATCTTATATTGGATTGGTAACGGAAGACAGCATTCCTTTTAATGTTTTAAATTAAAAAAACATGGGGAATATCGTGGATCCAATTTGTGAAGGGTTAAAAACTGCAGATGGAAAAAAATGACATTAAATTCATTAAACTGCAAAAAAACATTGGAAACAGTGGAAAATAATGTAAGAGCTCACAAAAGAGTGAGCTTACAAATACATTATTGTCTTTAAAAATAGACAGTGCAACGCGGATGTCAAGAAATATTTTCGGAATAAGTGCACAAAATATTAGTACGGCTCAAATAAAATCACTTATTTTGGGAATGATCGAGCTGAAAGGTGCAGGATCGAGCGGAGCCAAAAATCTTGCCGCAGAAGTCGTTACAGTGCTAAATATTATTTTAATCAAATCGTCTCCATTACTTCCGATAACGGTGCAAATATGCTTAAATCAACCAATATATTATCATTTGTATCCGAGCTAAATATTGAAGAGGACGACGAAGTATGCACCAACGACGACTACTTAAAAAAAATAGATTCAGTAGAAACAGTCCCAAGTGTATTAATAGCCAATATACAAGTTTGCCGTTGTGCTGCACATACAGCACAGCTGGTTGCTCTTGATGTGGTCAAATCAACGGACATGCTAAAATACTTGTTCAATTGTCGAAATATGACAAAATACATAAGGAAAACATCAAATGGATATCGCGAAATATTCGAATTAAAAAAATTGAAAATGCCGCAACTGGATTGCCCAATTAGATGGGGATCCACTTACACAATGCTAAGAAATTTATTGGATGCTAAAGATATTTTGAGTAAAATTGAATCCATTAAAAACAAAACAGAAGAAGAAAATTTTGATCTTGATCCCTCGTTTTGGGAATTCATTGAAACTTATTGCAATGTTTTTAGTCCCTTGCAAAGAACAATAAAAAATTTCAAGAAGAACAACTGCATTACAGCAATTTTTACGCCCAATTGCTAAAGCTGAAAATTTCTACCGAAAAAATAGTTAATGATTCAAATCAGCAATTAGCAAAAACTATTGGGAACAAAATTTTAAATTCCATAGAAAAGCGAACAAAAACATTGTTAAATAATAAATTCGTAATTTCGTGCTTGTTTTTGGATCCCCGTTTTCATCATATACTGTCATCACAACAAAAAATCGACGCAATAAGTCATTTAAAATCCATTTGGGACAGAATATATAGTCTTAACCCTACTGGTAATTTGTGCACAACGCCGAGCTCTAGCTTAAATCAATCGCAAAACTATTTTTTTGATGAGGAAGATGCAATGTTGGATGCGTACTTAGCGCAAGGTGTTATAACGGAAGTCGGCAGTACAATCGACGTATATTCAAAAATCGAAAATCTTCAACTTCCATTTCAAAGAATTGACACTGACGTTTTATCTTTTTGGAAAGGAAAGCAGTACACCGACCATGAGTTATACGCAATAAGCAATGTTTGTTATGCCGTACCTCCAACACAGGTATATAAAAATGCCTTAATTAATTGATAAGTATTCATTGATTTATTTTGTAACAGGTGTCGATCGAACGAGCATTCTCTACGCTTAGACTGGTGCTTACTGACTACTGCAATCGTTTAAGCCAGGATGTTCTTGAAAACATATTGCTGGTAAAATGAAATCCCAGCTTTTTGGACACAGCCATTGATACGTTGGCACTTTTTGAAGAAACCGAAGAATTTGTTTTAAATGATAAATAATAAATATTAATAAAATAATTTACGTTACTATAAAAAAAAATATTATTTACTATTATTATGTTTTTATTTTTATTGATCGCGACGGCGACTGCGGCCGACTTCCACGAATCGGTCGCTTGCTGGTGCTTCGACTTACGCTGCTGTTCGAAAGCAAAAGCGACAAAAGTCAAAAGCAACAAACAGTCGGGCCGATCGTTTTTTAGGACTGCGACCTGCGCCGACTTTCGACAGCTTATCGCTTGCTGCAGCTTCGACTTATGCTCATTGTCGAAAGCAACAGCACAGCAAAAGTAAAAAACGAAAAACGGCGACTGCTGCTGCTGTTTGATTTTTGTCGCTTTTCGATTTCTGCTACTGCTGCGACTGCGACTTCTGTCAATTTCAGAAGCAAAAGCAGAAGCAAAAGCTAATAGTAAAAAGTCGCACGCAGTCGAAGCATAGGAAAGCAAAAATAATGCGACTTCTGCTACTTCGACTGCAGTTTTTTAAACACTGATTTTTACAGTACCTTTATATTATGAAATTAGGTGAAACTGCCGAAAAAAATAGTTAAATATACATTGGAAAGTATAAGAAAATTGTATTTGAAAATTGTATGAGAACCTCAGTATGCGCCAGCTGCTACATAACAACGTGAAAGTGCAAAAGAGATAAAAAAAAATCTTTCTCTTGAATCGCTCTCTCGGCCTTAAAACTTATAAGTGCGACTGAAATCGCCATATTATGTCTCTCAGTCTCTTCCTATGCTTTGCTATCGATCTACGGTAGTTGGCGCGCTGTTGATGGAGTCAATTATTATTGTATAGTACTACGATTTGGATAATTAAAATCATTTAAGTTTTTTAATTAGTTATGTACCTTTGTAGTTCATATAATGCGAATGTTGCTGGGCTGATTTACTACACAATTGTTGCATCGGGGTATGCAAAATATCCAATACGTGGACAAAACGATAGAAGTCACCAAATGAAGTAGCCGTTAAGTTTAAATGTAAATAATAGGGTGAAATTATTTTTAAGATATTCAAGGTTAAAGTAGTGAGGACCCTGATGTTAGCGGCTTAGCTTACGCCTACGCACACAGCTATGCGTGAGCTACGCAACGAACGGGCGTAGGTGAATGTACTCGTTCAGCAAAAGCTCTGAAGCTAAGCGTGCCGATGATTTGACTGTAGTGCGGTCAACACAAGGTCGAGAAAACCGCACGCGAGCAAACGTAGTTACGCTGCATGTGTTCCGAAATCTAAAATTCTTTTACGGTTGTCTACATTTTTTCGCTGAGTACATTTTTATACCGAACCGAAAGTGGTGTAAAGTTTTACGAAGTTTAAGTTTTTTTTTTTTTTTTTGGCTGGCGAAAATTCTCGAACTGCACCCTCCACGAGGGTGCTGGCCGGGCAATGGACACTGTATTAACCTCGGAGTAAACGGGTTATACTTCGTGTCACTTGCGCGCCTACATCCCCAGGTAGTGCAGTGTCTAGCGAAGGCGAAGGCACAGTACTTCCTATCGGCTTCGCCAAGATAAGGGTACTGCGAACGGAGCCATGGTTCGAGGTACCTGGCGGCAGGTATAAAACGCTAAGGGTGATTCCCCGAATAAAAAAATCAAAATGGAGGCAACAAAGGAGGAAACTTGAGTCGGGATGTCGACTCAAACGTCGGTGGGAAGCGTGACTGCTACCACCGGCGGGCACGGGGAGGAGCAATCCTCTGCGTGTCGCCAGCGGTCACACCTCTACCTTGGTTGGAGCAGGCCATGGTAGTTGCAAAGCTACTGCCACCACCACAAACACAACTAATGCTAAGCTGTGGCGAAGCGGTGCCGTAGTCGATACAGACTCGGACTGCGAATCGAACGGCGGTAGCATAACGACGGAAGCCGAAAACAAGCTTCTGCTCTCCCCTGTCCAGGCGGGTGCCAGTACCTCTAGTAAGGTCGGGCCCGAACGGACAAAGGAGGGTATGAGAGCCAAGGCGCAATATAAAGCGGCTCTCAGAATCAGAGCTCGGCTCAGCGGCAGTGGCGACCTCACCCCCGAGGAGAGGAGCAAGCTGGCGTGGGCTGATCTGAAGATTAGCGAGGGTCGCAAACATTTTGCCCAGAAGCCTACTCTGCAGACTTCTAGTGGCAACTACGTGAACAAGGTTGAGGAGCAATTGGCCACTAAACGCCAGCGCTCGACCGAAACGACAAAGGCTGGAGTGCCCGTGCGCAAGGGGGTCTCTCAAACAGTCGCCTCAATGGCCGCCCCGTGGAAGGGCGCCAAGCTGGAGGTAGTGGACAGAACCAGTATTCCGTCCGTACCAAAGGCAAAAGTGCTTCTTACGAGGGTCGCGCCTAAAGAGCATGCTCTCAAACTACTCAAATAGCAGAATCCTGACGTGCCCACCGCTGATTGGCGATAAAAAGGGACAACACATGTTCCTGCAAATTAGCAAGGAAGCCGAGGATCTGCTCTATCCTAGGTACGGGAAGATGGCGTTGGTAGCGTATACCTGCGTCTCAAGAAACGCCACCCCCAAGACAACAACGACAATACGCTGATGGCTGGTGAGCAGGAGCAAGAACTGAGCCTTGTGTCTATGGTGGAAGCTACACACAGCCTGGAAATCGTGGAAGTGGCCACAGAAGCCACGCCCGAGGACCGGAAAACGGAGGACGACGAGGATGGCGACACGACGTTGGTAGTCGAGCCACCGCGAGCGGAGGAATCCAGCAGCCATGCAGCTGAAGGTCCTCCAGCTCAACCTACATAATAGTAAGCTTGCGTCAGCGGAGCTCCTTATAGACCTGGAGCAGGGGTCCGCCGATGTTGCTTTAGTCCAGGAACCTTGGGTGGCAGCGGGCAACAAGGTGGCTGGGCTAAAGTTCGCTAAGGAAAGGCATCTACTCTTACCTTATGTCTAATTACAGTACTGATGATCTCACAGTCGTAACGCTAGAGGGTAACAAGGATGAGCCCACGCTCATAGCGTCCTGTTACATGGCGCTCGACAGGGAGGCACCACCCGATGAACTCAGGAGACTGACCGCGGAGGCAGGCCTGCGGAGGCAGCCCCTAACTGTCGGAACGGACGCCAACGCTCACAATACTGTGTGGCGCAGTCCGGAAGTCAACGACAGAGGTGAGTCTCTTCTTAACTTTATACTTCAATCTAGCCTAAGGATAGCAAATGTTGGGCGTGAGCCTACATATGTTATACCCACGTCTTCCAATATCCTAGATCTTACACTTGCAGCCGGGAATGGTACACATTTGACGGAATGGAGAGTTCTCGATAAACCCTCCTTCTCGGATCACAAGTACATCCACTTCAAGGTGCAATTCGACTACACTCCTTCCCAAAATGTATACAGAAACCCCCGGAACACAAACTGGGAGAAGTTTGTAACAACGTTGGGAAGGAAGATACCCACACCACCCACAATCTGAAGACTCTCACACATCACCTCATTACTGCGTACCACACTTCGTGCAAGCCATCAAAAAGCAAAAGGAGGACCAGGCCACTCTGGTGGACTCCAGAGCTTAAAGCACAATGGAAAGATGAACAGGATCTCTTCAAGCTTGCAAAACAAGCGGAAGAAGAGATTATCTGGGATGAGTACAAAATACCGTTACGTAACTTAAAAAAAGAAGTTTGGAAGGCAAAGAGAAACACATGGAGAACCTTCTGCTCTAGCGATTAGAGCGAATCTTTCCAGCGATGCTGAAGATGACGAAGCATTGGATCATCCCATGGCTGCATCCACTGTTTGAAGCATGTCTGCAACGCAACAGCAAAGGGAAATCGGTGGAGACAGCGCTATACTCCCTGGTAGCGTATATAGAAAAAGCCCTCCACAACCAAGAATATGCACTGGGAGCATTTTTAGACATCTCCGGTGCATTCAATAACGTATCAACTGGAGCGATAATGCGAGGCCTGAGAGCCACAGCATCCCACTCGGCAATACACTCGTGGGTACAGAACCTGTTGAGCTGCAGAAGAGTCAAAGCCGAATGGGGAACCACCACCATAACAAAGGAAGCTCATGGAGGCACGCCACAAGGCGGAGTCTTGTCTCCCCTGTTATGAATCTAGGACAAATTACTCAAAAAATTCTACAGGAAAGCCCCAAAGATAACTGCCTATGCGGATGACATAAGCATTATTATCACGGAAAAATGTCCATCGACCCTCAGCTCCGTCATGGAACACACGTTACGGGAAATACTAAGATGGGCCACCGAAGCCGGACTTAGCATCAACGCGGATAAGACGGACCTCGTTTTCTTTTCTAAAAACGGTTGAACGGAATACCGCTCACGCCAAAAACGAATGTAAAATATCTCGGAGTAGTCCTGGACAGCAAACTGACATGGAGACTCAATGTTAAGGAAAGGGTGAATAAGGCAACAGTCGCGCTTTACGCATCGCAGAAGATGCTAAGTAGTACTTGGGGCCTGTCACCACGACTGATGCATTGGATCTACATCTCAGTTGTGCGACCGATACTACTATACGGCGTCCTGGTATGGTGGCAAGCCACGAAGCAGACCACATACCTGAAACTGATGGAAAGGACCCAGCGACAGGCACTTGGCTGTATCACGGGGGCGTTGAGGTCCACTCCAACCAAGGCACTCGAAACACTACTGTGTGTCAACCCCCTGGACATACACGCGCACCTGCTTGCACAGAGGACCGCCCAACGTCTATGTGCAACGGGTAACATGGCACTTCAAAGTTTTGGACACAGCTCGATTGGGAGGGAGATGCAAAGTAGCACGGACTACATGACTCCTCGAGCTAACTTCAAAGAAACACAAACGTCAATGGGACCAGAAGATTGGTGTACTGGACTGGACCAACACGCCATTAAGATCTTCACGGATGGCTCAAAAATAGATTTAGGAGTAGGTGCGGCAGTCTATTGTGCAGAACCAGAAATAAGGTTGCCGTACAATTTGCCCGACTACTGCAGCATATTCCAGGCGGAAGTCTTTGCAATAAGGAAAGCAGCAGAAGTAGCTCTATCCACAAGCGAATAAACATATTCGTAGACAGCCAAGCTGCTATAAAATCATTGCGGGCGTCCTCCATTTGTTCCAAAAATGTCCTGGCATATCTATTGGGTTCCCAGCCACCGGGGCATTGATGGCAACGAAATGGCGGATTGCTTGGCAAAAGAAGGAGTCAGGCTACCTCTTGAGAACGAAGGAAATATACAAATTTCATTGCAGTCGCTATATAGCGAAGTGGATGAATCCGCTTGGGCTAAAGCTGGTGAAAGGTGGCGAAACACTACCAGCTGCAGAATCGCTAAAATTATGTACAAGAAGCGACTAATGATAGGAGTATTAACTGGACATTGCCTAGCAGCAGCTCATGCTAAAAAGCTGGGGATATTAACGGAAGACGGCTGCCGGAAATGTAAGGAACCAGGAGTTGTGGAAACCTTGGAACACCTTATATGCAGCTGCCCAGCACTCGCATCACTAAGATATACCGATACTTCAACAAACACTGGCTCGCATCACTAGAAGAAGCGGCCGGACACACTCCCAATGCACTGCTGGCGTTTGCCAAGCGCACACGAATCCTACAGGATCAACAAACCTCCTAATGACCTTCAGTATCCGGCGACACTAAGGACCTGCTCGGTCTATGTGTGACCCCAACCGGTGGTCAACCGGTTCTACCTAACCTAACCTAAGTGTTTTTTGTGCATCCCAAAAAGGTTTGGAACGCCACCATTCGGTGTGCGACACCAGCCTGGTAGCACAAAAGCCGTTATTTGCTCCGCCGTGTGACTGGAGAGCAGTTATGGGCTCGCTACTTCATCTCCCACATTGTTGGAGCCCTTGGTGGCAAGCCTTTTGAACGACTCGTCTGCCGGATTAATGCATCAGCTGCATCAGCATCCACCGCAAGTCCGTCTCCAAGAGCCAGCGAAAGCCGCAGAGAGCAGCTCGAATATTCAAAAACCACCATAAGTATACGGTGAACCGATCTCAGAGGCGTCTCCTGCAAGTGTTGGGTCAAAAATTAACGTTAATCGACTTTGTAATAATACAAATACGCAAGCCTCAGTGTTGTTGTTTACATTGCTCGAAACAGCCGCTGATCGTTTTGGGTTGTATAATATATATATTGTAATATAATATATTGTAATATATATTTGTAATAGGCTAATGGTATCACTTGCTAACGTCGTGTAATTCGGACACCGAATAATTTTGTAATTTAGTACGTAAATACGTACAGACACATATAGGCAATGTACTTATAAATTTGTGTGTTCCTAGCAGCTCTTCGTATCGTCAACGTCATCTTGGGCCCACGATAACTACAACGACAACGTAAGATCCAAAAAGCAGCTGTGTGAGTATTAATGAAAAGAAAGTAAACACACAAGTACATTTATTGCAAACCTTTATATGTGTGTGTAATTACGCACTTACCCAAGTAAAAATGCAATTTTGAATTTCGCGATTTTTTCCACATTTTTGTCGGTATCCACATGCAATATGTTTTAGCAAGTGCTTATTAATGTATTTAAGTTGCCTTGAACAAATTATTCATGAATTGTAATGCCCTTATGGCTTATTTAAATTAATTTGAAATTGCCCACAAATTGCTTGAAATTTGAACACTAAAGGCCCAGTGTGACCAGTGTCTCGCAACGTGAAGTTGCCTTAATACTTTAACATTAGCGTAACATAATCTGGTCATGAGCTGTTAAGGAAAAATATTCGTTAAATTTAAAATAAAATAATGTATTTTAGCATTTAAGTAAATGTTCGCTCGTATCTATGGAATTATATGCTAGTTATGAAAGCTTAAGTCTTGTGATGGAGGGGAGGGATAGTTAAAAAATGCAGGAATAGGTGCCATCTGCCATCATCTGTTGTTTTAGGGTGGTGTCTTGAAATTTTGCTTAGTACCACAGGTTGGGCGGGAACGCTATGGCAATAATATCAACTGCCACGATTCTGTTCTGAACGTTTTTTTGTATTTTTGTTGTGTCGCCGATTTCTGTTTTCTTGTAGTTTAGTTAGTGATGTATAGATTTGGTGGTGTTGTGATTGTTCGGGACGGCGGGCGCGGGTGTACCCACCCCTAATGAGAGAGTATCTGGCTGGTTGGCGTTGCCCACTGGGAAACACCTGTCACGTAACACAATAACATTATTATTATTATGTAGTATTAAATAGGAACAGCTGCATTCGCGTTATTAATTGTTGATCGAAGTTCCAAACCTGTGGCGGTCGGTCGATATTTGTTAGTACCAACATGTAACAAGTTTGCCGCCAAATTTGAGACTTGAATTTTTGCTGTCTATTTGCGATAAATGTAGGGTTGCGCTGCTTTAACATTTTTTTAGTCCCTATACCGATTAAATGGGTAAAAAGGGGGTACTAAATCTGTGCAAAAGTCTGTAACAGGCAGAAGGAGACATCTCCGACCATATAAAGTATATATATTCTTGATCAGTGTTAAAAGAGATTTCAATTTGGCCATGTCCGTCTGTCTGTCCGTCTGTTCGTCCGTATGTATGAACGCGGCGATCTCAGCAACTATAAGAGCTAGAGACACCCAAAATTGGAATGTAATTTCGTATATAGCAGGCGCGGGTAAGTTTATTTTGGATCCGAGATATTCTCCCCCCCCCCTCCACCCTCCCCAATTCCCCCTTTATTCAATAAAAACCGTTTTGCAGTAACAATTTTCAAGATATAGCTTGGCATGTACAATACTTTAGTCACTCTTTATCTACTGTCCAAATTTCAAGTCGATCGGATAATAAACACGGAAGTTATTCCACAAACTAGATTCAGTACTGCTGCGCGGGGGGAAAAAGAAGCATAGTCACCTAAAATGCCTCGATTGCGCTGTCGCTTTTGCTGTGTATGTATGTGTCTTTGTGTATGTGTGTGTGTGTATGTGTAAGTTAACGAACATGCGATCGGAAATTTTTGACCTGGGTACAGGGAGTTTCGTAGTTGGGTATGCTCAACTATATCATTCTTACTTATTTTTGGATGTTATTATGCATTATACTTCTAACTTCATCAAAAATATTTTAATGGACTACGCGCACCCGTCGCCACGGGCGAGAAATGGGGGTCAAAGTTAAGTGAGATTAATTGTTTAGTTAGATCGGCTTCAATGTCATTGTCACAGCCCTACAAAAGAAATCATTGGGCATTTGACTCAACTATTTGGCTTCCACGGGAGGGAATTTGTGATACTCCATTTTTGTGTATATAATACGGTTGACGAAAGTAGTCAAGTTCAAGATAATGCACTTTTATTTAAATATTTCCCCGGGGAAGGCGAATTTCCAGCTATAAATAATAAATATTCATAAGATTTCAAATTTAATGAAATTTAATTAAATATAGTTAGGAATTGCGAGCAACGCCGCGGGTTTAAGCTAGTATTTATGTATGTAGATACATATGACAATGTTGCATTATATACAAACACTAGCAGGTAATATCCCGGCCTTGCCCGGGGAAATATTTAGATGAAAATGCATTTTTTTCTTGAATTTGACTGCTTTCGTCAACTGTAAGAAATAAAACTAAATAGTTGAGCCACGTGACTAATGTTTTCAGTGTAGGGCTATGAAAATGTCTTTGAAAAAAAAAACAACAAAAAAATGTCCCACTCATTTGTCCTTGACTTCCATTTCCCGCCCGTGGCGACACGGAGTAGATTTTCCAAAATCAATTGGCATTTTAAGCCAACAATAATACTAAGAATCAAAATTCAATCTTTCCAACTGTTTTCCGCCCGCTGTCTTGCCTGCAAAGTACAGAGGTTTTTGTATTTATATTTGGAAATTAGTATAAGGCCACGTGTATTTTTCGAAACCGGTAGCACATGTGACGAATTATTTAATGTGAGGTGCTTTGAAAATAAGTTTCAAAATGATTGAATGATAAACAGAAGTTTGAAAATGAGTTTGAAGTAAATTGGAGGATAATCAAAAAAATATCATGCAACAGTTTTCCGCGTATTTTCCGACCATAGGGATGGATTTTCCAAAATCTTTGGACACCGCGCCTATTATGTGTTTGGGTAGAACCACGAAAATGAGTTTGAAGCCAATCGCATGATAACTAAAAATGTCGAATGCCAGAGTCTACCACCGATTTTCCGACCATGTGGTCGAATTTACCAAAATCGCTGATACACTTGTCAAATTATTTAATGTGAAGAGCTTTGAAAATGAGTTTGAAGCCAATCGGACGATAATCAAAAAAGTTGCATACAACAGTTTTCCACGAATTTTCCGACTTTGGGGGTAGATTTTCCAAAATCTTTGACCACCGCGCCTATTATTTCTGCCTATAGAACCTTGAAAATGAGTTTGAAGCCAATCGCATGAAAATTAAAAATGTCGAATGCCAGACTTTTCCACCGATTTTCCAACCATGTGGTCGAATTTCCCAAAATCGCTGATACATTTGTCAAATTATTTAATGTGAAGAGCTTTCAAAATGAGTTTAAAGCCAATCGGACAATAATCAAAAAAGTTTCATACAACAGTTTTCCACGAATTTTCCGACTTTGGGGGTAGATTTTCCAAAATCTTTGACCACCGCTCCTATTATTTCTGCCTATAGAACCTTGAAAATGAGTTTGAAGCCAATCGCATGAAAACTAAAAATGTCAAATGCCAGAGTTTTCCACCGATTTTCCGACCATGTGGTTGAATTTCCCAAAATCGCTGATACACGTGTCGAATTATTGTACGTAAAGAGCTTTGAAAATGAATTTTAAGGTGATCGGAATAAAATTAGACTTTCGCCCATACAACCTTGAGACCCCCATTTTCCACCCATGGGGGTGGATTTTCCAAAATCGATGAAATATGTGTCAAATTAATTTGTGTAGATCTCTGAAAATGAGTTTGAAGCTGATTGGATGGTAAACAAAAAAGTTTCATACAACAGTTTTCCGCGATTTTCCACGCTTGTGGGTGGAATTTTCCAAAATCCCGTCTTAGTGTGCACTTTCATTATAGATGGAACCTACTGTGAAAATTTCAGCATCCTAGCTCTTATGGTTTGGGCTGTGCGATGATTGCCAATCAGTCAGTCAGCACGAACTCTTTTATATATATAGACAGATTAACAAGACAGTGGATAGACAAACTAAATGGAACGACGGCAGCGAGCCGACAAATTTGCCACTTGGACTTCGTATTCCGTCGTGTGGCCCTGATGTGAAACGCGCTCTCGTTTTGTCTGTGTGTATGCATGTGTGTAAGAATGTACGCAGTGCAGCGTGTGGCTCTGATGTGAAGCACGGTACCGACGCGATCGCATCCTATTCAAACGTTTACCATTGACTGCTTGTATAAATATCCATTACATTTGAATACACGTATATTTATTTTAATTACAAGAATTCTCATCATTTTCATAACAGATGTACATATAAGGCAAAATAGAACAAATTAAAGTTGGTATCTTCAATTCCTCCTGGCAAGCCCGTATGAAAATTATATAAATAAATTATAATTAAATTCCAGGGTACATATGCATCGACTTACAAGTGCGATATTGTCCTAACAAAAATCGTTCAAGGCGTGAGCATTTTTCACGATCGCTTGGCGATTCTAATTCTTGTACACACACTTGCATACAGGTATTGTGCATCTGTATGTGTACATCTGCTTGGCATAGGATCTGCTTACAGAAGATAAACAGACTGAGCTTGCTTCCATGACCCACTATGTCAACAAATGCGTTTGGCTAGTATTTTTGATATAATAACGGAAGGGGCGTGTCAAATTTTCCGTGTTTTGTTTCTATACGGGTGTTCAAACAGAAAACTACCACCCCTTAATGATCGGTCGCATAGCTTGTCTATAATTTAATTGGGTAAAGTCATATATTTTGTCAAATTTTCATATTTTCTCGCACACTGTAAATAAGGGTAGACGTTGAGAGGCTGTACCACTCATAATTTGTATCCGAATTTAAAACTCCTTTGCATCAAGCCTTGTGGCTGATATCTCATCTATGTTTTTTTTTGTCTTATACCAAGAGTTAATCTCCAATAATATTTTTGCATTTTTAATCTTTGAGAAATTTTCTATTATATGCATATATTACTGATCGCATTCAATTAGAAATTTGAATTCAAACAAACTTAACGTCTTGATTCTTAACGTTCCTTTTTCTTTATGCATTTACGCAAACACATAACATATCCATACAAGCTGTAATAATTGCAGATCATGATGAAATTCGCTTAACAGTAGTTCTCTCGCTTTAACATATGCTTTAACACCAGCTTCTGTTAACATGCAAATGTGCTAGTCGAGCAGTTCTAGTTCGACAGCAGAATAAGAATGAACGCGCGCTGTTTCATTTTATAAAGTTAAAATAAATAATTAAGCTTAGAATAATAAAAACCAGCATTTTTATTATTCACCATAAGTTATTGTCCTTCGAGCCGGATCTGCTGGGACCTACATTTCAATAGTTTAAGTAATCAACATGGATCAACTTAAATAACTCAATTACGTACGAGGCAGAGCAAAGGCAGGAATCACACGATTGCTGCAATATGCCGACAATTCCCCAGAGGGATGCACGCTAGACGCCGTCGAGGCAGTACTGACCAGGCTCAACGCCGTTTGGAATGATTCTGAACGGGCTGAGCTGGGTATAATCAAATTCTATACATTGGAGGGATATGTCGATCCCACAGTAGACCATGATGCGTATGAGGCCAAGTATATTAACGCCCTAATGCGGCTTAATGTGCTGAAGCGGTCTCTTGACACACCAATACTAACAAGCAAGCTTGCAGAGCGAAATCAACAGACTGCAGTTGCGAGCGAGACAACAATAGACGCCAACTTCGTGATGCCGGTTAGAGATGCAGAGTTGTCAAGAATACAAATTAAACCATTTGGTGGCGACTATAAAAAATGGCCTGCATTCAAAGAATTGTGCGAGAGTGTAATTCACAACAAACAACACTTGGCAAATATTCAAAAGTTTCATTACTTAAACAGGTACTGCATATGAAACTGCATGGGCACGCCTGATTGAGCGATACAACCGAACCCGTCATGTTGTCAACTCGTTATTAGAAGCCTTTATGGAGTTGCCCGCAACCACGATTGCCAATATATCAGTACTGCGTAAGGTTACAGATAGTGCAAATGATGGTTATCCACCTGCTGTTAGCGAAACTCGATTCAGAGACACGACGCAAATGGGTGGACGTCAGCCGTGTGATCCCATCCCCTTCTTTGGATGAACTGTTCACATTTCTTGATGCACGTTTGGAGGAGTTTGAGCTGAGCCACTGCGATACCACATTAATTACAACACCAAACGATCGTCCAAAGAAGTCATCGCACACTATGGTGTCAACAAAGGGTAAATGCGTGAAGTGCACTTCTAATGAACATCTGCTTTTTGCCTGTCCGCAGTTCCTGGGCTTATCTGTCGAGAACCGCCGTTCCTTTGTCAAACAGAAATCTTTATGCTTCAATTGTCTAAGCACCGGTCATATGGTACATCAATGTGGATCGTTGCATTCCTGTAAGCAATGCACGTATACACATGGAAGTTTCGTCGCTGCAATCTGCTGGAAATCAAGCTCAACCAATCGGTATCAGCCCTAATGATAATCAATAGGATCAACAGGGCACAGCGGCTGTGACAATGAGTCACTTTGCACGAGCGCCAGGCGCTAAGACTCGTGCAAAGCAAAGATTGGGAACACTACCAACTGCGGCGGTGAACATACAAAACGCACAAGGCACATAGAAACCCTGCCGGGTGCTGTTGGACAGTGGATCCGAGTTATCTATATATATAAAAGAGTTCGTGCTGACTGACTGACTGACTGACTGATTGATTGGCAATCATCGCACAGCCCAAACCATAAGAGCTAGGATGCTGAAATTTTCACAGTAGGTTCCATCTATGATGAAAGTGCACACTAAGACGGGATTTTGGAAAATTCCACCCACAAGCGTGGAAAATCGCGGAAAACTGTTGTATGAAAGTTTTTTGTTTACCATCCAATCAGGTTCAAACTCATTTTCAGAGATCTACACAAAAATTAATTTGACACATATTTCACCGATTTTGGAAAATCCACCCATGGGGGTGGAAAATGGGGGTCTCAAGGTTGTATGGGCGAAAGTCTAATTTTATTCCGATCACCTTAAAATTCATTTTCAAAGCTCTTTACGTAAAATCAGCGATTTTGGGAAATTCAGCTCCATGGTCGGAAAATCGGTGGAAAAGTCTGGCATTCGACATTTTTAATTTTCATGCGATTGGCTTCAAACTCATTTTCAAGGTTCTATGGGAAAAAATAATAGGCGCGGTGGTTAAAGATTTTGGAAAATCTACCCCCAAAGCCGGAAAATTCACGGAAAACTGTTGTATGAATTTTGTTTTTATTATGTTCCAATTGACTTCAAACTTCTGTTTATCATTCAATCATTTTGAAACTAATTTTCAAAGCACCTTACATTAAATAATTCGTCACTTGTGCTACCGGTTTTGAAAAATATAAATAAATACTAAAACCTCGGTACTTTGCAGGCAATACAACGGGCGGAAATGAGCTGGAAAGATTTAATCTGGATTCTTAGTATTATTCTTGAAATTGGCTTAAAATGCCAAATGATTTTGGAAATCAACTCCGTGTCGCCACGGGCGGGAAATGGAAGTCAAGGACAAATGAGTGGGACATTTTTTTTGTTGTTTATTTTTTTTTCTCAAAGACATTTACATAGCCCTACACTGAAAACATTAGTCACGTGGCTCAACTATTTAGTTGTATATCTTACGGTTGACGAAAGCAGTCAAATTCAAGAAAAAAATGCATTTTCATCTAAATATTTCCCCGGGCAAGGCCGGGAGATTACCTGCTAGTCATACATATCGGAGCAGTGCATAAATGCACTTAGATTTGCACGATTACCATCTCGAATCCTTGTCTCCGGCATCTCAGCAGTTAAGACTGAAACCACACGAGGTCTAAACAAACTCCACATCAAGTCACGACTTTCGCAGCATTCTCTAAACGTGACTGCACACGTTTTGGGCAAAATCACTTCGTCACTGGCAAGGGATCGGATTGATGCATCTGCTCTGGAGATTTTCAATGATATTCCGCTTGCAGACACTATGTTCCACAATGCATCGCCAATACACGTTCTATTGGGTACTGACTGTGCTTGGGCTGTGTTCACTGGGCAGCAGCTGGACAGCCACGGCAAAATAATCCCCGTACCTTCAATTTTTAGATGGGTGATCACATCAATTGTCACCTCGAACACACTAGCTACTACATCACATCTATCCACTATTGACATTAACGCCTCGCTCCAACGCTTATGGGAGTTGGATGAACCACCAGCGTTCCTGCAACCCGATCCTGACGACTTGCAAGTCGAGGAACACTTTCGCAATGCTCATTCGCGGGACCCCAATGAAAGGTATATCGTGGAACTTCCATTTAAGGTCCCAAATTTTACATTCTCAGACACACTTCAAGGAGCGATATTACGTTGTGAAGCCGTAGGGCGACGTTTGCAGAGAGACTCATGTCTGCAATCACGGTATGTTAAATTCATGCAAGATTATATTCATTTAGGCCACATGCCCGAGCTCCGACCAGAAGAAGTGCGTACACCGGATGGTCAAGCCTTCTACATGCCTCATCACCCGGTTGTGGGTCTTAAGTTGCGAGTGCTGTTGATGGATCTCATCAAGATCGTGAAGGACGAGCTTTAAACGATGCTCTACATGTGAGACCGAGCATTCAGCATTGGGCTTCAAACAGAAAGTGCATCGACAACCACAAGCACATCTACAGACGTTTTTTGCAATTCACAAGATGCCACAACTAAGGTTTTTGGAATTCATTGGCAACCAGGCAATGGCACTATCGTTTACAGTGTGAGCTTAACAGAATCAGTGGAGAGTACAAAACGGCAAGTACTATCTGATGTTGCTCGTATCTTTGATCCTCTGGGGCTATTGGCACCAGTTGTCATCCAGTTCAAGATCCTGTTTCAAGAACTATGGCTCCACGAGCTAGGATGGGACTCTCAGCTACCACCCAAACTGGCAGAATTGTGGCAAAAATATCGGAAGGATATAATCGCATTAAAAGAGCTCAAAATAATACTATATGTTGGATACGTTTCCGGCAACATCGAACTACATTCTCGGATGCCTCGATCAAAGCTTACGCCGCTGTCGTCTACACCCGAATTAAGCTACCTGATGGTAGCATTAGGGTCACACTCATTGCTCCAAAAACACGTGTTGCCCCTCTCAAGGAACAATCTCTTCTTCGATTGGAACTCTGCGGAGCGTGCTACTATGACGACTTGTTGCTTCCATTAAGGCCGCCTTGCGCCATATGAATATCGCAGTACACGCTTGGTGCGATTCAACTATCGTGTTGGCCTGGTTATCTCACACACCATCAAAATTTAAAACTTTCGTTGCCAATCGCACAGCTGAGATTTTTGACACAATACCACTACATGCATGACACCACGTCAACACAAAGGAGAATCCAGCCGATTGTGCTTTGAGAGGCATGCTAGCTATAGATCTGCTCAGCTTTGATCTTTGGTGGAATGACGAGTCTCTCGATACGGTAAAACTGCATAACGAAAAGGTTTCCAATTGTCTTTCAGATAATCGTTTCCAAGCTGAAGTGAAGACTACACTAGTAACTTTGGCGATAACTAATCATGCATCGTTTGTACTCGACGAGCTAGCTGCTCGCACCTCTTCTTGGCTGAAACTTGTCCGGATGGTGGCGTATGTTTTGAAGTATATAGTAGTATATATATAGTATATAGTAGTATATATTAGTATATAGTTTAAGTAATTCGGAACTACCCTTTTGTGCTAAGCATCCGATCATTTTGCCGAAGACTTATCACATTACAAGATTAATTCTGGAGCACCGGACACATGTGCATCCAGGCGTTTCCGCACTGTTTATAATCGTTCGTCAACGTTATTGGATTCTCGGTGCACGAACTCTAATTCGAAAGCTCACGCATGACTGTTTGAAATGTTTCAGACAACGTCATCACACTGCTCATAAATTCATGGCTGATCTGTCTGCAGTTTGGGTTCGACAAGCATTCCCATTTCAGAATACTGGTTGTGACTACGCTGGCCCTATCACACTCAAGGTGCACAAGGGACGCAATCCACGCAAGGAAAAGGGCTACTTTTGCCTCTTTGTCCGTTTGACTACTTTTGCGCTGCACCTGGAGCTGGCAACAGATCTTAGCACGGAAACTTTTTTGTTGATGAACGCATTCAATTAGAAATTTGAATTCAAACTTAACGTCTAGATTCTTAACGTTCCTTTTTTTATGCATTTGCGCAAACACATAACATATCCATACAAGCTGTAATAATTGCAGATCATGATGAAATTCGCTTAACAGTAGTTGTCTCGCTTTAACATATGCTTTAACACCCACTTTTTGCACGCTTCTGTTAACATGCAAATGTACTAGGCGAGCAGTTCTAGTTCGACAGCAGAATAAGAATGAAAGCGCGCTGTTTCATTTTATAAAGTTAAAATAAATAATTAAGCTCAGAATAATAAAAGTCAGCATTTTTATTATTCAACAATTACTTTTGCCGATCGCTGTCAAAAAACTTATTTTGCTACGCTTTTCGGCCCAAAGCCCCATAGTGTGTTGTTAGCCTAAGGAACTATGAACATTTGTTGGCAAATATTTTACACGTAACATAGTATGTAAAAACACTTCGACAATTGAAAAAATCTTGGGTAATTCTAAAGTTTAGGAGCCTGCATCAAAGTGCCTCATATTAGTCTTAAACAACGCATCTCAAAAAAAAAAAAAATGTATATATTTCATTATTTCGGCAATAATGTCTTGTTCCTGTGCCGGAATATGCTTTCTTATTTTCAGACGCGTCGTTTAAGATTAATAGCAGGCATTTTTATGCAGTCTTTATGTGGGGCACTTAAACTTTAAAATTACAAAATCTTGTATTAAATATTATTTTTAAAATACAACAACAGTTATGCCATGTGGTCTAATTTGGAAAAAATCGGATCACTATATCATATAGATGCTATATGTATGACAAACTTTTATTGTGTAGGACTGGTACACATACAACGCAATCACTTTTACGCACTGATGCACTTCCCCATACAATCAAGCATAATCATTTGACTGATCACCCCCCTTCCCTTGATGATTACATAATCAGCCCTGTTCCGAATTCCACTCGTTTTCAGAAAGTTTTTTTTTTTTTTTTTTTTTTTGATAAACTTTCATTTATTTATTTTTTATGATACGTGCTAATTAAAGCACTTTCATAAATATCTCGGGCAAGGAACAGATAAGTGCAGGGGTCTAACAGTGTATTAAATCATTCGGCAGAATTTTAGGCAAGCCTTTACCAGATTTAAGGAAGCTTGGCTTAATTCTAACAACCTTCCTACCCAGCACTCGTACTCATTCAGGAACTCCTGAACCATTGGGGAAGCTTTCCTTCTGCACGAGCTGGTAGCGAGGAAGGCCGTGTCATCCGCATAGGTGGCAGTACGACAAAGTACGACGGCAACTTGGAAACGGCAGATCTGAGGTGTAAATCGTGTACAATACAGGACCCAAAACGCTACCTTGGGGGACTCCAGCAGCGGCTTAATAGACGACTTAGAATCTCGTATATCCACGAAGAATGTTCGTTCAATTAAGAATGATCTTAGAATGAGGAGCAGATCTGGTGAGATGAGTCAGCTTGAACAAGAGGCCCTCGTGCCACACTCGGTCGAATGCCTGCTTCACAAAAAGACGGCCGAGCAGTATTTACCCCGCTCAAAAGCTTCCAAAATATGGTTGTTGACCCGATGTACTTGCTCTATGGCACTATGGCTACTTCGAAACCCAGATTGATGGTTGGGAGGGGGAAGCTCGAAGGCATCGATGTTCATTAGCCTGCGCAGAAGCAATCTTTCAAACATTTTGGAAAATGTTGGAAGAAGGCTAATGTGTCGGAAGGAATCAGGCGAGTGATGACTCAGCCCCTTCTTAGGGACCATGACAATAAGCGCCGGTTTTCATTGGGGGGAAAGTGAGAGAACTGGAGCATGGCATTAAAAATATTTGCAAGTGCTGCGATAGCTTCATCCGGGAGGGATATTATGGTCTTGCCATTTAGGCCGTCAAATCCAGGAGCTTTACTAGACTTAAGCCGTTTAATTTGTTCGACTATTTCTGGCACGTCAATTGGAGGTATTGAAACGGTCGGGTCAGGGATAGCTCCTGCAAAAGTGGTAGTAACATCCACCTCCTCTTCAATTGCCAGGTTAAATGGAGTGAACCTATCAGCAAGATCACATGCAAACTCCTCGGCAATGTCCGCGTCTAATTTGGCCCAGGTTCCATCTCTCCGCAGTAAGGAAAATCTTCTCATGGGTTGTCTTTTAAGGCTACGAGTGCACTTCGAAAGAGCAAACCCACTGTCCTGGTCAGGGTCCATTAAGCGTAGCTTCTCTACGAAAAAATCGGACTTAGCCTCAAAGAGCGCTTTCCGTAGTAAAGTGGTAGCAGTCTTAAATTAAGCCTGATCCAAGGGGTGCCGAGTACGCATCCATCGTCGTCTTACCTCGCGTTTACGTCTGACGAGGGCAAGGATCTCGGGTTTTAAAGGAGCCCGAACTGGTCTAGAAGAGAGAGTATTCCACTGGTTGATCTTGGAGGCAGCAGCAGCAGTGTGAATTTTGCGGACCAGCTCCTCAGCAGCTTCGTCAATGCCAATGGTCGTAGTCAGATCACATTGGTCGTTAGCTAAAAGGGAAGCCAGTTTGCTTTTGAACAAAGCCGGGGTTTGCCGCTATAGGTGGAGACTTCAGCAGAGAAGTCAAATGAATGCTATTCTTTCACGCGCTTTAGCGTTGAGGCCATTGGTGTTCCAAAGGGCAATGTTGACTCGAAAACTAGTCATGATGGACTTGAGAAGCAGCAGAAAAAGCAGAAAGGGCTGCAGGTTGAGGGAGAGATGGTGCAAGATGGCCAGGCAAAAGACCCATGAGCGTGTTCAAAACCTACATTAGTAATGTCATCAGCTGATCCAGTCGAGATAAGAGTTTATCCATGGAAGAGGATTGGGATTGTGCATCCTTTTGATGGGCGGCTTGCAGGCTGAGTATCTGGTGTAGCAGACGGTCCTGAGCAGGCTGATGATGCTTAGGCGGAGCGCTGATGACATCATGGCGAGCAATAGCAGCAGGCAGAGCGCCCTGGGAGCTCTCGACACCACAGGGCTACCCAAAGTAGGCCATTGCGAAGGGTCTTGATCGGGGATGGCCGAGAAGCCAGCGCGATCAGTCTGCTGCTGATTAAGACTTAGACCCTGAGTAGGGTTATCTGGGCTTGAAAGATTCCAGACATTGGTACGTTGAGTGGGACCCTGGGCTGTGCGCCGCAGGGGGCTGTTCTGGCAGAAGCGCTACCTTTGCGTTTGCTAACAGCTTCATGATAAGCAGGACACCCACGATAGCTTGCAGCACGATTCGAGCCACAGTTAATGCAGAAGTAGAGTTCTTTGGTGACCACTACACAAATGCCCTCTTCCTTAGCGTCGTGGTTTCCACCACATTTAGCACATTTAACTGCCTTCGAGCAGTAAGACCGAGTATGGCCAAACTCCTGACAACGGAAGCATCTAGGAACGTCCTCACGCCTGTTGGGCGGCTCAAACGTGACAACTTGGTGATTGATAATCTTGACATCATATATTGTCTTGTTGGTAACGGCAGGTTCGAGCTCGATAAAGAACAGATTGAGTTTTTTACAGGAAGTTCTTGACGTAGCATTGTGGATATTTCGAACCTTATGGTCCAGGGCAGTAAGGTTGTCAGCAATGTCCGACTTGTCAGTTTCCGAATGCAATCCACGAACAACCACCCTAAACGAGCGCTCCTCTTTTGGTTGCTAAGAGTTATAGGGAATGTTGTTGGTCTGAAGAAGCTCCTGAATTTTGCGATAGGAATCGCCATCCTAAACGGTGAGCCTGGCTGAAGAACTGCCGATATTCTTGAACTTGAATTTATTAGTCACAGATTTAACCAAATTAGTGATGTCTCGAAGACCAATGAGTCCTGCGATGATAAAAGGGGGTGGCCGGGTACGAAAAATCCAATGAATTCCGCTTGTTTTTCGAGGTGCTGTTCTCATTTGCAATCGTTTTACTTTCGTTTTGGCTTTTTCGTACTACAGTTCTAAGCCGAGTTTCGATAGCAATAATAGTAAATAGTATCAGCTGTTGCACAACGAACAGTTAATGTATGTGTGTAAAATGTAAATAAATATTGTAATAATGCCTGCTGCAATGATAATAGGCTGTGCAACCCAAAAGAAAAAATAACTCATATACGCACCACAAGATTTGTCACTGTATCAACAATGCAATCTCAGAATGTAATTATTTGCATTTCAAATAAACCTTAACACTTCAAAATATTTTTCCCATTGAAATTTTAAATCTTATAATTGTTTTCATTAACTCAAACAAAATAAACTTAGACAAAAACCAATTTCGAATTTTATTTAATGCATTAACAACACAAGCACATATCGATACTTAACTTTGTTATCGATAAGCAAATCATCTGATGAAATGAAAACAGGCACGTTTGCCTGTTCGATTTTGTTTTCATTATTGATGATGAAATTTACAGACAATTTTTAAATGAATTAATAAATATGTAATTTGACTTCAATGAAATGAATGAATGACTTAATTTGCATCTAAAAATGATAAAGAATATTAGAAAATTGTGTTTACGAATATTTCAATTCATTTTCCTATGCAATCTGGCAATAACTTGCAATTTCGTCGACTCAAATGCTTTTCGTTTTCAAAACGAAAAATATCACTCGTTTTGGCGTGCTCGGAACAGCTAAAACGAAAAGTAATTCCACTTCCGAAACTTTTGATTTGATGTGTAATTGGGAACAGGCCTGATTCATAATTTTTATCAAAATCGGACCATGTTATTTATGGAACAATCGGACGAAAATTGAGTTTTTGTACAAAAAACACTCCTGCAACGGTATATATATAGCTTTCAGCACGCTGACAATAGTCGTTCTTTTTTTCTTACATGTCCAAAAGTTTTTCTTGGCATATAGTCGAAATTTATGTGAATATTTGGTATTTAGGCTTTTACATTCTTAAAGTAAATCCATCATAAACGTACAAAATAAACAAAAAAAACTAATAGCGGTAATCGATTAGATGCTTATGATAAAGAAATTGGCGCTAAATTATTTTTAAACATTTTTCCGTGACAATCGAGTTAATTTTGTATTTACTTATTTAATATTTCCTAGTGCTACAAGCTAAAGCTTCTAAGTTTGAGGACTAGACTGTATGTACAACAACACAAACAAAATTATAACCTTTACATACTAGCAACACATTCCTTACATACGCAAACCTATACATGTGCACGCTTATCCAGCTAAAATTTACGTTTTTTGTTCAATAATAAAATCAATATACGGAGTACATACATACCAGAGATCTGCAGTGGTCCACCGCAACTACTGGTTTACCGCGTTTGTATAATATCATTTTCATACATGAGTATTGAAACACCGCAATAAAAATTGATACGGTGTTTCGTTTCTTTTTCTGCACCTTCCTATGCGGTGCCTGGAGTGTGCGTCACATTCTGAGTGGGTATATTTTCGACATACAAAAGCACAGCACAAAATGTGTGTGTAGAAAAACCATACATTAAAAGAAAGAAAAAATATTGCGATAAGATATTGATCTTGCACTCCAGATATTCATTTAATATTGTCTACTTTATTCCGCTATTCTGCGACAAAACGTCGCAGTAAAAAATTGCATCATAAAAATTTGAGCGAATCATTTGTTGTGCTTGCGTTCAGGTAGCACATATTTCATTGTGGCGTCATTCCTATATTCGTTGCTTATGCGGTGTTTAAACACCGCATAAGTATGCTAGGCGGTTCTTGTACAACCACCAACGCTAAAAAGATGAGTGCACTACTAGTGTCGAAAACAACCACCGGTGCAGATCTCTGATACACATACACATACACATACACACATACACACATACACACATACACACATACACACATACACACATACACACATACACACATACACAGATACCCACATAGATGGTCAAAACGGAGCCCGCCCTGCAAGGCCTGAAATCTAGCGTCCAGAGCATTAGTCGGACAGCATCTGGAGAGTTGCTACTGAGAATGCAGAAGGCCTCTGACCCCGACACACAGAAGCTGCACTCAGCCATGAAAACTGCGCTCTCAGGCAAAGCCGAGGTCAAGGCCCTGCACAAATCGAAGTGTGCGATATAGACGAGCTCACTACTGGAGACGAGGTAATGGAAGCGTTCCTTGTGGACATGGATAGCGACTTCCCTTCAGAATCCGTCCCCACGTTGCGGAAAGCCTACAGGGGAACGCGACTCTAAGACTGGAGCCCAACCTGGCGGAGAAGTGGCTGAACGTTGGCAAAATCCGCATAGAGCCAGTTGCTTTAAGTGCATGGGCTTTGGCCACACCTCAGCGAGATGCAGAAGTTCCCACTCAGTGTCCAAAGAGACGTGCTTCAGATGCGGTGGCATAGGACACGCCATGAAGGAGTGCCAAAAGGCTCCTATATGCCTACTCTGCACCCGGCAAGGTGCTGATGCCAAAAATAGCGCGCACTGTATCCTGAGCAGAAGCTGCCCAGAATATAAGAAGGCCCAGCGAATCCTCCAAAATGGTTAAGTTCCTGCAACTTAACCTGAACCACTGCAGAGCGGCCCAGGATCTGCTAGCACAAGCAGTCCTGGAGCAACATGCGGACATCGCCATCCTCAGCGAGCCCTACGAAGCCAAACTGGAGGGAATATGGCACCAAAGTGCGGACGGCGGAGCAGCAATCTGGAGCTGCGGTGGACAACCCTACCAACTCACACACAGGAGAGCACGGAGAGGATTTGCAAGTGCGCAATGCGGCAAAATTTACGTTTATAGCTGCTATATAGCGCCGAGCGTTCCACTCGCTGACTTCGAGGCGATCATCGAAGATATAGCTCAAGACGCGCGTGGCAAGTCCCCAGTATTCATCGCTGGCGACTTCAACGCCTGGGCAACGGAGTGGGGTAGCAACAGAACGTCTCCAAGGGGAGGAATCCTGCTGGATACACTAGCCTCACTGAACATTCTTCTACTGAATAGTGGATCGACCAGCACGTTCAGCAGAGCGGGGCGCGAGTCAATAATAGACGTTACGTTCGCCAGCCCGGAGATCGCGCGTACGTCGACCTGGCTCGTATCCGAAGTATATACCCACAGCGACCACCTTGCAGTGATCACAGCTACAGGAAGCCGCAGAGACGCAAACCGTCTCAGGCATATCGGATACAAAAGCAACTAGCTCGACCTAGGACTCCTTCTCCCGCTAGTAGAAGCGAAGCCAAATCCTCGGCCAATGGAATAGCGGACCACATAATCTCCGCATGCAATGCCACAATGCCAAGGGTCTACAAAGGAGGCAATACCCGTCGCCCAGTAGCCTGGTGGAACGAGGAGATTGCCAAAGCCCGCAAGGAGTGTCACGCCGCAAGACGCAGGTGCCAACGAGCGAGAGCGTCACTAAACTTCGCGCACTTGTCTGGCTTGCTGAGAGAAGCCCGAAGGACCCTAAAAATTGCCATCAGACGGAGTAAGGCCAAACTGTTCCAGGAGATGTGCGAAGCTGCAGATGCCCAACCTTTCGGGATGGCATACAAAGTGGTGGCAAACTAGGCAGGCAGCCAATGCCAACCCACCCTAACTTGCTTGATGGCATCGTGCGGTCGCTTTTTCCCGCATCAGCCAGCGCTGGCAGACCCTCGACGCAGCCTAATGAGGAACGAGGCCATCG